>CM070620.1:37892949-38492949 GCA_036346255.1 Ampelocalamus luodianensis | reverse complement strand
TTTATACAAATTTTGCAATTTGAATCACCCAAATCGGAGTTCGGATGCAAAAGATATGAATTTTAGAAGTTTAAATCTATTAATAACCTTAAATCTGAAATTAATAGATTTTCTTGATTTATTTTTCTAAAGGAAAATCAAATTATTGCGCATGTATGACATCAGCCCTGAGATTTTTGGAATTAAAGGATTTAAAATAAAAATTCTGACTTGTGGGCCCCACGTGTCATAGACACGGCTCGTGTGGACTAGGCCCACGGGCTTTGGCTCAAGGGGGCTGTACTGGTGTGGCACCACATAGGTGCTGATTCAGCGGGGTCGTGCGCGTGGCGCTAAGGTGGCTCTGCCGTGGCGACGACGTGGACTGGCCACGTGTGCCCGTGAGCGGCGCCGACGTCGGGCCCGAGGGTCGCCGGCGCTACGCTACACGGCGGCGGGTGGTGATGCGCGCAACAGAGAGAGGGGGACATGGTGATCACGGTGCACTCACCCACTCGACAGGAAGACGACGAAGGCGACCGGCGGCGTCGATAGTGCGACGGCGAAGTGCGGTCGTCGGTGAAATGGTGGCTCCGAGGGTCTTCCAGCAACGAGAAGGTGCGCACCGGCTTCGCGGTGGCGCAGTGATGCTAACGGTGGCAAGGACGAGGGCGGAGCGTCGACGGCGGCGGCGCAATCGGCGGTGGAAGCTGAGGCGAGAGGGGGGGGAGTGACTTGGGGGAATGGCTTGAGGAGGAGGAGGGGCTCGCGATGCTCCCTTTTATAGGGCGAGGGGAGGCCGGGAGTGCTGTGGCGACGTGGAGTACGTGCGGCGGTGGTTGCGGAACAGTGCGCACGCATGCGGAGAAGGAGGGAGAGGGAGGTGGCAGTCGTGCGGAGGTTGCGGGCGGTTGGGAAGAGCCTTTGTGGAGCTCGGGCGTGGGTGTTCATGGCGGGCGTGCTAGGTAGCGCGCTGGAGAAGAAGGTGGCGGGGAAGAAGGGGGTGTGGCCCATTGGATTTCGATCAAACGGCCAAAATCGCATGCGGTGAGGAGAGAGAAAGGGGGTGGCGTGTGCAGCTGTTGGATTTTAATCCAACGGCTGACACATGATGGGGGCGCGGGCGCGGCTTGGTCTGGTCTGGGCCACGCGCGGGAAAGCGGCTGGGTTGAGGTTTTGGGTTTCGGCCCAAAATAGGGTTTTGATTTTCTTTTGATTTTCCAATTGATGTAATGCTGGTAATTCATTTAGGCTTTAGAAAATAACAAAATAAATCTCAAAATTATCGAAAAATTCACAGACATTCCCTTATTTATTTTGGTCTTAATAAAACTATTTCCAACTTAAAGTTGGCTTTCAATTTTGCAAATAAATTTGTTTTGACCTTAAAATATTTACAAAAAGCTTTTAAAATCCCAGAAAATTCCACAAAAATAATTAAATTTTATTTTCTTCTGAAATTAAAAATTTGGGTTGTTACATCTGTGCTCAGGTAACTTCTTATTAGTCCTTAGCAGCTTGGGCACCCGCTTTTGTGGACAATGCAGAGCTCCATTAGCTTTTCATGTTTTTGGCTGTGTTGTCACTGGCTTTTTACTCCGGCTAGCCGCCGGTGTAGACCATCCCAGCCCTGTCCATCGGCATCTTTAGATGTGCAATAGTATCTAAACTCGTTTTAGTACTTTACGGGCACCGCCGTGGCCTCCTTCGCAGGCGATAAGCCGGAGAAACCCACGGTGAAGCCTGCTCTGTTGTCGGATTTGGGCAAGAACTGTAGCACCTTCATTAGGAGTTAAGCTCAATCATTCGCTATGAATTTTGTATCTATGTCGGAAGCACGTGCTTTAGCGTTAAGTGAATGACCCTGAGTCTCTGACTCGTGGGCCCGGCCACTTAAATGCCCTCTCTTACACTGTGCACCAAGTCTTTAAAGTTAAGTCACTTACAAGCGGGCCCCGCCTGTCAGTGTGCCTCAATCTCTTTCTGAGGCTCAAGTGAGTCACTTACACGTGGGCCCAACGTGCTAGTGCACCTCAGCCTCTCTCTAGGCTTTCCGAACGACCCAGCCCTTTTTCCACCGTCCATTTCCTTAAATCAATGCTCAGGACTGCGTGAACGTTCGGACTGCCGAACCGTAGCAATCACTCTGAGCCGTCCGATGATCTAGTTTCCATGCTTTAGATCTCCTTTAATGATCGGACCTCCGAACGTCCCCTCGCTGTGGGCCGTCCGATTCAAGATCTACGGTGAAAGCCATCTCGGACCTTCGTGCTGGCTCGCGCTTGTCTGGGCGGCGTGCGCGCTTGGTCCCCACTGTCAGCGATAGTGGCTGGCTCAAGTTGGGTGTAAAAAGGGTTATTTGCTTATATATTTTCCGAAATAAATTGGTTGTGAACTGATAAATGTTTCAAACTTCAAAATAGCATAAGTAATTCTAAGTAACTCCTTTTCACATGATTCCAATTTTGTTAATTTCCATTTTTAAGGTACTTTAATCTAAAAATGAATTAAATCATGTTTTTGTTCCAGAAAAAATTGTTAGTAAGATTAAATTCATCTAGGTGTTATTCCTTGTACTAAAAATTGCCTAGACTTGTAAAATGCATAAGTATTTCATTTTAGCTCCAAATACGATAAAATAATTTTTATTGTTCTTAGAATGACAGCAGCTATCCACCATAAAATTTTCATGTTCACCAACCTTTTAGAAATTTGTGCGATGAACAGTAACAGAAAGCAATTAAATTTGAATTTTCTAGCAGATTGAAATTGTTTCGGCTATAACTTTTGCATGCTTAGTCCAAATTGATTTATTATTGTTGCTAAATTCATTTGAAATCATTCTCTACCTACTTTGTAAATTTCATGGATTTTGGATGACTTTGGATTTTGAGTCTCTTTTGGTGTTCGTCGTTTTTATTGGATTTTCTCGTTCTTGCGATAGGTTCCGAAGAATTTGTTGAGTGCGAGAGTGATCCTCAGCAACAAAAAAGTGATCTCCAGCAAGGCAAGCATATGTAGCATTCATTTGATTATATTGCTCCTATTATTTTCAAAGTCTAATATTTTGTTTGTAAAGTTTATGTATGCATGTGCTATTTTGCTGTTTAACTATTGTCGATTAGTTGATCCTTTAGATGCATAATCTGTAGACAAATATCATTCTCTACTACTTAGCCTAGGATTATGTCTTCTGTGATTTAGGGTTCGTTGGATGAGCCCTAATCACTTAGCTTGTAGTCTACGAGTTGTTGATGCTTAGAAATGCTTAGAACGGTAGAATTGGGCGGTTATCGACTTAGTCAATGACCTTGATCACACAAAAAACTTATTATGGCTTTATATCCAGCACCTTGTACTTTGTTATTTGAGAAACTAAAACTGAAAATAAAATGTTTTAGACTTAGGCACAATGGTAAGATGGTGTGTTTTTGGGTGTGAATGGTTGGTGCCCGAGTCAACAAGGACCGAACATCTTGTTACACTAAATCAAGCATTTTTGCGTGCTAACCACACTAGAGGGATATGGGACCTCTCTTGACTTAGTACTTTGGCATGTGTTGGCTTCGAGTCGCAGGAGGATGTGTGTGTGTGTGTGTGTTGTGTTGTGGTAAAATGAGGATGGTGTTTATGTGTTAGGTGCACACGAGTGGAATCCTTTCTAGGTTCTCCACACCGAGGAGCATTGTAGTTGTCCAGGTTGCTTTACCCTCTATGGGTAGTTGACTCCCAGCGTTACAATGACTCCGATGTAACGTATGGGTTTCTATCCATACGGGCGACTCGTGGTTAATATACAATACTAGAAAACGTCTCGTAGGACTTAGCCATGCCGGCATACCTTTGGAAGTGTGCTTAATCATGTGACAAAAAGGCAGTTTGGAGTGTGGGTACATTGGTACACCCCTGCAGGGTTCAAACTATTCGAATAGCCAAGTCCTTGGTTATGGACACGATTAGGGAGGTCTTTCGAGAGTTGGACTATAACCTTTTCATGTATACATTTACACATGACATGAAGAAATTACATGTTTATATGTTAATTTTGTCATTCAAATACTACTGAAAATTTGCTTTAACTATGATACATATTACAGACGGATAATTGTTCTAAACCGTCTGTTATATATATATAGTAATTTGATCACCTCCAAACTAGATTTTTTTTTATTTTGGAATTTACATATGGCCAAACAGCGTAGTCAGTCGCTTCCTACAAAGATTAAAAAAAGTAGAAACCTAAATAAACAAAGTTTTTCTAGAGGCGGAAGTAGGCTGCTATTTCCGTCTTCAAAACTTTGTAGGCGACGGCGGCATCGGACAGTTCGTGCTCATCAGTACGATATGCGTCCACCCGCTGACGCGCTCATTCAAGTGTCTCCCGAAGACCCTCGAACTGTTGAATCAAGAAGAATTGAGCTCATAGGCTCTCTTCCCTTGCTTGAGGGGTCTCGGTATGATCGATTCGATCGCCCGCCGCTTCGATTAAGCAGTCCAAGTGACGGTGAGCCTCTTGAAGACGTGCAACATCGTTGTAGAGGACCACATCGATGATGCGGTAAACTCGCCGGAAGTGGGAGATCACTCGGAAGACGCAGTGGAGGAGGATGTCATGACGGTGGAAGGTTGCCGCCACCTACTCCGGCAAATCCTCGGGCGGAGGAGTGAGGACACTGTTAAAATAGTGTCTTTCCGTCGTATCCGCCAACGTACGGCCGGAGAGGTACCCATACAATATTGCCAGGTAGGCCATCAGTGCTGACGACAAGGAAACAAAGGAGGAAGCCATTTCTGCTTTAGAAGAGTAGAGTTATATGTGATGATCGATGATGATCATCTTCAATGGTGGATGAACCTTTTTATAAAATAAGATGAAGAGACGCATAGGGGAGCCGAAGCGGGATTGATGCGACAAAGAGACGCATCGGCGACGAAGAAACTCATCAGGCAATGAAGAAACTCACCGGGAACTATAACGATATTATCACAGACGGTTATAATTAAAAACTGTTTGTGAAGTCTTCAGTAATCACAGACGGTTTTCAATATGAACCGTCTGTGATATTACCTCTTCATAGGCAGTTTTTAGCGCATCCAATTGTAACGTCCCGAAATTTGGCTTTTCAAAAATCTTTTGAGTAGTTTAGGTCCCTGGAAAATTTCACCAATTTTATTTGAATTAATAAAGCTTAATTGGGAATTTTTCTAAACTAAAAATATTTAATTTGACTAATCTAAACATTAATTAAATAAAAACTTGTGATATTTGGCTTCCTTGTCATTCAATCCTGCCATGTGCTACAGTAAATCGTGAAACACTGTTCACCATCGTTTTCCTCCAGAACCGAACCGAGAGTCTGTGCTCTATACGCGTTTCCAACTAAATCTTTCAAAAATCATATCTTCCTCCACGGTGCGTATAAAAGCGAACCGTTTGCATCTACGCGTCCGTCTTTATCTCCTCTTCCAATCCCCCAAATTGGTTTCCTCCAAACCGATCTATTTTCGTCGCAATCTCCAAAAAAACTGAGCTCCAACCGAAGGTCTTCTCTGGCGAACTACGCCCTCATCCGACGTCCCCCGGCAGAACCGTCTGTGGCGTTGGCTTTGCGTCGTCGCGTTCTACGTCATGGTTCCTTCCGCTTCGCCCAAAGATAACCGGAGCACCGTCGGCCATGTTAAGCCATAAAGCCGAAATGTCGGGACCTGTGGTATACAACCCGGACCCTCATGCGATGCCGAACTAGTCCCGGATCGAGCTAGCTAGCGCACACGATTACAACATCGGTGTAATCACAACCATACAATAAAATGACGATGAAGCGGACAAATTAATATTACTTAGTAGCAAAAGGGACCTTATGGTCAAGTCTTACAGAGTGCGCCACACAGGGCTTAGCAACAAAATACAACTTGCAGCGGAAACATAATAACTCGTGGAGGCCATTCGACATGCCCACAGACAATCGAGTGGAGGACGCGACCTAGTTCGCAAAGTCTTCGGGATACTCCTCTTCATAATACTTTGAGTTTCCTGGTTCTTCTGTGGGGATTAATCACATAGGGCGCAAGCCGTGAGTACTTTAAATGTACTCAGCAAGTCATAGGGAACAGTATGCAATTATTATTCATGCTATGCTTGACAAGGATGGCTTTATGTTTACTTTTGCAGAAAGCAACATTTAACAGTAAATACAGTAAGTAGATTGAAAGCACCGTTTTAAAAGATTAGTACATAAGTAATTCAATTCTTTGCAACGAATCGAGATCAATCCAACCATTCCATCCAAACCCGCAATTCCACCATTTTAAAGAAAGATATCTACCACTTGCGTGAAATCTCAGGGCATGTCCATAACCTGGGACACGGCCATTCGAATAGTTTTTTTATACACTCTGCAGAGGTTGTATAGCTTTACCCACAAGACACGAATTCTCTAGTTTGTCCGGCATATTTCTATGCCACCGCTCACTACCTTGGGTAAGTGGTCTAGAGCACGTGACAAGGCCTTTACAAAGTTTTGTTTTGACTCGGTTCTGCTCGCTAAGGATTCGCCGTTACGGGCCCCTGTTGCGCCGCTCATCAACCCAAACAGAACCGACTCAAAGCACTACTAATTAGTTGGCCAGGTCCATCCCAGTCTAGATTTGTGGTTGCACGATGTGACCCAGATCAATGGTTCAAGGTTAAGTCCTTAGTTGACTGCTCAGGCGAGACTATCCACGTCCCAATGTGCATTACGGCACCCAGACATACCACCGCCCACTCGCCCGAGCATAAAACATTTCTGGTTCAGCCGACCAAAGGACCATCCTAGTCCTGGCACACAAATTTTAGTTATAGCGACAACAGATGTCCTGGCAACACACAGGACACACTTCGTATTAATCAGCAACACAGGCCGTTACTACACAAGCCACAAACCATGTGCGCTGGGGTAGGAATAACATTTATTAATTCATGATCGAGACCAACGCAACCTACAACATGTCTAAGCATAATACGCGCCCCATGTTGGTAGTTTATCGATGTACAACTAATATAAACCCTCCTAAGGTGTCCAAGGGTTCATGTCATTCAAGGATACATGTCGATAGCAATTTTATCAAGGAGGCATATATCAATTAGGCAATTATCTACTCCCGAAACCATTTACACTAAAAATAGCAATGCATGCTCATAACAAACAATATAGTTTTATAAAGTGGGTTCAAGATGATCAAAGGTCTATGAATTGCCTTCGTGGAAGAGTTGAGGTGCTTCGGTCGTCGGATCCGAGAAATCTTCCGAAAAGCCGGTTTCTACACGTGCGAAAAGAGCAAAATTAATAAAATAACTCCAAATAAATACCAAATTAGCACCAACAACAAGAGAAGGATTTTAGATGAATTTAGAAATTTGAACCACTCGAATCGGAGTTCGAACGAAGAAGTTATGGCCTTCCGAAGTTCGAATTCACATAAAATGCTGAAAATCAGTATTTATGGAATTACTGGAATTATTTCTCTAACAGAAATTCGAATTATTGCGCCAGCTGACGTCAGCGAGGGGGATTTGATTTCCGGGTGAATTATTTTCCAACGGAAAAACCTGGAAAAAGCCACGCGGCGCTGACGGGGCAGCCACGTGGGGAGAGCAGGTGACGGGGCTCCTCGGTGGCGCTGACGTGGGTAGCCACGTCGGACCCGAGCGGCGGCGCGCTCGGCCCGATGGCTCGCCGACGAATGGCAGGGTGGCGGCCGGCGGCCTGGGCACGGATGCGAAGAGGAGCTCGCGGTGAGCTCGTTTCTCACCTGCTTGACGACGCGGCGCGAAGAGGCGGCCGTCGGCGAGGAAGAAGGCGGAGGCTGGGCGGGGAAACTCGGCGACGGTGCTCGGGGGGGTCTCCAGGGTTGGGTATGCGCGCCCGAGGTGGCCCTCGGCGAGGCGATGCTAACGGCGGGGTCAGAGGCAGCGGAGGAGCAGAGGTGGAGGTGAAAACGGCGGGGAGTCAGAGCCCGGCCGGCGGCGAGGAAATGCAAAAAGGGTGCGAAGGAGGGCGAGAGAGGGGGACTGAGGAGAGGGGAAAGAGACAGGGGAAGGAGGCGGTCCCGGGGCTCGCTTAAATAGGGGATGAGGGGCCCCGGAGGAGGAGGAAGGGGAGGATGGTGTCGGGCGGCAATGGCGGCGGCGGAAAAGGTGACGTGTGGGAAAAGGGCGATGGGATGGGGAATGGTGGCGGAAACGGGCGCGGCGGCGGCGAGGAAACGGGGAGGCAGTGAGAAGACGCGGAGGTGACGGGGTCAGCGGAAATCGCGGCGGGTTGCTGCGCACGGCCGTGTGGAGAGAGGGGGGTCCGGAGGTGGACGAAGGCATGGGAACGAAGGGCGAGGGCCGTCCGATCAAGATCGGACGGTGGGAGGTGGAGGAAGGCGTGGCGGAGGCGGAGCCGTCCGATTTCGATCGAACGGTGCGAGGAGGGGAGGGGCGCGGGCGCGCGCACGCGGAGCGAGCCGGGGAAGTGGGCTGCGCGGGAGAAAAGAAGTGGGTCGAAGGAAGGATTCGGCCCAAAGAGGTTAAGGGAATTTTAAATGGATTTCCGATTAAACAAATCCCGAATAAGCAAAAAGACTTTTAGAAAATAGTTAATAGAGTCTAAAAATTCCACGAATATTCACAGAAGTCCGTTGAATTATTTAGAACTTAATAAAAATACTTTTAGCTATACTTTAGTTTTTAATTTTGCAAACAAAATAGATTTTGGCTTTAAGCAAAAAGGAAAAACCAAATTAAATTCCAAAAAATGCAATAAAGGCTTAAAATCCAAATAAAATCCAGGAAACTCCAATAAACTACCTTTTTGGTTTAATTGAAGTTGGATTAACTCAGTTTAAAAGGTTTTTTATTCTAAATTACAAATTTAAGCTTCTGCAACTTAAGCCAAATGGTTACTTTTAAAACTTTTAAAATTTTCAAAGACTCGCAAATTAGGGATGTTACAAACCTACACCCCTTAAAAGGAATCTCAACCCCGAGATTCAGGCTGACTAGAGAATAGGTGCGGGAACCCGGCCTTTAGGTCCTGTTCACGCTCCCAGGTGGCTTCTTCTTTAGTGTGGTTGCTCCACTGAACTTTGCAGAAACGAAGGACCTTGCTTCGGGTTACACGCTCATACATTTCCAGAATCTTGATGGGTTGCTCCTTGTAGGTGAGATCTTCTTGCAGGTCAACTGCTTCTAGCAGCATCTGCTCTTCCGGCACACGCAGACATTTCTTCAACTGAGATACATGGAAGACGCTATGCACATCTGACAGCTGAGGCGGAAGCTCTAATTGGTAAGCAACTTCTCCTCTTCTAGCGAGGATTGGAAAAGGTCCAATGTATCTTGGTGCAATCTTCCCGCTTACTCTGAAACGACGCATTCCTTTGAGAGGTGAAACCTTTAGGTACACATGATCTCCTGGCGCAAACGCTAAATCCCGACAATGATTATCAGCATAGCTTTTCTGCCTGGTGTGAGCTGTTCTTAGCCTATCCCTGATTGCCCGAACTTGATCTTCGGCTTCCTTCAGGATATCTGGCCCAAGTACTTGTCCTTCTCCTGTTTTAGTCCAATACAAGGGTGTTCTACACTTTGTCCCGTAAAGGGCTTCAAACGGGGACATTTGTAGACTTGATTGATGACTGTTGTTGTAGGAGAACTCTACATAAGGCAGCATTTGATCCCAACTGGTTTGGTTTTCTAGAGCGCAGGCTCTCAACATATCTTCTAGGATTTGGTTTATTCTTTCTCATCATCCATCATGCGAGGATGGTAGGCATCTTGAAATTCAAGTTAGTGCCCAAAACGTTGTGCAGCTTCTGCCAAAATCTTGAGGTGAATTGGGATCCTCGATCTGATACAATCTTCTTTGGCACTCCATGCTGACATACTATCTTTGTCATATACAATTATGCAAGTCTGTCCCCTGAGTAGGTGGTCTTGACTGGGATGAAGTGAGCAAATTTTGTCAGGCGATCCATGATTACCCAAATAGAATCATATCTAGCTCTTGTTCTTGGCAGACCGGTGATGAAGTCCATGCCAATTTCTTCCCATTTCCATTCAGGGATCTGCAAGGGTTGTAGGAGTCCAGCAGGTCTCTGATGCTCAGCTTTAACTAGCTGGCAAACATCACACCGAGCTATGTATTCAGTGATTTCCCGCTTCATACTAGGCCACCAATACATTTCCTTAAGGTCTTGATACATTTTAGCACTTCTGGGGTGAATGGAATACAAGGTTTCATGAGCTTCCTTGAGTATTAACTGTTTGAGTGCCTTTTGGTCCGGTACACAAATACGCTTATCGAACCAAATGGTTCCTTGCTCATCTACTGAAAATCTTAGGGATTTCCCCTTTTTCATGTTACTCTTGATTTCTTTGATATCTGCATCCTCGATCTGGGCTTCCCTGATTTGACTCTGTAGAGTTGGTTGCACTTCCAATGCAGCCAAATAACCTTCTTCAACCAATTCAAGTTTAAGCTTCTAAAACTCTTCATGTAGGGCTGGCTGACTTTCCTTGATCATCAGCGTGTTGCAATAGACCTTTCTACTCAAGGCATATGCCACAACATTAGCTTTACCTGGGTGGTAATGGATTCCAACGTTGTAATCCTTGATCAACTCTAACCATCTTCTTTGCCTCATATTGAGATCAGGTTGGGTGAAAATGTACTTCAAGCTTTTATGGTCAGCGTAGACTTCACAGCGATTACCGATGAGGTAATGACGCCATATCTTCAAGGCATGCACTACTGCAGCCAATTCTAGGTCATGGGTGGGGTAATTTACTTCGTGCGGCCTCAACTGGCGTGAAGCATATGCTACTACCTTCCTTTCCTACATCAGGACAAAACTGAGATCTTGTCGCGATGCATCACAGTAAATCTCAAATTTCTTTCGGACATCTGGCAAAGTCAACACTAGAGCGATGGTCAAGCGCTTCTTTAATTCTTGAAAATTTTGCTCACATTGAGGCGTCCAAGCAAACTTCTTTTCCTTCTTCAACAACTGCGTGAGGGGTCTTGCTATCTTGGAGAAACCTTCTATAAATCGGCGGTAATATCCTGCCATACCAAGGAAACTTCTGATCTGAGGTACTGATTTGGGTAACTCCCAATTGAGCACATCCTTGACTTTACTAGGGTTGACGGCGACTCCTTCTGCAGACATAACATGTCCCAGAAAAGTGACTTCCTTCATCCAAAACTCACACTTGCTGAATTAGGCATAGAGTTGATGATCTCTAAGCCTAGTTAGAACAAAGCGAAGGTGCTCTTCATGCTCTTCTTCACTCTTGGAATATATTAGAATGTCGTCAATGAAGACAATGATGAACTTATCCAAATACTCCATGAATACTTTATTCATGAAGTTCATAAAGTAAGAAGGGGCATTGGTCAATCCAAAAGACATGACCGTGAACTCATACAGTCCATATCGGGTTGAGAAAGTCGTCTTGGGTATATCCTCTTGTGAGATCTTCAAGCGATGGTATCGACCTTAAATCTATCTTAGAGAACACTCCGCTCCTTCATGGTCAAACAAATCATCAATCCTAGGTAGAGGTACTTGTTCTTGATGGTGACTTCGTTGAGTGGCGGTAATCCACACACATCCTTTGGGTGCCGTCTTTCTTTGCAACAAAGATAACAGGGCTCCCAAGGTGAGGAACAGTCGGACAAATCTTTTTCTTGCATCTCTTCGATTTGCTTCTTGACTCGACCAAATCATCACAGCGAGCGGTAGGGTCTCTTTGAAATTGGTGCGGTTCACAGGACTAGGTTGATGACAAGCAGTCAGCATGCGGTGGCATTCTAGGTAATTCATCGGGAAAGACATCGCAAATTCTCTGACTACCGGTACATCTTCCAGGGATAGGGTCTTGACACTACAGACTAAGGCTCTATCATGCTTCTTCATGGGGGCTTCAAATTTTACTTTAGTCCCACCTGGACTAACCAAGGTGATACTTCTACCACCACAATCCAAGACTTCTTGGTGTTTGGAAAGCTAATCCATACCCAAAATCACATCTAGGGATTTGGTGTCAGTGATTATCAGATTGGCTAGGAATTCTACGCCTTCTATGATCATTTTAACTTGTGCGCAACCCTGGTTCGTGCTTAACTTCGAACCGGGGGATTGAACCAACAAGGTAGTCTTAAGGTTCAAAACCTTCAACTGATGCTTTGCAGCAAAAATCCGCGAAACAAATGAATGCTCCAGAATCAAACAAAACTTTAGCAGGTACTGAATTTACTAGGAACTTACCCAGCACAACGTTCGGGGCTATCTGGGCTTCCTCCGCTGTGATGTGGTTTACCCGGCCTCTTCCAAAAGTTTGAGGGGTCTTAGCTGGTGCAGCTGGAGTCTGAAGTGCTCCACGTCCGGCTCCGGGCATAGGGGTTCTGGTTGGCGTAGCTCCCAAGTTGAATCTGACATGCGAAGGGCCTTGCTTCTACGGGCAGTTAACGGCGTAATGCCCTAGTTGCTGACAGTTAAAACAGGTGACTCCTGCGGCAGGATTGGGGTTTCTTGGAGGCTGGTTGTTGATATTGTTGTTGGGGTTGCGAAATCCTGGTGCAGTCGGGCGAGGTGCTGTTGCTGGAGTCTTGAACATGACAGGAGAAGCAAAACAGGTGGGATGTTGCACATTTGTCCTGGCTCTCTGTGAATGGCCCTGGGTGGGGTAATTTACTTCGTGCGGCCTGAACTAGCGTGAAGCATATCCTACTACCTTCCTTTCCTACATCAGGAAACAACCGAGATCTTGTCGCGATGCATCACAGTAAATCTCAAATTCCTTTCGGACATCTGGCAAAGTCAACACTGGAGCGGTGGTCAAGTGCTTCTTTAATTCTTAAAAATTTTGCTCACATTGAGGCGTCCAAGCAAACTTCTTTTCCTTCTTCAACAACTGCGTGAGGGGTCTTGCTATCTTGGAGAAACTTTCTATAAATCGGCGGTAATATCCTGCCATACCAAGGAAACTTCTGATCTGAGGTACTGATTTGGGTAACTCCCAATTGAGCACATCCTTGACTTTACTAGGGTTGACGGCCACTCCTTCTGCAGACATAACATGTCCCAAAAAAGGGACTTCCTTCATCCAAAACTCACACTTGCTGAATTAGGCATAGAGTTGATGATCTCTAAGCCTAGTCAGAACAAAGCAAAGGTGCTCTTCATGCTCTTCTTCACTCTTGGAATATATTAGAATGTCGTCAATGAAGACAATGACGAACTTATCCAAATACTCCATGAATACTTTATTCATCAAGTTTATAAAGTAAGCCGGGGCATTGGTCAATCCAAAAGATATGACCGTGAACTCAAACAGTCCATATCGGGTTGAGAAAGCTGTCTTGGGTATATCCTCTTGACGGATCTTCAACTGATGGTATCCTGACCTTAAATCTATCTTAGAGAACACTCCGGCTCCCTTCAGCTGGTCAAACAAATCATCAATCCTAGGTAGAGTGTACTTGTTCTTGATGGTGACTTCGTTGAGTGAGCGCTAATCCACACACATCCTTTAGGTGCTGTCTTTCTTTGCAACAAAGATAACCGGGGCTCCCCAAGGTGAGAAACTTGGTCGGACAAATCCTTTTTCTCGCATCTCTTCAATTTGCTTCTTCAGCTCGACAAAATCATCAACAGGCAGGCGGTAGGGTCTCTTTGAAATTGGTGCGGTTCCTGGGACTTGGTTGATGACAAACTCCAGGTCCCTGTCTGGTGGCATTCTAGGTAATTCATAAGGAAAGACATCTGGAAATTCTCTGACTACCGGTACATCTTCTAGGGATAGGGTCTTGACACTACAGACTAAGGCTTCATCATGCTTCTTCATGGGGGCTTCAAATTTTACTTTAGTCCCGCCTGGACTAACCAAGGTGATACTTCTACCACCACAATCCAAGACTACTTGGTGTTTGGAAAGCTAATCCATACCCAAAATCACATCTAGGGATTTGGTGTCAATGATTATCAGATTGGCTAGGAATTCTACGCCTTCTATGATCATTTTAACTTGTGCGCAACCCTGGTTCGTGCTTAACTTCGAACCGGGGGGATTGAACCAACAAGGTAGTCTTAAGGTTTGAAACCTTCAACTGATGCTTTGCAGCAAAAATCCGCGAAACAAACGAATGCTCCAGAATCAAACAAAACTGTAGCAGGTACTGAATTTACAAGGAACTTACCTAGCACGACGTTCGGGGCTGTCTGGGCTTCCTCCGCTGTGATGTGGTTTACCCAGCCTCTTCCAAAAGGTTGAGGCGTCTTAGCTGGTGCAGCTAGAGTCTGAAGTGCTCCACGTCCGGCTCCGGGCATAGGGGTTCTGGTTGGCGTAGCTCCCAAGTTGAATCTGACAGGCGAAGGGCCTTGCTTCTACGGGCAGTTAACGGCGTAATGCCCCAGTTGCTGACAGTTAAAACAGGTGACTCCTGCGGCAGGATTAGGGTTTCTTGGAGGCTGGTTGTTGATATTGTTCTTGGGGTTGCGAAATCTCGTGCGATCGGCGAGTGTTATTCTTGGAGTCTTGAACATGACAGGAGGAGCAAAACGGGTGGGGTGTTGCACATTTGTCCTGGCTCTCTGTGAATGGCCCTGGGTGGGGTAATTTACTTCGTGCGGCCTGAACTGGCGTGAAGCATATGCTACTACCTTCCTTTCCTGCATCAGGACACAACCGAGATCTTGTCGCGATGCATCACAGTAAATCTCAAATTCCTTTCGGACATCTGGCAAAGTCAACACTGGAGCGATGGTCAAGCGCTTCTTTAATTCTTGAAAATTTTGCTCACATTGAGGCGTCCAAGCAAACTTCTTTTCCTTCTTCAACAACTACGTGAGGGGTCTTGCTATCTTGGAGAAACCTTCTATAAATCGGTGGTAATATCCTGCCATACCAAGGAAACTTCTGATCTGAGGTACTGATTTGGGTAACTCCCAATTGAGCACATCCTTGACTTTACTAGGTTTGACGACGACTCCTTCTGCAGACATAATATGTCCCAGAAAAGTGACTTCCTTCATCCAAAACTCACACTTGCTGAATTAGGCATAGAGTTGATGATCTCTAAGCCTAGTCAGAACAAAGCGAAGGTGCTCTTCATGCTCTTCTTCACTCTTGGAATATATTAGAATGTCGTCAATGAAGACAATGACGAACTTATCCAAATACTCCATGAATACTTTATTCATCAAGTTCATAAAGTAAGCAGGGGCATTGGTCAATCGAAAAGACATGACCGTGAACTCATATAGTCCATATCGGGTTGAGAAAGCTGTCTTGGGTATATCCTCTTGACGGATCTTCAACTGATGGTATCCTGACCTTAAATCTATCTTAGAGAACTCTCCGGCTCCCTTCAGCTGGTCAAACAAATCATCAATCCTAGGTTGAGGGTACTTGTTCTTGATGGTGACTTCGTTGAGTGAGCGGTAATCCACACACATCCTTTGGGTGTCGTCTTTCTTTGCAACAAAGATAACCGGGGCTCCCCAAGGTGAGAAACTTGGTCGGACAAATCCTTTTTCTTGCATCTCTTCAATTTGCTTCTTCAGCTCGTCCAAATCATCAACAGGCAGGCGGTAGGGTCTCTTTGAAATTGGTGCGGTTCCTGGGACTAGGTTGATGACAAACTCCAGGTCCCTGTCTGGTGGCATTCTAGGTAATTCATCAGGAAAGACATCTGGAAATTCTCTGACTACCGGTACATCTTCCAGGGATAGGGTCTTGACACTACAGACTAAGGCTCCATCATGCTTCTTCATGGGGGCTTCAAATTTTACTTTAGTCCTGCGTGGACTAACCAAGGTGATACTTCTACCACCACAATCCAAGACTGCTTGGTGTTTGGAAAGCCAATCCATACCCAAAATCACATCTAGGGATTTGGTGTCAATGATTATCAGATTGGCTAGGAATTCTACACCTTCTATGATCATTTTAACTTGTGCGCAACCCTGGTTTGTGCTTAACTCTGAACCGGGGGATTGAACCAACAAGGCAGTCTTAAGGTTCGAAACCTTCAACTGATGCTTTGCAGCAAAAATCCACGAAACAAACGAATGCTCCAGAATCAAACAAAACTGTAGCAGGTGCTGAATTTACTAGGAACTTACCCAGTACGACGTTCGGGGCTGTCTGGGCTTCCTCCGCTGTGATGTGGTTCACCCGGCCTCTTCCAAAAGGTTGAGGGGTCTTAGCTGGTGCAGCTGGAGTCTGATGTGCTCCACGTTCGGCTCTGGGCATAGGGGTTCTGGTTGGCGTAGCTCCCAAGTTGAATCTGACAGGCGAAGGGCCTTGCTTCTGCGGGCAGTTAACGGCGTAATGCCCCAATTGCGGACAGTTGAAACAGGTGACTCCTGCGGCAGGATTAGGGTTTCTTGGAGGCTGGTTGTTGATATTGTTGTTGGGATTGCGAAATCCTGGTGCAGTCGGGCGAGGTGCTGTTGCTAGAGTCTTGAACATGACAGGAGGAGCAAAACAGGTGGGGTGTTGCACATTTGTCCTGGCTCTCTGTGAATGGCCCTGGTGAGCACCGTGCTGCATCATCTTCCTCTTATGAGACTCTGCCAGCTCACGGCGAGACTCTTCTATGAGCATAGCCTTGTTCACCAGATGCTGGAAATTTGCATAGTCGTTGCCGATGACTTGAACCTTCAAGCTGGGGTTGAGTCCACACTTGAAACGCTTCTGACGTGCATCATCTGTGGCGACATCCTCTTGAGCATATCGGGAGAGTTGCGTGAATTTATTGCAGTATTCACTCACGGACATGTTTCCTTGCTTCAGCTCGCGAAACTCATTCTTCTTCATTTCCACCTTTTCATCAGGGATGTGGGAATGGCGGAAAGCTTCAGAAAACTGAGCCCAACCAATGTTCTGATGGTTCTCATGGGCGGCACAATAGTTCTCCCACCATTCTGCGGCGGTACCTTCAAGTTGGTGTGCCGCATACAGGACTTTCTCACAGTCATCACACCGGGTAGTGGCAAGCTTCTTTTCAGTTGAGCGCATCCAGTCATCTGCATCCAACGGCTCAGAGGAACTAGAGAATGTAGGTGGATGAGTCCTCATGAACTCAGCCAGCCTGGACTAAGGGAAAGCTGTTGATGGTGGCGGGGTTGCGACAGTGGCTTGGCTGTTTTGGTTCATTATTGCAAGAAGGGCAGCAACAGTCTGGCTCTGCTGAGTCATCATCTGGTTCATATTCTGCATCATTGAACTCATCACCGTATGCTGGGCTGCCATGAAGCGACCGGACCTTGATCTACCATGGTTCTTTGGAGGAGGTGGTGGTGGCGGGTATTGAGATCCACTGGTCAACTTGGCTTGCGGTGTTGCGGTCCGAACCATCGCACGTAACTTTCGGGTTTAATAGACGAGAGGGAGAAAGCACGATAGATAAGAGGGAAAAGCACAAAGACAAGGAAGAACAGGGGGGAAAGATAGAGCAACCTAATTCGGGATGTTCGGTTAAACCCGAAGAACGGATAGCCGGAATGCTACCAAGAAGCAACCAAAACTCGAGCCTAACGGCCTTACTAAACGATACTACAACTAGGAGGGTAGCCCTACTAAGACACTTCTAATTTAACTTATTATGGACGGTCGACCTAGAACAAGGCCCGATTTTATAGAGATTATGGAGGTAAGAAGGATCAATTTAAATTTGAAAACCATTTTTAGAATAGATAAGATGTAAGAATCTAAGAATGGGATGAGAAAAGACTTAGGGTAGGCGAGAAAAGAATAGAATAAGGTAAGGGAAGAATAACTATCCAGATTAACTGTTGGTTTGATTTAGAAAATAAATTTTGAATCTTTTGACTAATGCGACCTTGATAACTATGGCTACGTCCTACAGTCGATATGGCTCTGATACCACCTCTTGTCGGGACCCCGGGTATACAACCACAGGACCCTCTATGCATTCTGAACTAGTCTCAGATCAGTAGCTAGCTCGCACAGTTACAACATCGGTGTAATCACAACCATACAACAAAACGACGATGAAACGGACAAATTAATATTACTTAGTAGAAAAAGGGACCTTATGGTCAAGTCTTACGGAGTGCGCCACACAGGGCTTAGCAACAAAATACAACTTGCAGCGGAAACATAATAACTCGTGGAGGCCATTCGACATGCCCACAAGCAATCGAGTGGAGGACGCGACCTAGTTCGCAAAGTCTTCGGGATACTCCTCTTCATAATACTCTGAGTTTCCTGATTCTTCTGTGGGGATTAATCACACAGGGCGCAAGCCGTGAGTACTTTGAATGTACTCAGCAAGTCATAGGGAACAGTGTGCAATTATTATTCATGCTAGGCTTGACAAGGATGGCTTTATGTTTACTTTTGCAGAAAGCAACATTTAACACAAATACAGTAAGTAGATTGAAAGCACCGTTTTAAAAGATTAGTACATAAGTAATTCAATTCTTTGCAACGAATAGAGACCAACCCAGCCATTCCATCCAAACCCTCAATTCCACCATTTTAAAGAAAGATATCTACCCCTTGCATGAAATCTCCGGGCATGTCCATAACAAGGGACACGGCTATTAAAATAGTTTTTTTATACAATCTGCAGAGGTTGTACAGCTTTACCCACAAGACACGAATTCTCTAGTTTGTCCGGCATATATCTATGCCACTGCTCACTACCTTGGGTAAGCGGTCTAGAGCACGTGACAAGGCCTTTACAAAGTTCTATTTTGACTCGGTTCTGCTCGCTAATGATTCGCCGTTATGGGCCCCCTCTTGCGCCGCTCATTAACCCAAATAGAACCGACTCAAAGCATTGCTAATTAGTTGGCCAGGTCCATCCCAGTCTAGACTTGTGGTTGCACGATGTGACCCAGATCAATGGTTCAAGGTTAAGTCCTCTGTTGGCTGCTCAGGTGAGACTATCCACGTCCCAATGTGCGTTACGGAACCCACACTTACCACCGCCCACTCGTCTGAGCATAAAACATTTCTGGTTTAGCCGGCCAAAGGACCACCCTAGTCCTGGCACACAAATTTTAGTTATAGTGACAACAGATGTCGTGGCAACACACAGGCCACACTTCGTATTAATCAGCAACACAGGCCGTTACTACACAAGCCACAAACCATGTGCGCTGGGGTAAGAATAACATTTATTAAATCATGATCGAGACCAATGCAAGCTACAACATGTCTAAGCATAATACGCGCCCCATGTTGGTAGTTTATCGATGTCCAACTAATATAAACCCTCCTAAGGTGTCCAAGGGTTCATGTCATTCAAGGATACATGTCGATAGCAATTTTATGAAGAAGGCATACATCAATTAGGCAATTACCTACTCCCGAAACCATTTATACTAAAAATAGCAATGCATTCTCATAACAAACAATATTGTTTTATAAAGTGGGTTCAAGATGATCAAAGGTCTATGACTTGCCTTCGTGGAAGAGTTGAGGTGCTTCGGTCGTCGGATCCGAGAAATCTTCCGAAAAGCTGGTTTCTACACGTGCGAAAAGAGCAAAATAAATAAAACAACTCCAAATAAATACCAAATTAGCACTAACAGCAAGAGAAGGATTTTAGATGAATTTAGAAATTTGAATCACTCGAATCGGAGTTCGAACGAAGAAGTTATGGCCTTCCGAAGTTTGAATTCACATAAAATGCTGAAAATCAGTATTTATGGAATTACTGGAATTATTTCTCTAAAGGAAATTTGAATTATTGCGCCAACTCACGTCAGCGAGGGGGATTTGATTTCCGGCCGAATTATTTTCCAACGAAAAAACCTGGAAAAAGCCACGCGGCGCTAACGGGGCAGCCACGTGGGCAGAGTAGGTGACAGGGCACCTCGGTGGCGCTGACGTGGGCAGCCACGTCGGACCCGTGGGGCGGCGAGCTCGGCCCGATGGCTCGCCAGCGAATGGCAAGGCGGCGGCCAGCGACGAGGGCACGGATGCGAAGAGGAGCTCGCGGTGAGCTCGTTACTCACCTGCTTGACGACGCGGCGCAAAGAGGCGGCCATCGGCGAGGAAGAAGACGGAGGCGGCGGCGGGGAAACCCGGCAACAGCGCTCTCGGGGGGGTCTCCGGGGTCGGGGATGCGCACCCAAGGTGGCCCTCGGCGAGGCGATGCCGATGGCGGGGTCGGAGGCGGCGGAGGAGAAGAGGTGGCGGTGCAAACGGTGGGCAGGTGGAGCTCTGCCAGCGGCGAGGAAATGCGAAAAGGGGGCGAAGGAGGGCGAGAGAGGGGGAGTGAGGAAAGGGGAAAGAGAGAGGGGAGGGAGGCGGTTCCGGGGCTCGCTTAAATAGGGGACGAGGGGCCCCAGAGGAGGAGGAAGGGGAGGATGGTGTCGGGCGGTAATGGCGGCGGCGGCAAAGGCGGCGTGAGGAAAAAGGGCGACAGGACGGGGAATGGTGGCGGCGGCGGCGGTGAGGAAACGGGGAGGCAGCGAGAAGACGCGGAGGTGACGGGGTTGGCGGAAATCGCGGTGGGGTGCTGCGCACAGCTGCGCGGAGAGAGGGGGGTCAGGAGGTGGAAGAAGGCGCGGGGACGAAGGGCGAGGGCCGTCCGATCCAGATCGGACAGTGGGAGGTGGAGCGAGGCGTGGCGGAGGCGGAGCCGTCCGATTTCGATCAGACGGTGCGGGGAGGGGAGGGGAGGGGCGCAGACGCACGCGCGCAGAGCGCGTCGGGGAAGTGGGCTGCATGGGAGAAAAGAAGTGGGCCGAAGGAAGGATTCGGCCCAAAGAGGTTAAGGGAATTTTAAATGGATTTTCGATTAAAGAAATCTCAAAAAAGCAAAAAGACTTTTAGAAAATAGTTAATAGAGTCTAAAAATTCCAGGAAAATTCACAGAAGTCCCTTGAATTATTTAGAACTTAATAAAAATACTTTTAGCTTTACTTTAGTTTTTAATTTTGCAAACAAAGTAGATTTTGGCTTGAAACAAAAAGGAAAAACCAAATTAAATTCCAGAAAATGCAATAAAGGCTTAAAATCCAAATAAAATCCAGGAAACTCAAAAAAAACTAACTTTTTGGTTTAATTGAAGTTGGATTAACTTGGTTTAAAAGGTTTTTGATTCTCAATTTCAAATTTAAGCTTTTTCAACTTAAGCCAAATGGTTACTTTTAAAACTTTTGAAAATATCAAAGACTCGAAAATTAGGGATGTTACACGAAACATGTTCATCGTGTTTCTCGCTTTCTCGGTGAGTTTTTCCAAAATTCGATCACATCAACTTGTGCCCCTCGTCGATACCTATTTTTCGCATCTTGTAGATTCATGTTTCATCCACCGTGCGCCGAGAATCGGGCGTTCTCTCGCCTCTTGTACATCGTCCTTCTCCGGCCAATTACTCCGCAACCGTTGACCCCCTGCATTCAACTCCACCACCGTTGAGTTCGCGTCGCCGTGTTCTACGCCGTGCTCATCTTCCTTTTCGCAGATTGTTGCCCGAAGTGGTACGCACCCATGAGGCCGCCGTCGTCACCGTACTTCGCGTCGCTGCTGTCGCATGGAGCAAAATCTTGATGTCTGGACCGCGTCATCATCTCCGGCTCATTGCTTCCTTTTCGTTTTGCCCCTTCGCCACCGCTGGTTCGCCTTCGTTCATTGACACCACCATGAGCAAGAATCACTAGATGCCTCTGTGCACTGTTCATGTTCATAACTGATGACGTTCTATTGTCTGTTGCTTCGTTTCCTTCCTCTGTTGTTACTTATCTATTAATCATTCTCTATTACTTATTCCTCTAATCTTTGCCTTGCCAAAAATCCTTCCACCATGAAGTCATGATGTAACACCCTGGCTATTCGGAAGCCAAGATGTCACCTAAAACATCTAACATACATCCATATTGCGGGAGAATTTGAATAAAATCAACTAATGATAGTATCAAAACAACCAGGACATGATGAAGGTATCCTTCCTTCACCATCTAAACTATTTATTTCAGTTCATTGATAATGAAAGTTCATATGCAGTAATAAATCAACCTCAATGTGGAGAAGGTATCCTTCCTTCACCAATTATAATTTAATTATTACAGTTCATCATTAACGAATGTAAGATAGAACTAAATTTAATCTTGAACATGAATAGGGTGATGTGAACGAGTAGTGCGTGTCTACTCCCTCCCAAGTGAGCCAACATCAGGGGTTACCTAAAATAAACAAACAACGCAAGAGTGAGTCCATGACTCAGCAAGTACATATATCAATATGATAATCATTCAATATGAATAAGACAATCTCATCATCGAGTTCGATCACATCACAATCGACTACATATGAAGACATGATATGAATGCTCAAAATCAAAGGAATGGACTGCACACATGCATATACCGGTATAGCCAGTGAAACACCCGTCGGTGTTCACTCAAGCCCGCATCTTAACAAAAATGCGGGGATCCACTTCCCGTATGAAGAACGTTTCATACGGGTGTCCAACATTGCCCATCTTGGAGTTAATGGGTCTTACATGCCCATTCTGGAATTAATGGGTCTTTCAAATCCACTCCCGTGGAAGGGACATGACAATGTCCAACACTGCCCACACTGGAATGGTGGGACTTGCAATCCACTTTCGTGGAGGAAACATGCATAATGAATGCATAGAATGAAATACGAATATTGAAAGACATGATAACAAAACATGGATTCAACACATATGAAAGAACATAGACAATCCATCTTCTCTCGTATCATACCAAATCACAGCATGACCATATAAACATTCATCAATCACAATCATTAAGGGTGGCAATGTACTTGCCTTCCGCGATGCGACGCGTTAGTCGGCAAAGGTGATACTCCTAAACCCGAGGCTTCACCTCCTAAACAAGTAAAATAATTTCAATAAGGACATAATATACCCAACACTACTAATCGACGTTAAACACGCTTCTCGATGACTCTAGTCATTAATACAAAACTTAAAATGAAATCAACAATTTCTGACATAACTTAATTCTGGACAGCAGCACGGTAATTGACATATCTATTGGTCTGGAACTCGGAATGAGGTGAGACCAATTTCCATGGATTCTTAACTGACATATCTACAATACTCTAGTTGGGCAAAAGTTCAGATTTTGCATCTAATAAAATTTGGCCCACGGCTCAAATCTGTTGACTGAATTAATTGACAGAAATATCGGCTAAAATAAAATATCCATAACTTTTGTTGTACAACTCCAAATTGAACATTCTTTATCAATCTGAAAAGGTTATAGAATTATCTACAATAACTTAGTTGTACGACATTCATATATTGTCTTTAACAAAAAGTGGCACACGGGTCAAAATTAAAGATAGAAACGACATACAAACTGGACAGACTGACATACAATATGGACAGTCACAAAGAAAAGTGCATAACTTTTGATCTATAAATCCAAATGAGGTGTTATTTATCAATCCTGAAAGCTAGTGATATCACCTTCAAAATTTGTTATGGGCAAGACCTCTGAATCACCCTCTAACTAGGCCATAAATCAACCTATACAGAGACTGCTATTTCTCGTCAGGATTCTGGACAGCAGATAATAAATCTATCATAACTTTTGACTCGAAAGTCGGAATGAGGTGATCTTGGCGGCCAACGAAAGCTAAGAACAAGACCTACATAACTCCAGGAGATGATCATCTCAGATTCGGCCTCTAAAACCACGAAACAGACCCGCAACATTCTGGACAGAATTGATTTTCTGAACGCAGCAGTTCGATCTAATCAAATATGAACCAAATCGCATCTACCACTAATCAAACGACGAGGATCGGTATTCGTTACCCTTGTAGAACCCTAGGAAGACGCTGATCAAACACCCGAAGAAGATCCCTTCTCTTCTCTTCCTTTCTCCTTTCTTCTCTTGCCGAAATCCCTTTCTCCTCTTCCTTTTGGCCAATGGCAGCAGGATGAAGGGGTGTATGGGGCGTGCTACAGTACCAGCGGCGCTACAAGACACAGGCGGCGCTACAGCACCGTGCTACTGACAGGGGTGGTTGTCTAGGGTTTTAGGAGGAAAAGGGGCAGCTTGGGCCATGGGCCTTAGGGCGCCTCCCCCTTAATGGCCCACTTCATGGCCGGCCAAAGACAGCCCTTAGCTTGGGCCGAGGCCCAAATTCCCAATTCTAACAGAATCCTTAAATTTAATTTAATTTTCTCTTCCAAACAAGTTTCTCTCTTACCGATATACGGGATATTACATTCTACCCCTTAAACAGATTCGACCCGAATCCTCACACAAGATGCGCAAAGGACAACACTGGCGAGAACTATTAACGGTAACCACGCACAAGTGATCAAACCGGATAACGCTCACGCATACTGAAACTCCAACTCCCAAATGGCCTCTCCGAATTGAGGAGACCACAACACAAAGATGTAAACGACATCCGTCCTAACACTCAACCCGAACTTTCCAAGTATACTCATCGAAGAGGATCGAATGTAAGACCTTACTCGATGGTCAACGTTTTAATGAAAACTCAAACTTTGAATGGCCCATTACTCACTCAAAGACGAAACACGGCAGATGTTGCGTTCTTCGCATATGGACCTTAGGCGGTCAAAGCGATACGCCAACTTCCTAATTTACGCCATTGTTGGAAACGAGCGAATGAACTCGAGACAAACTCCCTTTGGTACGAAAACACACAACGGGCTCAAAATCGAACTCTTCATCTAAGAAAGGACAACTCGTTAAACAAGAGTGTACAATGAGCTGGTTCCCAAACCACCAATTCTCAAAAGAAGCCAATCGAAATAGAGTCCTCATCGCAACCACGCAATACTAACTCTTCACCAAAAGTGTAAAATCCCAAATTTGTGATTCATCACGAAAATAATTCCACTTTCTAAATAGGCGGTTACGAATGAACACCACGAAAACCAAAGGAGGAATCATTTTAAATGCCCGAATAAAAACTTCCTTTATTATTTATTTATTTATATATTTTTTTGCTCGAATTGGAAAGAAACATACATACTAGTACAGTGCCAACTCAAATTGCCAAGGACATCACCAACAACACAAAGCTCATGTGAGAATAAAGAAAACGCTTCACTACTCAAAAGACATTTTTTTCTTAGTTTCACTTTTTGGAATAAAATCTCTCTCGGACCTTGGAATTGAATTCATCGCATACCACAAGGGCTCAAACCTCTTAGTTTAACATCCTCAAATTAGGCTTAAACCGAAATACATCATCCACACCTTTGTAGAGAGACTCTATTGATTCCACTTGAACACTCTAGAGAACTCCTTCAACTCGATGACATTAATTTGATAGAAGGCACCAAAGCACCTCAAAACCCATGCAATATTATCACCTCCAACTTTCAAGAATAACACGTCAGAATCCTCAGACACCCGCCATGAACTACATCAAAAGAGTTCTATCGACAATCATTCCGCTACTCGAATACTCCGCTTTTCTATCCTCTACACATAAATCTTTGGGCGACCAAAAGTCTAGCATGAAAATGAAAAGCCCAAATTTAACCTCCGAGACCTCTACAACGAATTCCTCTTATAACAAATAGTGAAATCATCGGATTAAATCTCTAACATCCCCACAAATCCGACATACTCACTCATTGACATCATCGGGAATCACTCACACAACATCGCAATACTTTCCAATTGTTTTACTCTATAACATTGATTAAGGTTTCCATACATTTGATAATCCCCAACATTTCAACATGAACCAAAGTTCGGAACTACACTATACCATAGGTCCTACTTAGTCGAACAATATACGCTTTACTTGAAACCATACATCCCATCTCGAATCAACTTCCTCCAAGAGGCTCAAGTCAAAACCAACTCATCTCCTATTACTCCTCCAATAAGCGGGTAGCAAAATCTCACCCCTACAATCACTTAACCACCACCCAACCAATTAACAACTTACGATTTGTAAAACTTTACAAAGACAAAACGGTTGATCCTTTCTCAAAAGAAAGAGGCGAACAAAACAAATTTCACCACAGGGAAAAAAATGTGCGCTCACGGTGAGCACGAGACCAAAAGAAATAATCTGCAAAGAAGATCTGGGAAAACAAAAATTGAGTTCACAATGGAGTGCACGCATCCTCGAAAAGGGAATAGCAAATAACCACCAATAAGAGAAATGACATTGCGATTGAAACTCGACAACTCTTGAGTGTAAAGAGCAAAAGTTTATGAACAATTCAAATAACCACAAGTTACAAAACTTGACTCAAATTCTCAAATATTCCTCTGCACTCTTTCCTTTAACTGAAATTAATTTTTGACTAACATCGCTTTGCCACAACGCACAAGATAAGATCTTTAGTCCAAACCACAAGGACTAATTAAGAACCAATGAAATTCTTCAATACGTCATATTTGTTCGAGCAGTTCAACTACACAAGAAACATGAGATCCAAATAATCTCACCACCAAACTCAAACATTTTCAATTACAGAGATTTCTGAAAAGCAAGTAGATTATTCTCCTCTTAAAGGAACCAACATAACTTCTTTGATTGCAACCTCACGTTGCCAACTCGGACAAAGAGCCTTTAAAATTAAATCACACAAATCTCTTAAGAAGCAACAGGACAATCCAATACCTTAATTTATTTAAAATAATTTCAGCTACGGATGATTCATGGGCTCAAAGAAAATATCACTAAAGCTAAACTTGAATTATTCTCATCTCGAACGATATCACCAAAGGCGATCAAATTACTATGGGTATTAACATCAATTTCACAACAACAATTAGAAAACACTTCAAAAGACCCACGTGAAAAGAATGAATTGATTCTTTCTCAAAAGAAGAGACAAATGGAAACGATTTTCACCAACTAGAAAACTCATCCACCACTCGCACTGAACATGGGACCAAGAGAAGAAACCAATTAAGCAATGAACTCACAGAACATAAGTGGAGTCCATAGTTGAACGCATAAGCCTCACAAGAATAGAATATCGAACCTTAATGAGATAAGAACAAATAAGTATTCAAAATCAAGCACTTGCATCACTGAAGAACCACTGCAACTTTGTAACATATCGTTACTCGATAAACTTCATTTACCACATAAAGCCTGAACCCCCAAAAGATCATGAATACAAATCTTGAAATTTGATCATTTAGAGAATATCACCATGGGTGATCAAATTACCACGAGAATTAACCTCATTCTCACATTTTGACGATTTAATAACATCGACAACATACACTAGTACCAAGAATCATCAAACTTTATTACTCCATCCTAAAACTTCCCAAAGGGAATACAAACCACAAGGTTGAAACAAATTTATTATAACCAGATTATGCTAAGCAATAACAATATCACAACGCACGCTATCAAAGACTACTTACGAAATTCATCTACTCAATCGTTGGTGTTGCTCAACACCTTCTTCAATACTCATTAACAATTGATGATTGTACTAACCATGTGTATACATACGGTACTAATTCCATTTGCAATCACATAACCAAATATAAATATAGATTCACATTTCACCTTTATTCGTAAATCATTTCAAAACATGATTAAAGATTCACTAACATAATTTCCTATAAACAAGGTTTCATGAATCGATACACAAACACCCATCCGGTACTTTATACAAGTTTCAACAATTTTTGCATACCGGAAAAAGATAAATCTAGCTCTTATGTAAGATCTATAGGTTACGAATGGATATGGACAATCTTTATTTAACATACACCTGTATCAAATACAAGGACATTTCAAATTAATAAATTTCAATTTCATGGATGGTAGTTAAGAATAATTGATTTGCACCATGCTAAAACCCAACTTGGTAACCCACATCATAGCAATTTATTAGTTTAGTTATAACTTCTCATTTTAAGCATGGCAAGTCATCACAAAAGGATTCTAACGTCTTACTTCAAAGAAAAGAGAGACTTCAAATTTCAACGTCAAGTAATCCAAAAGAAACACATAAAGCAAAAGCTTTTCCATGCAAACGAACTTACAACGGGAAACTCTCACTAACCAAGCTATCAAACGAGTAAATGAGTCATTTTTTTCAATGAGAAAGAAGGAGCAACCATGAAAACATCAATCTTGCCAATTGACAACGATCACAAGTAGTAAAAGCAACTCAACAGTCGAAAAGCAATAATTGTTTGAGAGAACCAAGAGGGATCTATTGAAAACCATAAACTATCATGAACCACAAACCCAGGAGAAATTCATCAACCACCACAGGACAAGAACTGCCAAAATCAGAATTCAAGGAAGAGAACAACTTTCTAAAGCAACTCACGCTAACACTTGAAACTACGGTACTCGGGTCACTACTCCTCTAACCACTTACTACGAACAGTGGTGTAACCTGGTGAATCCCAGAGTAACAACCACGATCTCCACTTCTTATCATCCGTTAACAACACGCTTCACCAAAATACTCAATTATGAATATACAGACCATCTCATGACAATCATAGTATTAGTTCATATTAACAACAAGAACGATAGTACAGAAGAAATTCAAGAACAGTTCAATATGATGAAACACACCACTAGAAATACGAATACGATGGATTACCCAAACCCCACCTACTGTGCACAGTGTGTCAATTTAATAACTTAATTACCACGGACCTAAAGCCCGCTCTGATACCAACTGTAACACCCTGGCTATTCGGAAGCCAAGATGTCACCTAAAACATCTAACATACATCCATATTGCGGAGAATTTGGATAAAATCAACTAATGATAGTATCAAAACAACCAGGACATGATGAAGGTATCCTTCCTTCACCATCTAAACTATTTATTTCAGTTCATTGATAATGAAAGTTCATATGCAGTAATAAATCAACCTCAATGTGGAGAAGGTATCCTTCCTTCACCAATTATAATTTAATTATTACAGTTCATCATTAACGAATGTAAGATAGAACTAAATTTAATCTTGAACATGAATAGGGTGATGTGAACGAGTAGTGCGTGTCTACTCCCTCCCAAGTGAGCCAACATCGGGGTTACCTAAAATAAACAAACAACACAAGAGTGAGTCCATGACTCAGCAAGTACATATATCAATATGATAATCATTCAATATGAATAAGACAATCTCATCATCGGGTTCGATCACATCACAACCGACTACATATGAAGACATGATATGAATGCTCAAAATCAAAGGAATGGACTGCACACATGCATATATCAGATAGCTGCTGAAACACCGTCGGTGTTCACTCAAGCCCGCATCTTAACAAAAATGCGGGGATCCACTTCCGATGAAGAACGTTTCATATGGGTGTCCAACATTGCCCATCTTGGAGTTAATGGGTCTTACATGCCCATTCGGAATTAATGGGTCTTTCAAATCCACTCCGTGGACGGACATGACAATGTCCAACACCGCCCACACTGGAATGGTGGGACTTGCAATCCACTTTAGTGGAGGAAACATGCATAATGAATGCATAGAATGAAATACGAATATTGAAAGACATGATAACAAAACATGGATTCAACACATATGAAAGAACATAGACAATCCATCTTCTCTCGTATCATACCAAATCACAAGATGACCATATAAACATTCATCAATCACAATCATTAAGGGTGGCAATGTACTTGCCTTCGCGATGCGACGCGTTAGTCGGCAAAGGTGATACTCCTAAACCCGAGGCTTCACCTCCTAAACAAGTAAAATAATTTCAATAAGGACATAATATACCCAACACTACTAATCGACGTTAAACATCGCTTCCCGATGACTCTAGTCATTAATACAAAACTTAAAATGAAATCAACAATTTCTGACATAACTTAATTCTGGACAGCAGCACGGTAATTGACATATCTATTGGTCTGGAACTCGGAATGAGGTGAGACCAATTTCCATGGATTCTTAACTGACATATCTACAATACTCTAGTTGGGCAAAAGTTCAGATTTTGCATCTAATAAAATTTGGCCCACGGCTCAAATCTGTTGACTGAATTAATTGACAGAAATATCGGCTAAAATAAAATATCCATAACTTTTGTTGTACAACTCCAAATTGAACATTCTTTATCAATATGAAAAGGTTATCGAATTATCTACAATAACTTAGTTGGCACGACATTCATATATTGTCTTTAACAAAAAGTGGCACACGGTCAAAATTAAAGATAGAAATCGACATACAAACTGGACAGACTGACATACAATCTGGACAGTCACAAAGAAAAGTGCATAACTTTTGATCTATAAATCCAAATGAGGTGTTATTTATCAATCCTGAAAGCTAGTGATATCACCTTCAAAATTTGTTATGGGCAAGACCTCTGAATCACCCTCTAACTAGGCCATAAATCAACCTATACAGAGACTGCTATTTCTCGTCAGGATTCTGGACAGCAGATAATAAATCTATCATAACTTTTGACTCGAAAGTCGGAATGAGGTGATCTTGGCGGCCAACGAAAGCTAAGAACAAGACCTACATAACTCCAGGAGATGATCATCTCAGATTCGGCCTCTAAAACCACGAAACAGACCCGCAACATTCTGGATAGAATTGATTTTCTGAACGCAGCAGTTCGATCTAATCAAATATGAACCAAATCGCATCTACCACTAATCAAACGACGAGGATCGGTATTCGTTACCCTTGTAGAACCCTAGGAAGACGCTGATCAAACACCCAAGAAGATCCCTTCTCTTCTCTTCCTTTCTCCTTTCTTCTCTTGCCGAATCCCTTTCTCCTCTTCCTTTTGGCCAATGGCAGCAGGATGAAGGGGTGTATGGGGCGTGCTACAGTACTGGCGGCGCTACAAGACTGGGGCGCGCTACAGATCGTGCACAGAATGCAGGGGTGGTTGTCTAGGGTTTTAGGAGGAAAAGGGGTAGCTTGGGCCATGGGCCTTAGGGCGCCTCCTTAATGGCCCACTTCATGGCCGGCCAAAGACAGCCCTTAGCTTGGCTGGAGGCCCAAATTCCCAATTCTAATGTAATCCTTAAATTTAATTTAATTTTTCTCTTCCAAACAAGTTTCTCTCTTACCGATATACGGGATATTACACATGACCAACTGTGAAGCTTCTGTCTTCTGTTCCTTCGCTGAACAAAGCAAGTTTTTCTATTGCTTTCTCTCTGTTACTCTTTTCCTCTTCCTGATGAGTAATTTCCTTATGGGTCCCATATGTTATCCAATCCAAGTCATATATCTATCTCTCTCTTACATGTTGACCCCACATGTCATCTACCCAATTAAAAAGTCTAATTATTTCTCTCACTTACATGTGGGTCCCGCATGTCAGTCAACCTTAGTCAAACCCTAGTTCATAAGCTTGGTCTACCGTAGACTAGCTTATATCTGTGGACCTGGTCCATAGACCAGTGGCCCACATGTCAATACTTAATTCAATTTTCAAGAATTAATTTAATTCTTGAAAAGTCATTTATCTTATTGGTCCCACTTGTCGCTCTCTCTACCTTATTTCTGGGATTATTTTAATTCTAGAAATCCAAAAATATCAGTCGGTCCCACCTATCATACACTCATTCTTTTTCTAATATTTTCGGAATAGAATATTATGAGAATATTCCGTAGAGCTTTTCCATCATTTCATGTGAATTCCAATCTTGTGAGAGCCATATCTTCTTCATCCGTACTCCGATTGAACCCGTTCAAGTTTCTAAATTCATCTAAATTCATTATCTATCTTCGAGTACTATTCAATTTCAATTTGGAGTTTATTTGATTTGTCTTTTGAATTTAGTTTGTTTTGCGCTTTCTTTCTCGTTAGACGCCGAAGTCCCGAAATTGTCCGAAGGAGCTGAAGGTCAAGAAAGTAGAAAATCAAAGATTAAATAAAATCATCATTGCTATAGCAAGGAAAGTTATACCTTTGATCATATTGAATCCTAGTTTTCAAAATTACTTTGATTCAAATTATTGTATTTACTTTAAGTAATTATTTAAATGCTTTTGGGTTTAGCTATTAATCCAATTTGTCTATTGTATGTCATATTTTTTTGTCACCCTAGATTGGTTTATATTTAGTTGGTGCTATGGTATTACCAACATGGGTTGGTTAGATACGAGTAGCGGCTTAGTCATGCAACGAGTCATCACCATCACCTGAGTTGCAATTATAAATTTGACTAAGTGATTATGGAACTTTGTGATAAAACTGTGTGCGCTATGTGTTATTACTTTGTGATAGCATATGTTGCACTTAACCAACAGGATGAGAAATGATTTAGACTGAGGCAAGTGGTGTATACTGCGTGATATGGTGGACTTTGTGCATGGGAATGATAATCTTTGTGGCATAGTTAGAAGATGGAAGTCTTGCCTTGGTCAGGTAAGGACTTAACTTTGTGCGTCATTGAACTGAGCCTTACTGTACGACCACATGCCTGATGGGACGGCCCTAACTTAGTAGGTTATGGATTCTTGATATTGATTACTCAGGTTGTAGTTTAGGCTAGGTGGAGGTGTGTACTACAAGGTAGTCGCATCACGGGGCGGTTTGCCGTGTCCCTATCCAACGATGTGTGTTATGCCAAAGCGCTTCGTTTGGGTTGGCATAGCGGTTTGTAAGCACATCAGGAGTGTCAATGTTGAGATGAAGTTTCTGAACCGTTTTGTTATGATTAGTGCTTGCAACACTAGTTGTATCGTGTGGGTAAAGTGTACAACCTCTGTAGAGTGTTAAACAATCTATTCGAATAGTCGCGTCCGCGGTCATAGACATGCTCGGGGATTTCACACGATGAGTAGATTTTCATAAAATGTTTGGGATGGGAGCTATGTGATCTAAGTCATATGGCTATGTGAAATAATCTGCTTGGCTTTGTGTCTTTGTGAAAATAACTGTTAAATTACTATTGCCTATTTGTTTTGAATTATGCTTTCAATCTATTATTTGTATTCAATTGCAAATGTTGCATTTCTGCAAAACAACCACAGAAGCCATTTCCTTTGGAATAAGCCATCATCTATAAATTGCATTCTGTGGTATAACTTGCGAGTACGGTTGTGTACTCACGCTTGTTGTAAAACTTGCGTCCAAACCTACAGAAGTGGAGGAATCGTCAGTCAACAAGGTCTACTTCAAAGATCGAGGAAAACTAGGTCGCGCACCCCAGCCGATTGCCTGTGGGCATATGGATGGGCTTCACTGAAGTTATTCTGTTTCGTTCCGCTGCAGCTTCATTGAGCTATTCGCATTCTGAGGCATTAATTGTAAACTTTGACCTTAAAGTCTTTACTCTGATATTTATTGTTATTTGACTATTTATTAGTCATCTTTGTACATGAAAATTATATTTCATCGATGTTGTCACTGTGTGCACTAACGTGATCCTAGACTAGTGTAGTATACACAAAGGGTCCAGAATTGCATTTTTGGGTCCCGACAACAGTTACACAGACGGTCTCTAGACCAAAACCGTCTGTGATTGCATGTAATACAGATGATTTTGTTGGACCGAAAAGGCGACTAGAGGGGGGGTGAATAGGAGCACGATATCTTTTTCTCCCTAATTAGATTCAATACGAATCTCACTCCAATAGCTATGAAAGCTATGAAGATCAATCAATCAAGCACAACGGAAGACTTGTATTGAATTCACTCAAAACCCCGAAGCAAAATCAACACAAAACCAAAACACCAAATCTCAGGCGGTCTGACCTCTCACGGGGGCGGTCAGACCGGTCTAGCGGTCAGACCTCTCTGAGCGGTCGGACCTCTCTCTCGGGCGGTCTGACCTCTAGTGCAATGAACAGTGAAATCAGCACGAAAAACCAAAACGCAAATTGAGCTAACTTTTGATTCGTGTGTCCAAACCTCATGAAACTTGACACACACCTTCTCAAGGATGTCAGGAACCTATTCCATGCAACGATCATGAAGATCCTTGCCAAAGTTCAGACCTTTTTCCATTTGAGTGAAGGTGGTTCAAAAACCGAGTCAAGAACGAAATATGATCTAGAAACTTGCTCGTGGCTGATTGATGATCAAGATGATCCTAGATGGGTTCCCACATGTTGCAGCAAGTTAGATCACAGCAAGAAACCAACCAAAAACTCGCGGATCAAAGAAAGACTCAAAATCACCAAATAGAGAGAAAGAAAGCAAATGAACTCATCTTTGAGAGAACTTTCTTGGATTGATTTGATATAGTGTCTGGTTTACAGCCACTCCATCAATGGAGGACAAAGCTCAAGACATGAGCACGAATCAAATCAAAACTCTCTAGAACCCTAACCTCCACTACTCCTCTCCCTAAGCAAACTAGGGTTTCAATCACAATGAAAGGGTTGAGGGGTGCAGCCACCTCCTCCTCTATTTATAGTGGAGGCCTAGACCTTCTAGAAGAGTTTCCATAATGGGCTCCGTTAAGGCCCAACACAAACGGGTCACACACGCACGCATTTTAAAGCACCGCCTTCATCTCCTCTTGACCTAATCCGCTTCTCCAACGCACTGCCTTGTGCCGCGGGTTGGCAAAGGTAACCAAGACGGTATTTGGTAAATTACCAAAATACCCCTTCTCGATCCTTCTCCAAGACCGAGTCCAGATTATGCTGGCACTCGCTGTTCGCCACGTGTAGGTTGATCCAACGGCTCTCATCAAATTGGCAAGTCTCTCCCATCCGCCCCACCTAAACCACCATGGCACTTGCACCACCCCACGCCGCTTGATCAACTCCGCGCACCAATCGCCGTTCGCTCGTCACCTTTGTCCATCTTGCACCATACTTGAGTCCAATAACTTCACCCGGCATCGCCGATCGTTTCAACCTCAGCCATCCAAGCCTAGTCCCGATCATCCGCGCCGTTGGAGTTGTTGACCACCAAGCAACTCGCATAACAATAGACAAGCAAATCAAAACCGGAACAAGTTCTTCACAACTTGACCCACGTTAGTCAAAACATGTATCATGCAACACATATGCATCAAACCCATGACATTGACCTAACGAACAACCATCGCCGCCACGGTGGCCGATTTAAACAGTGAAAACGGTCGATCGCCACCATGGCCGGTCGACCACTCTTACGGCCGTCGGATCCACCAAAGGCCGGCCTCGACCGCCACCATGACTTAGCCAAAATTTCAACTCAAATCCGCAACCTCTCGAAAATTTCAAACGAATAGAACTTTTGCCCGAGACTCCAAAAATTATGGGACCAAGAGCCGTAGAACCTCCTCTCTTGCCTACACCCGTATTTTTGGCCCATCTCAAATTCCAACACAACTTACATGGCCGGGCCCGCTCGCCACAGAGTCTCGGCCGATCGCCACATCGGTCGGCCGACCGCCCGCCGGCCGGACCGCCGCTAGTTCACCCGATAAACCACGAGACGCCGGTCCGACCGCCACCATGGCCGGTCGATCACCGAGGCTCGACAGAACCGAACTTTGCCGAAAACGCTTGTTTCCGCAAACCTTCAACGTCATTGCCAATTGTCACATCATCCTAAGATCATGAGCATATCTCCATGATATCCACAATCTCCCCCTTGATGAACACATTGGCAATTCCCAACAAATGCAAATTTTGAGGTTTGAAAAGTAAAAACTCGTCGTTTTCGCGCAAAGGCACAACATGGTCCATATGCAAGAGAAAGCATTGAAAATAACCAAGCTGGCTTCAAAATAGTATAGGCAAGTGAAATAAGGCAAAAGAAAGCGAGAAAGCTTCATTTTCCAGAAGGAGTCAAAATCTCACTTAAGGTCCATATGAAAGAACAATTGTTCGATATGACCTTTGATCATCGTGAGGCTCAAGAATTGCAATTCAAGTTCAGAAATGGCAATACGATCAAACGAATGCAAATATGAAACTCACCCTCACAATGATCCTCAAATATCAAAAAATTTCAAATTCTCCAATTTTCTCCCTTTTAATACTTTTAAATCTTCTCCTTTACATCTCTCAAATATCTTCTCCCTTTGATAATGGAGTCATCAAGGAATCACGCCTTCCTCTCGTCCAGAGATAACAAGTGCAGAATGAGGAAAAAGCATAAGAAGGAGCGTGCATGAAATGCAATGGAGTGGCTTCATATTTTTGAATTTTTTAAATTTTTTTTACAAGAAGCGTTGGAGATTACCCAAAAAGAGCAAGCTAGCATTTCTAATCACACTCAATACATATCAAGCCTATCAACGCTAGCAAGATCATGTTAAGACATATATAACAAAGCTAAGCAAGAAGGCTTAAAGTAAAGCAATGAATTTTAGCATTTTAAGCAAAGCTTCAAATCTAGCAAGTTCATCAACAGGGATCCTAAGATGATACTGGCCATGTCAAAATGTCAATGTGAGATCAAGAAGCTAACAATGACCACATTAAGAGACAAACAAGTCCTGAATTGAATCATTTTGCTTAATTTGTATCAAACGCCCATTTTTTCAACAGCTTTATCATTTGCTATGAATATTGAAGTTGATTAAAGGTATATCTTAGTGAAGAAGATCTGGACTAGAGCCATCCACAAACTCTTCCTAAGCTTCTACCTGTATGCGACAAATCTTGAGATTCATGTCAATTTTGACAAGCATCCCCATGAGATCGTCTAGATCATCAAACTATCTCCAAGTTCATGTCTATGACATGCGGTCTGTGAGAGTAGTTTGGCACATTTTAAGCACAAGACAATCTTTTATTTGATTTTTATTTTTCACAAGAGTAGATTTAGATTCTTAAAAGAACAAGAAGCTCAAGTAATGATCAATAATAGATTCAAGAGCTAACACAACAATTTTGACAGGCCAATGTCATAAAAGGAGCACTAATTGCGCAACTAGCTAAAACATCCACAAATTGCGCTTTTTAGTTCAAGTTGTCTTAAAGTTCGCCCATTCAAAGAAAGACTTAGCTACACATGTGAAAGCATGATAATTCTAGCAAGTCAAAGAACTAGACATGGCATTGAGCGAATTGAAATACTAAAGCTCAAAAGGGTAATAAGTAAAGCTTCATCAATTTTAAAAGACAAGCATAAAAGCTTATATTACAATGCATCTTTTGGTTTTTATATAAATGCAGATGATACAATGAGATGCACAAAAGACATAAAAGCCTAAAAGATCAAAAGATCAAAAGAAAATACCACTAGAAGAAGGTATCGAAAAGATCGAAAAACTCGGATGAACAAGGAAAGTTCAGAAGAACAAGGAAAGTTCAGAACTGAGCCAACTCCCCCTCAAACCAACCCGTAGGGATAAATTACCCTAACTCACTTCTCAAGGTGGCAAACCTAGTTGGGTCTAAAGGCTTGGTGAGGATATCACTAATCGAGCCTCAGACTCCACTAAATGCAAAGACAATATCACCCTTCTCGACATGATCTCTAAGAAAATGATAGCGAATGTCTATGTGCTTGGTCCTAGAGTATTGCACAGGGTTTTTAGCAATGTTTATAGCAGAAGTGTTATCACAGAAAAGATGAACACTATCAAAAGCCAACCCAAAATCCTTAAGAGTGGACACCATCCACAAAATTTGACTACAAAGAACTAGCAAGAGCCTACATATTCACTTCAAGAGTGGATTGTGCAACAGAAGACTGTTTCCTAGAAGACCAAGAGACAAGAGAAGTGCCTAAGAAGTGACAAGTGCCTGAGGTACTCTTCCTATCTAGCCGACAGCCCGCAAAATCAAAATCAGAAAACCCCCGAATGGACAAAGAGGAAGAACAGGAATACCAAATGCCATACTGAAGGGTATAATGTAAATACCTGAAAATGCGCTTAATGGCTTGGCGATGGGAAGTCCTTGGAGACGCTCGAATCCTCGCACACAGTGCATCGTGAAGTGGATGTCCGGTCTTGAGGCCGTCAGTACAGGAGGAGCCGATCATGCCGCGGATCGTGTTGATCCACGACTTCTCCTTCCTCATCCGATCCGCAGCATCGAAGTCGCCATGGGAGTGGCGATCGCTTGCGATCACCATCTCAAGCGCTTGAGCGATCCTTGGTGTACTTCGCCCGATGGATGAAGATCCTTCCTTGCATTGCTTGATTTGAAGCCCCGAGAAAGTAATTGAGTTCTCCCATCATACTCATCTCAAATTCCTCGGATATGGTCTCGTAAAAACTAGAAACAAGAGCATGAAAAGAACCACCAAAGATAATATCATCTACATAAACTGAGCAAGCAAGAAGTCATTGCCACGCCTAAGGATGAACAGGTCTTGTCTACCTTACCCATCTCAAAATCATTCTTAAGCGTAAAGGTCTTAAGTCTATCATACTGTGCTCTAGGGGCTTGCTTAAGACCATACAAGGATTTGGATAGCTTGAAAACATAATGTGGATGCTTGGAATTCTCAAAGCCTGGGGGTTGTCTAACATACACTTCCTCCTCTATAAACCATTCAGAAAAGCACTCTTAACATCCATCTGATATAATCTAAAGCCCTTAGAAGCAGCAAATACAAGCAGAATGCGAATGACTTCCAATCTAGCAACAGGAGCAAATGTCTCATCAAAATCTAACCCCTCAACTTGGCTAAAACCCTGAGCTACTAACCTAGCCTTGTTTCTAACCACATAACCATCCTCATTTTGTTTATTTTTGAACACCCAACGGGTTCCTATCACATTGTGACCACTAGGAGGCTCTACTAGGTTCCAGACCTTGTTCCTCTCAAAATTCTCTAACTCCTCATGCATGGCATTAACCCACTAGAATCGATAATGCATGTGATATATCGCGGGTTCGAAAGAAGCAACAAATGCGTAATGAGAGTAGAGACTTGATCGTGATACCGGAGCGAGTGACTCGCTCATGAAGACTACCAATCATCCGATCCGAGGATGACGCCTCTCAATGTGAAGTGGAGCGCCCGGGAGATAATATCTCCTCAACCTCCGCAGTATCACTGATGAAGAAGATGCGCAGAGCCTCAATTGGAGGTGAAGCAACAGAGTGTCTGGAGCTTGGACAGAGCCTCAACAGCAGCAGTGGAGGACAAGTACCGGCCTTCATCATCATCCTCCACAAAGATGCTTTCACACTGTGTATCACCGAAACATCGGATCTAGCTCTGTGGCTAGTCTCATCAAAAGTGACATTGCATGTCTCTCGGACAATGTTAGTTTCAACATTAAAAACCGAAAACCCCTCGAATGTACAGATAACCTGAAACAAACCATCAAAAGTCCTTGATTCAAATTTATCTAGATTTCTGCCTTAAGAATGAAACACTTAGCTCCAAAACTCGAAAGTGAGAAAGCAGAGGGTTTTCTACCAAATCGAAGCTCATAATGAGTCTTGCCCAAAGATGGTCTCAAGAAGACACGATTTGCAATATAGCAAGTCGTAGCAATAACTCGCCCAAAACCTCCTGTGCTATACTCATCTAGCATCGCCCTAGCCATCTCGACTAAGGTTCTGTTTCTTCCTTTCCACAACGCCATTCTCGTTGAGGGACGTGTGGAGAAGAGAACGATGCTCAATTCCGCTCAAAGACAAAAGAGGCAAACGAGGCATTCTTGAACTCCGTGCCATTGTCACTGCGGATCGCTCTCAAGGCACTCGGAAGTTCAGAAGCCAAACGAAGAACAAGATCACGATAGTGACCAAAAGCTTCATCCTTCGAAGCAAGAAAGAACACCCAAGTGTATCTCGAAAAATCATCGACGATGACAAGAATGTACCATTTGCCACCGATTGACCGAACCCTAGCAGGACCAATAGTATCCATATGAAGCAACTGTCCTGGTCCGTCAGTCATGACCATAGTCACTGAAGGGTGTGAGGCGGCAACTTGCTTGCCATGCCTACAGGGCGCACATACATCATCCTTGACGACTTTGAGTTTGGGCAAACCTCTCATAAGATCAAGGTTGCTAACTCGCGTTAGATGATCAAAACCAATGTGCCCCAAACGTCGGTGCCAAAGCAAGAAATCAGAATAAGGTGTAACCAAGTATTTAAGAGAACCAGCAAGAGATTCAGAAAAATCAGCTCCAAAGATCCTATCAACTCTATAAATCCCAAAAACGAGCTCACCAGCTGAATCAAGCACCCGACAAGCATTTTTCTTAAATATAGTCTCATAGCCATCATCAAGAAGCTGTGAGATAGAAAGTAAGTTGAACCTGAGCTTGTCCACAAGGGCAACATCCTTCAGGATGAAATTGTCATTCACCCTGATTGATCCCGTTCCTTCAATCCGCCCTTGAGTATTGTCTCCAAAGGTGATGAAGACATCACCGTCGACCGCGTGAAGGAGGTGAACCATCTTGAATCTCCGGTCATTCGGCGTGAATAAATGAGTCGACGAACCACGTGTTCTTCCTCCCGCGATACTCCTGAAAATCAAGGCACAAAAGATCGATGTGTCTCAATACTGGGGTTAGTTAAACATGACTTGGGAACCCAAGATCGAGACACACGTCTCATGAGTAGTATGCAAAGCGTATGCTATCCTTGATTCTATTTGAAATTGCTATGAGCAATGGTGACTCTAACATGAGAGTTATCCTGTCTAGGAGTATGAGAGTGATTAGCATGTGAAACAAATCCTAGACCAGGTTTCTTCCTTTCTAAATTACCATGTCTCACAAAAGCTCTAGGTTGATTAGATGACATTCTAGCAAGATTTTTCCTACCATTTTTCAACCTACGTCAACAAAACTCAACCAAATGCCCATCCTTCTTGCAATAGGTGCAATGGTACTTGGTACCACTAGGAGAAGCACCTTTTGACTGAATAGATGGTTGGGCATATCCTGCAGATTTGAAAGTGATCTTTGTAGGTTGGGTATCAAATTCAACTAAGCCATTTTTCAAAATTTGAATGACACTAGATTTGTCCTGGGCAAAGTTGTATCCTAACCCTTGCTTCTTATAAGGAGTTTTTGACTTGTCAAGAATCATGTTTAACTGTTTCTTACCTTGAGAGAATCTTTCTAATGTGTCCTTAAGGTAAGCAATTTCTTTTCCAAAGTTAACACATGAATCACAAGTTTTAGCGTTAAGCCTCTTCTTATAAAGAGCAACTTCAAGCTTAAGAGCTTCACATGAAGCACAAATAGCAGAATTAATACTGTCCTTAAGATTGACATATTTAGCTCTAGTCGCTTCTACAACATCATGTACTTCACGTTCACGTTCTAAGCGCATGCAGAGCAAGAGCTAGATTCAACCACACCAGAAACAATCAACTTGCTAGACTCTAAGCATTTTTCGCAATGAGCAGATTTAACTTCAACTAGCTCAGTCCTAGCATTTTCAAGTTGTTGCAAAGCAATATCATGAGCAGATTGCAGTTTAGCTAGTTCAGAATGTAAAGCATGGCAGGATAAGCATTCATCAGATTCAAGACTTTTAGCATTCACAAGTTCTAATGTGAGTTTACCTACTTGTGACTCTAACTCCTCATTCCTAGTCATGATGAATTTTAAGGTTTTATCCTGACCTAGCATTTGCTCATAGACAGTTTCGCATCTAGCAAAGAGAACATCACAGGAGGGAGATACCTCATTGTTGTCAACGATTTCGTCGGAGTCAGCCATGAAGCACATGCTTGTGAAGTCCTTGGCCTTTCCCTTCTTGTCTTGAGGGAGCTCCTCCTCTTTGTACTCCTCGCTCCCGGAGTCCACATCGCTCAAGGATCGTTCTCCAAGAGCGGCAAGAACCCGGTGAGCAGCCTTCCTGAGCTTGGCATCATCAAACTTGGACTTGCGTCCCTGAGGCTTCTTCCAAGCTGGTTTTTCATCCTTGTAGTTGCTCTTACCTTTCAGCTTGGGGCAATTTGCCCGGATGTGATTAAGCTCTCCACACTCATAACAAGTCACATGGCCGCCTCTCTTTTTGTTTCTCATATTGTTGTAGGCCCGTGTGAACTTCTTAATCAAAAGTGTCATCTCAGGCTCAGGAATACTTTCAAGATCCTCTTCTTAAATTGCAGATAAAGAAGCAAGAGAAATTCCAGAAGAAGACTCAAACGACCCATCAGAGGCTCTCTTGAGTGGGTCTGCTACCAAAGCCATGTTACCCTTCTTAGAATGGTCAGCTTTCTGGATCTCATGAGTCTTGAGCTTGCTATAGAGTAGCTCCAAAGTCAGTTCAGATAAGTTGATATTTTCCTGAATGGCGGTAGCCTTTATCTCCCACTCTCTGGTGTTGATTGCAGCCAGGAGATGGATGGCATTTTCTGACTGGGTAAATTCAATACCAACAGCCTTCATCTGATTTATCACTGTGTTAAAGCGACTGAAAATGTCATCGATGCTCTCACCAGGACGCATCTCGAATTTGTTATATTCTCTTTATAGACTCTTTGACGCACTTGTTTGATTTGGGAAGAACCTCATGATAGGTTTCGAGGGTCTTCCAAATCTCATGCGATCTCGAGATTGCAAATCCTATCATATTCCTGTCTACTAAGCCCACCATACAGAAAATTCTTTGCCTTACGGTCATTAGCCAAGAGGGCTTCAGAAGCCGGCGTAGCAACCTCAGGCAAGATGAGCGGATCTCGAACAACCTCCCAAATACCTCGTGGTTCGCTCTCAAGAAGCACACGCATGCGGTTCTTCCAAAAGGCATAGTCGTGCCCATCGAAGATATGCGGTTTGGAGGAGTACTTATCCATCGCCAAGTTCAGTGACCGGTTAAGATCAAGATTGAACTAACCGGGCTCTGATACCACTTGTTGGATCGAAAAGGCGACTAGAGGGGGGGGTGAATAGGAGCACGATATATTTTTCTCCCTAATTAGATTCAATACGAATCTCACTCCAATAGCTATGAAAGCTATGAAGATCAATCAATCAAGCACAACGGAAGACTTGTATTGAATCCACTCAAAACCCCGAAGCAAAATCAACACAAAACAAAAACACCAAATCTCAAAGTGTCCGACCTCTCACGGGCGGTCGACCGCTGGTCTAGCGGTCGCACCTCTCCGAGCTGTTGACTCTCTCTGCGGTCGGACCTCTAGTGCAATGAACAAGTGAAATCAGCACGAAAAACCAAAACGCAAATTGAGCTAACTTTTGATTCGTGTGTCCAAACCTCATGAAACTTGACAAACACCTTCTCAAGGATGTCAGGAACCTATTCCAAGCAACGATCGTGAAGATCCTTGCCAAAGTTCAGACCTTTTTCCATTTGAGTGAAGGTGGTTCAAAAACCAAGTCAAGAACGAAATATGATCTAGAAACTTGCTCGTGGGTGATTGATGATCAAGATGATCCTAGATGGGTTCCCACATGTTGCAGCAAGTTAGATCACAGCAAGAAACCAACCAAAACTCATGGATCAAAGAAAGACTCAAAATCACCAAATAGAGAGAAAGAAAGCAAATGAACTCATTGTTGAGAGAACTTTCTTGGATTGATTTGATATGGTGCTGGTTTACAGCCACTCCATCAATGGAGGACAAAGCTCAAGACATGAGCACAAAATCAAATCAAAACTCTCTAGAACCCTAACCTCCACTACTCCTCTCCCTAAGCAAACTAGGGTTTCAATCACAATGAAAGGGTTGAGGGGTGCAGCCACCTCCTCCTCTATTTATAGTGGAGGCCTAGACCTTCTAGAAGAGTTTCCATAATGGGCCCCGTTAAGGCCCAACACAAACGGGTCACACACGCACGCATTTTAAAGCACTGCTTCATCTCCTCTTGACCTAATCCGCTTCTCCAACGCACTGCCTTGCGCGCTGGTTGGCAAAGGTAATTCAAGGCGGTATTTGGTAAAATTACCAAAATACCCTTCTCGATCCTTCTCCAAGACCGAGTCCAGATTGGCGAAGCACTCGCTGTTCGACACGTGTAGGTTGATCCAACGGCTCTCATCATGTCGGCAAGTCTCTCCCATCCGCCCCACCGAAACCACCATGGCACTTGCACCGACCCCACGCCGCTGATCCAACCCGTCGCACCGAACCGCCTGCTCGGTCACCTTTGTCCATCTTGCACCATACTTGAGTCCAATAACTTCACCCGGCATCGTCGATCGTTCTGAACCTCGGCCGTTGACCGTCGTTGACCACCAAGCAACTCGCACAACAATAGACAAGCAATCGAAACCAGAACAAGTTCTTCACAACTTGACCCACGTTAGTCAAAACATGCGAGATGCAACACATATGCATCGAAACCCATGAGATTGACCTAACGAACAACCATCGCCGCCACACGGATCGATGAAACAGTGAAAACGGTCAAACCGCCACCATGGCGGTCCGACCGCTTCCTTACGGCCGATCGCCACCAAAGGCGGTCGACCGCCACCATGACTTAGCCAAAATTTCAACTCAAATCCGCAACCTCTTTGAAATTTCAAACGAATAGAACTTTGCCCGAGAATCCAAAATATGGGACCAAGCGATGAGAACCTCCTCTCTTGCCTACACCTCTATTTTTGGCCCACCTCAAATTCCAACACAACTTACATGGCGGTCCGACCGCCAGCAGAGGCGGTCGATCACAGACCGGCCGGTCGGACCGCCAGACTAGTTCACCCGATAAACCACCCGAGGCACGGCAGGTCTGACCGCCACCATGGTCGGTCAGACCGCCTGAGGCCTGACAGATCCTGAACTTTGCCGAAAACGCTTGTTTCCGCAAACCTTCAACGTCATTGCTAATTGTCACATCATCCTAAGATCATGAGCATATCCCCATGATATCCACAGATTTTGATCAACCGTCTAAGATAAGGCGTTTAGTATTAACTTTTTTGTAGCAGTGAAAGCTGTTGCATGCAGCCACCCCTCTCTCTCACTCTGAATCCTGTCATCTCTCACAGGTTCACATGGCATACACTCGGCAGCCTAGCTGTGATCTCTGCGTGCATGCAGGTCGGCTAGCTAGACAAGCCAGCCAAGTGAAGTCACACACCCATGCATGCATGCAGTCAATACTCAGGCCGGCCACGCCAAAAGGCGTAGTAGCACTGCATCTGCATATGTTGTGTACTCGTGTACCACCAGCTGGTGAGATCGAATTAACTTCACATGAGAATTACTACTGCTACTAAACTAAGCTAAACTACACTTCGACATCACCGGCCCCATCGTCCACATCTGTACACTTGTTCCGGTACGTCATGTACAGCGCCATCTGCGCCACGTACGCCGAACACGAAGCCCAGCACGTTGGGCATCGCCACGAACACGTCCTTCGTGAGCAGGCCGTACGAGAACCAGATGACCGCGCTGATCACCAGGAAGAACCGAAGAAGGACAGCGAGAAGGGCATGAACTCCACGCTCTTGGTCCGGATCACAAGCCTCTGCAAAAATCCAACCAGATTTATTTTCTACGTGTCCATCGATTAATACAACCACACATAGGAATTCGGAATACTAGCTCTGGAGAATTAGTGAACTCACGATGATGCTAAACGGGGCGGCGAAGACGCTGAGCGAGGCGGCGACGCAGACCCAGCCGAGGACGTGGATCCGGAGGCTGCCTTTGAACAGCAGCAGCGTGACGAGTGTTGGAACAAAATCAGGAGAAAACTTGATTTTCGTGCTGCTCGTAACTTACGGCAGCTTTTTCTTATTTGCTTCTAAACTCAATCTTACGATGCTTGCTCGACTCTTGCTTCTTCAACTCACGATAAAAGACTCGTACTGCCCTTATAAAGGCTTGACATAGAGACTCAACGTCGGACTCGGCCAGCAAAGCTGACTCGGACACGGCAAGAAAACGAAAACTACAAAGATTATCTAACAACGAGGGCGGTGAGGCCGAAGAGGCCGACGGTAAGACCCAGGAGCAGCTTCGCCATGAGGAGCCACGCGTCCTTGGGGGCGTAGGCGAGGTACATGGCGATGTAGGCGGTCTCGATGACGCATCCGATGGCATCGATGGCGACGAGGAGCTTGGCGCCGGACTTGAGGAAGGCATAGTACATCCACAGCATGCAGCTGAAGAGCGTCACCACGTACGGCGTCGACTGGAACCCCTCCGTCGACTTCTTCCGGTACACGTACGCACGGTTAATTATACTCCTATTTGTTAAGATGGACGAAACACATGCAAGAAAGACCATGAATATTCTTGCTAACTAATGACGCAGAGCGATAGTATTTTACTTTTGAGTTTCGTTCATGTAATTAGGTACATCAGTCGCAAGATGTATAGAGTGTCTATACAACATACGACTGATTTTTTTATTAAAATTCAATCACTTTTTGAGTCATCAGATGGAGATCAAATATCCCAGATATCACCCCTCCCTCTATATCCCCAACCCAATCTCACTTCCCACTCTCTCTCCCTCTCTCTCACCAATCACAGAGTACATCAGTCGCAAGATGTATAACACCAATCACAGAGTACATCAGTCGCAAGATGTATAGCAGTTTCCTTAAAGTTAAACTCATACTCGATCTGTGTCGTCAATAATAGTACTACACCTACCAAACAGTGAAATTCGCAATTACTCTACTAAAAGTGACGTGGTGCAAGATTTTTTTCCCTAACTGATTAATTAATTAATTAATTAATGTGAGAATAAATAATCTTCAGTGTTATGTTGTCTTAGGTAGAAGCAAAATTTTAGAACAGTATAGATGATGGTGACCTCACCCGACCGTCGTGTATTCATTGGCATGTGTGGTACTTTTTTTCGGGGGTATTTTTAATTTTTTTCCTCTAGGTAATAAAATATTTTTTTGACTGAATAAAATAATATTCACACACATACAAAAAAACAAGATCCATGCATGGATGCACAGAGGTATGTACGCTTATATTTGATAACTGTAACATAGAAAAGAAAGTTGAGGTGCTTACAGTGGTGAAAGGAATACCATTAGTGAGATTATGTTACCTGCAAATTCAAGAACAGAGAGGACGTTATGATCAGTTATGTCGACCATTGCAAAAAGAGAGGCTAAAAAAAAGAATCGACGTTGCCCGGTGAAAAGAAAATAAAATCAGGCGTGTACGTTTCTCGTGAACGTACATGTAACATGCATGATGGTTCGTTTTCTTTGTTTGGAGTAACCACCTCATTACAGTCTAAAAGCTTCGTTTTGGCAGTTCCATTTCTTTGGGACAGAAACGCTAGCTTTGAAAGAGACTGAGGAAGACGCGCTAATAAGGTGACCATGCAGAGCAAAAAGACGATCGATGATCAAACTAAATAAACCTAATTCGCAATGGGAGATTAATTACTTTGATCTCCAAGGGGCTCTTTACATGCTCTAGTAGCTAGGAAGATGATGTCACATGTGTGGATCTCCAACAATATGGGAGAGGAGCTAATTAAAGAATTGAAACGAAACGACTAGAAAAATCACGTGAACGCAGCATTCATGGATGTATGCATGTATGTACCTAAGATACCAAAGGTGAAGGCCCAAGTGTGTTGTTCCATGGACAAGAAAGCCATCTCTCTCTGATCTCTCTCCTCCTCAAACAACTAGAAGACTGAAGACACAAGCTAAGCTAGAGATCCTAGCTTCCCTTTCTCCTCTTGCTCAATGGAGAGAGCACACTGAGCAGTCAATGGAGCGAGGTGTTGATGCAGGAGGAGGAGGAGGATCTATCAGCTAATCTTAAGCTGCCTTGGGCTCTTGGAGAACCTTGAAGGGAGCAGAGCCTCCTATATATATAGGGAGAGAGCAGAGAGAGAAAGCTTAAGAGCATCTCCAATGTATTGAGTCAAGGTAGGTTGATAACTATGCCATGTAAGCAGGTTCAAAAGCAAGTGTATTTTACTTCAATGTATTGAATCGAATCTATCCTCTAGACGGGACCCACTGCAAAATAAAATAATCACTTGGCAAAACTTCCCCAATTTCTTGCGCGCTGTCCTTGGCGCGACGAGAAGGTTCCCCTTCCCCAACTCAACCCCTTTGTTTCTCCGTCATTTTCCTCACGCCCACACCGCTCAATCCTCTCCGCCGCCGCTACTTCCACTCCCACCATGGATGATCTCGCCCGGAGCCCTCCCCTTCGCCCCTTCACCTCCGGTAGCTGCCCCCACACCTCGCCCCCTCCCCCCACACCTACGCCCGGCTCTCTCCCCCCACGCCCCTCCGCCCTCCTACGCCTAGCCCCCTCCCCCTACACCCGCTCTTGGCCATCGCCCCCCATGCCCACGCCCGGCCGCCGCCTCCCTTAGTCCATGCGCCGCCCCTCCCTTAGCCCCTCTCGCCTCGTCCGCTGTCCCCACGCTCACCTCCTCCCCACATCCTCGCCAGCTGCCGTCTCGCGCGCCTGCCCGACCCTCTCCCCTCCGCCCCATGCCACTCTTGGGTGGAGCATCCCCGACCTCCCTCCTCTTTCCCCACCGCCCGCTTCGACTCTTCTTCCCCGCAGCGCCGCCTCCACGGCAATCTGGCCGCGAGCACCATCATTAGATTGGACTTTGGAAGCCTCTAATGATTCGTGTTCGTTTCAACAAAGTAGTACTCCACTATACAAAAACCGGAGAAAAAGGCGAAAGAGAGCTAAAGGCGTCTGCTTTGTGCTCTGTTTGTCCACTCGCCAGGACACCAGTGGGCGCTCCCCTTCGCTACGCGTAGCGTTGCCGTCGCCTCCTCCAAGCTGCAGCAGCAGCCGGAGCGGAAGGGTATTGGCGGCGGAGGCTTCATGGACACCGGCTCCAGATCCAGCGGCGGCCCGGGCTTCGACGGTGACGACAGCCTTGCCGCACGCCGCGAGATTTCCTCCTCGCTGAAAGGTAGCTCAATTCTGCCCAATCGGTCTCGTACGTGGCTTCTTCGAGCCGTTTGGAACTCTAGATGCCTAAAAGATGCAATTTTTATGGGATTTTGGTGCTAAATTTGTTTCCTTTTGGGTTGCAGAGCTCACGGTGAGGGTGGGAGAGGACGGGCGAAAGGCTGGCTGGGAAGCAACGCTGCAACGGCGAAAGGCAACGGCTAAAAAAGGAGAGTTAATGCAACAGCTAATTAACTTAATCATACCGGCTAAGTATCCAGTAAAAATAATATTCTATTTGGTTGTATCCGGATACAAACTATGCATCGACTCTCTCCACTTTTGTATTGAATCGACATTATGCAATGTATTGAACCGGCTCTTAGCATTAAATCCAGCCTATTGAACCAACTAAGCACTTACATTGCAGATGGTCTAAGAGAGCTAGCAATTGAAGGGTGTGTGGGCCCCTCAATCGATCATTACATACACTGACTTGTCACGCGATGCTTTCGTGTGCGTACGTATAGCATACGAATATAGACTGCGGCACACCCTTATGCACTTTCAGGCACTAATAAAGTGTGCCCGGCCTAGCTACTTAATCAATCGTAACGTTGTGTGTGACGCCCCGTATTATTACCACAGAGGTAATTACACTTAGACATATGGATTACTATTTATCTATCCGGTAGGATACCGCTCTGATGAATAGTAAACCTTACCAGAGTCAACGCAGCAGAATAATAAGATAGAAATTGTACTTTATTCTAGCATTTAGCCACATAAGGCTATGGTCTTTAATAAATGTAGTAATTTACAACTTGCCAAAAGGAACTAGTTCTCCACGCTCGCCTGCTTTGCTCCACCTGCTGCCTACTCGTCCCACTCGTCAAATAGGCTGCTCACCTCGCCCTGGTCCTTGCAGTCCATGCCCTTGCCTCCAGCGGCCTCTTTGGTACCTGCATGTCCATCGTCCCACTCAGGATAGTTTCTGGCCGGACTAGGATCTAACAAAGGAGAATACTAGCAAGTTTGAGTACTAATGTACTCAGTAAGCATTAATAGCAAAAGATGCACTGAATGTCTCATCTCTGTTGGTTATTACATTTTCTAATCATTTCTGTTCTGGAAAATAAACAGCTCGTCAAAACATTAGGTAACAAGTTTTAATTTAGAAAAGACTACTTGTCACTCGAATAGAGGAAAGACCCCTAGCGGTTCCCGTAAGCTCCAATCCAGGAGACAGGCATAAATTCATGATTTTGTATAGCACTGCGCAAGGTTGTACCACTTTACCCATGGCTATTCTGGACACTCTGTTCTAGGTTCCCCTGCATTTACTTTGATGCGGGTTCGAGTTCAGAATGCAGAACGTTTTCCAAGATACGTGATCAAATTCTCCACCCATTACTTTCCGTCGGTGCTGACTCCTTCACGGTGTTGATCTCGTCACTCACCAAGTTCCAATAATGTTGGTTGGGCCTGTGCTCCGGTCCCCAACACTCCACCTAGCGCCATAGTGCTATCTTTATCCTACATAAGTACTTACTTGATCTGGAGAGTAAAATTACATAACTGGGTAGCATTTTCTGCCCACTGAAACGGAAAAATGGTTAGCACTTAATTTACGGCCTCTGATCCTGGTGGAAGTTTTGTTAGTCCTTATATTTTAACCATATGTAAAGGGTCCCACCCCTTCTCTCATCACCACCTGCCATGGCCCCCTTTACCAGCCATAATATTCATCTTCTCTCATCTCATATCTTTCATCATCTTCGTCTTTCATTTAGCCGATTTGATTTTGAGGCATAGTTTTCATGCAATAGGTATATTAATATAGCAAGGTACAATTTACATTTAATATAACTATGTTGGTGATCAAGAGATAAGCTTGCCTTTAAAATGGTAGCAAAGATCGTCGGTGGAGAACTCTGTATCAGCTACTCCTGTTGGCATTGGTTTGTCTGCTGCAATTACGTGACGGAGCGAAATAATAATACACAAATAAATACTTAGTTGATTTTTGGGTGATATTATGCGTACATAAGTTAGTGCAATTCATTTTGTTAGTGTATTTTAATTTAACAATATTTTTCGGTCCTCATTAAGTTAGCACTCCCAAAGTTAGTTAATCTGGTCTACCGGCAGCACTAGGTTGCGGTAGTTGAAACTCAGGCTTAACGCTCGGAAAATAAACTAGTACTCACATTTGCATTTTATTAAGTCTATCAAATTTTATTTGTGCACAAACTCCTCATTGATTTTATTTAAGTGCGTACGCTGATAATTAATTCTCTAAATAAACTAGGGGTTGATTAACTTAATTATTCTAGTAAGGTTACCGTATTTCTAACCTGTCAAGTTATTTGCCTAAATTTATAGGTTTGATGAACATGAGAACTAATCTTTCAATAACAACAATTTATAGTACTTTAACTTGCTTAGTTGAACAATCATCTAGTGTCACATTCATTAATTTTACTAAATACCTATATTGATACCAAAATTACCTAAAACTAAAAATTACTAGAATTCAAATATTTTTATTTCATTTTTCCGGACTTTTCCAACACCTAACCTAATTTTTCTAACCCTAGACTTAAACTCCCCATCCTAATCCTAATTCCCCCTTCCTCTCTCTACTTACCTCTTTACCCCCTCCTTGCTTTCCTTATCCACCTAAAGGCCCCCAAACACCTCTTCGTCCCTTGCTTTCTTCCCCAAATCTCACCCCCTCCTCTTCTCTAGTCCTAGCACTGCCCCTACGGCTCTCCTCCAGCGCGCAGCCGCCCATGGCCGGCCCTTCTCAACCTAGGGAACCTCCTCCCTATGGCGCCTTCTCCCCTCCGGCCCAACGCCGTGCCCAACCGCCGCGTGTGCCCCTGACTCACCCGTTTAGCCCGGCCCCGATTTCCCTCGCCCCCGGCCGGCCCAGCCTACGACCGCCAATCCTAGCCTCTCCTACACCTACACTCCCCCTAACCCTAACCTTCCCTTCTTTGGTATAAATGATTTTCAGAAGTTTAACTTATTCTTACTAATTTTTTATGCTTATGGTTAGCTTTTGGTTTTCAGTGCATTCATGCATGGTGGAGCTAGGAGATGGACCGACCTGGCTCACTGAGGTACAATCCCCCCTCTTAAATCCCTAGATATACTCCCTCCTACAATGCTTTGTGATGACACCTAATGCTCTGAGAGCTAAATGATGTTGCCATTGTGATATGCATGCGAATGTGAATGATGTTGGGATGAGGGTTGCTATCGATTTTGGTGAGGTCCTGGTGATGATGATGCATGGTGACCAAGGTCCGCTACCGGTGGTATGCCTCCCCTACCTCTCTCTCTACCCTTCCCCCCTTATGCTCTTCATGAAACTGAGAGCTAAATGATGCATGTGTTCGGTGGTAGCTTGAATGATGTTGCAACTATGATGTGATGAACTGCGGGTTACGTGTGCATGCGCTATGACGACATCTAGATGCTTTGAGAGCTTTAGTTGTAAGTGTTTTCTTGCTAGAATTGCTGAGATCTAGAAGATGCATGATTTCTGTGATGCTAAATGTGTATAGTAGAATGATCTGAGGTATGCTAGTATTACCTCTTGTGGGTTTGAGGGGAGGGGGAAGAGGATTGCAGCGCTGGCTTCAAGCTAGTGCTCTTCTCTTCTTCCTTGGTGCTTGCAAGCAAGGATGGGGAGAACTATGAGCTTGCTGCAGTTTCTTGCTAGCTCCTGGCTGTGTGGTGGTGGCTTGGTCGACGTTTACTGTCTGGCTCCTTGCTCCTTGCCTCTCTTGTGGTTGCCTTCGGTTTGCGGGGAGGGGCTGGCTGCTGGTTTGGGGATGAAATGCGCACTCTCTCTCTTTTGCTTGGCTTGGACCCGGCCTTATCTCCTACATGTGCTCTACTATGCTTGATATTTTGGGGCGCTTTGGACGTGTGAGAAAATGGTGGTTTGTGGGAGTTGTGACCAAGGGGGAATGAATCTCATGGTGGCTGGCTGTGGGTTGGTATTTGATCAGCGTTTGCTGGTCTCTTGTGCTTGATATTTCAGATGGCACTACCACAAAACAGCATATAGTGGACGCCTCATCATAGACGGTTCCAAAGGAACCGTTTGTGTTGAACTTATACAGACGGTTACTTAGGAACCGTCTTTGCAACCGTCTGTGATATGTCATTATCACAGACGGTTTGTAAATAAAACCGTCTGTGATACTTCACAGATAGTTCTATCATTGAACCATCTGTAATATACCATTATCACAGGCAGTTCTTTAATAGAACAGTCTGTGATACGGGACATATTTCATAGACGGTTCTATTTACAAACCGTTTGTGATAACTACATATTGCAGACGGTTCCATGATAGAACCGTCTGTGATATGCCATTATCACATATGGTTCTTAATACGAACCGTCTGCGATATTTCACAGACGGTTCTTAAGGAGTATATCAAAGACGGTTCCATGATAGAATCGTCTGTGATATCTCTTTCCATCTCTTCGTCTCCCGCGCGATGTGTCTCTTCATCTCACGATTGCACCAATATGTATCTCTTCGTCTCCTGCTCCAGCTTTAGTACTTGTTTTATAAATAGACATCCCCTTTTGAAAGGGATTTCTCACGAACCTCCTTGATCCCCTTTCTCCACAAACTCCAAATGGCTTCTTCCTCTCTCGTCCCGATCAGATTGGCCTACATTGTGGTTGTGTACTCGCACCTCTCGGTCGCAACTGCCCAAGTCCGCGACAAGCCGCTCTGCTCGCAATGTCATCCGTTGTAGGCCCTCCCATCTACCGGAGACCATAACGCCATCATTTGTCGATTGGAGCTCCTCCTCCAATGCACGCGTAGGGTCTCCAAGATCCGCGAGTAAACCTCATCGTGGAGATTGTCCTATGGAACTACTTGGTCCGCACCGAGGATGCAGCCCGGAGAGTCGAGGACGACATCCGAATTGCAGGAGAGCGGGTCCGCCTCGCCGAGACTCTGGAGACCAAGGTTGATGGCCTCTGGGATATATGGGACTTGATTACGGAGTCCAAACGGCTACAAGAGCAAATTGAGCGTGCAAGGTCACAGGTGGAGGCGTTTGGTGAGACAGTCACTGATCCCACCACCACTGAAGCCGACGAGACGGCTTACGAAGATTTGAAGACTAAGATAGGATCGTTGATCCTTTTTTTATCTTCTGTTATGTAAAAACGATATGGTCTTTTTTATCGTCTGTGATGTAAATAGGATATGGTCTTTTTTATCGTCTGTTTATTACTAGTCAATTCATTTTAGTAATTATTTGCGCATATGCAGGCTCCGTACGCTATCACAGACGGTTCCATGAAGAACCATCTGTGATAATATCCTCATCACAGACGGTTCCATGAAGAGCCGTCTGTGTTGAACTTATACAGACGGTTCTCTTTGGAACCGCCTGTGATATATGCATCCTCACAAACGGCTCTTATTACCAACCGTCTGTGATATACTCCACATCACAGATTGTTTGTAATAAGAACCATCTGTGATATACTTGTAACATCCCAAAGTGCTGTTACCAAAATAAAATAAATAAAAGTTATTGTTTTATTGGATTTTCTGAAATTTGATAGAGTTTCATTGCTTTATTTGAATTTCTGAAGTTTTAAAAGTCAAAATTTAAAATTTATTTGAAGTTCTTGAAGTTTTATTTGGTTGGATCTGAAAAATAAAATTTTAATTAATTTCTAGAATTTTCTCAGATTTTAAAAGCTTTTTCCTAAATATTTTAAAGCCAAAATAATTTATTTGCAAAAACTATTACCAATTATACGTTGGGACTATTTTTATTAAGTCTAAAATAAATAAGGGAATTTCTGTGAATTTTCTCCAAATTTTTGGATTTTATTTACTATTTTCTAAAGCTATTTTGAATTATCTCGATTATTTAAATTACAAAATCAATTGAAAATCCCAAAACCCTATTGGGCCGAAGCTCCTCAACCGGCCCATTTTTCCACCGCGCCTCCGGCCCATTCGGCCCAGCCGCTCCACCCTCTCCCTCTCTGCATCCACCCCCACCGTTGGATCAACATCCAACGGCTAATCCGCTCCCACGCCACCCTGCTCCTCCGCACCGTCGGACCTAAATCTAACGACCCGCACACCTCCTCTCTCCGCTCCTCTCACGCGCCCTCATCTTAGCCATTGGATCTAAAATCGACGGTCAAGATCTCGTGTGACCTTTGGCAACCCGAACAGCACAATGCCGGTGGACCGTCCGATTTGAATCGGACGGCCAACACGTCATCGCGCCCTCTCTCTCTCTTCTTCTCATCTGCTCCATTGGATCAACATCCAACCGCCACCGCACCTTCTTCCTCCGCCCCTTCTTCCTCGCGTATAAACCGCCCGCCGCCGCCATTGTTGCCGCGCCCGAAGCTCCACAATGGCCGCCCCTTAACTGCCCCGCGTCTCCCACGCGACGTGCGCACGACCCGGCGTGCCCAACCGCCCTCGCCCCCACTCTCTTCCCCACTCCTCGCGCCGGTTCCACCCTCGCCGGCGTGCCCTAACCACTGCCGCCGAGCCCGCGCGCATGATCTCCTCCCTCGGCCTCGCCCTCGGCCTCTTTAAAGGCGGCCCGGGTGCGCCTTCACCACCACAACTCACCACCAACACCCATTTAGCCTATCCCCTCCCCACCTCGTCGGAATTCAAGTTTCTTCGCCGTCGGCCGCCACTCCTTCCGCCACCTTTAGCGCCGCCACCCTCGCCGCCGCCACCATCGGCATCGCCGCGATCTCGCGCAACCGGTGCGCACTTCGCCTCCGCCAGGCCCTCACCGGAGTGTCGTGCCACCACACCACCAAGCCGCACCGCCGCTTCCTCCTCGTCGCCGGCCGCCTTCGTCCTCCTCCGACCACCCGGGTGAGCGCCCCAGGTTCGCCACGCCCTGCTCTTTCTTCTGCTACCCTCACCGGAGTCCAACTCGCCGCCGTTCACCCGCGCCATCGGGCCCCGAGCGCCGCCCCTGTTGGCGCTCACGTAACCGGACATGTGGCGCCACGTGGTTGCCACCTTGGCGCCAGCTCAGCGCCACATCGCCACCCCCGCTCCCGTGTCCGCCCACGTGGCACGCTTGCGTGGCACGGTACACCCAGCCTAGAGCTAAAGGTCCCATGGACTTGGTCCATATAGACCGTGTCTATGACACGTGGGCCCCACGACCAAATTTCTTTTCTTTTATTTCTTTTCAGCCGAAAAAGCTCTGATGACGTCATCTTGCGCAATAAAGCCTTTTTCCTTTAGAAAAATAATTCCAATAATTCTGAGAAACCCTAATTGTGTCATTTCATGTAATTTTAATCTTCTAGAGCTCATATCTTCTGCATCCGAACTCCGATTTCATCGATTCAAATTTCACAATTTGTATAAAATTAATATCTAGCTAACTAAACCAAAATTATTTAATTTGGAGTTCATTTGAATTGCTATTTGAATTTTATTTGAATTTGGCTTATTTCACGATTAGATTTCGACGACTTCGGAGAGTCAGATTTCGACGCCATTTGAAGAGCACATAAGAGGATTGATTTTGACTGTATGATCATCGTGATTGTACACTTGGACTACCTGAAGAAAGTACTTGTGAGTACTAGGTGACCTGTTAAGAAAAACGACATCACCTAAGTATCAGTTGATCTGTTCACCTCAAGCAAGGTAAGTTACACCCTTGATCATATCAATCCCATTATTTCAAATTATTTAAATTATGTTTTAAATTATTATTGCATGCTTATTTATATTTCAGTAATTTAAATTCCTGTTTTAAATTTATAGTTATGCCTAAAATCCTTTGTATGGCCAACTTTGATAATTGAAGCGAGCGTATTGTCACTCTAGATAAAACCTAGTTGATACAATAGTATGGACTAGGATCATTTAGAAAATATCGTGCTTAGCCATGCTCATAGACCAAACATGTTTCATTTGGGGAATTTCAGCCAAAAATCAACTATTGTTTAATTTGTACCCTTGGCATTGGTGTGTCCTGGGAGTTTCACCAATTCTTTGGAAAATGAAATAAAATGATGGTTTGGACTTGGACGAATTGGTTGTCTGGTGGGTGCAGGTTTATGCACGAGCTCAACCGGGTTGGTCGAGGCCTAGGCTTCTGTTGGTTGTTGCCCGGGTCAGTTGAGGACCGGTCTTCGAGCCGCATCTTGCTAAGCCACATCGTAATACCACATGTCTTGTATGGGCAAGACTTGGCCGATTAATTTACAAAGTTCCATCATGGTCGTTCCTATTGATGCGGTGGGTAGTCTTTCATGACCTTTGTTAGTCCCACCTGGCGCAAGAGGCGGCCTGAACTCTGCGGACGGGTAGTCCAAAGGGGCTGAAACCTTAGCGAGGGAGGACTATGGTGGAATGACGCATTGTAAAGGCCTCGTGATGATCACTTATTCGCACACCTTCGGAAGTGTGTCAGACGGACATTAAAAGTTGATTATCTCTTGTGGGTAAAGTTGTACAACCTCTGCAGAGTGTCAATCTATTCGAATAGTCGTGTCCATGGTCATGGACATGCTGGCAAAGCCACTCAAAGTTAGAGTTTGGTTTTGATTTAAAAATGTTTTTTGTAAAACAGTTTTGTCATGGATGGGTGTCCATGAGAAAAGTTATGGGTTCAAGCCCCGGGTTGGTGCCCGTATTTATGTTGGTGTTAGGTTGGTGCCTACACTATCTTTATCAATTCAAAATCAATTTTAGATTTTATAAAACTTGAGCTTTTGAACTTAGTATGGTATTTAATGTCAATTGCTGTTTTTGCACAAATAACCCTATAAGCCATCCCTTGATACATCCATGTATGCATGTCATTCTGTTATTTGACGGGTGTAACTTGCGAGCACGGTAGTTGTGCTCATACTTGCTTTATGCAAACAAATTTCGGAGAAGAAGGACTTCGCTTCAGGTGTGGATCATGACGACTAGGCCGCTACCCTACCGATTGTTCGTGGCATCACCGACTCCACTACTTCTTCATCGTCTTCCGCTGTGTTTATTTAATGTTGCCTTGTAAGGCTATCTTGTAATCAACTCTGTTGTTTATTAATAAATTTTAAAGTTTATCGTTGTGTTAGCACATTTGTTTACTGTGTGAGCTAGCCACTAATCATGGGACTAGTTCAGTTATGCACAGAAGATCTAGAATATTAATCTTGGGTCTGACAATACTCCACATCACAGATGGTTTGTAATAAGAACCGTCTGTGATATACTCCACATCAGAGACGATTTGTAAATAGAACCGTCTGTGAAGTATCACAGATGGTTCTATTTACAAACCGTCTGTGATAATGACATGTCACAGACGGTAGCAAGGAACCGTCTGTGATATATTCCACATCCCAGACGGTTGGTAATAAGAACTGTCTGTGATATGCCACCCCTATAAATATCAGGACCCGATAGACCCCCTGCCCTAGCGCCTCTGATCTATTCTTTGGAATAGAGGGGCTTGAGAAGCTTTGCTCTGTGTTGGCTGTAGGAGGCTTGCTTGTTTTGCTTGCCTTGTTCTTGGTTGTGGGTTGCCCTGGCAACTTATGGCTATTTGGCTTGCATGCTTGCTTTGTGAGGCTTGGCTTTGGTGGTAGCTTTCGGTTTGGGTGTTGTGAATGAGTGCTTTGTTTTGGCAGTGGGTGTTTTGTGAGAGGGAGAAGCCTATGGGGGAGGTGCATTTTGGCTGTGGCTCTTCTCTTGCCCTGTCCACTTAGCTCTCACATTGCACTGTGGTCTGAAGGAGAAGGCCAGTGATGAATCTCGCAGGATATTTGGAATTTTCGTCGTGAGCTCCGAGGGTAACGATCGGTAACTCTTTATATTTGCTCTAGGTTAATCTTTAATCAATTTTAGTGTGTTTGGTTAATAGGAGGAGTAACGTATTTGCAGTTTATTAATATAATTTAACACTACTAATTTATTATGTGCGTAGCGTAGATGGATCGAAATTGGATGTACGGTGCGAACTGTGTAGTGAAGAGTACATTAATGACGTGTTTGCTTTTAAAAGAGCCACCGAGCAAGATATGTTGAATAAGGGGATAGAATTTATGTACTGTCCATGCATTGATTGCGGTAATCTAAAGATGTTTAACAACCCGGCGCAGATCGTAGGGCACTTGATTCGAAGGGGTTTCAAAAAATGGTATACATGTTGGACTAGTCACGGTGAAGAGTAGATTATATAGGAAGCTAATAATGACGACATCGCCGAGGAAGTCAACGATATGCCGGATGTGGACTGTGCTTTTGATGAGGATAGGTCGCACGATGACAATTTAGATCAGATGCTACGCGATGCAGAAGAGAACTACAGTGAGAGAGAGTTTTGTAAATTCGAGTGCTTAATGGAGGACTCGGGGAAACCTTTGTTCCCTGGCTGCAAGCCGGAATACACAAGGTTGTCAACTGTACTTGAACTGCTGAAATTGAAGGCAAGCAATGGTTGGTCCGACAAGAGTTTCACGGCGTTGTTAGGTCTCTTAGCGGACATCCTTCCGGAGGGAAACGTGTTGCCCAGCACGACCCACCAAGCCAAGAAGGTTCTTTGTCCATTGTGAATGGAAGTAGAAAGAATACATGCATGTTCGAACGATTGTATCCTCTACCGTAAAGAGTATGCAGACTTGCATGCATGTCCCCGTGTGCAAAGCATCCCGATACAAGCGTAAGAATACTGCTAAGGTGAAGTAAGGACCTCCTACTAAGATGTTGTGGTATCTGCCTATGATCCCATGTTTGAAGCGTTTATTCGCGAACCGAAAGGAGGCAATATTGCTGCGTTGGCACTCGAAGGAGCGTAAGAAAGATGGAAAGCTAAGACACCCGCCGATTCTCGCCGCGCTGGAGAAACTTCGATCGGACCTTCAAAGAGTTCGGTGCGGAATCGAGGAACATAAGGTTAGGGTTGAGTACAGATGGAATGAATCCTTTCGGTAACATGAGCACCGACATAGCACCGCCTGTGAATCTATGTATGTACAACCTTCCTCCTTGGCCGTATGAAGCGTATACATTTTGATGTCACTACTTATCCAAGGGCCGAAGCAACCTAGGAACGATATTGATGTGTACCTAGCACCATTACTGGATGATCTTGTGACACTTTGGAACGAAGGGGTACAAGTATAGGATGCGTACAAACGAGAGAACTTCTCTTTATGCGCCATGTTGTTCTCGCACTATCAATGATTTTCCGCCTTGGTAACTGTCGGGCTTCAAGACGAAGGAGCCAAAGCCTGTCCGCACTGCTTAGATGCTACAGAGAGTGTATGGCCGAACAACTCGTGCAAAACTGTGTATATGCGTCACCGTAGGTTCCTTCCCTGGATTCACCCATACCGCAAGATGAAGAAACAATTCAACGGAAATAAGGAGGACAGTTCAGCTCCAAGGGATTTTAGAGGGAAAGAGGTCTATGATATGGTCAAAGATATCGATGTTGTGCTTGGGAAGGGACGTAAATTAAAAATCCGTCAGAAGAACATCTGGAAGAAGCGGTCAATTTTTTGGGACTTGCCTTATTGGGAGCACTTAAAAGTTCATCACTGCATCGACATCATGCATGTGGAGAAGAATGTATGTGATAACTTGATTGGTCTCTTACTGAACATTAGTGGCAAAACAAAGGATGGTGTTAACGCACGATGTGACTTGATTGATATGAACATAAGGACCGAGTTAGCACCGAAAGAGACCGATAAAGGACGAACATACCCTCCACCAGCTTGCTATACTATGTCCAAGGCCGAGAGAAATGAATTGTGCTAGAGCTTGCCTGATGTCAAAGTCCCGTCTGGTTACTCCGCTAACATTAAGAAACTTGTTTCTATGCAAGATTTGAAAATAATTGGTATGAAGTCTCATGATTGTCATGTGCTGATGACACAAATGCTTCCTATTGCAATTAGGAGTATCTTGCCGAACAAGGTCCGAGTGACAATCTTGAGGCTGTGTTATTTCTTCAACTCAATTGCTCAGAAGGTCATCAATCCCCAAGGACTAGATGCTCTACAGGCCGAGGTGGTGACAACTCTATGTCATCTTGAGATGTGTTTCCCTCCGTCATTTTTCGATATCATAGTCCATCTCATTGTTCATCTTGTGAAAGAGATAAAGATATGCGGCCCTGTGTTCCTACGTCATATGTACCCGTTCGAGAGGTACATGGGAATTCTCAAGTCCTACGTATGGAATCGATCTCGACCGAAGGGTAGCATCATCGAAGGTTATGCAACCAAGAGGTCATTGAGTTCTGCGTCGACTACATGGCTCAGGTGGAACCGATAGGTGTGCCTCTATCTCATCATGAGGGAAGGCTGGATGGTATCGGGACCATCGAAAGGAAATCAATCACTCCCGATATGGATACGTATGCTCAAGCCCATTTCACGGTCTTGCAACACATGAGCCAAGTGTCCCCGTACATCAACGAGCACAAAGACATGGTACGCCAACAGAATCCAGATCGGTCGGAGGTGATGATCATGAGAGAGCACAACCGTCGGTTCAACGAATGGTTAAAGGTGCGAATCACTGGGAGGTCATCAAGTGATGATACGCTGCTATGGTTGGCAAAAGGGCCACAATTTACAATTATCACATGGCAAGGATACGACATAAATGGGTACACATTTTATACGGCATTTCGGGATAGGAAGAGCACAAATCGAAAGCGGTGTCCGCATAGATGCATTCAGTACCGATGGGCTAAGGAGCTCGTACTATGGGCAAATAAAGGAGATATGGGAGCTTGACTACGTGCTTTTCAAGATCCCCCTATTTCGGTGCTGTTGGGTCCGTCTCCCACAGGTGAAGGTTGACAAGTACGACATCATTACCGTGGACCTTGAATGTATCAGATACAAATACGAACCATTCGTACTGGCTAACCAGGTTGTTCAAGTCTTCTATGTAACCGATCCGACAAATAAGAAACGCCACGTGGTTCTTCATGGAAAAAGAAGGATTATCGGAGTTGAGAATATAGTGGATGAGGAAGAATACAATCAATTTGACGAGTTGCCTCCTTTCGGAGATGGCATCAGGCTCGAGGAAGAACCCAGTGAGGAAGCTAGCTATATGCGCGTCGATCATCATGAAGGGCTATATTTTAATTAAGAATTTACTCCATTGTAATTAATTTATTGCATTGTCATGTGTTAATGTGTCATGGACTTATCATATTTAATATATATTGATGGCAATGTGGACGTTCATTGTAATTTGGAGTTGAGTTGAATTAGATATGAATTTTTGAAGTCAAACGAATTGTCAGTGGATAGATTGATTTTCAGTCAAATTATTTGGAGATGTGTTATGTCATCATACTTGTCACCAGGCTATTCATATAGACTTGTGTCATGATTGCTATCATACTGGTTGTCGATATGACAGACAGTTGCATAATAGAACCGTCAGTGATATTCCTGCACCACAGACGGTTCTATTAAAGAACCGTTTGTGATATCACAGACGGTTTTTTAATAGAACCGTTTGTGATAGGAAACCTAGGGCCCACCTATTTATCTCCCCGTCATTTATTCTCCCCAGTGCCCACCCATTCAGCTCCTTCGCCTCCTCTAGGGTTCCCCAGTTCCATAGTGCCCTGACGCAATCGCTCCCGATATCGACGACGCTGCCGCCGCCTCCCTCTGCACCGGCCTCCTCCCCGTGCTGTCCTCCTCCCTGTGTCGGCACCCCTCTGCACTGGCCTCCCTACCCTCGCCGTCGGCCTCCTCCCTCTGCACCGGCCTGCCCGTGTCATCGTCCTCCCTCTGCACCGGCCTCCTCCCCGCACCGCTGACCCCATGTCAGCCTCCTCCCCTGCACCGGCCTCCTCCCCCTGGTACTCTACTATCGGGACCCAGAATTACGATTCTGGAACCCTCTGTGTATACTGCACTAGTCCAGGATCACGCTAGTGCACACAGGGTTAACATAGGTAAATATCGATCCACACAAGCGATAAATAAAGTAAACGATTAATTTGAATAAGAAATAAGGGTTTTGACCTTATGGTCGAAGTTTACACTAAATAAGCCACGCAGGGCTAACAGAGAATAAAGCAAAGAATGAACGGAAATAACTCCAGTAGATCCCACCAATTCACCACAGCAACCGATCGATCCGCACTTAACGCACGATCGACCTTCCACGAACTCCTCCTCGAAAGTAGGCGAGACTCCTCCTCTTACGTAGGTTTGGGCGCAAGTTTTACAACAAGCGTGAGTACACAACGTGCACTCGCAAATCATACCACGTAATGCAATGTATAGATGCAGGCTTATTTCAAAGAAAAAGGCTTCTGTGGTTCTTTTGTATAAAAGCAACAATTGCAATTGAATACAATAATAGATTGAAAGCATAATTCAAAACAAATAAACAATATTAATTTAATGATTGTTTCCACAAAGACACACACACTAAATGATTATTTCACATAGCCATATGATTAAGGTCACACAGCTCCCATCCCAGTATTTTATGAAAACTACCCCTCATGTGAAATCCCCGAGCATGTCCATGACCGCGGACGCGGCTATTCTAATAGATTGATTAACACTCTGTAGAGGTTGTACACTTTACCCACAAGATACAACTAGTGTAGCAAGCACTAATCGTAACAAAACAGTTCGAAAACTTCATCTCAAACATTGACACTCCTAGTGTGCTTACAAACTGCTATACCAGCTCACATAGAATTGGTATAACACACACCGCGATGCAACCACTAAGTAGTCACACCTCCACCCTGTCACACAGCCTAACCTATCCACCTAAACATCAATGCCGAGAATCCATAACTTACTAAGTTAGGCCTGTCCCATACTGCATGTGGTCGTGCAGAAGGCTCGGTTCAATGGCGCACAAAGTTAAGTCCTTAATTGACCAAGGCAAGACTTCCATGTTCTAACTAAGTCACAAAGACCATAATTCCCATTACATAGACCACCATGTCACACAGTCTCCACCACTTGCCTCAGTCTAAATCCTTTACCACCTAGTTGGTTTTAGTGCAACACATGCCATCACGAAGTAATAACAAATAGCACACAGTTTTACACAAAGTTCCATAGTCACTTAGTCATAATTAGTATTTGCAACTTACATATGATGTGAGACTCGTAGTGTGAGGACCCCGGTTTATTCGACTTGTAATGCTTAGCCTTCCATTGACCCTAGCATTACGATTCAAATAAACCAAGCCTCAGGATATGTATACTTCCCAGAAATGCAGTATACACACCCCGTTACAAAATCATGTATCAATTCCATACAACAAGAGGTTACAATATCAAAACTTCATAAAATACAACAGATTGAAATTACAAGATAAATAACAAACTACACAGCGGAAGCAAAAGCCATAAGATGGCGATAAATAAAAGAGCCAATTAGTGCGCCTTTACCCACAAGGCAACCAACCGTGCCGCCAAGCTAGTCGTCAAACCCGAAGCGCATCTCACAAAAGGAAAGCCCTTGGGGCTCACCTTCTTCCTCTGCAACCAAAAACATTAGCGAAGCATCCGAGTACAAAAATTGTTTTTGTACTCGCAAGACCGACGTGTAAGGGTAATGAACTATAATTTAACTACATGCAAGCTTTATTTAAGTGGAGGGCTCTGGACTTACTTTTTAGAAGAAAGTAAGTTTTCTTTTGCAATAATGTAATAGTTTGAAGGCGGTTTTAACAATTCAAATTTTATTTGCGTAAATAACAAATCTGATGTAAGTAGTAACATAAAGACATCCCGAGATGACCAACCCAATGGCCATCGAACAATAGTATGAACACTGCTCATACCAACCCACAAAGTTTTAATTAAATGTTGTAGTCTAGTTCTCACGGGCGATCCGAGCGTGTCCATAACCTAGGACGAGGCTATTCGAATAGTTTTAACCCTACGGAGGTGTACCAATGTACCCACACTTTAGACCGCCTTTCCACTGACCACTGTTAGCATACTTCCTTTGGTATGCAGCACGGCTAAGTCTAACAAGACATTTCCAATATTGTGTATTAACTACGAGCCGCTCGTATGGATAGAAATCCATACGCTTACATGGTAAAGCCGAAAAGACAACTACCCACTCAGTAAAGCTTTTCTGACAACTACCATGCTCCCAACACCATCCTCCTGCGACCTCCCGCGACCGGAGCCAATACACGCCAAAGTACTAAGTCAAGAGAGGTCCCATACCCTCTAGTATGGTTAGCACGCAAAATGCTCAGTACGGTGGCGCAAGTAACTCGGTCCTTAATCGACTCGGGCACCTTTCCAGTCACACCCAAAAGCACACCAACTTACCATTGTGCCCAAGTCCAAATCATTTTGTTTTCATTTTTAGTTTTCACAAATATCATAGCACAAAGGCTAAAAATGTAAAGTTATAATAATTTTGTGTGATCAAGGTTATCGACTAAGTCGATAACCGCCCAATTCTACCGATATCTAAGCATGGCTAAGCATCATATCGTAAAGACAAATAAAAGGCCCTAAATCATTCACCGGCCTCTAATTCACCAGTGAGGATAATATTCCTAAGGTAGTGGCAGGGGTGAACAATTTTCAGGGCAACAATGCAATGGGATTAAATACCTCTAATCGACAAAATTAATCATTGACACAAAAGCATGCATACGTACGAGTAAAACAAAGTATTAGATTTTTAAAAGTAATGGGATTGAGTGGATATGATCAAACTGCTTGCCTTTGCTTTGTTTGAGATATTCGACTTGCTGCAGAGGATCGCTCTCGATAACAACGCCATCTAACGACAAAAACTGCCAAAGCGAAAAACAACGAATAAACACCAGAACGCCAACAGGATCCAAAAACAATTAACAACGCAGAAGACAGATTATGAAATTAGGAACAACAAATTAGCAGATTCGGAGATTATTTAAATTAGTTAGGATTTCTTCTTACTGTTCTTTCCAAACATCACTTATTTTCCACGATAACCATACAGTCAAAATCAATCCTCTTATATGCTCTCCTCTTTCGGCAGACTTTGATGGTGATTGTGTGCACACCTATTAGCTACAGCATATTATCACATTTTAATTAACTAACTATTCTATGCAACTATTACTGCTATAAGTTCATTTAGACCTACAAATTGCTATTGGAACACTAACTAGCTAATTAGCCAACTACTATATGCTAATCAGATTTCTAACAAATTTGGCCTATCGACACTTCATATTTTCTACTCGAACATCCATGTAGAGTGATGAATAAATTTTAAGACCGAGTGCTTGCTAACGCTTTCTAATAACCCATTTAACCAATTCTTTTGAGTGATCAATTTATCATTCAATGGGTTTTGCATGACCACCGATGATCAGATTTTTCATCTCCACTTCTCTCGCTTATTCAATTTAATAAAAGATCTTGCTGAAATTGAAATGTTGTTATTGGTCTCCCAACTAATTCTCTTATCTATTTGCTAAGCTAATTTTGGTGATCCATTAGTTAGGCATAACACTTAGCACTAATCTCCTTACAAGATAATCCTATTGTCGGTGACAACAATACACACAGAGATATCAAGCAAACACAGAGAACAGAGAGAGGAACAGGGGAGGCTCTGGCCGACTTGGGGCTGCGGCCGCCGGTGGAGCCGCAGCGAGGCGATGGAGAGGGCAAAATGGGTCGCCAGAGGATACAGGAGCTAAGGGTGGCGACTAGGTGGCACGGCGACAGAGTGGCGCTGGCGATGGCAGCGGGCGGCCGTGGAGGTGGAAAGGGTGCAGCGTAGAGGAAGAGGGCGGAAAATAGGGCGCATGAGCATGAGTAGGACTCGTGGAACTCACCGGGTTCTCGGCGATGACGGGAGTGGCCGACGAGGGCTGCCCACGGTGACTCGGGGCGGCGCAGGGTGACCAACGGCGGCGGCAACCTAGGGAGGAAGAGAGAGCGAATGAGTGATGGGGTTAGATAGAGGGAGGTACAAGGATGCTCACGGCGGAGAGAATCGGTCTCGGGTTCGCTGAGGAAGATACGGCCGCGGAGAAGGTGGTGGAGGCCGGAGTCGGGGAAGGAGGGCCGCGCGAGGTGCTCGTGGCTCAAGCCCCAAATTGACGAGGGATGGTTGCTCCTGAGGTGAAGGGCGAGCCATGACGGGTCACGGCGGCCCGGAGGTGCCGAGCGCAGGAACGACGACGGCGCGCTCGGAGCTCATATGTTGGAGTTCGGTGCCGAACATGGGAAAAGAGAGGAGGCCAGGGAAAAGGAGGTTAGTCGAACTCACGACGACCCTTAAATAGGCAGAATGGGCGGAGGACTCGATGGTGGTAGTGATGGCATCGTCCACGGATGCAACAATGGCATGGCGACGCTCGGTTGAGCACGACTCGAGCAGCCGCGTGGCACGCATGCGATTCGGTTGTCGGCGTTGCGGAGCGCCAGCCGGATGGGAAGGGCAAGACCGGGGTGGTTGGCCAAAACCGCGGGCGAGGTTGGTGCACGTGCGGAGGTGCGGCCGCGTGGACATGGCCGGCGTGGAGTTTTGATGCGGTGAGAAGATGGGTCGACAACGGGGCCCAGGTAAGTGAGAGAGGAAGGGTGGCTCAGTAGCGAACCGGTTTGGTCGAGACGGTGGCAAAGTGGTCCGGTCGAGGAACAAGAACGGGTTAGGTTTAGATTTAGGATTTCAGTGTTGACCGAAAACAAGCAAGTTTGACCTAGCCGATTGAAATAGAAATAAAATCCGAAAAATTCTAAAAAATTTTGTGGGCACTCTGAGGTTCACAAGGGACTTAGGAAAAATAATTTCAGACATTTTATATACTAAAATTTGTTAGAATTAAATTACTTTCAAATCTACATTTGGGATTTCATTTGAATTTTTGTGAAGTCAAAAACACTTCTAAAAATTTGGTAAAAATTATTAAAATTCACTATAAATAATCTAGTAGTTGAATAAATTATTTTCAGGAACTTTCATTCACACATTTTTCTGGAATTCAAATAGAAATGCAATTTAAGTTTAAAAGTTTTGAAATTTCAACACAAACTTTAATACAAAACATCAAAAGTTTAAAATTGCACACAAGTTTGTATAAAACCAAGAGCATGACCAAGAGATACAACAAAAGTTTTTAAATTTTAATACTTTTATACATTTAAAATACAAACCCTAATTTTGGGGTTGTTACAAATCTACCCCCCTTAAACAGAATCTCGTCCCGAGATTCCGGTAGATCGGATGTCGGAACGAAAGACTGCGGCAACCTAAGTGGGTTTGGTCACAGGGTTGCTTTTCGGATTTCGACGCAAACCGGACTCAAATATGAATCCAGAGAGGTTCTTTAGAAGTTTTAGGTGCTAAAATGGGAAGCTTTGTTGAATGATTTCTAATGTCCTTCTGCTAAGTGTTTTCTAGGTGGTTCTTTTCAACTCTAAACGAAATGCACCATCTGTTGTCTTGATTTCCTTCAGAGATAGTGCTGGAAGAACATGATGCAGTATCCTGACGTTGCTGACACATTTTCCTTTTCATTGCTTTGTTTAACCTTTCCTTTCTTGCTTTGAAGGTACTTTGACATCATGCTTCACGTCGTCTTCTGGTAGTACGAAAGACTTGGTTCCACTCAGTCGACCGAAAAGGGGCGTCGATCGATAGAACGGAAAGACTGGTTAGATGGTAACCTAGTATCATCACCAGGATTCAGTGCAGAAAAGAGAAGGCAAGCAAGGTTTTAAGGTGGTCTCGCTTAACCTCACCTATCTGGTTCTAATTGCTTGGCTGGGACAGGAAATGCACAGGATGAATGCACGAGGGGATGCATGTGTGCAAATTAGTCCTAAGGCAAATTTTAAATTTTAAATTTTGGGTTAGTGAGAGTGCAAATGCTTATATGCTTCTTGTTTTATGCAACTTGAGTAACATGACATGCTTGACTTAATTTAGAAACTATATGCATGATCAAAGTATAGGAATCAAGATACCTAACAAGTATTTTGAGGTATCTTCTACCCCCCTTAAATATTTTGGTACATGAAGGATAAGTTGAGGAAAGAATGGGCATAAGGTGAGGGAATGGCAATGGGTATGCAATTTAACTATAACATGTACTAATCATTCCAAAATCACTAAAACGAGATTCGATTAACCAAAATTAGTTTTTCCGATGTATTTGCTTTACATGCCGCCTGTAGGCGATACGCAACTATTTGGAACAAAGAGAGCAAATGCTTATAAAATCCAGCGTCTACAAGCTAAGTAATATCATTAGGGTGTGTATATTCTAAGGATAAACCCTAATTTAATCCTAATATCGCAATAAGGCATCGTCTAGGGGAAGTAGACATTACCCTAACCCGGTTGCAAACACATAACAAGCAAGAAATGAACTCCAAATGAAAGCATAAGACCAGCGCAAAACCACAAAGCAAAAGATTTGCTTCCCGGTACGACTAACTCGTATTGAATGAATGAGCAATCGTTTAGGATGATAACATTTTAGAACGCAACTCAATTTCTAACGCATCTAAAAGGCATGGCAAAAACCATATAAGGGTGCATTAGGCACTAGCCATCTAATATCACATCTTACCCTTTTAATCCCATGAATTTTAGTTGATTTAACATCTCATTTTTAACCCTAACGACGAACTAAGTGCTCGCAGTCCGAAACTTGTGCTTGATGTCCAGATTTTGTATCCGAGCTCCGAGATGAGTGCTTCAACTCTTCACGACCAACGCTTCATGTTTTTAACACTCATTATTCCCCAGACCAAATTTAACCGATAATCAACTAACTTTGAAAGGAGAAGAGAGGGGAAACAACTTTTTCGAAAACTCAACAAGAATAAGGCAAGATGAGCAAGCTAAGATAGGTAAGGAGTAAAATCTGAGAACTTACTTAAGTTTTCATAACCCATTTGACACTTTGAAAATAAGTTTTTCAAAATATCCTAATGACGACCAAGCTAGGGGTTTCTACGGTCAGTACAGCTCTGATACCAACTTTGTGAGGACCCCGGTTTATTCGACTTGTAATGCTTAGCCTTCCATTGACCCTAGCATTACGATTCAAATAAACCAAGCTTCAGGATATGTCTACTTCCCAGAAATGCAGTATACACACCCCGTTACAAAATCATGTATCAATTCCATACAACAAGAGGTTACAATATCAAAACTTCATAAAATACAATGATTGAAATTACAAGATAAATAACAAACTACAATGAAGCAAAGCCATAAGATGGCGATAAATAAAAGAGCCAATTAGTGTGCCTTTACCCACAAGGCAACCAACCGGACCGCTAAGCTAGTCGTCAAACCCGAAGCGCATCTCACAAAAGGAAAGCCCTTGGGGCTCACCTTCTTCCTCTGCAACCAAAAACATTAAGCGAAGCATCTGAGTACAAAAATTATTTTTGTACTGCAAGACCGACGTGTAAGGGTAACAGAACTATAATTTAACTACATGCAAGCTTTATTTAAGTGGAGGATCGGACTTACTTTTAGCAGAAAGTAAGTTTTCTTTGCAATAATGTAATAGTTTGAAGGCGGTTTAACAATTCAAATTTTATTTGCGAAATAACAATGATCTGATGAAGTAGTAACATAAAGACATCCTGGAGATGACCAACCCAATGGCCATCGCAACAATAGTATGAACACTTGTTCATACCAACCCATAAAGTTTTAATTAAATGTTGTAGTCTAGTTCTCACGGGGCGTATCCGAGCGTGTCCATAACCTAGGACGAGGCTATTCGAATAGTTTTAACCCTACAGGGGTGTACCAATGTACCCACACTTTAGACCGCCTTTCCACCAGCCACGGTTAGCATACTTCCTTTGGTATGCAGGCACGTCTAAGTCTAACAAGACATTTCCAATATTGTGTATTAACTACGAGACGCTCGTATGGATAGAAATCCATACGCTTACATGGTAAAGCCGAAAAGACAACTACCCACTCAGGGTAAAGCTTTTCGGACAACTACCATGCTCCCAACACCATCCCTCCTGCGACCTCCTGCGACCCAGAGCCAATACACGCCAAAGTACTAAGTCAAGAGAGGTCCCATACCCTCTAGTGTGGTTAGCACGTAAAATGCTCAGTACGGTGGCGCAAGAAACTCGGTCCTTAATCGACTCGGGCACCTTTCCAGTCACACCCAAAAGCACACCAACTTACCATTGTGCCCAAGTCCAAATCATTTTGTTTTCATTTTTAGTTTTCACAAATATCATAGCACAAAGGCTAAAAATGTAAAGTTATAATAATTTTGTGTGATCAAGGTTATCGACTAAGTCGATAACCGCCCAATTCTACCGACATCTAAGCATAGCTAAGCATCATATCGTAAAGACAAATAAAAGGCCCTAAATCATTCACCGGGCTCTAATTCACCAGTGAGGATAATATTCCTAAGGTAGTGGCAGGGGTGAACAATTTTCAGGGCAACAATGCAATGGGATTAACTACCTCTAATCGACAAAATTAATCATTGACACAAAAGCATGCATACGTACGAGTAAAACAAAGTATTAGATTTTTAAAAGTAATGAGATTGAGTGGATATGATCAAACTGCTTGCCTTTGCTTTGTTTGAGATATTCGACTTCTTTGCAGAGGATCGCTCTCGATAACAACGCCATCTAACGACAAAAACTGCCAAAGCGAAAAGCAACGAATAAACACCAGAACGCCAACAGGATCCAAAAACAATTAACAACGCAGAAGACAGATTATGAAATTAGGAACAACAAATTAGCAGATTCGGAGATTATTTAAATTAGTTAGGATTTCTTCTTACTGTTCTTTCCAAACATCACTTATTTTCCACGATAATCATACAGTCAAAATCAATCCTCTTATATGCTCTCCTCTTTCGGCAGACTTTGATGGTGATTGTGTGCACATCTATTAGCTACAGCATATTATCACATTTTAATTAACTAACTATTCTATGCAACTATTACTGCTATAAGTTCATTTAGACCTACAAATTGCTATTGGAACACTAACTAGCTAATTAGCCAACTACTATATGCTAATCAGATTTCTAACAAATTTGGCCTTACTAACACTTCATATTTTCTCCTCTGAACATCCATGTAGAGTGATGAATAAATTTTAAGACTGAGTGCTTGCTAACAGTTTCTAATAACCCATTTAACCAATTCTTTTGAGTGATCAATTTATCATTCAATGGGTTTTGCATGACCACTGACAGATCAGATTTTTCATCTCCACTTCTCTGCTTATTCACTTTAATAAAAGATCTTGCTGAAATTGAAGTGTTGTTATTGGTCTCCCAACTAATTCTCTTATCTATTTGCTAAGCCAATTTTCGGTGATCCATTAGTTAGGCATAACACTTAGCACTAATCTCCTTACAAGATAATCCTATTGTTAGTGACAACAATACACACAGAGATATCAGCAAACACAGAGAACAGAGAGAGGAACAGGGGAGGCTCTGGCCGACTTGGGGCCGCGGTCGCCGCCGGCGGTGGAGCTGCAGCGAGGCAGTGGAGGGGGCAAAAATGGTTCGCCCAGAGGATACAGGAGCTAAGGGTGGCGACTAGGTGGCACGGGCGGCACTGTAGTGGCGCGGCGATGGCGAGCGGCGGCCGGCCGTGGAGGTGGAAAGGGGTGCCAGCGTCGTAGAGGAAGAGGCGGAAAATAGAGCGCGCATGAGCATGAGTAGGACTCGGGAACTCAGGGGTTCTCGGCGATGACGGGAGTGGCGGCGGGCTGTCCACGGTGACCGGGCGCGCAGGGTGACCAGCGGTGGCAACCTAGGGAGGAAGAGAGAGCGAATGAGTGATGGGGTTAGATAGAGGGAGGTACAAGGATGCTCACGGCGGAGAGAATCGGTGCAGGGTTATTTGAAGAAGATACGGCGGCGGAGAAGGTGGTGGAGGCCGGAGTCGGGGAAGGAGGGCGGCGCGAGGTGCTCTGGTGGCTCAAGCCCCAAATTGACGAGGGATGGTTGCTCCTTGAGGTGAAGGGCGAGCCATGGCGGTCGGGCGGATCGGAGTGTGCCGGAGCGGCAGGAACGACGACGGGCGGCTCTGGAGCTCATATGTTGGAGTTCGGTCTGGAACATGGGAAAAAGAGAGGAGGCCGGGGAAAAGGAGGTCAGGCGAACTCACGGCGACCCTTAAATAGGCAGAATGGGCGGAGGACTCGATGGTGGTAGTGATGGCATCGTCGGCCGGATGCAACAGCGGCATGGGCGACGCTCGGTTGAGCACGACTCGAGCAGCTGCGTGGCACGCATGCAGTTCGGTTGTCGGCGTCGTGGCGGGAGCGGCCCAGCGCCGGGATGGGGAAGGGCAAGACCGGGGGTGGTTGGCCAAAACCGCGGGCGAGGTTGGTGCACGAGTGCGGAGGTGCAGCCGCGTGGACATGGCCGGGCGTGGAGTTTTGATGCGGTGGAGAAGATGGGCTGACAACGGGGGCCACAGGTAAGTGTGAGAGGAAGGGGTAGCTCAGCGCGAACTGGTTTGGTCAGACCCGGTGGCAAAGTGGTCCGGTCTGAGGAACAGTAAACGGGTTAGGTTTAGATTTAGGATTTCAGTGTTGACCGAAAACAAGCAAGTTTGACCTAGCCGATTGAAATAGAAATAAAATCCTAAAAATTCTAAAAAATTTTGTGGGCACTATGAGGTTCACAAGGGACTTAGGAAAAATAATTTCAGACATTTTATATACTAAAATTTGTTAGAATTAAATTACTTTCAAATCTGCATTTGGGATTTCATTTGAATTTTTGTGAAGTCAAAAACACTCCTAAAAATTTGGTAAAAATTATTACAATTCACTATAAATAATCTAGTAGTTGAATAAATTATTTTTAGGAACTTTCATTCACACATTTTTCTGGAATTCAAATAGAAATGCAATTTAAGTTTAAAAGTTTTGAAATTTCAACACAAACTTTAATACAAAACATCAAAAGTTTAAAATTGCACACAAGTTTGTATAAAACCAAGAGCATGACCAAGAGATACAACAAAAGTTTTTAAATTTTAATACTTTTATACATTTAAAATACAAACCCTAATTTTGGGGTTGTTACACGTAGCATGGCTAAGCAACTGTACTCGCATCTAACCAACCCACGTTGGTGTTATAATAATACCAACTAATAACCAATCTAGGGTGACAAGGATATATGACATACAAGGCCAAAGTGTGATAGCAATTTGTATAATAACTATGCCCAAAGCATTTAAATAAATAATTAAAGTAGAATGCAATAATTTAACACAAAGTAATTTGAAAACTGGGTTCAAGATGATCAAAGGTATGACTTGCCTTGGAAAAGGTCTATGTACTGGTCTTGATCTTGGGGTGCTCCTTCTTCCACAAAATTTCCCGACGAATCGACGTCTACTCGCAAATGAAACAAAGACAAACAAAACAAATAAATAACAGAGGCAAAACAAACTCCAAAAATTAAATAAAAATCTCAGATAAATAGAGCTTGAATTTAGACAAATTTAGAAATTTGAATGGGCTCAATCGGAGTTAGGATGCAAAAGTTATGAGCTCTGGAAGTTTAAATCTAAAAAGAAACCCTAATTTGGATTTTAGAATTTCCGAATTATTTCTCTGAAGAAAAATCGGAATATTGCGCATGCGACGTCGGTGAGGGCGTTCGGACGGTGGTGACGATTGGCACGGCAGTGGGACCCACATGTCGGTGAGATGGTGCACCGTGGACCAAGTCCATGCGGATCGATCGGGGTTCGGTGGGCCGTGCACGCGAGCGTGCGTGCTGGCGACACGGTGCCACGCAAGCGACACGTCGGCACGAATGCTGAGGTGGCAAGTGAGGTGGCACCCACGTCGGACCCAACGGCGGCGGCGGCTCGGGGACCGATGGCAACGGCGAACGGCGGGGCTTCGCCGGCGGTGAGTGGTACCGGTGTGTAGCTCTCGCTATTGCGAACCTGTTGAGGTAAGTCTGGGTGGTTAGGAACAACGGAGGCGACCGGTGGTGAGCTCAGAGCGGCGGAGGTGCTTTGGTATTGTCGGACAGGAGCTCCGATGACGTTCCGGCGACAGCGAAGGCTCCTGGAGGTAGCCCTGGTGACGCTGAACCTGACCGTGCACTTGCTGATGACGCGGCGACACTCGCGGTGGCGCAAACATCGAAGAACAGAGCGGCGGCGAAAACCCTAAAACTCTGATTGCGGCGGCGCTAGGGCTCGGGAGGAGATGAGGGTGGCGGCTCTGGGTTGTGGAGGTGCTGGCGATCCTCGGGTGCTATTTATAGGAGCTGGGGTGCCCGGGATAAGGAATCCCTAAATCGAGTCCGAGAAGAACACGAAAACGATTTCGGAAATCCGAGGATAGGATTTGATTCGAGATACGATTTTAGCGTAAAGCAGTGCGAGAGGTTAGGGATAGAATTTGGCACGTTTTCTAGAAGGGCTTTAGTTGGAAAGGAGGCGTTGTCGGATGGAGCTTTGAGCTCGACAATGGCGGGCGACTTCGGCGCTCGCGAGGAAGAGCGACGACTCGGGAAGGCGGCGACTGGCGTGCGGGGCCCACGTCGTGGCGAGAGAGGCGCGCGCGTGCTTGTGGCGAGCGAGTTAGCGAGCCGCGCGGAGCTGGACACGCTAGCGGGCGCGCGCTGCGGGAAAAGGAGATGGGCTGCGAGATGCGGCCGAGACTAATCCGAGATTTTAATAGCTTTTCTATTTTATAAATTACGAAATTCCAATAAGCAATAGAAAATAGCAAATGAACTCGAGAAAAATTCTAGAAAAATCTAGAAAATATATCTGAGCACATAGAACCCAAATAAAATAGTTTTGGCTAGTGTTCATGTTGGGATTATTCACATTAAATGTTTTTGATTGTAAAGTCCAATGTTAAGCTTTTGAATTTAATTCAAATAAAATTCAAATGGTGAATTTTCTTCCTACTAACTATTTGAAAGATTTTTTTTTAAGCTCTGAAAATTGGGATGCTACAAACCTCCACCCCTTAAAGGAATCTCGACCCTGAGATTCAGGTTAGCTAGAGAAAAGGCTAGGGAACTCGGCTTTCAGCTCTTCTTCACGTTCCCACGTTGCTTCTCCTTCGAGTGGTTGCTCCTTGGACCTTGCAAAAGCGAAGCGGTCTTGCTTACGGTGAGGCGCTCTGCGACATCAAAATCTTGATTGTTTGCTCCTTGTAGGTAAGATCCTCCTTCAAGTCAATTGATTCCAACGGGGCTTGCTCTTCTGGCACACGAAGACACTTCTTCAACTGCGAGACATGAAAGACATCATGCACTCCTGCTAACGACTGCGGCAGCTCCAACTGATAAGCAACTTCTCCACGGCGTGCCAAAATCTTGAACGGACCAACATACCTAGGGGCAAGCTTCCCTTTGGCATGAAACCTTTTGACACCTCTGAGCGGGGTCACTCGAAGATAAACGAAATCCTCGGGTTTAAAGCTGAGGTCACGACGACGATTATCAGCATAACTCTTCTGCCTGGACTGAGCTATCTTCAATCTTTCTCTGGTCATGGCCACTTGTTCTTCTGCTTCCTGAATAATGTCCGACCACGGCGATCGTTCGTTGTTTCGACCAATTCAACGGGTTCGTGAGCATGACCATACAAAGCTTCAAATGGTGACATTTGCAGACTGGCTTGATAACTATTGTTGTACGAAAATTCTGCATATGGTAAACTCTTATCCCATCGGGTAGCATTAGCTAGAGCACAAGCTCTCAGCATATCCTCAATATCTGATTAACTCTTTCTATCATCCATCATGCATGGATGATACGCGTGCGAAATTGGATGGGTACCCAACGCTTCATGCAAGCTCGCCAAAAACGAGAGGTGGCGGGATCCTCGATCGACACTATCTTCTTGGGCACACCGCAAACCGACAATTCTAGCCATGTACAATTCGCAAGGTGATCTCACGAGTATGTGGTTTTGGTGGCGGGAAATGGCGACTTTGGTCAAGCGATCAACTATTACCGGATCGAATCGTAACGATTGAGTCTTGGGTAAACGGTAATGAAATCCATACCGATCTCTTCACACTTCCATTCGGAATCTTGATGGTTGCAACAAACCTGCTGGTCTCACGTGTTCGCCTTTACTTTCGGCGGGTGTCGCACAAGGCAACGAACTCTGCGACTTCGTTTCAAATTTGGCCACCAAAATTTAGTCTTAACATCTGGTACATCTTGGTACTTCGAGGTGGATCGAATACTTCGAGTCATGGGCTTCCTTTAAGATTAAGCGCCTCGGACCATCGATATCGGTACACAGATCGACCATTAATCAGTATGTCTTGATCATCCTTGGTGAAATCTTTGAATTTCCATACGCCATTTTGACCTTGATGTCAGACAACACGGGATCCTTTGGTTGTGCTTCACGAATCGCTTCTCGAGTAGACTGTACCTCCAAATTGGCTACAAATCCTTGGACACAACTTCTAGCTTTAGCTTTTGAAATTCTTCATAAAATTCTGGGCAACTTTCCTTTACTTCCAAGGCATTGCAGTAACTCTTACGACTTAGAGCATCTGCAACTACGTTGGCTTTCCCGGGATGGTAATGGATTCCAAGATTATAATCCTTGATTAATTCTAACCATCTTCTCTGTCTCATATTCAAATCTGACTGGGTGAAGATGTACTTTAGGCTCTTATGATCTGTGTAGACTTCACAGCTATTACCGATGAGGTAATGACGCTAAATCTTTAAAGCATGCACTACGACAGCTAATTCCAGATCATGAGTAGGGTAATTCTCCTCGTGCGGTCTCAATTGTCTTGGCGCATAGCGGCACTCTTCCTTCTTGCATCGGGACACATCCTAATCCTTGACGCGAAGCATCACAATAGATATCGAAATCCTTGCGAATATCGCGGAATCAAGATCGGGGCTGAAGTCAAACGCTTCTTCAACTCTTGAAAACTTTCCTCACAGTGGAGTCCAAGTGAACTTTTTCTCCTTTTCAACAATTGCGTAGAGGCTTAGCAATTGATGAGAATCCTTCGATGAAAGCAGCGTAATAACTCGCCATTCCCAAGCTCGCGAATCTGAGTTACGGTTTGGGTGCTCCCAATGTAACATCGCTTTAACTTTGCCGGGGTTAACTGCTACTCCCTCGGCTCTCATCACATGACCAAGGAAATCCACTTCCGTCTTCCAAAAATCACACTTATCGAACTTGGCATACTGGTGATGCTCTCGGAGTTTTCCAATATTATCCTTAAATGCTCGTGTTCTTCCTCCGACTTGGAGTACACTAGAATATCATCAATGAACACAACTACGAACTTGTCCAAATATTCCATGAATACTTTATTCATCATGTTCATGAAGTATGCAGGGGCATTAGTCAGACCAAAAGACATGACTAAGAACTCATAATGTCCATACCGCGTTGAGAAAGCGGTCTTCGGTATATCCTTAGGACAAATCTTTAGCTGGTGGTAACCTAATCGCAGGTCGATCTTTGAGAATAATCCGGCTCCTTTCATCTGATCAAACAGATCATCTATCCGGGGTAGTGGGTACTTGTTCTTGATGGTAACTTCGTTGAGAGAACGGTAATCAATACACATCCTCATACTTCCATCTTTCTTCTTGACAAACAACACTGGTGCTCCCCATAGCGACGAACTAGGTCTCACGAAACCTTTCTCAAGAAGTTCTTCTATCTGCTTCTTCATCTCTACCAACTCATCGGCTGGCATTCGATAAGGTCTCTTGAAAATCGGTGATGTCCCTGGCACTAGGTCGATGACAAACACAATGTCACGATCCAGTGGCATTCCTGGTAATTCTTCCGGAAATACGTCTGGATATTCACTGACTACTGGTACTTCTTCCAAGGAAAGGGTCTTCAAACTGTTTACTAGCAAATGTCCATCACGAACTGAGGTAGCTAGGAACTCTACCTTGTTTCCTCTGGCGTCCTCGACTGTTACGGCTCTTCGGCCACAATCTAGCACGGCTTTGTGCTTGGATAACCAATCCATGCCAAGAATGACATCTAGGGTTTGGGTATCTAGGACAATTAGGTTGGCTAGAAACTCAACTCCAGCTATGAGTAACTTAGCTCCTAAACATCCCACTCTAGTACTTAGCTCTGCTCCAGGCGACTGGACTACCAGAGTATGCTTAAGTTGCATAACTTCTAATTTATTTTTGGTTGCAAACATTCCAGAAACAAACGAATGCGAAGCTCCAGAATCAAACAAAGCGATGCAGTGTATCGAGTTAACGAAACTTACCCGATCTGACGTCCGGTGATTCTTGGGCTCCTTCGGTGTGGCGTGGTTGACACGGCCTCTGATCACGGACTGTGGTACTCCTCCGGCTTGACCGGCAACTTGTGACGCTCCTTGATTGATGCCTGGTGCTGGTGTCTTGGATGGCGTAGCTCCAAGGTTGAAGCGTACTGGAGTGATTGTTCCCCTTTGCGGACACTGGTTGGCAAAATGTCCTGGCTGACGACAGGCGTAACAGACCTTTGGTGTGTTCTGTGCCGCTTCTGGATTGGGGTTGGCAGTGCAGGTTGCGGAAGTTCTAGCGGTAGGCGGGTCTTGAAGTTGGTGCAGTGCTCAACGAAGTTTGGGGTGGAAACATTGTTTGAACTTGGCCTTGTTCTTGCTCTCTTGTGATTGATGGTTCCTTCTTTGAGCCATCCGCGTTCTGATTATCCTCGGTTCCTTGCGTTTGTCCTCTAGAACAAAGGCTTTGTTGACCAGCTCTTGGAAATCAGGAAAAGTATGGGCGATCAAACTGACTTGTAGTCCAGTGTTTAGTCCCTTCAAAAAGCGACTCTGACGAGCCTTGTCCGTGGCTACATCTTCCGCTACATAGCGAGCTAGTTGAGAAAACTTGTTGAGGTAGTCAGACACTGACATAGCTCCTTGCTTGAGAGCGCGGAACTCATCGTTCTTTAGACCGATAATGCCTTACGAGTGCGTGATCTTGGCGAAATGCCGCGAAAATTCTTCCGGTGATATCACGTGGCGTCTCATGGGCGACGCGAAGTTCTCCACCATTCGGGCGGTGCCTTCCATCCGGTGAGTGGCATACGAGAACCTTTCACGATGTGACCGGGTGATCGCAGCTTCCTTCGATAACTTCGAGCCAATCGTGCGCTTCCACTTTGGAGGCGTGTCCGAAAAATGTTGGTGGGCGAGTCCTCATAAATTCTCGCAAGTTTGGATGGTCCATGGTGACCATGAGCGGCTGGGGCTCCATACTGTTGATTGTTGTTGTTGTTGTTGGCCTGGTTGTTCATAGCTTGCATCTGAGTCATCATAGTGTTCATCAGCTGAGTCTGTGCGTTGCCATGAAAGCTCCAAAGTTTTGCAAGTCAATTGGGGTGCTTGTGGCGGAACTCTCGCTGCAGTGGTTGCTCATTGCTCCTTGGCGTTGGGTCTGGAACCACTAGCAGATGATCGACGAGTTTGAACCATCAGCGAAGCTCCATGGGTTAGATAAGGTAGCAAGCACAAGATAAGTTGAGAACTAAGCAGGGGGTAGGTTAAACCCAACAAAACACAGCTCAAGAAACTCCAATAAAATACCTTTATTACTTAGGGTCTTAGCATGGCTGCAACAAATGCCTAAGGGCCTTTGCAGCTCATACTCGCACACAAAAAGAAACAACGACCTAAGCACACAAAACTATCGCCTAAAGGGTGACTCGCTAAACTAAAACTGGCTAAGCCTGAAAAACTGAAGCCTAAAACGAACTACTCAAGAAAGCCTCCACCACCGCGGCGGCGCTCCTGACGGCTGTAGACTCGGAAGTGAGCCGGCATCTTGGCAAACTGATCTTGATGCCCTGGAACTAGTGCAGCAGGAACAGGCGTTCCCGGTGCAACTGGCTCAGCTGGCTCCTTTGGTTCTGCATCATCCTCTGGCTCGACTGGGCCTTCCTCTGGATCTTCTTCAGAATCCTCCTCGGGGTCTTCATCTTCTTCGGGGTCTTGGTCGTAGAGGATCTCTTGCAGAGTGGCGACCTTCTCTTCAGCTCTCTGCAAGGCTTCATAGACATGATCCAACTCAGTGATGGTCCTCTCCAAAGCTTCCTCTGGCGGCCACGGCGAGCGAGGTGCACCATTGTAGCGTTGCTCTCTCATACGTGGGCGGGTAGCGTCTTGGCAAGTCCACAGTGCGGCTACGGGTGGTAACGGAAGACGGTGTCTGAAGCTCCGTGCGTAGATGTTGCGAATCGCAGCATTGCCAAGCGCGATGACTCTGGATACCTTCGGCCAAGTGATCTTCCTCACGAGAGGCGCGAAGGTTGGCTTGCCTTGTCGTTCCTCTGGCGTGATCGTCATGTGACAAATCACTCCGCGGTTTTGTCCATTCATCTGCCCGATTGTTGCCGACGTCAGTGACGATCAAAACCTCCAAGAACACGGAGGAACTTCCAAAGCTCTCGGCATACCCTCCGGGCGCTCACCATAGCTCGAAGGCGAGGCATCTGTCAAGCAGAACCTGGGTAAGAGCAACTTTAAAGCAATGGGAGAGAAAAGATCATAGCAATAGTTGAGGCGAGAGAGATATGAGAAGAGTTAAGCAATCAATTAACCTTGCAAGTTAATTTTCCTTTAGAAAATAATTTGGACACTCTAAAGACGGCCAATCTAACTAAGGTCAAGACCTCGATCGGTATGGCTCGATACCACCTCTGTCGGGACCCGCAGTACGATTACGGAACCCTCTTTGTATCTTGCACTAGTCGAGGATCACGCTAGTGCACACAGGGTTAACATAGGTAAATATCGATCCACACAAGCGATAAATAAAGTAAGCGATTAATTTGAATAACAAATAAGGGTTTTGACCTTATGGTCGAGTTTACACTTAATAAGCCACGCAGGGCTAACAGAGAATAAAGCAGCGGCGGAGCAGAAATAACTTCAGCGTAGATCCCACCAATTCACCACAGCAACCGGCGGGATCCGGACATAACATACGATCGGCCTTCCACGAACTCCTCCTCAGCGGCGTAGACTCCTCCTCTTACGTAGGTTTGGGCGCAAGTTTTACAACAAGCGTGAGTACACAACCGTACTCGCAAATTATACCACAGAATGCAATGTATAGATGCAGGCTTATTTCAAAGAAAAAGGCTTTTGTGGTTCTTTTGCATAAAAGCAACAATTGCAATTGAATACAATAATAGATTGAAAGCATAATTCAAAACAAATAAATAATATTAATTTAACAGTTGTTTCCACAAAGACACACACAGCTAAACAGATTATTTCACATAGCCATATGATTAAGGTCACACAGCTCCCATCCCAGCATTTTATGAAAACTACCCCTCATGTGAAATCCCCGAGCATGTCCATGACCGCGGACGCGGCTATTCGAATAGATTGATTAACACTCTGCAGAGGTTGTACACTTTACCCACAAGATACAACTAGTGTAGCAAGCACTAATCGTAACAAAACAGTTCAGAAACTTCATCTCAAACATTGACACTCTAGTGTGCTTACAAACCGCTATACCAGCTCACATAGAATTGGTATAACACACACCATTGGGCGGGGAAGGCGAATCGTCCCGCGATGTAACCACTAAGTAGTCACACCTCCACCTGTCACACTGACCTAACCTATCCACCGAACATCAATGCGAGAATCCATAACTTACTAAGTTAGGCCGTCCCATACCGGGCATGTAGTAACTGAGAAGGCTCGATTCAATGGCGCACAAAGTTAAGTCCTTAATTGACCAATGCAAGACTTCCATGTTCTAACTAAGTCACAAAGACCACCATGTCACACAGTCTCCACCACTTGCCTCAGTCTAAATCCTTTACCACCCAGTTGGTTTTAGTGCAACACATGCCATCACGAAGTAATAACACATAGCACACAGTTTTACACAAAGTTCCATAGTCACTTAGTCATAATTAGTATTTGCAACTTACATATGATGTGAGACTCGTAGCATGGCTAAGCAACTGTACTCGCATCTAACCAACCCACGTTGGTGTTATAATAATACCAACTAATAACCAATCTAGGGTGACTAGGATATATGACATACAAGGCCAAAGTGTGATAGCAATTTGGATAATAACTATGCCCAAAGCATTTAAATAAATAATTAAAGTAGAATGCAATAATTTAACACAAAGTAATTTGAAAACTGGGTTCAAGATGATCAAAGGTATGACTTGCCTTGGAAAAGGTCTATGTACTGGTCTTGATCTTGGGGTGCTCCTTCTTCCACAAAATTTCCGACAGATAATCGACGTCTACTACTTAAGCGAAACAAAAACAAACAAAACAAATAAATAACAGAGGCAAAACAAACTCCAAAAATTAAATAAAAATCTCAGATAAATAGAGCTTGAATTTAGACAAATTTAGAAATTTGAATGGGCTCAATCAAGTTAGGATGCAAAGTTATGAGCTCGGAAGTTTAAATCTAAAAGAAACCCTAATTTGGATTTTTCGGAATTTCCGAATTATTTCTCGAAGAAAAATCGGAATATTGCGCAACGCTGACGTCAGCTGAGGACGTTCGGACGGGGTGACAGTTGGCCTGATAGGTGGGACCCAAATGTCAATGAGATGGTGCATCGTGGACCAAGTCCTTGCCAGATCAGATCTGGGGTTCGGTGGACCGTGCCACGCGGGCGTACACGTGCCTGCTGACACGGCGCCACGCAAACGACACATTGGCACGAATGCTGAGGTGGCAGGTGAGGTGGCACCCACGTCGGACCCGACGGCGGCTTCGGGACCGATGCAGCGGCGAGCGCGCGGGCCGCGGCGGTGAGTGGTACCGGTGTGTAGCTCTCGCTATTGCGAACCTGTTGAGGTAAGTCTGGGTGGTTGGGAACAACGGAGGCGACCGGCGGTGAGCTCAGAGCGGCAGAGGTGCTTCGGTATTGTCGGATAGGAGCTCCGATGACGTTCCAGCGACGGCGAAGGCTCCTGGAGGTAGCCCTGGTGACGCTGAACCTGACCGTGCACTTGCTGATGACGCGGCGACACTGGCGTCGGCGCAAACGTCGAAGAACAGAGCGGCGGCGAAAACCCTAAAACTCTGATTGCGGCGGCGCTAGGGCTCGGGAGGAGATGAGGGTGGCGGCTCTGGGTTGTGGAGGTGCTGGCGATCCTCGGGTGCTATTTATAGGAGTTGGGGTGCCCGGGATAAGGAATCCCTAAATCGAGTCCGAGAAGAACACGAAAACGATTTCGGAAATCCGGGGATAGGATTTGATTCGAGATACGATTTTAACAGAAACGGGTGCGGAGAGGTTAGGGATAGAATTTGGCACGTTTTCTAGAAGGGCTTTAGTTGGAAAGGAGGTGTTTTCGGATGGAGCTTTGAGCTCGACAATGGCGGATGACTCGGGCGCTCGCGAGAAGAGCGACGACTTCGGAAAACGACGACCGACGTCGGGGCCCACATCGGCAGGCGAGGCGGAGTGAGCCAGCGGAGTCGGGCTGCTAGCGGGCGTCTTGTGGGAAAGGAGATGGGCTGCGGAGATGCGGCCCGAGACTAATTCTGAGATTTTAATAGCTTTTCTATTTTATAAATTACCAGAAATTCCAATAAGCAATAGAAAATAGAAAATGAACTCAGAAAAATTCTAGAAAAATCTAGAAAATATATCTGAGCACATAGAACCCAAATAAAATAGATTTGGCTAATGTTCATGTTGGGATTATTCACATTAAATGTTTTTGATTGTAAAGTCCAATGTTAAGCTTTTGAATTTAATTCAAATAAAATTCAAATGGTGAATTTTCTTCCTACTAACTATTTAAAAGAATTTTTTTTAAGCTCTGAAAATTGGGATGTTACATCTACCCTCTAGTCCTCTCTCTACTCCTTCCCTTGCTCTGTGATGGGTACTGATGAATGAGAGGACTCGATCACCTTTCACCTTTCAAGAACATTAGGGTTTGCTAGTTCTTGTTGAATCTCTTTCGTTCCCACTAGATGGTAGGATATTGAAGGGCACTTAATAGCAGATGACTGTTCCATCAAAAGCCTCGCTCTCTATTCCAGGAAACTTTGTTTTCAGTCAAGTTATGAGATAGAAATTCGCTCTCTAATGAGAAATGGTATTGGCTAAACAAATGTGGTAGTACATACTATTTCTGAAGGGTAATCATTTGGCGCATACCCACTTCTGAAGGGTAATCATAGTAGTACATACTGTTTCTGAAGGCCCCATGTCCATGATGTTAATTGTGATCACCATCATAGATGGCAGTGAGGATGTGTTATAGTGGGCTTTGTTGACATGCTTTGTGATGAACTTTGTCTTATACTGAGATTGAATGTGATAGTTAGTTCATTCTTGAGCTCTATTTTATTACTTACTCTTTGTCGATTTGATATCTTGTTAATTGGTTACTTTCGGTTGAATGCTAGTTATTTTGATTCTTCTGGTTCGCTCTGTGATGAACTTTGTCTTATACTGAGATTGAATGTGATAGTTAGTTCATTCTTGAGATCTATTGTATTACTTGCTACTATCAGTTTGATATACTATTAATTGGTTACTTTTGGTTGAATGCTAGTTATTTTGATTCTTCTGGTTCTTTTGATCTCTAGCATTTAGATTGACTGAAACTGTGACTTCATGTTCAATTTGATTCTTCTAGTAGTCTGTTTGACTGGAAGTTTAATCTGTTTTCTGTAACAATTGAGATCATTTGACAGTTAAGCAAAGTATTGTTTAGATCTCATAGTTTGAATTTATATTATCATATTCATTTAATGAAGAGTATAGATAATAGGATTGAGATGGCAAAGACTTGTTCTTTTGCAACTCTCCTTCTGAGAGCACAAACTATCATGCATAATTTTCATCTACTTGGAATTTATCTATATATAGCCTGCTCTGATTTCAGTTATGGACCAAACATTGACCACTGATCGCCTTGTTAGCATAAATTTAATATCTGAAATTACATATTAATTTCTGTACAATCTTATATTATTTCTGTACATATTATTTTACATCCCTTTTGCTTGTGCTACTACTAACATATAGTGTTATTTGAAATCTTTAAAAACGTTTTACTGTATGATGTAAAGGAACATTGTGCCAACTATTTTTAGTTATTTATATAGATTGCAAATAAGCGACATGGCGTCCGCACCGTCTTCGCCGCCGTCATCGATGTCGCCGAATGCGTCTGGATGTCTGAGGAAAGTGGTACATACGCGAGATGGCAGAGGAATATCGAAAATTCCTATGGGCCTAATGACCATCACGGAGGTCAATGTCAATGGGATCCCTGTGAGTCCCCCCAAAGCAGCGGCGAGATTCCGGACCATCTGCGGATAATTGGAAGGGAACGGGTCCCCATCACCACACTAAGCTGGGACACTGTGTTGGATGATCGGAGTGGCGAGCTATGGAAAGAAATTTTAAAATCGTTCACTTTCCCAGAAGCAGACATGGCACGCGTGGAACGGCAGGCGTTGCTCGCGATGGGAAAGGCGTGGAGGACCTTCAAGAGCACGCTTGTCACGAAGCATGTGAACACGGGTCGAACACCCTTCACGACGTATAAATTCTTGTCGCATGATATATGGGACACCTTTGTGCAAATGAAGACGACGGCCGAATTTCGTGAGCAAAGTGCGGCGCACAAGGCTCTCCAGACACTAAACGCTCACCAACACAAACTCGGCACCGCTGGGTACGCAGGTAAATCTACGCAATGGGCGACGGAGGATAGAACGAAACAAAGCCATTTGCTGAGATCACAGACGAGCGCGCTCTCTCCTGGTTAAGAGTGAGGGCATCAACCACGTCTTGAGCGGAATCTCTTTCACAAACCAGCGGACGTGAGGTGGCCAAGCGTGTTGTAATACCCCAAATTTGCTTAAGTTGGAAGAACGAGTCGGGAGGAGATGTAATACTCTGAGTAATATTAGAGAGAGAATAATTATTTTTTTGAGAGAGGGACCAATTAGAATAGTGATTCATCGAAGTTTGGAGGATTTTTCGCAGCAAGCAGACAACTGGGCTGGGCTAGAGGCCCATGGGGCCTTTGGTGGCCGGCCATGGGGGCGCCACTCTCCCTTCCTAACCCTAGCCGCCCCTCCTCTCCTCCAAGACTCCACCCCTTGCGCCTCCACCCCATCCACCTCCTGTCCAGCACCTCCCTTGCTGTCCATCCCCTCCACGGATGATTTCCCCTCCATTGATGCGGTCGAAGGAAGGAGGAAGAAGCCCGGGTCTTCTGGCCATGGTGGAAGAGAAGAAGAAGAAGAAGAGGAAGGGTCCTCGTGGATTTGATCTACATCTTCATGGGCGCTACAAGGGTAACGAGATGCCTTCCCGCTGTTTGATCCGTAGTAGATGCGAAACCGATTAGAATTGTTGGATAATCGTTGGGCTGCAGAAGATGCAATTCTGTCCAGTACCTTGCGTGGGTTTTTCGTGTATTTAGAGGCTGAATTTTAAGATTCCATCTCCTAGAGTTATGTGGGATCTGTCGTTATCTTTCAGTGGCCGCGAAGATCACTCGATTCCGAGGTCTGAGTCAAAAGTTATGATCATTTACTATCTGCTGCCAGAAATCTGACGAGAATAATCTGTCTGGTTATTTCCTAAAATATGAAATGGAAATTGGTAGAATCTGAAAGTTCACCCAACTAGGTTATTGTAGGTAATTCGATAAGCTTTTCAGATTGATAAAGAACGATCAATTCAGGTTACCTATTAAAAGTTATGGTCATTTTAGTTTTGCTGTTCAATTGTGTAGGCAGGTTCTGTACTGAAAGTTCAGACAATGGTTAGCCTATTATGTTGGCCGAATTGGTTTATCGTGTCAACTAGAGTATTGTAGATTATTCAGTTAAGAATCTACAGAAATTGGGTTTACCTCTTTTGACTTCCAGTTCATGAGTTATGTCATTTACCGTGCTGCTGTCCAGAATCAGTAAATGGCAGGAAACATTGTTTTCGGTTTCAGCTTTATAAACTCGTTTTGAGTCGTCAAGTAAGCGATGTAGAATGCCGATTAGTAGCGCTGGGAATATTATGTCCTTATTGAAGTTATTTTACTTGTTTAGGAGGTGAAGCCTCAGGTTTAGGAGTATCATCTTTGCCGGCTAACGCGTCGCATCGTGGAAGGCAAGTAAATGTAGCGGTTGTGCTACGGTTTAACTCGTGGTTCTTACTACTTGCACTATGTATGATTGACGTAATGTTGAGCGATATGCCATGGTTACATGTTTTCTAAGTATGAATGTGGTAGCAAGATATTAATCAATTGCTATGTTTGGATGAGTTTGGGTAGTATCGTGGTAATTTGCTTAATGAGCCAAATCACGGAATATGAAAATAAACTCAAGGTGGACATATTGATAATTCCTTGTGGTTTTATTCATGATGATCTTGTTGTGGGCTATGTGGTAGAGTTCCCTTTAGATCGATTGATTTTGATCTTGGTGAATCGAGTGTGGGTTATGTGGTAATGGTCTTATGACACAATGGTATGGTGCTTAATGAGACACATGTGGATTATGAGAAATATTCATGATGAGTATGTTGTTGACCTTCGTGGTTAAATTCTTGTGGTTTATGATTATCATATCATTCATGACATATCATGACATTTGCATTGTGGATGTCGCGCTTTTAGCCGCGATCCGTCGTACAACATCGTGCATTGCCGTGAAGACGATGCATACCTTTACCTTGTTGGGTAAAGGTGCAGTGGAGCATAGCATACATATGCATTGCATTGTGGAAAGATCATTTGCATACTCATGCAAGATATTGAGGTGAAGTTATTTTGCAAACAAGCGCAACTTCATAGTTGCAATGTGGAAATTGACTCATGAGAGTCTCTTGTGGTACGTGTAATGTGGTTGTGGTTGTGGAATAGGGTTCATCCCTTGTGGTATGGTAGAGGTTGTGATTGTGGCATGAGATTCTTCTCTCTTGTGGTAATTGTTGATAGCAGGTTGTGGATGCGAGAAATAGTAAAGTTATGAGGTAAAACATGTTAATACCTTATTGTCATTGGTAGTGGTAGTGGTGATTAATATGAAGCAGTTGATCAAGATTCAATTGTTAATATTTTACTATCATTGGTAGTAATTATGGTTGAGGCTATAATTATGATCATTATGGGGATTGGATATTGATGCTTAATATCTCTGTAGTTTAATTAGCTTGTAATTGAATGTGGATTCACATTATGGATGTGGACATATGGATATTTTAATGATGTTGTGTATTTGTTTGTAGATTGAATAGCACATTAAGCAGTTTGCTTGCTGAGATTTTTATCTCATTCTTGTTGTTTCTTCCCCCCTTTCAGGTGATTGTTGAGCATTCATGGGATGGGTAGAGCGGCACCACAGTAATGCACTTGGTTCATCAACTCATGTAGTAATAAAGTCAATGAAATTCTAGCCAAACGCTTAAATATTTGTGGATGATTATGTTATTTAATAAGGATGGACTTGTGAACCATTCTTTGATTAATCGATAGAGGTAGTTTAATTAATGAACTTGTTACCGTTATCTTTGTTCCCTTAGTTGTTTATGCTTCCGCTTAATACTTCTTGTTTAGAGATGTTGCGAAATAAGTTATAATTGAAATTATTGGCTAGTTGTAGAGTGGTTTAGTAGCATTCCAGGTATTGTGGGTCTGAGGTGTTCTGATTGGTATCGAGCGGGCTTTAGGTCCGTGGTAATTAAAAATATTAAATTGACACCTTTGGTGCAGTAGGATGGGATGGGTCAAGCATTGCATGCATGCTTTGACATGTTATATTGATTATTCATGCTATGAGATAATCTTGTATGTTTATGTGTTGTTTCTATGATGCTATGAGTGAGGATAGTCAATGATAAGAGGTAGGGTTTGCGTGTTGCCTTGGGCATTGCGTTTATACCCCAATTAGTGGTGCGAGGATATTGATGCGATTACCTCGGGTAACTTAGTTGCGGATGTCATGGGTAAGTTTCTTAGAAAAGTGTTATCCTCCTTGAATTGATGTTGGCGATTCTTGGCCTATTGCGATTAATGATTTTCTCTCGGGTTATTGTTTATTGCGGTTGTTGGGTGTCACTAGGCCTCCAATTGTTCTTGAGGCCAAGTATTGTTTCTTTCGATTGATGGGATGTTTGTTGCTCGTGGCGGTGCTTTTGGAGAGATTGGTATTTTCCGTGTTGTTCCATCTTTCTTCTTGGAAAACATGACTCTTGTATTTCGTTTGTTATTTTGAGAGAGAATCAAAGCTTTATGTGAGAAGTTCATTAACTTGTGGAAGCATTGGCTCTATGCATTTCTTACGAGTTATTTCGACTTTTGAAGTTTGATTTCTCCTAGAAGGAGTGTTAAAATCCCTTTATGATGTTTTGTTGTGTTTAAGTAGTAGGTGGCAATTATGTAAATAATTGGTAGATTGTGAATTATCAAGTCGAAAAGTTAGTGTGGTACATCATTAATTTCTACTATCATCTTTAGAAGTGAAGTCGATTAATATGATGTTGTCTGTTGTAGTATCTTGAAGATTTGTGGCTAAGAATTTAGCGATACATGTGTAGAACTCATGCATTTATCCAAGAATATGAAAAACAATTGTTTTGATTATTGTAGTTGTTTAATTTTCCCAACTTGTTGGATAGATTGGATTGATTGATCTTAAGTAATTAATCGACCATTCGGGATGGTCAAGTAAGGAGGTGTTGGAATATTGCCTTAATAAGATTAACCTTTAATATGTTCTCTCTTTACATACTTGATGAGCATGTACAATGTTAAAGTTATGCAACTTTTACCACGCTAAATTGTTGAAATATGTATAAAGAAATGGATGAAGGTTGATGTATTGACTTGTGGAATCTGGTCTTATAAAGTGGTATTGTTGATGTTTAAAGTTATTTTATTTTAATATCTTAACATAAGGTGGAGTATTGAATCTGTGCTCTTTATTTGTCTTTGAGATTGCAAATTAGAGATAGGATCATTAATGCTATGCTGATGAAAAATTAATAATCAATTATTGACAGCAATGGCTAGAGTGTAATTACTTTTGCTAAACTAGAGTTGAGCATCGATGCAGAGATAAATGTATGAATTCTAATAAGAGATTCATACTAGCATGTTTTGTGAGGTTGTTATGTTCTAATATCGGCTTGTTAAAGAGTTTGTTTTAATATGATGGCTTATGCACTAGGTTTAACTAGATTAAGTAGTTGGAATCTTATTTGGATAATAAGAACATGATGAAGTGATTTATGGTGTTCCTTTTGGAAAAAATATGAAGGAGTGGGATGATATGCTGATATTTGCAAAGAATGTTTTATCTTGTTGTGAATACAATCGATAGCATGTAGTTGTGATTATGGTGTTGAATGTTTTAAAAATAAAGGAATTTGTTAATTCCATAATACTAATTGAATTGAAGGGTGTGAGATTTACGGTTTGAAATCTTTTTGTACCTTATGACTTGTGTGATAGCCGAGGTTGCTTTGAGTAAAGCGACATGTTGAATGATCTTTTTGGTTTTCATCTGAATCTCGTGTTGTGGTCTTCAAGCATCCTTTGTTGGAATTGGCGGGATCTTTGTTATAAAAGAAAAATTGCTTCTTATTGAAAGGAAAAGTTGTACTATAAGTATTTGAGTCTGATTGATCTTATCTTGTGTTTTCCAACCTCTTTGCTATTTGTTAATCTTTTGGTCTTTTGGCTATTGAGATGACAACCATTTTACGTATCTGAAATTTATTTCTTCTTACCTCTTCTTCTAAGAACATGGTAATTGTTGTGGGATCACGAAGCCTTTTGTTGAGTGATGACGACTTATTAGTGGTAGTCTAGTGATGTTTTTGTGGGAGCCTTAAATATCTCGATGTTTAAGATACAATGGATAATATATTATTTCCATGGAATAATCCTTGAGAAGGATATGTTTTAAATAGAATGTTTATCTTGGAGCCAAGCGATTCATTGATGTTAAGAAATGAGTGTTTGTTAATTGGGAAATTATTGTTATGTCAAGTAGTGCGATGCTCTCTTGATTCTTGTTTATCTTTGTGTGTTTATGGCGAGACCATTTGCAAATTTAGTTGACTTATGTTGAGGCGTAGTCTTTTCGAGTTAGAAAAAATTGATTGTTTTGATCAGCGAGTGATTTTTTCACTCTTAGCTTACGTGGTGTGGTTCTCCAATTGTCTACTTGTTGAGCGAGAAATATTTTGTGGTGAATCCTTTGTTTTGGATCGTGGTCCTTTGAAGGAAAGCTGGTTGCTAGTGTGATGCTTGAGAGTTCTTTACTCTTACATTTGTTGGGTTATATTTGTATAATATATCGTTGTGCTTCTAGTAGAATTATGTGAGTGGAATTGGTGATCAAATTCTTGAGAATGGGTATAGTGTGTTATCACGAGTATATCTAATAAGAGGAAAGTGTTTTAAGAAAGAGGATGGTTTTAGAAAGTGGTCTTAATAGTTATTGCGGGAAATTTTGCCAAAATGGCGGGACACATTGGCTGCTCGGGGCCGACAAAGAGTTATGCGGATGTTCGGCTGAGAGTTGGTGTTTGCGGTGGGTAGCCTTGTGCTCCTTGGTGTCTCCAACCAAGGGTATTGTTCGTTTTGGTACCACCAGAAGCTTAGCCCGCGGTACCTCGGTCCTTTTCGATGTTTGCTCGGGTGGGTAGTTTGGCTTATCGTTTGGAGTGCCAAACTCATTGAGTGGTGTGCACAATGTTTTCCTTGTGTCTATCTTTGAGAAATACTTGCGGGATCAGAACACAAGATTGACACAGAGCAGTCACGATGGAAGCGAGATCTCAGTGTGGAGAGTCGGCGATTCGTATCTTGGATACGTCGGAGCGAGTCTTGAGGAATAAGACCATCAAGTATGTGAAGGTCCTTTGGGCGAATCGATCGGAGAGAGGCTTAGTGGGAGCTGGAGGATCTTTTGCGAAAGAAGTACCCCGAGCTCTTCGAGGCTGGTGAGTACTCCTAGTTTGGGTTGCTTTTTGCTTGTTGTTCTTTTCTTTGTGGTCTGTAGAGTAGGATTCGAGGGCGAATCCTTTTAAGGTGGGAAGAATGTAATACCCCAAATTTGCTTAAGTTGGAAGAACAGAATTCGGGGAGGAGATGTAATACTCCTGAGTAATATTAGAGAGAGAATAATTATTTTTTTGAGAGAGGGACCAATTAGAATAGTGATTCATCAGAAGTTTGGAGGATTTTTCTGCAAACAGCAGACAACTGGGCACAGGCTAGAGGCCCATGGGGCCTTTTGGTGGCCGGCCATAGGGGCGCCACTCTCCCCCTTCCTAACCCTAGCCGCCCCCTCCTCTCCCCTCCAAGACTCCACCCCCTTGCGCCTCCACCCCATCCACCTCCTGTCCAGCACCTCCCCTTGCTGTCCATCCCCCTCCACGGATGATTTCCCTCCATTGATGCCGGTCGAAGGAAGGAGGAAGAAGCCGGGTGCTTGCTTGGCCATGGTGGAAGAGAAGAAGAAGAAGAAGAGGAAGGGTCCTCGTGGATTTGATCTACATCTTCATGGGCGCTACAAGGGTAACGAGATGCCTTCCCCGCTGTTTGATCCGTAGTAGATGCGAAACCGATTAGAATTGTTGGATAATTGTTGGGCTGCAGAAGATGCAATTCTGTCCAGTACCTTGCGTGGGTTTTTCGTGTATTTAGAGGCTGAATTTTAAGATTCCATCTCCTAGAGTTATGTGGGATCTGTCGTTATCTTTCAGTGGCCGCGAAGATCACTCGATTCCGAGGTCTGAGTCAAAAGTTATGATCATTTTACTATCTGCTGCCAGAAATCTGACGAGAATAATCTGTCTGGTTATTTCCTAAAATATGAAATGGAAATTGGTAGAATCTGAAAGTTCACCCAACTAGGTTATTGTAGGTAATTCGATAAGCTTTTCAGATTGATAAAGAACGATCAATTCGGAGTTACCTATTAAAAGTTATGGTCATTTTAGTTTTGCTGTTCAATTGTGTAGGCAGGTTCTGTACTGAAAGTTCAGACAATGGTTAGCCTATTATGTTGGCCGAATTGGTTTATCGTGTCAACTAGAGTATTGTAGATTATTCAGTTAAGAATCTACAGAAATTGGGTTTACCTCTTTTGACTTCCAGTTCATGAGTTATGTCATTTACCGTGCTGCTGTCCAGAATCAGTAAATGGCAGGAAACATTGTTTTTCGGTTTCAGCTTTATAAACTCGTTTTGAGTCGTCAAGTAGCGATGTAGAATGCCGATTAGTAGCGCTGGGAATATTATGTCCTTATTGAAGTTATTTTACTTGTTTAGGAGGTGAAGCCTCAGGTTTAGGAGTATCATCTTTGCGGCTAACGCGTCGCATCGTGGAAGGCAAGTAAATGTAGCGGTTGTGCTACGGTTTAACTCGTGGTTCTTACTACTTGCACTATGTATGATTGACGTAATGTTGAGCGATATGCCATGGTTACATGTTTTCTAAGTATGAATGTGGTAGCAAGATATTAATCAATTGCTATGTTTGGATGAGTTTGGGTAGTATCGTGGTAATTTGCTTAATGAGCCAAATGCGGAATATGAAAATAAACTCAAGGTGGACATATTGATAATTCCTTGTGGTTTTATTCATGATGATCTTGTTGTGGGCTATGTGGTAGAGTTCCCTTTAGATCGATTGATTTTGATCTTGGTGAATCAGTGTGGGTTATGTGGTAATGGTCTTATGACACAATGGTATGGTGCTTAATGAGACACATGTGGATTATGAGAAATATTCATGATGAGTATGTTGTTGACCTTAGTGGTTAAATTCTTGTGGTTTATGATTATCATATCATTCATGACATATCATGACATTTGCATTGTGGATGTCGCGCTTTTAGCAGCGACCGTGCAGTACAACATCGTGCATTGCCGTAAGACGATGCATACCTTTACCTTGTTGGGTAAAGGTGCGATGGAGCATAGCATACATATGCATTGCATTGTGGAAAGATCATTTGCATACTCATGCAAGATATTGAGGTGAAGTTATTTTGCAAACAAGCGCAACTTCATAGTTGCAATGTGAAATTGACTCATGAGAGTCTCTTGTGAGTACGTGTAATGTGGTTGTGGTTGTGGAATAGGGTTCATCCCTTGTGGTATGGTAGAGGTTGTGATTGTGGCATGAGATTCTTCTCTCTTGTGGTAATTGTTGATAGCAGATTGTGGATCGAGAAATAGTAAAGTTATGAGGTAAAACATGTTAATACCTTATTGTCATTGGTAGTGGTAGTGGTGATTAATATGAAGCGATTGATCAAGATTCAATTGTTAATATTTTACTATCATTGGTAGTAATTATGGTTGAGGCTATAATTATGATCATTATGGGGATTGGATATTGATGCTTAATATCTCTGTAGTTTAATTAGCTTGTAATTGAATGTGGATTCACATTATGGATGTGGACATATGGATATTTTAATGATGTTGTGTATTTGTTTGTAGAGTGAATAGCTGTTAAGCAGTTTGCTTCTTTGAGATTTTTATCTCATTCTTGTTGTTTCTTCCCCTTTCGGGTGATTGTTGAGCATTCATGGGATGGGTAGAGCGGCACCCTGATAATGCACTTGGTTCATCAACTCATGTAGTAATAAAGTCAATGAAATTCTATTAAGCGCTTAAATATTTGTGGATGATTATGTTATTTAATAAGGATGGACTTGTGAACCATTCTTTGATTAATCGATAGAGGTAGTTTAATTAATGAACTTGTTACCGTTATCTTTGTTCCCTTAGTTGTTTATGCTTCCGCTTAATACTTCATGTTTAGAGATGTTGCCGAAATAAGTTATAATTGAAATTATTGGCTAGCTGTAGAGTGGTTTAGTAGCATTCCAGGGTATTGTGGGTCCTGGGGTGTTACACGTGTGGTAAATATGTCGAACTACCTAGTTGTTAATAAGTTCATAACTTCATAGTGTCTATAATAACATGATGACCTCCTTGAAGCAAGCATTGACTTTCGCATGTTCCGGAGGCTCCTTCTAATCAGATAGGGAGAAGGATATACTATCTACGTACACAGGAAACAAGGAGCACCGGGTGCATACGCGAGCAAAGGGATAACGTAACTTGGAGGATGGATTCATGAGCGACTACTACACGCAGAGTAGGAAGAGATCCAAGGCGAGTACAACCACCAGTTGGAAATGAGGCTTACTGCAAGATTTGAAGGACATATAGCAAGATTGGAGGATCGAATAAATCAACTCCTCAACCAGTCGCAAGGCGCACCTGTTATTTTGGGAACCAGTCCTACTCAACATCGGAGTAGCGTCGCGTCCACGCAAGATTCTTAGTATAATGACGTCCAATTACCTATCGACGCCATCAAGGTAATGTACATCTCTGGAATGCTCCAAACATAGACCTATAGGACACCTTAGCTAATTGAGTATCGTTTTGTAGGAGGCGACACCCTACACGCTCCATGTGAGGATGGCTGGGTTGTCTATTGACGCTGGGCGAGGGATGGCGTATCCATGCCAGGAAGGGACAGTGCAGCACGGTGCCCAGGTGGAGTAGGGTTATGCCAAGGTCCAAGTGGACATAGTACATGAAAATTTAAGGGCCGTCCCACTGGACATTTGCCCGAACGAAGAAATCAGAACACTAGGGGATGCCTTGTACACATTTATCTAGTGGCCCAAGAAGGACATCACCCTGGACCATGCAGTGCCGCCTCAACCTTCGATTTAGAAGGCCTCTCCAGCAGCACCCTCGATGACTCCACCTCAACCATCTCGACACGACCATGCCTCTCCAATAGGACCCTCGATGACTCCACCTCAACCATCTCGACACAACCCTGCAGTGCCGCCTCAACCTTCGGTTCAGAAGCCCGTCTCATCAGTTCCCGTGGAGAAGACACTGAAGGAACCAGAAAAGCGTGTCGCCGTATCGGTTCCCATGGAGAAGACGCTGAAGGAACCAGAAAAGCGTGCCATCGTATCAGTTCCTGAGTCGTCTCACAGGAAGACGCGTAGCAGGCAAGTCGTTAAGTCCAAGTCGAAATTGCAGAACATTAAGGCGCCTCCGCCTCCCAGGAAATACTCCCTCGGAAGTCCGTTGGTGAGCAACACAGTATTAGCCTACGCTGGACTAGCTTGTTAGTCTTTGCATACCTGGTACATGCGTAAGACCAAAGATAAATGGTACGATTCTGGAATCGTCGTCAAATACATGAAGGAGCATTTCCTCCACGAGCCGGGCCACTTCGTCGTGGGCTTCAACAACTTATTCGACCTGTTCAACCTCCAAGCCCTCGACGCCTCGTTTCTACGATGTTGGACACTGTAAGTGTGTACAAACCATTGCTTATGTATAGATACATGATGAAAATATCAGAACTCATTGCTTATATACATAGATACATGATGAAAAATGCCTGGGGATGCGGAGAACTGGTGGGTTTCCTCGACCCACACATGGTCTCTAAGCAAACTATCAAGGAAGACGCATCCTACGTCGTGAAATACATAACGGCGGGATTGCTTGCTCAGGACGACAAGGACTACATACTGGTGCCCTACAACTAGAAGTAAGTGCTTCACTACTGGCTATACAAATTTCATTTGTACTTTATACATGACCACGAACTTAGGTTTAATGACTATAGCGACATACATGATCGTAGCTTCCACTGGATCCTTTTAGTCATTGTACCAAAGCGGAACAAGGTAATATACCTTGATTCCCTACTCAGCAAAACGCACGACTTCACCCTTGTGCAAGGAATACTCGACATGTATGCTCATTTCCTCCATACATAACTCTATTGTAGTCTTTTTTCATTTGAAATGGCAGAGGTTAAATTTTTGGAAACATGTAGGTCGTTCATCGCCTATGTTGCCGACGGAGGGGCATACAAGGGATCGAGCGCCACACTGCAACACAGGACGCGATTTCTGGTACACGCTACAACACAATAATCCTATATCATACTTCGTAATAATGCATCTCGAACTGATTATACATATATATGTAATTCTATTTTTGCAGTGCCACCAGCAAAAACAAGAACAATTTGCATTCTACGTTTGCCATCATATGCACGAAATCATGAGTGCTAAGATGAAGGATCCTGGGGTTTGTCAATCTCGCAATAATTATTTCCTAATTATAAATTTAAATATATATATATATATGCTTACTACTTTACTCCTGCTAGCTACAGGGCTTGAACATACAATTAGATTCACTCATTACGAAGGAGCTTTTGGAGGATCGAGGGAGATTCTGCAGCTTCATCATGATGGATATCATTCACACCGACGGAGAGTTTCACTCCGTCGACACCACTGAACCACCTTCAAACAATTGATTCAATTGTAATTCACTTTGAGTAGTTGTAATTCGAATTGTAACTCTAGCGACAATAATTGAGTAGTTGTAATTCTTTTGTAATTGATTTTGAGTTGTAAATGATCACTTTGAGTTGTCAACGATTGATTCATCTATGATATGTATCTATTTTTTGCATGCTTGTTTTCAGAGGGCATGGCTAGCAATTCCTGAGGCTAGCCGAAAATCAAAAAAATTAAGTTAGGATTAAAGAACAATCACAGACGGTTCGATAGTTAAACCGTCTGTGATATTATACATATCACAGACGTTTCGTAACTAGAACCGTCTGTGATATGTATGATATCACAGACGGTTGGTAACTAGAACCGTCTGTGATATTAGGATATCACAGACGATTCGTAACTAGAGCCGTCTGTGATATCATAACCGTCTGTGATGAGGCTGTGTGTAGTAGTGTGGCTTGGTGAATGTGTCTTGAATGGGCAGTGAACTTATGACTGGCTCTTATCCCTCTGGCTCTCACATTCTACTGTTGGTAGGGTAATGCTGATGGACCTCCGGTCCAAATGATGCTTCTACTATTGTGGCTTTAGGACCTTTGGACCAAAGGTGCACTTTGGGTCGGTTTTCGGATATTTGGCTGAGGTAGGTCAGTAAAATATGGGTATTGGTTCTAATATTGTCGGGTGATGAGGCCCACAGAAGGTGAAATGGTGTCACAACCCTAGGGTGGTTGGGAAGCCTCACTGACCATTGCAAAGAATCTGACGGCAATCTTCACCTTCTCCCAATCCTAACTTTAATAATACCATGCTTGCTACTGTCTAATGGTAATGGTGGAGAATGGTAGGTGTGCAAGCTTTGGATGACTAGGGAAAAAGATTTGGTAAACAAGCGATCAATGGACAATGATACAAGGAGGGCTTTGCCAGCATGAATGCAAGATGATGGATTGTAATTTTATTAATTCCTGTAATTTACTTTGATTGGTTGTAAACAATTGTTGCAATTTACATTGTAATTAATTGTGAAATTTAATCTTTGTATCGACTGTTGGATTGTAATATATGCTATGTTTGGTTTGTACATGGACTATTTTAATGCTTTCAGTTATAATGCTTTCATGATTGAACTCATTGGTACATTATTTATTGTATTGAGAAGATGTTGTATTATTATTATATTGCTTCATATTGCTAAATGTGTGAATTTAAGTGGTTGGTAATTAATCAAGATTATGTTTTGACACCGTATTAATGAATTTTAATTACGACTAATTACCAATTAGGGTCGTTTAGCTTAAGCTAATTGTTTGGGTTCTCACGTCCTCCCCCCCCCCCCTAGAAAAATTTCGTCCCGAAATTGCATTCTCACTAGAAGAGGTTGGGGTAGGTTTTGTGTCGTTCTTCTACGTGGCTTCACTGACAGGGTGTCTGTTCCACTGAGCTTTGTATGAATGAATCATTTGGTTTCGTAGCTTCTAGTCTTCCATCGCTAGAATTCCCACAAGGCATTCTTCATAGGCTAGGTCATCTTGCAATAGTATATCAAAATTGGCTAGGTGACGTGAGGGCTTCCTTTGGCATCTTCTGGGTTGGAAAGACATGGGACATGTTGTGGATTCTTGACGACCGATACGGTAATTCTACTAGATATGGCTGGGTGTTTTCACGGTCTGGAATCCGCAATGGTCCACTATACTGTGGACTTAGCTTTTCCTTTAATTCTGAATCGGTGTACCCCGCTCATAGTTGATACCTTTAAATACATATAACTCCTAACCTTGAATTGTGGGCCTCTTTTAGGTTTATTGGGATAGCTCTTTTGCCTACTTTGAGCAGTCTTAAGATGTTTTCGATTTAGCTAAATTTTTTTGTTGTTTCCCCCATCGGGCGTTCTGTTAGATGTTTGTTTGGATTCGCAGTCTATATTTATTCCATGGGCGGATAACCAGTCCAAACCCAGAATTATTTCTAGGACACTTAAATTGATTAGTCGGCTAGGAATTTCGTGTTGTGAACTATAAAGACCTGTTACTTTTTAAAAGACATCACTTCTATTGTTCCCGCATGTGGGGTAATTCCCATATATTTTTCTAGTGGTTCCGCTGATAAATTATGTTCTGATAGGAACTTACGGGATGTAAGTGAGTCGCTCCAGGGTCAAAATAGAATGGTACCCCTGGACGGTAGAATCACAACTTACCCTTAATGACATCTGGGGCTTCCCCAATATGCTCGGTGGTCATGTGGGTCAGGCGTGCTGGTCCTCCCCTTCTACTTCCTCCTGTGACTGGTGAATTGCCCTTGGGCTGATCCACACGGTTGATCTAAGGTGGTGCTAGGGCATGTAGTCTTACGATATAGGCTGGCTGTGGTGGGGTTCCAGATGTTCTCTGCATATAGGGACATTCAGCTTTGCGGTGTCCCAGCCTCCCGCAATGGAAACATGCATTGGTGCCTCTCAGGCAATCCTTCGTCAGGTGGCCTCCTCCACATTTTACACATCTTAGTGCTATGGGTATTGGTTGCGGCTGGGCTATTGGTATTTGGAAATATGGGTTGATGGGCTGCGGTTGAGGTGGTCCAAATCTTGGCGGGGGTTGTTGCTGCATATATGGACAGGGTCTAGGAACAGGTGGTGGACGTTAGTCGATTTTGGCTTTCTTCCTTCTTTCTTTAGTTAAGTTGGAGCGTTCATTTTCCAATATAATGGCTCTATTGACTAGGTCCTGGAATTCAGTGATTTTGTGGATTGACAGGATCATCTTAAGATATGGGTGCATTCCATTCATGAATTTTTCTATTTTCTTTTCTTTGGTGTCTACATCAACTGGGGCATAGCAGGAAAGGTCGTTGAATTGGCTAAGATATTCTATCATCTTTTTCCCGCCCTGAGTTAGAGCTCTAAATTCGTGCTTCTTTAGCTCCATACTTCCGGTGGACACATGAGTTTCTATAAAATGCAGTTTGAACTCTGTCCATGTGATTGGCTGTTCACTAACACAATTGTGGCTGTAATTTAACCAAAATGTCTTTGAGACCCTGGTTTATTCAGCTTGTAATGCTTAGCCTTCCATTGACCCTAGCATCACAAATCAAATAAACCAAGCCTCGAGATATGTATACTTCCCAGAAATGCAGTATACACACCCCGTTACAAAATCATGCATCAATTCCATACAACACATAATAACAAGTTTAGCAAAAGACATACATAATATAAAGTTATTACAAGACAGCCGACCGGCCAAAAGACATTAAGTGTCCAATAACAGTGGAAGAAAAAGGTGCCATAATATGGTTTTAACCAAAATACGACCGGTTAGCCATAACCCAGAAGGCAACCGACCGGGCCGCCAAGCTAGTCGTCCACATCGCAGCAAAGCTCAGCAAAGTTGATCCCTTGGGGATCAACCTCCTTCCTCTGCAACAATTAAGCAAAGCAAATGAGTACAAAAATGTACTCGCAAGACTTACAGGTAACAAACCTAGTTACTACCACATGCAGGCTTTAATCAAAGGAGAAGGCTAAAGGTTAATTTTCAGCATAAAGCAAGATTTATTTGCAATAAGTAATAGTTTGAAAGCAATTTTGACAATCTGAATTTTATTTGCATAAATAACAGCGAGACAATAAGTAATAACATAAAGACATCCTGGAGACGACTAACCCAATAGCTATCACAACAATAGCACGAATTACCCATTCGTACCACCCATGTCAAGTTTTAATTTAAAAGGTTGTAGTCTAACTCTTGAAAAGCTTACCCAAGCGTGTCCATAACCTAGGACGAGGCTATTCGAATAGTTTGAACCCTGCAGGGGTGTACCAATGTACCGACACATCAGACCGCCTTTTTGCCAAGCTATTAAGCACACTTCCGAAGGTATGCCAGCACGGCTAAGTCCTACGAGACGTTTCCAATATTGTGTATCAACTACGAGGCGCTCGTATGGACCAAAGCCCATACGCTTACATTGTAAAGCCGAAAGTCAACTACCCTATAGGGGTAAAGCTTCCGGACAACTACAATGCTCCCACACATAAACCACCTCATTTTACCACAACACACGCACGCCCACCTGCGACTCGTAGCCAACACACGCCAAAGTACTAAGTCAAGAGAGGTCAAATATCCCCCTAGTGTGGTTAGCACGCAAAATTGCCTGGATAACGGGGACTCACAAGATGTTCGGTCCTTAATTGACCCGGGAACCATTCCAGTCACACCCAAAAGCACACCATCTTACCATTGTGCCCAAGTCGAAATCATTTTGTTTTTAGTTTTAGTTTTCACAAGTAAGCATAGCACAAAGGCTGAAACATATAGTCATAATAAGTTTGTGTGATCAAGGTTATCGACTAAGTCAATAACCGCCCAATTCTACCGGCAACTAAGCATTGCTAAGCATCATATCGCAACGATAATAAAAAGACCATAAATCATCCACCGGGCTCTAATTCACCAGTGAGGATAATAACCTAGGGTAGTGACGGGGGTGAACAATTTCAGGGAAACCATGCAATAGGCTTAGCTACCTCTAAATGACAAAAATTAACTTCGACACAAGAAGCATGTATACTTAGTTTTTGGAAACAAGATATTAGACTTTGAAAGTAATAGGAGCAATATGATCAAATGATGTTACACTGCTTGCCTTGCTGGAGATCACTTTCTTGCTGAAGAGGATCACTCACATAATCAATAATTTCTACGGAACCTAACGCAAAAATACGATAAAACCAATAAGAACGAAGAACACCGAAAGAAATCCAAAAGCCAAAGTCATCCAAATCCCATGAAATTTATACAGCAGCAAGGTCATGATTTTAAATGAATTTAGAAACAAGAATCAAGTCATTTGGACTAATTATGAAAAAGTTATAGCTAAAATCATTTCTCTCAGCCTGTTAATTCACTAAATTAATTACTAATACTGTTCATGGCATAAATTTCTAGAATGATCTGGAACCTAAAATTTTTACAGCAGGTAGATATAGATATCCTAAGAACAACAAAGTTGAGTTTACCTAATTTGGAGTTAAAATGATTTACTTATGATTTTTCTAAGTTATAAAACTAGCACATATTACTTTTTAGAAATGAAATCATGATCAAAACCTATTTCATATTAAAGTATGCTAACAGAGGAAATTAACAAGATTGAGTTTGCACATTTTGGAGTTATATATAAAAAGATATGCATTTTACAAGTTTTAAGGCAATTTCTGGTATATTCTAAAATGGCTGAAATCAAGTTAATATTATTTACAAAATTTTATGGCACAGAACAATGTCTAAAAACATTTTTATATTAAACCTAAGAAAAACATGAATGTAACCACCACTGGAATCATCTAAAAATGATTTAAAATGAATTAGTTATGAGTTTTCAAAGTTTAATATACTTTTCAGTTGATAAATAAAGGCCTACCTAAACATAATCAAAGTTATCAGAAATAAATCGACGTGGACGAACGTGGGCCCTTGATGCGAAATCTAACGGCACGCAGCGCGGAGAAATAAGCGCCTGCAGCGATCAAAAGAGCTCACCGTTGGATCTAAATCAAGCGGTCTAAGAGAGATTAGGCGTTCGGGCGACTCGGTCGCCGATCGACCACTAGCTGCGAATCTTAAGATGGGCGGCTCGCGCGGCGCACTCCGGGTGACGACGGCCCACTCAATCATAGCGCGGTCGCGAGATGGGCGGCTCACGCGATTGGGAGCTTGGGTGTCCAAATGGCCAAGCGATTTGAGCCGCAGATCTAGAGATGGACGGCTCACGCGATTTGGGACGTTCGGGGACCCGAAAGTCCCAGGGGATCTGGGCCGTTGATCTTAGATCGATGGTCCACGATACTCGCATATAACGCGTGAGGGTTTAAGAGCGCGGAGAGTTTTTTTTTAAAAGTGCGGGCCCACATGTCAGTGAGACAAGGGCCTCTTAGGACAGCTATTAAATACTAAATCTAATGATTAGTATTAATTATATCCTAATAATTTCACACTGAGGAGGTTTAAGCGGGCGGGGGCCCACCTGGCAGTGACATATTAGGATGGTTTAGGACACATTAATTGCTGCCTATGATTAGCAATTAATTAAACCCAAACTTTATCTTAATGACCTTATTCTTGCGGTTTTAGGCCTCACGGGCCCACATGTGATGACTTAATGAGTCAATTAAATGACCATTAATTCTAAACATTAATTATCAATGATTAACAATAATTAAGACATTAATTATGTCCTAATGACAATGGCGTAGAGGAGTTCTCGTCGGCAAAACCGGCGAGAAAAGAGGCTCTTGGCAAGCGGCTCCGACCACGTGGCGCCCACAAAGTACCAAAATGGGTTCGCAATAACCTTGCGGACCGATGGTGATGACCTCGCGGCGATGGTCCCTAACGCCGACTAGCGAAAAGAAGGCTCGATGACACTAAGGCGAAAACAAAAAATGATCAAAGCTCATAGCGGTCCAAAGAAGCGTGTGCCTCGGCATCTAAGGACTAATAAGAAGCTACCTTTAGCAAGATGAGTTTCAAAGATGGTGGAGGAGCTTAGACCACAGTGAAGCTTCTTGGGCCGAAGAAGTCTGAAGTGGAAATAAAGGCTGAGCAAAAATGAACACCACTGGGGTCAAAACACTTCATTAAAGCTCGAGAAGCTCCACAAGCAATTAATTGGGGAAAGAAACCCTTACGGAGTTGGAGAAGAGAGGGATGATTAGTCGAAAAAGACCCAAACTTAAAATTGAGTGGTTCCTATGAATGAAACCCAAAATTAAGTTAGGGGAAATGAATAGGACATTAAGGAGTTCAAAAGGGTACAAGAAGATTTGAAGATGAACCACTGGAGCAGCAAGATCCACAATTGAGCTCCACGGGTCAACAATGGTGGTTTAGGTATTTTTGGGTGTTTTGAGCTCCACAAGCAAAGAGGAGCTAAGTGGTGGTGTAAAGGAGTACCAGGAGGTGTTTTGGGGAGCTTATAAAGCTAGAGAATTAGGGTTTGGCAACAACACAAGATTTTCGGGTGAGCTAGGTCCATAGGGTTGCCATAGCCCGAAAAAAAGTGATGTGGTGCAGGAGTAGGGCATGGGCATGGCCGAAAGCACCTGCACCCACTAATTGCCCTGACAAGTAGGCGTTGACGAGGGAGCATGAAAGGACAAGGCCATGCCTCTCTCTCTCTGTTCACGCACGACGCGAGGAAGAAGATGACTAGAAAACACTAGGGTGATCGTGAGCCGTTGGATTGAGAATGAACGGCTCAGATCGCTCCGGCTCCTGAGGTTTAAAACAATAGAGGGGATCGTGAGCCCTTGGATCAGAAATGAACGGTCACGATTGAATGGGACAACCGAGTGACCCGAACGGCCCAATTCATCTGGACGGTCAGATCTTGATCCAATGGCCCAAATGAGTTGGTTTATTAAACTTGTAATACTTAACCTTCCACTCGTTCTAGTATCACAAATAGAATAACCCGCATCTCGATGGATATGTGCTTCCCAGAAAATGCAGCACACATAAATCATACCAAAGCGTGCATCAATTCCATACACAAAATATAACAAGTCTACCAAAAGACATACATAATATAAGTTATTACAACACACCGAATGGCCAAATGACAAGAGTATCAAAAGTAACAATGAAGCAAAAGTTGCCATAAGATGGCTTAAACCAAAAACGACAGGTTAGACACATAACACCACAGGGCAATGGACGGGCCGCCAAGCTAATCGCCCACACACTGCCACGGCACAACTCACGTAGTGAGGCCCATCGGACTCACTTCCTTCCTCTACACAATACAAGCAATGCGGTGAGTACAAAAATGTACTGCAAGACTTACGAGTAACAAGCCTATACATAGCTACATGAAAGGTGTATCAAAGGAATGTGGTTATATGGTTCTTTGGGCGCACAAAGCAAGTTTCATTTGCAATAATGTAATAGGTTGAAAGCAATTTAACAAATCAGTTTTACTTATTGAAATAACGAGTAACAATATTTAAAGGTAACCACATGGAAGTGACTAACCCATTAGCCACCACAAATAGCATGAATCCACGATTCATACCACCCATCAAGTTTTAATTTTTAAAAGGTTGTAGTCTAACTCTTGAAAAGCTTATCCAAGCGTGTCCATAACCTAGGGCGAGGCTATTGAATAGTTTGCAATCCTGCGGGGTGTACCAATGTACCCACACTTCGGATCGCTTTTTGCCAAGCTATTAAGCACACTTCCTTTGGTATGTCAGCGCGGCTAAGTCCTCTGAACCCTTTCCAATGGAATATGCTAATCAAGAGGCGACGTATGGGGTTAATCCTTAGTGATCTGTCGACGCAATATGGATCACAAGGACCCATACGTGGAGCGGACACACCGACCTCGGCGGTGCTCCCCCCCACAAAGCGCGTCCATGTTGCACATAATTAAATATGCAACCCACCACGCGAGTCATTAATTAACACACCCCAAAGTACTCAGCTAAGAGAGGTCCCATATCTCTCTAGTGTGGTTAGCACGCTTACAATGCTCGGATATGAGATACTCACGGGTAGTTCGGTCCTTAATTGACCGGGCACCATTCCATTCACACCCAAAGATCACACCATCTTACCATTGTGCCCAAGTCTAAATTGTTTTCATTTTCAGTTTTAGTTTTGCAATTTAGACATAGCACAAGGCTGAAATATCTGATTATAACGGTTTGTGTGATCAAGGTTATCGACAAGTCGATAACCGCCCATTTCTACCGATAGCTAAGCATGGCTAAGCATAATGACACGTAAACTACTAAGTGACAAGGGTCCATCCAGTGAACCCAAAATCACAGCAAGTATCCCTAGGCTCAGTAGTAGAGGAATCAACATTTCCTACTGATAATGCAACTACTGGGCCAACTATCGACAATAGTTTAAAACAACATAGCAATGCATACATAGGATTTGCAAACAACATATTAGAATTTGAAAATAGCAGGAACAATATGATCAAATGAATGCTACATATGCTTGCCTTCTTTGAGTCACGAGGATCGATGGGCGTGGCTCGGAATCAATAACAATATTGCCTTGAACCTAACGCGAAAAGGCGATAAACCAATAAGAGCGAAGGACACCAAATAAACTCCAACAGCAAAAGACATCCAAATCTAATGAAATTTATACAGCAGCTAGAGAATGATTTTAGATAATTTTAGGAACAAAAATCATACAATTTGGACTTATCATACAAAAGATATGGACAAAATACTCTTTCTCAGCCTAAAATCAACCTAATTAATTACTGGCACTGTTCATGGCGAAATTTTCCAGAATGATCTAAGGTCTGAAATTTTTATAGCAGGTAGATTATGACATCCTAATAACAGCAAAGTTGAATTTACTAAATTTGGAGTGATACACATTTACTTATGATTTTTCTAAATTGTAAATCTAATGCAAGTTACTTTACAGAGCTTTAATTATGCTAAAAACCTATTTCATATTAAAGTACACTAACAGAGGAAATTAACAAAATTGATTTTGCACAAATTGGATTTATACAGAAAAGATATGCATTTTCAAGTTTAAAACTATTTCTGGAATATTCAAAGTGACAGAAATCAAGTTATTTCTAGTTACCCAATTTTTTGCTACTGAAATATGCCTAATTCCATTTCCAAAATAAACTTAAGTGATAACAGAATTTATTACAGTTGGAATCATCTAAAAAGGGTTTAAAATGAATTTGTTATGAATTTCTAAAGTTTTTATACCATTTTCAGTTGCTAAATAAATACTTTCCGAAATACAGACAAACCTAAACAACAGAATATGACCTGGACGCTCGAGGGCCTTTGATCTAAAATCCTACGGCTCACGCGCGCAACATCTAACAGGAGCCCACCGTTGGATCAAGATCCAGCGGCTCACGCGAGGGAAGGCATCCGGACGGTGCGGTTGCTTGGGCCAATCACAGCCGCAGATCTGCAGATGGACGGTCCAAAGCGCACCATCAGTCGGATGGTCCGAATGCATATCGGATCTCACCGTTGATCTCAAGATCGGCGGTCAAGAATGATGGAGGCAGCGGAGATGCGAATGCACTCTAGATGCGGGCCGTTGATCACGGGATCGGCGGTCCACGATTAACAAAGTGCTACGTACGGGATTTAAGTGCGTGGGGAGGGTTTTAAAGAGGACCCACATGTCAGTGAGACCGATGGTTAATTAAGACAGCGATTAATTACCAGGAACCAATGATTAGTGATTAACTAGTAATTAATGCGTCCTAATGACAGGCACCGATGCGATTTAAGAGATTGGAGGCCGCATGTCGAGACCCAAAGTGAATTTCCGGCGATAACCTCCGACACATTAATTAACCAATAATTAGTCATTAATGATGTCCGACACGCACGGGATTATGCCAGTGGATGATTTAAGGATGTTGGGCCCACTGACAGTGGCTCAACGACACAGCTTAAGACACAATTAATGAACTAATGATTATCAATCACTGGTAATTAATGTGCCTTAACCAAATGACGAAAACGGGAGCTTCTTGCCGGCAAACTCCCGAGTGACTTCAACGGCTTGCCGCCGGCGACACTGGCCGCGGCGGCGCCAACTAAGAACTAAAATGGAATCGCAATAGCACTACGAACCTACTGGTGGCATTCTCGCCGGCGGTGAGAGACCAGAACGCCGGCTAGCCGAAAAATGGAAATGGAGCTCTCACTGCTAAACGTGAAAATAGCAAAAAGCTCCGCTATAGTCCAAAGAAGCGTGTGCCAGAGCCTCTAGGGACTAATAAGAAGCTACCTTGATGAAGAAGCTTCAAAGATGGCGGAGAAAGTCGGTCCACGGTGGAGGCTCGACGGACTTGGAGAAGAAAGGTTGAAAATGGTACCCTGAGCCAAGTGAGTGATACCAAAGCATCAACATAGCTTCATTATGGTCCACAGAAGCTACATGAGCAAGTAATTTGAAAATGGAGCACTCACCTGAGCTGAGGAAGAAGATGACCAATTTAGTGAATTTGAACAAACCCCAAATTGGACAATTCCGAGAATCAAATCCAACATAAAGTGAGGAAATTCTCAAGATAGTAAGGAGATAAGAATAGGGTAAAGAAACGTGAAGGAGAACCACTGGAACACTAAGAACACCAATGGAGCTCTTCAGGTCAACAATGGCGATTTGGGGGTTTTGAGGAGTTAAGCTCCAATACTGTAAATGGAGCTTGAGGGTGGTCTAAAGAAACACCAGGAAGTGAAAAGGCATTAGGGTTTGGACCAAAAGCTTTTCGGGCGGCAAAGCACAAAGCACCAGATGCGACCGACAAGGAAAAAGGTGGTAGATGGTGCATTAGGGCATGGCACGGCCGAATGTGTCTCCCACGACCCTTCGTCGACTAGGCGGCCGTAGGAAGCACGATTTGACACGCCATCACTACCCTACCGTTCATGCACGGCTGGAGGTTGAAGATGACCAGAGGAGAAGCTCGGGCGATCCAGAACCCTACGATTTCAATCGGGCGGCTGAGATTACGCCACGCCTCTGAGGTTTAAAACACAACAAAGGAGATCGCATGCCCTATGATTAGAAATGAGCGGCTCAGATTGCCCCACGTCGCGAACGTGGTTTACAAATGAGGACAAGCGGCGTTGGATTTTAATCCAATGGCTCGATTCAAACCAACAAGCGGAGGGTCCGATCGTTTGAGGATCGGGGCGGTTAGATGGGAATCAACGGTTCAAATTTAACAGCGCAGCGGAAGGTCCGAATGTTTAAAAGCACAAGGGTCGCGCGATTAAGATCCAGCGGTTGCGATTTGGCGTGCGATTTTAAAGCAGAGACTTCGGTGCGGTTAGTTGATGGACCGAAGTCGATTGCTCGAGCGAGTCGACTCGAACCCAAAGCACGATGAATTTTGGTTTTGACTTTCCAATAAGAACAGAGACTTTGGAGGATTTATTTGAGATAGCAAAACAACTCCAAAAATTATGAAATTTTTACAAGAGCTTGCTAACTCGGATATTCCCCTTGTGTAAAATTTTCAGAGGTTTTTATACTGTGAATAAATCTCCAAAAATTCTGCAAGGCTCTGATTTCAGGTTTGACTAAAAGTCAAACAAGTTTGACTGCCCCCTAAAAATATTCAAACAATTTCTAAAAATTGTGAAATTTTTCAGAGGGGCCACATAACATCACAGAAACTCAGGAAAAATATTTTCCAATGATGATCACAATATTTGACAAGATTATTTTTGGGATATCATAGTTTGGATCAAATAGACTTGTGACATTGTATTTCCATAATCCCTTGTACAAGAATTGTTTGGTACAACAGGAAATACATGATGTAAGAAAAAGTTTTAATTCTTAGCCATTTTCTTACATTTGAAACACAAGTCCAAAAATGGGATGTTACACGGTATACCAAAGGAAGTGTGCTTAATAGCTTGGCAAAAAGGCGGTCTGAAGTGTGGGTACATTGGTACACCCCTGCAGGGTTACAAACTATTCGAATAGCCTCGTCCTAGGTTATGGACACGCTTGGATAAGCTTTTCAAGGGTTAGACTTCAACATTTTAATTAAACCTTGATGGGTGATATGAATCGGGGATTCATGCTATGTTTTGGTGACTTTGGGAAGTCACTTCTAGGTGGATACATGTTATTTATGCTTACTCACGATTATTTAAATGTTTAAAAACGGATTTTCTCAATCGCTTTAAAATCTATTACATTATTGCAAATGAAGCTTGCTTTATGCGTCCAAAGAACCATATAACCAAATTCCTTTGACACAGCTTACATGTAGCTATGTATAGGCTTGTTACTCGTAAGTCTTGCGAGTACATTATTGTACTCACTTGTTTTGCTTATTGTGTGCAGAGGAAGAGGGTGAGCCCGAAGGGCCTCACTTTTGTGAGTTGTGCTGTGGTAGTGTGTGGGGCGATTAGATTGGCGGCCCGGTTGGTTGCCCTGTGGTGTTATGTGGCTAACCGGTTGTCTTTTGGTTTAAGCCATCTTATGGCATCTTTTGCTTCCGCTGTTACTTTTACTCTTGTTATTTGGCCGGTCGGCTGTTTTGTAATAACTTATATTATGTATGTCTTTTGGTAGACTCGTTATATTCTGTTGTATGGAATTGATGCATGCTTTGGTATGATGTATGTGTGCTGCACTTTCTGGGAAGCACATGTTCATCGAGGCACAAGTTATTCTGTTTGTGATACTAGAACCAGTGGGAGGTTAAGTATTACAAGCTTAATAAACCGGGGTCTTACAGAGTTTGGTATCGAGCCCATCTTGTGTAGAAACCCCTAGCTTGGTCGTCCCTAGCATATTTTGAAAACTTACTTTCCAAATATCAAGTGTTTCCCTGAAAATCTTAAGTAAGTTCTCAGATTTTACTTCTCACCTATCTTAGCTTGCTTATCTCACCTTATTCTGAACTGAATTTGAAAGTTGAGTTTTTCCTCTCACCTTCTCTCAAAAATGTAGTTGTTAATCGACTAAGTTGGTTTTTGGGAAAACCATGAGGGTTTTGAATGAGTGTTATCTGCCCTTTAGAGAAGATTAGAAGCTCCTGAAGCTACAAATTTCGGCCAGAAGCTTGATGGAGTAAATCTGGACAGCAAGCAGAAATTTTTGGACAGCTAGTTATGGGTAGTACGTAATGCTGGAAAATGACAGGTTAATTCAACTAAAACTTGTGGGAATAAAAAGGTAAGAAGTGATATGAATTAGCTAAGTGTCTAACCTTTCTTTAGGAAATTCTCACCTTGTTTCCTAGCTGTTTCGAACCGAGGTTAACATGCTGAAATTTGCCTTCCAAAAAAAAACTGATTACTCATTCTTCCATACAAGCTGGTCATATTAGGAAAATGGATAATATCTTTATGTTCTTGCTGCAATTTTTGTGTTGATAATTGAGCTGCTAGAGTTTAATTTATAGAGTGGTTAGTTGTCTTTCTTTGTCTCCTGTTCCGGAGTTGTTTCTAACCTATTTTGTGCAACAGGATGGCAAGAACCACCCGTGTGATCAGTAGGTGGTTCCGATGAGAACTTCCTCCTCCGACCATGGTGAGGTTGGTGCTCGAATCGGCGGAATCGCATGGATCGCACTCGGATTCGGAGGTCATCGCGAGGAACACCTCCACTCCCTCTGGTGCTTCAGGGTCTGGAGGTGGTGGCCACCAGCCTCGTGGTCGGCTTTCGGAGTTTCTTCACACGCAGCCGCCTACGTTCTCTCGGTCCGAGGATCCTCTGGACGCAGATGATTGGCTGCGTCTAGTTGAGCGAAAGCTCAACATCGCTCAGTGCCAGGAGCAGGAGCAGGCACTTTTTGCATCCCATCAACTTGAGGGTGCAGCACTCTCTTGGTGGGAGAACTATCTCGCCATGCAGACCGCGGGCCATGTGGTCTCGTGGGATGAGTTCAGATCTGCTTTCCGTCGGGTCCACATCCCCGATCGCCTGATGAAGCTCAAGAAGAAGCGCTTAAACAGGGGCGCAAGTCTGTGTCGGAGTATCTTTACGAGTTTAATCACTTGGCTCGTTATGCTTCGGGAGAGGTGGCCACTGATGAGGCCAAATAGGAGAAGTTCATGGATGGCTTGTCCGAGGAGCTGCAGGACAAGCTATCTATTGTGGACTTTGCTGACTTTCGGCCTTGGTTGACAAGGCCATCGTCGCCGAGCACAAAGCGGCGTTGGGTGAGTCCCATAGCGCAAATGGGAGGCCCATCGGTGCGCACAGCCGGCCTCACTGCGTCCCGTGTTGGGCCCGCACGAGGGCCCGTGCTTTGGCTTCACCACTGCCGAGGCCGTCGGCGCCAGTTACTCGTCCCCCGCAGGCCGTGTTTTAGCGGCGCACTGCGACCAGCGGCGAGGTTGCTCTCGCAACCCAGTGCGGCGACGCCACCGCCGCCGCAACAAGAAGGGCCACTATGCTAGCGATTGCCCTCGAGAGGATCGAGCGACCCCTGCGTCCTAATGGAGGACGCGGGCAAGGGAATGGTCACCCACCTGACCAGAAGGCTATCCAGAAGACCCAGGGTGTTGGGAGTGGTCGAGTCAACCACATCTCAGCCGAGGAGGCTCAGGAGGCGCCCGACGTTGTGTTGGGTATGCTTCTTGTCGGTTATCGTCCTGCTGTAGTATTATTTGACTCCGGAGCATCGCATTCTTTTATTTCGAGATCGTTTGCTGCTGATTGTGACCTTCGCTTTGTTCCTTTGGGGATTCCTTTGCTTATTCGCTCTCCGGGAGCAGAAATGAGAGCTGATCAGGAATGCCAGGACGTTCCCATTCATATTGAAGGAGTGGGATTCTTGGCGAACCTCATCATGCTTGACTCGGCGCGTCTGGATGTGATTCTTGGCATGGATTGGTTGTCCCAACACTTGGGGCAAATCGATTGTGCCAGGATGATGGTCTACCTCACTAGTCCCTCAGGCGAGCAGGTTGGGATTTCGCCACAGTTGCAAGGGCCACATCTTTGTGCCCTTGAAGCTAAGCCGACCTTGAGATTCGGGATGTGCCCACGATGCAGTGACTTTGTGGATGTCTTCCCGAAGATTTGCACAGGATGCCTCGATTCGAGACACAGGTTTGTCATTGAATTGCTACGTGCACGTTCCAATTTGGCGCCGCATCGAATGCCTCCTAATGAGTTGGAGGAGTTGAAGAAGCAATTAGGTGAGCTTCAAGCAAAAGGCTTTATCCGCCCTAGCTCATCTCCTTGGGGTTGTCCAGTTATTTTTGCGAAGAAGAAGGACAAGACCCTGCATATGTGTGTTGATTACCGTCCGCTTAATGAAGTGACGGTGAAAAACAAGTATCCTTTGCCTCGTATTGATGATCTCTTTGACCAGTTGACTAGAGCCTGTGTGTTCTCCAAGATTGATTTGAGGTTGGGGTATCATCAGGTCCGGATCAGGACTGAGGATATTCCGAAGACGGCGTTCACTACTCGTTATGGCCTTTACGAGTACACCGTCATGTCATTTGACTTAACTAATGCTCCCGCTTTATTCATGAATCTTATGAACTCGGTGTTCATGGAGTATTAGGATAAGTTTGTTGTGGTCTTCATTGATGACATTCTTATCTACTCCAAGAGTGAAAAGGAGCATGCTGAGCATCTGCAGATTGTTTTGGGAAAGCTACGTGAGCACCAGCTGTATGCTAAGTTCAGCAAGTGTGAGTTCTGGTTGAAGGAGGTGGCATTTTTGGGCCATGTTCTTTCAGTAGGTGGTGTAGCAGTGGATCCTAACAAGGTCAGTGATGTTTTATCTTGGGGTCATCCCAAGTCAGTCACCGATGTCAGGAGTTTCCTTGGTTTAGCGGGCTACTATCGCCGCTTTATCGAGAACTTCTCCAAAATCGCCAAGCCGATGACTGAGTTGCTCAAGAAAGACAAGAAATTTGTGTGGTCCTCGGCTTGTGATGTGAGTTTTCAGGAACTCAAAAAGCGGTTGACTTCAGCTCCAGTGCTTGTTCTCCCTCACATTCACAAGAGCTTTGATATCTATTGTGATGCATCTCGTCAGGGACTCGGTTGTGTTCTTATGCAAGAAGGCAAGGTAGTGGCCTATGCATCAAGGTAGTTACGGCCTCATGAACTCAACTATCCTACCCATGACTTGGAGTTAGCTGCAGTGGTTCATGCACTCAAGATTTGGCGGTATTACCTTATCGGTAACCGTTGTGAGGTGTATTCTGATCACAAGAGCTTGAAGTATTTGTTCACCCAGCCAGATCTGAACCTCAGGCAAAGGAGGTGGTTGGAATGATCAAGGATTACAATATGGGCATTCAGTATCACCTGGGCAAGGCCAATGTTGTTGCCGATGCATTCAGTCACAAGGTATATTGCAATACCTTGTTACTTCAAGAGCAACAGCCCGCTCTCCATGAAGAATTTCAACGGCTCAACTTGGGTTTGATTGAGCATGGGTCTCTTGCTACCTTGGTTGTGCAACCAACCTTGGTGGATCAAATCAAGGTTACACAGCAGACAGATGTTGGTGTGAGCCAAATCAAGCAGAATATCAAAGATGGGACAGCCAAGTGCTTTTCTGAGGATGAGCATGGTGTTGTGTGGTTTGGACAGCGCCTTGTAGTTCTGAAGGTCGTGGAATTACGGGATTTGATTCTCCGCGAAGCCCATGATTCCCCCTTGTCCATTCACCCCGGGGCTACCAAGATGTATCAGGACCGTCGTTAGAGATTTTGGCGGACTCGCATGAAGCGCGAGATTGCCAGGTTCGTTGCCGAGTGCGACGTGTGCTGTCGTGTCAAGGCTGAACATCAGCCTTGAGAGGCCTTCTTGACCTTTACGATGCTCGAGTGGAAGTGGGATTCCGTTGGTATGGACTTCATCACCGGTCTGCCCCATACTTCTTCTGGGAAGGATGCTATCTGGGTTGTCATTGATCGATTGACTAAGGTAGCACATTTTCTGCCAGTGCGTACCAATCTCAGTGTTAGTCAGCTGGCAGATCTCTATGTATCTCGCATCGTGTGCTTGCATGGTGTGCCACGAACAATTGTGTCAGATCGTGGTTCTCTTTTCACCTCTTGCTTTTGGCATAGTCTGCAAGAGGCTATGGGAACTCATCTTTCTTTCAGTTCAACTTATCATCCTCAAACTGATGGTCAGACGGAGAGAGTCAACCAAGTATTGGAAGATATGCTCCGTGCTTGTGTTCTTTCCTATGGTAAGAAGAGGGAGAAGTGCTTGCCTTTTGCAGAGTTCTCTTACAACAACGACTTTCGAGCTAGTCTTGGCATGGCACCTTTTGAGGCTTTGTATGGGAGGTTGTAGAACCCCATTAAACTGGTGGCGGTGGCGTCGGTTCGCCCGCACTCAATCAATGAGGCCGAAAGCCAGGTTCAGATGATTCGCGAGCATTTGCGAGTGGCCCAGTCCAGGCAAAAGAGCTATGCGGATCGTCGTCGCCGTGAGTTGAGCTTTGAGCCCAATGACTTTGTGTATCTCAAAGTCTCACCGTTGAAGGGCCATCGACGTTTTGGCATCAAGGGCAAGTTGGCTCCTCGATATGTTGGGCCTTATCGTATCATCGAGAAAGTGGGAGCTGTTGCATACAGATTGGAGTTGCCAGCTTCGCTTGAGGGAGTACATGATGTGTTCCATGTGTCCCACTTGAAGAAATTTCTCCGTGTTCCAATTGAGGAAACTTTGTTGGAAAATCTCGATGTGCAAGAAAATTTGACCTACCTTGAGCATCCTGTTCGTATTCTCGAAGAATCTGAACGGAGGACAAGGAACCATGTCATCAAGTTCCTTAAGGTTCAGTGGTCAAATCATTCCGAAGATGAAGCAACTTGGGAGCGGGAGGATCGCCTTCGTGCTGACTACCCGTCTTTCTTCTCCAAGTAAACAGAATCTCGGGGCGAGATTCTTGTAAGGGGGGGAGGTTTTGTAACATCCGAATTTTGGACTTGTCTTTCAAATGTAAGAAAATGAGTCGAATTTAAAAGTTTTTCTTACATCATGTATTTCCTGTATGCTTTGAACAATTATTGTAAGAAGTTATGGGAATACAAAGTTATAAGTCTTTTGATCCAAACCTTGTCTTCCAAAAACATTCATCTCAAATCTTGTGATCATCCTTTGGAAATAATTTTCTTAAGTTCCTGGGATGGTATGTGACATCTCTGAAAAATTTCACAATTTTAGAAATTGTTTGAATATTTTAGAGGGCGATCAAACTGTTTGATTTTCAGTCAAACCTTAAATCGAGCCTTGTAGAAATTTTAGAGAAAAATGCGCAGCATCAAAACCTCTGAAAATTTTGCACAAGGTTAATACCCGAGTTAGAAAGCTCTAGTAAAAGTTTCATAATTTTTAGAGTTGTTTTGCTATCTCAAATAAATCCTCAAAGTCCCAGTTCTACTTAAAACTTAAAACCTAGTTTCACTGTTCCTTGGGTTCGAGTCAGACTCGGGCTCGAGCCACTTGACTCGGTCCAGTCAACTAACTGCACCGAGCCTCTCTTAAATCGCGCGCCCAATCTCCACCGTTAGATCCTTATCGTGCCCACGTTCGATGTGAGCATTCGGACCGTCGCGGATGCTTTGTTCTTTTTAAACCGTTGGATCCCAATCCAACCGTCAGCATTTCAAACATTCGGACCTTACGTTGTTTTGTTTGAATCGAGCCGTTCGTTTCTAATCTAAGAGCTCTGTTCTATTCCTTTATTTTGAACCTCGGGCGTGGCGCATTGTCAGCCGTCCGATTAAAATCCAAGGGTCCTTATTCGCCCGAGCTTTTTCTCTGGTCATCTTCAACCTCCGGCCGTGCGTACATAGTGTAGGGCATGGGGATGTCATTTCGTGCTCCCTACGACCGCCCTAGTCGACATTAAGAGTTGTGGCAGAGGTGTTCGGCCAAGCCATACCCTACATTGTCAGCTTCACCTTTTTGCTTTCGGCCGTGTTTGGTGCTTTGTGCACTTGTCTCCTGAAAAGCACTTTTGCTAAACCCTAGCCTTTCAAAGCCTTATAAGCGTTCTCAATACTTCCGGGTGATTCTTTAGGCCACCCTCAAGCTCCATTTTCAGCTTTGGAGCTTAACTTCTCAAAACCCCCAAACCGCCATTGTTGACCCGAAGAGCTTCATTGGTGTTCTTGGTGTTCCAGTGGTTCTCTTTTACATTTCTTTGCACCCATTTAACCTCCTCTCTATCTTGAACATATCCCCTCACTTAATTTTGGATTTGATTCTCAGGAATTATCCAATTTGGGGTTTGTTCAAATTCGGCCGAATTTGGTTATCTTCTTCCTCAGCTCAGGTGAGTGCTCTATTTTCAAATTGGTTGCACATATAGCTTCTAGAAGTTGTAATGAAGCTATTTTGACCACCAGTGGTACTCATTTTTGCTCAGATCATCATTTCCATTGTCTTCTTCCTCGGGTCCGGCGAGCTCCACCGTGGAAAGCTTCTCCGGCCATCTTTGAAGCTTCTCTTCATTAAGGTAGCTTCTTATTAGTCCCTAGAGGCTCTGGCACTCGCTTCTACGGAATGAGCTTTGCTACTTTCGTGTTTAGCAGTAAGAGCTCCATTTTCGTTTTCCGGCTAGCCGGCGATTAGAGCCCTCACCGCCGGCGAGAATGCCACCATTAGATTCGTAGTGCTATTGCATTTCCATTTCAGTTCTTAGTTGGCGCCGCCGTGGCCAGGATCGCCGGCGGCAAGCCGTTGAAGTCACTCGGGAGTTTGCCGTCGAGAACTCCCATTTTCGTCATTTGTTTAAGACACATTAATTGCCCTGTGATTGCTAATCATTAATTAATTAATCGTGTCTTAAATTATGTCGTTGAGCCGCTGACAGTGGGCCCAACATCCTTAAATCCCCGCTAGCGCAACCCCGTGCGTTTCGGGCATCATTAATGACTAATTATTGGTTAATTAATGAGTCAGAGGTTAATCGCTGTCGGAAATTAACCTTTTGGGTCGCTGACATGTGGGCCCGAAGGGTTAAAATCAAAATTCCAGGAGCCATTAGTGTCACATTAGATCCATTAATTGCCAATCATTAGTAGCATTAAGTTGGTCCTAAGCCGCCACTTTGATCCAACGCCGGTGGGCCCCTATCTCTTAAATCCACCTCTGTGCAAGGATCTTTAGGACACACTAATTACTAATCATTATCAATCATTGGTGTTTAGTAGTTAATCGCTGTCTTAATGTAACCCTCAGTCTCACTGACTTGTGGTCCCACTCATCAAAATCCTCCTCGCGCACTTAAGTCCTGTGCGTAGCACTTTGTTGATCGTGGACCGTCGATCCTGTGATCAACGACCCAGATCTAGAGTGCATTCGAACCCTCCGGTTGCCTAATTCATTCTAGCCCGTCCATCGCTTGATCTGCGGTCGAAATCTTGTATGCATTCGGACCATCCGAAGGAAGGTAATGTTGGTGATATGCCCTAGAGGCAATCATGGAGATGATTGTATCACGTCTATATTTATGAGTTCTTGAATAAATGTTATTCGTTCCTTGAATGAATCATTAGTTACGAAGATCAACGAGTATGTGACTTGTTGGTGAAACACTTCGACTTATATGATGTCGTTCTAAAGTATCCTGGTCGAATGTCATTGATCGAACACCGGTGACTCTACGACAGATACATGTATTGATTGATGATCATGTTTCACGGTCATGGATATGGGGATATCAAATCAATAATGTAAACACATGTTAGAGAACATGGGGTTGGAATGACCCACCTTGAGACACTATAGAGATTGTTATGATTCTATGTGTCATTAGTTGGTCTCAAGCAATGATGATGTATAATCCTTAGACACGAGATTAGCATGGTTCCCTACATGTGTAATAGCACTCTTAGGGGTTGCCAAACGCTACTAGAATCGCGTAGTTATAAAGGTAGCTTTGGGTATGCTATGAAACATGCGGAGGATGTGACTGGTGGATATGGATTTGCCCTCCTAACATAACGGGAGAGATGTCTGGGCCCTCAAGTAGTCGGATAAAGAAAGTGCATGGTCGTGCCACTAGTGGTCGAAGAGTTCGACCACGTAAGGTTATCCGACAACTCGATCGAGAAAGTATTGAAGCAGTCCATGGATGACACACTATCTCACCCGGAGTTCAAACCGGATATCGTGAGGCAAAGGAGAATACTGGAGTAAGTCGCTTAGTTCGATCAGATCCGGACAAGTCGTATGGTGATACGAGCAAGTCGTAGGCGATCGAACGAAATCACGAGTGGTCGAAACACCGTCGTAAGGGTTTCTGAACTGGTCGTGACCGAAAGTACGAATCGGTCGTATAAAGATAAGACTGGTCGTAAGTGATGAGGACCTAGTCATAGATCATATTGCATTAAGGTTCGTCCGATATAATTTGTGTGTATTCGGAATCGTTATGTCCCGCTAGGGACCGCATCGACTCGTGATCGGAAGGTTTTCCGAGTCACAACCGACACATAAACCTAACGGTCACACACTTAATGGGATGGAACAAACCGTAACGAATACGATTCGTTAAAAGTGTTCGGATAGGATCCGACACAGGGCACTATATAAGGAGATGCTTGAGGCTAGTTTTGGTGTGACAAGAGAGACACGTGAGTTGTTTCCACCAAAACCCTAAACCGCCATCTTCTTGAGAGAGCCTTCCCGTGCGACTTGGTGCTAGCACACCGGCGTACGGTTGTTCCTTCTCTGGACGTGTGGATACCGTAGAGGCGCTACTGCGGTCGCTGTTGCGCTGAGGACGATCCGTGATCTTCACAAGGAGGCGTGGAAGGCTGGAGGAGACGATCGACTACGAGAACGTTGGGACGATCACTACCGACCACTACATCGGCGCGTTCATCGTCGGACTAGGCTACTCCGACTCTACTTCCGCTGCACTGCGCGCCTAGTGGTAATGATCTGTGATCATATATCTTGCTTGGCATCCTGGTTTACGTGGTAGAAATTTTGTTTTATGGCTAGCGTAGCCTACCCGTATCCCTACAGGTAAGCCCTGGGCCGTCCATCTGCAGATCTGCGGCTGTGATTGGCCCAAGCAACCGCACCGTCCGAATGCATTCCTCCGCGTGAGCCGTTGGATCTTTAGGTATCGCGCATGTGCGCTGTTCCCGGCGCGCGTGGACCGTAAGATTTTAGATCAAGGGTTGTCAAGCGTCCACGTCGCTTATTTCTGTTAAGTTCGAATCTTTTACGTAAGCATTTATTTATCAACTAAAAATTGTATCGAACTTTAAAATTCATAACTAATTCTTGTTAACTACTTTTTAGGTAATTCCAACTGTAATAAATTCTGTTGTCTCTAAAGCTTAATATAAAAATGCAATTGGGTATAATTCAGTACCAGAAAGTCTTATAACTAAAATAACTTGGTTCCTGTCATTAGAATATTCCAAAAATAGGAATAAAACTTGAAAAATGCATATCTTTTTCTGTAGATTTCCAATTAGTGCAAAATCAATTTTGTTAAATTCCTCTGTTAGTGTACTTTAATATGAAATAGGTTTTAAGCATAGTTAAAATTCTGTAAAATGACTGGCATTAGATTTACAGCTTAGAAAAATCATAAGTAAATGTGTATAACTCCAAATTTAGTAAATTCAACTTTGCCGTTATTAGGATGTCGTAATCTACTTGCTATAAAAATTTCAGACCCTAGATCATTCTAGAAAATTTTGCCATGAACAGTACCAGAAATTAATTTGGTAAATTGATAGGCTGAGAAAGAGTATTTTGGATATATCTTTTGCATACTAAGTCCAAACTGCATGATTCTTGTTCCTAAAATTGTCTAAAATCATTCTCTAGCTGCTGTATAAATTTCATTAGATTTGGATGTCTTTTGCTGTTCGAGTTTATTTGGTGTTCTTCGTTCTTATTGGTTTATTGCCTTTTCGCGTTAGGTTCCGAAGACAATACTGATAATAATTCTGAGCCACACCATCGATCCTCTGCACTCCAAAGAAGGCAAGCAGATGTAGCATCATTTGATCATATTGTTCCTACTATTTTTAAATTCTAATATGTTGTTTGCAAATTCTATGTATGCATTGCTATGTTGTTTTAAACTATTGTCGATAGTTGACCCAGTAGATGCATTATCAGTAAGAAATGTTTATTCCTCCACTACTAAGCCTAGGATTACTTGCTGTGATTTTGGGTTCGCTGGATGAACCCTTGTCACTTAGTAGTTTACGTGTCATTATGCTTAGCCATGCTTAGTAATCGGTAGAAATGGGCGATTATCGACTTGTCGATAATCTTGATCACACAAACTTATTATAATCTCTATGTTTCAGCCTTGCGCTATGTCTAAATTGCAAAACTAAAACTGAAAATGAAAAAAATTTAGACTTGGGCACAATGGTAAGATGGTGTGATCTTTTGGGTGTGATTGGAATGGTGCCCGGGTCAATTAAGGACCGAATTACTTGTGAGTACCTGTTATCCGAGCATTTCTGTGCGTGCTAACCACACTAGAGGGATATGGGACCTCTCTTAGCTGAGTACTTTGGGTGTGTTAATTAATGAGTCGCGTGGTGGGTTGCATATTTAATTATATGCAACATGGACATGTTTGTGGGGAGAGGAGCACCCGCCGAGGCCGGTGTGTCCTGCTCCACGTATGGGTCCTTGTGATCCATATTTCGTCGACAGATCACTAAGGATTAACCCCCATACGTGCGTATCTTGATTAGCATATTCCATTGGAAAGGGTTCGTAGGACTTAGCCGTGCCGGCATACCAAAGGAAGTGTGCTTAATAGCTTGGCAAAAAGGCGGTATGAAGTGTGGGTACATTGGTACACCCCTGCAGGGTTACAAACTGTTCGAATAGCCTCGTCCTAGGTAATGGACACGCTTGGATAAGCTTTTCAAGGGTTAGACTTCAACATTTTAATTAAACCTTGATGGGTAGTATGAATCGGGGATTCATGCTATGTTGTGGTGACTTTGGGAAGTCACTTCTAGGTGGATACATGTTATTTATGCTTACTCACGATTATTTAAATGTTTAAAAACGGATTTGCTCAATCGCTTTAAAATCTATTACATTATTGCAAATGAAGCTTACTTCATGCGTCCAAAGAACCATATAACCAAATTCCTTTGACACAGCATTCGAACCCTCCGGTTGCCTAATTCATTCTAGCCCGTCCATCGCTTGATCTGCGGTCGAAATCTTGTATGCATTCGGACCATCCGAAGGAAGGTAATGTTGGTGATATGCCCTAGAGGCAATCATGGAGATGATTGTATCACGTCTATATTTATGAGTTCTTGAATAAATGTTATTCGTTCCTTGAATGAATCATTAGTTCGAAGATCAACGAGTATGTGACTTGTTGGTGAAACACTTCGACTTATATGATGTCGTTCTAAAGTATCCCCGGTCGAATGTCATTGATCGGAACACCGGTGACTCTACGACCAAGACATGTATTGATTGATGATCATGTTTCACGGTCATGGATATGGGGATATCAAATCAATAATGTAAACACATGTTAGAGAACATGGGGTTGGAATGACCCACCTTGAGACACTATAGAGATTGTTATGATTCTATGTGTCATTAGTTGGTCTCAAGCAATGATGATGTATAATCCTTAGACCCGAGATCGAGCATGGTTCCCTACATGTGTAATAAAGACTCTTAGGGGTTGCCAAACGCTACTCGTAACTGGGTAGTTATAAAGGTAGCTTTCGGGTATGCTATGAAACATGCGGAGGGATGTGACTGGTCGGATATGGGATTTGCCCCTCCTAACATAACAGGAGAGATGTCTCGCCCTCAAGTAGTCGGATAAAGAAAGTGCATGGCGTGCCACTAGTGGTCGAAGAGTTCCACCACGTAAGGTTATCCGACAACTCGATCGAGAAAGTATTGAGCAGTCCATGGATGACACACTATCTCACGGAGTTCAAACCGGATATCGTGAGGCAAAGGAGAATCTTCGAGTAAAGTCGCTTAGTTCGATCGATCCGGACAAGTCGTATGGTGATACGAGCAAGTCGTAGGCGATCGAACGAAATCACAGAGTGGTCGAAACTCAGTCGTAATGGTTTACTGAATGGTCGTGACCGAGTCTGAACTGGTCGTATAAAGATAAGACACGGTCATAAGTGATGAGGACCTAGTCATAGATCATATTGCATTAAGGTTCGTCCGATATAATTTGTGTGTATTCGGAATCGTTATGTCCTGCTAGGGACCGCTACGACTCGTGATCGGAAGGTTTTCCAGTCACAACCGATTACACATAAACCTAACGGTCACACACTTAATGGGATGGAACAAACCGAACGAATACGATTCGTTAAAAGTGTTGGATAGGATCCGGCACGGGGCACTATATAAGGAGATGCTTGAGGCTAGTTTTGGTGTGACAAGAGAGACATGTGAGTTGTTTCCACCAAAACCCTAAACCGCCATCTTCTTGAGAGAGCCTTCCGTGCGACTTGGTGCTAGCACACCGCGTGCGGTTGTTCCTTCTCGGACGTGTGGATACCGAGAGGCGCTATCTGCGGTCGCCGTTGCGGCGAGGACGATCCATGATCTTCACAAGGAACCGTGGAAGCTGGCGGAGGAGACGATCGACTACGAGAACGTTGGGCGATCATCTACGACCACTACATCGAGCGCGCTCATCGCCGGACTAGGCTACCCGAGTCTACTTCCGCGCTCGCGCCTAGTGGTAATGATCGTGATCATATATCTTGCTTGGCATCCTGGTTTACGTGGTAGAAATTTTGTTTTATGGCTAGCGTAGCCTACCCGTATCCCTACAGTTTTTGATCTAGATCGGTCGCATATACTGTATATGTGGCAGTAGTAGATTGGATCTATTACTGGTTTGGTCTGATAACCTAGATTGGTTCATATGTATGAAACGATCTAGGCACTGGTCGATAGGATCGATCGTTGTTCGGCGATAGAAGATGGGTTTTTCGAGGAGGCACATATTAAGAGCACCATATGATTCGCTCGACTTGTTTTTCGACTATCTTGCGTGATACTCCTACCGGTCGGAGTTCCGCCATCGGAGTACGTCGCAGTGTGTTGTCGTATCAAGGCAGGGATCAGATTGGTTCGGGACAGGGTTAATATGATTAATCCGATGATTTCCAAGGCTCGGATATATGAATGAGATTCATGTCTCGGGAAATTTTTCCGAGAGTGCTGCCCTCGACCAGCGAGGGCGCTGCCCCTTCAAGCCCATCCCGCTAATCGGCTAGCAGGACCGCCGTCTTTGTTTTTAAATCTTGCGTTATAGATAGTATGTGTTCATGTCGCCCGATAGAATTGGATTCCTTGCATAACTTGTTTTTGCAGGGTTTGATGTGAATAGTATGGCCCATTGTGTATGTGATGCATGAATGGATTTTCATGGCCTGCGTGTCATGCTTTGAGATAGCCATCATATTATTGTATAACGGCCTGCGTACCGACTTGTGATGCTTGAAATTATCCTATGTAATTCTTTACTAGTTTTTATGAGTAAATGCTTAGTAGATGAATGCGATCGGAAACTTCAAGCATGGTGGTCGGAGAACAGGGAGCATGATGATGGAGATCGACATGTTAAGGGCCATACTATTTCACAGTTTAATTTGATTATCTGTGAATATTTATGTTTATTCCTGTTATGCTATTTTATCATTAGATGTTTTTAACATGATAGAATAGTCTCCCTCGAGAAAATTAAGTAAAATTGATGCCTTCCCAATTGCTGCACCTATCACGATTTTGATCGTTAATTGGCAGGTCTACCAAAGTAGGGTGCCATTAACTATCTTAATAAGATAGGGAGGATGTCGGACACCCACATGTATAGTGTTGGTTTGACTTGACAAGGCTATCAAAATAGTTTTGGGCCTTGAGGCATGGTGTTGGAAGCCGGGGCATCATGATGCCATCCAACAAACAAGAGTCATATACGATATGATTGGCAAGAGGTTGCCTACCATAAATCACTAGGTTTCTAGCAGTGATGCCAAAGCTCACTAGAACTTAATGACTTATGGATCTTGGACTCACTATATGTTGTTTGAGGGAAACATGGTTTATAGTGGGAGTATCTTCGTTATCTATTGTTAAGTTAAAATTCGACCATCGGTCGTATAGTGATCTGACTGAGTCCGGACATGTCGTATGGTGATACGAGCGGTCGTAGACTGGTCGAACATAACCACCGACATATATGATTAATAGAAGATCTTTCATAAACATAGTCTTTGAATCTTTGCATATATTTTACATTGTAGATTATGGCACCTACTACTTCTTACGCACCTACCTTTAATTTGCGATCTATTCTTGAAAAGGAAAAGTTGAATGGTTCAAATTTTATTGGTGGTTTAATGTCGAGAATTGTTCTCAAACAAGAAAAGAAGGAATATGTTCTAGAGAATCCCTATCACGAGGAACCGAGTGTTGATGCTACTCGAATGAAAAGAATGCTTATGAGAAGCATTGCAACGACGCAATCGATGTACACTTATCTAATGCTTGCAACCATGAACTCGAGCTTGAAGCAATATGAGACCACGGATGCTTACAATATGATTGTGAGTCAGAAGGGTATGTTTCAGATCAAGCAAGGGCGAGAGAGGTTCAACACCTCTAAGGCATTGTTTTCTTGCGAGCTATCGAAGGTAACCGGTCGGTCCTCATGTGATCAAAATGATTGGTCTCATTGAGAGCCGGAAAGCTTGGTTTTCCCTTAGTCAAGAGTTGGCTCGATGTGATTCTCCAATCGCTCCTGCGAGCTTTGAGCTGTCATACTGAATTTTCATATGAATGGCATGGAGAAATCAATGACCGAGTTACATGGTATGCTTAAGGGTCTTGAGGAGAGCATCAAGAAAAGTTCCAATCATGTGATGATGGTTCAAAGACTACTGACCTTCAAGAAGAAGGGTAAGTCGGAAAGGAAAAGGCAAAGGAAAGACTAAAGATGAGATCGAGAGTCTCAAGGCTAAGCTTAAGAAGCTTAAAGCGGGTCCTAAGCGACACGAGAATGTTACCATTGTCATGAGACTGGGCATTGGAAGAGAAATTGCAAGAAGTACTTGCGAGAAAGAACAAAGGACATACGACTTCAGATTCGATTATAAATGTTATACAAATTAATCTTGCCACTTCTCCGACCAGTTCTTGGGTATTTGATACCGGATCGGTTGCTCATATTTGCAATTCGATGCAGGGACTAATAAGGAGTAGAATTTTGACAAGAGGAGATGTTGATCTTCGCAGAGGCAATGGAGCAAGAGTTGCTGCATTAGCTATTGGAACTTTACCATTAGCTTTACCTTCATGATTAGTTATGGAACTAAATAATTGTTATTATGTTCCAGCCTTAAGCAAAAACATTATTTACGCTTCATGTTTAGGAGCGAAGGTTATGAATTCAGAATAAAGAACAATTGTTGTTCAATCTATTTTGAAGATATGCTTTATGGCCATGCTCCATCGATGAATGGATTGTATGTTTTGAATCTTGAGGATATGCCTATCTATAACGTTAATGCTAAGAGACTTCGACCCAATGAAATGAATCCCACTTCTATCTGGCATTGTCGACTTGGTCATATAAATCAGAAGCGCATGATGAAGCTCCATAAAGATGGTCTTCTAACCTCATTTGATTTTGAATCATTTGAAACATGTGAATCTTGTTTACTTGGCAAGATGACAAAGACACCTTTCACGACCAGAGGTGAAAGGGCGAGTGACTTGTTGGCCCTTGTACATTCGGATGTATGTGGACCTATGAGCATGTAACATCCCCATTTTGGCTTGTGTTTCAAATGTAATAAAATAAGGATAATTTAAAACTTTTCTTACAACCTTGTGCTTTTGGGCTTTTCTGAGATTTTTGTAAAAGGATTTTGGGAAATCCAAAATCAAAACCCCCCAATATATCAATTCAAAAACCTCCTTGGTGAAATCTTGTGTCAAACCCTTGGAAATAATTTTTCCTTGGTTCTAGGGTTGCTTGGTAACACCTCTGAATTATTTCATAATTTTTGGAAATTATTTGAAATATTTTAGAGGCAAGTCAAACCTTGGTCAAACCTCTGAAATAAACTTCTGGAATTTCTTGAGAAAATCCCAGTGCACAAAAATCTCTGGAAATTTTATGGAGGGTTAATCCTTAAGTCAGGAAGCTCCAGTTAAAATTTCATAAATTTTGGAGTTGATTTGATGCCTCAATTAAATCCCCAAAGTTTCAATTCAAAAATCAAACCCTATCTGGTTTTCACTGTTCCTCGGGTGCGAGTCAGACTCGGGCTCGAGCCAACTGACTCGGCCGAGTCAACTAACCGCACCCGGCGCGGTCGAGTGAGCGCGCGCGTCATCAGCCGTTGGATCTCCATCGAACGGCTCTCATTCGTGTAAGCATTCGGACAACTCCGGTTGCCTCTAATTCTCAGCCGTTGGATCCCCATTGGACGGTGGACGATTGTGCGCGGCCGTTTCAACTCGATCGCACCGGAGCCGCTGGATGCAAATCGGACGGCTGGCCATCGTCGTCCTCCTCTCGCTCGCGCGGCGCTGATCCATGGCGGAGCCGAGCGTGGGTGCGTAGTGCCCTGTCACCTCCGTCTTCGTCAACGGCTCTCTGCAGGCGCATTAAATGCCCGTCACTCCACCGCCCGTTTAGTCGTCGTCTCAGCGCGCCTCGCCGCTCACGGCGATGTGTGCAGCGGAACCCAGGCGAGCAACGGTGCTCTCTTGCTCCTAAGGCCTACTTAAGCCCCCCTTGTCCTCCTTTGTCCTCCTTTACACACCCCTTGAGCTCTCCCGTGCACCCACTGCCCTTGTGGAGCTCCCGAGCGCTCGAAATCTCGTCGCCGCCATTGTTGCCCGTGGAGCTTCTTGGTGAACCCAGTGCTCCAGTGGTTCCCTGGCTCCCTCCTTGCTCCTGCACCTTCCTCTCACCTCGGTGGTGCTTAACAACCGCTCCATTTCAGGTTGCTTCAACGGGAGCACCGGGATTTTGGTTTTCCCCCAATTCGGCCGCGAGCGCCTCTTTTCGTCTCCAGCGCCGGTAAGACCTTCATTTCTCTATTGCTCTCGGCTAGACCTCCTCTGGGGTGTTGAGAAGCTATTGGCATCACCCACTCTTCTTTGTTTGATCCAGATTTCTCCCTCCGCGTGAAGCCTCCGCCGCTCGTCTCTGTCCTCCGCCGCGGCACCCTCGGCGGTTTATTTTCACCGCGACCTCCGGTGAGTCTCGGCACCCTCCAATGCTAGCGCGCGAGATAGTGGGGCTTAGCCCTAGCGTTCGGCGGTTATCGTTTTACCGCGGATCGTCTCCGCCTCTTTGCCGCGGCGGTGTGTTTTGGGAGGGCGTGCGCAGGGTATTGCGCTCCCATTTTGCCACTCGGCCGCGCCGCGCAGCCCGGCTTCGCGGCGTCGCGCCAGCAAGCGGCGGTGTCGCGGGTTACGTTGTCGGACGACAACGCTGCGGAGCGGCGTGGTGGTCTTGGCCGTTGGATCCGAGATCAACGACCACGGAGCCTCCACGTCGGCCCTCCGTTTCGCGCGTGAGGAGTGTTTTGGTCTGGTTCAATGCCGTCCGTTGGATCTGAGATCTGCGGCTGTGGGTTAGCCACGTCGCCTCTTTCTCGATCTGCCGGTTTTCGCTAAGTCCAGAAATCCGTATCACATTAAGGTCTTCTCATTTTCATATCTTTGTCATCTTAGCTCCAATTTAGATGATTCCGGTTTTGTTAGCTTCCTTATACCTTGAACTTAAATAGAAAAATAATTGTAGACCATGATCAAACCTGGAAAACCATTTTCAAAAATAGTAAACAAGTGAACTTAATACTGTTTTTCAGAACTTTTAGCAAACTTGTAAAATGCATATCTTTTTATCTATAGCTGATTTTTGTATGAATCCAATTGGATTAGCTTCCACTGATAGTGTATTTGCTAGGAAAATTGGTTTCACAAATTTTACTGTTTTTAAAAAAATCATAAGGATCATATTTTAGTTTAATACCCTAAACAATTTAGACAAATCATAACTTTTTCAATGTAACTCCAAATGACCTGATATTTTATATGGCTTTATCACTGTACTAGTAGGTAGCTACCATAAAAGTTTCAGCTTCAAAATCTTTCTAGAAAATATTTTTGCTACAGTACCTAATTTATGGCCGAAAATAGGTTTTTAGGGAATATCTTTTGCACCACAAATCCAAATTAGGTTTTTCCCGTTTCTATGTCTAGGTATATTCATATTTTACCTTGTGTATAAATTTCGTCGCGTTTGGATAATTTTTGCTTGCTCTTTTGTTTAAGTGTTGTTCGTCTTATTGGTTGTTTTCGCTCTTTCGCTTAGGCTTCGACATTTGCGGTAACCACGAGAACGATCCTCCCATATGATTTGAGCAACGACAAGCGTGCAAGCGTTTGATCATTTCCCACTTGATCCCATTACTTTTAAAGTCTAATATTTTGTTTAACTTCTATGTATGCATTGCTATTTTGTTGTTAAATTGATTAGTTAATCCTCTAGTTGCATAATTGTGAGGACCCTAATTTATTTGGCTTGTAATGCTTAACCAACCGCCTGGTCCTAGCATCACAAATCAAATAAACGAGCCTCGAGATATGTATACTTCCCGAGCAAGATACACACCTCACCACAAAATTATGCATCAACTCCATTCCAACATAGAGTCCAAACATCACACTAAGCAGAAAGTAACAGCAGTAAAGTTATTACAGACAATGGCCGACCGGCCAAAAGGTACACAAATAACAGAAGATAGACATCGGAAGCAAAAGTGCCATAAGATGGCTATAAACAAAGCCAATCAGTGTGCCTTCCACCCACAAGGCATCTGACCGAACCGCCAAGCCTAGTCGTCGTACACGAAGCGGCAGCAGAACTCACAGAAGTGAGGCCCTTGGGGCTCACCTTCTTCCTCTGCAACAAAAACATTAAGCAAAGCCAATGAGTACGAAGATTATCTTTGTACTCGCAAGACTGACGTGTGAACTAGCAGACCTGTTCTTATGCTACATGCAGGCTTATTTGGTGGAGGTCATATGTTTCATTTGCATAAAGCCAACTTTATTTGCAATAATGTAATACAGTTTAAAGGCAAGTTTGCAATTCATTTTTACTGTTGAAATAACTGCGAAATAAAGATAGATACAAGTAACCACCTAGAAGTGACTATCCCAATAGTCACCCCAACATAGCACGAATCCCCAGATTCGTACCACCCTGCAAGTTTTAATTTGAAAGGTTGTAGTCTAACTCTTGAAAAGCTTACCCAAGCGTGTCCATCACCTAGGACGAGGCTATTCGAATAGTTTTAACCCTGCGGTGGTGTACCACTTTCCACACTTCGCATCGCCTTTAAGCCAAAGCACACTTAGAAGGTATGCAAGACACGCAGTGAGTCCTACGAGACTTTTCCAATATTGTGTATTAACTACGAGCGCTCGTATGGATAGAAATCCATACGCTTACATGGTAAAGCCGAAAAGACAACTACCCACTCGGGATAAAGCTTTTGGACAACTACCATGCTCCCGACACCATCCCTCCTGCGACCTCCTGCGACCGGAGCCAATACACGCCAAAGTACTAGGTCAAGAGAGGTCCCATATATTCTAGTGTGGTTAGCACTTGAAATGCACGGATAAAAATTCACTCACAAGATGTTCGGTCCTTAATTGACACAGGCACCTTTCGATCACACCCAACAGATCACACCAATCTTAACATTGTGCGCGTCTAAATCGTTTTGTTTTCAGTTTTAGTTTTGCAATTAACATAGCATAAGCTAACATAAAAACAACAATAATAATTTTATGTGATCGAAATCATCGACTAGGTCGATGATCGCCAAATCTACCGGAAGCTAAGCATGGCTAAGCAACCGAACTCGTAATCTACTAAGTGATAAGAGTTCATCCAACGAACTCTAATCACAGCAAATAACCTAGGCTCAGGTAGTAGAGATCAATATTTCACCTACAGGATATGCAGCTACGGATTGAACTAATCAATTTAACACAAATTAAGCAATGCATACATACAGCTGAAACAAAATATTAGATTTTAAAATCTTGGGATAAACATGATCAAGCGCTTTTGTTCTGCTGCTGCTCAATAGGCTCAACTTGTTGAGGATCACTCGATAGAACGTAACAGTCGCAATCTAACGATCGGCGAAAACGAATAAGAACAAATAACACCGACAAAACTCAAACATTCAAGACTATCTAAAGAGCACAAAATTCACACAGCAGCTAGAGCATGGTTTAACACAAATTTTAGAAACAGAGAACAATTCATTTTGATTTGTTATGAATTTTCTAGGAATTTTCTAAGCTAACAATACACATTAAAGCACTAGTTAATTACTTAACAAATTTTCATAAATAGGAATAGTATCTAAAACCTATCCTGATAATTAGTATACTAAAAATGAAAATTTACAAAATTGGATTCATTGGATTTGGACAATTATTGAGAAAGATATGAATTTTCTAATTTGGATAATACATAATACACCATTTAATCAATCAACAGATTTATGCTAACAGAGACAAAGTTGAATATAATTTTAGTAAATAATACATTTAAAAATAGAATTAACAGAACTGGTTTCATGCGATTTGGAGAAAAATTGAAATAGTTATGAATTTTCTAAGTTTAATTTAATTATCAACAAACCAGAAAGCATTTCAGAAAAACTAAAGCATTAATTCCTTTTCTACCGACAGCTAGCTAGCCACGACCATCGACAAAGCGGGATCGCGCAGCGCGGACTAGGTGAAACTTGACCCGGGCGCGCTTGGCGGCGGCGTGGCGTATTCTAAAAATACGTCTTCGGCTTAACAATATGTAATCCTAACATATACGCACAGAGAAATATGCTTCCTAAAAGAGAAAGCGCAATAACAAAGTTTACACAACCCTTAACTGACAACAAGGGCCCACATGACAGCGACTCAGAGGTAAAACATAACGACTGGATTAAGACTTCCTAAACGCAATTGACCCGAGAAGGCCCACATGGCAGTGACTAAAACAGAACAAGATTAGCGCTAACTAAATGACACCGGCGGCTCACCGGCGCGCACGGGGACGGCGGCGCGGCCGCGTAGTGGATCTCGCGAACCAGAAGGTTTCAAGGCGAGTGGGTGATACCTTGAGGTTCGCAAAGCTCTCGCGAACACTATGACGGTGACGCGGAGCCTCGAGGATGCCGGCGGCGAGCTGGCGGCGAACGGAGGCAGAGAAGAAGACACGGCTCGCGCGGAGAAGGCGTATCGACTTCTAGAAGACTCGGAAGGTGTGCTTAAGCCGCCCGACTCCGGGAACAATACGCCCACGATAACGCCGATGAAGAGGGCGAGGCGGCCGGAATTGCCACGGCGCGAAACCGAGCTTGAGAAGAATTGGTCGTACGCCTCAACGATGCACAAAAGACGAAACAAGCCCACCGTTAGACTCGGTGGAGGATTGCGATCACGAGGACCAAGTGCCGAGGCTAGAGACTCACCGATCGCAAACGAGCTCACGGGCCGAGATCACCGGAGGTGGAGACGCACGGTCGCTCCAAGCGATACGGGACACCGAGGGTCGGGTTGGGCAAAATGGACGCGCGAGGTGAGAGGAACACAGCTTTGGGGCGCGGGCTCGAGAGGCGCTAACTGCGGTGGCGCGCCTTGGCTTCAACTCGGCCGAGACAAAGCGGGCGGAGAAAGCACGAGGAAGCAAGGGAGAAAAAGTGGGTGCGCTCGGGGCTTTATGAAGTCGCGGCGATGCCTCTCGGTAGGACACGACGGCAAAAAGGTGGCAGCGGCAGTGCGTGGCGGCAGCATGCGCGCGCGAGAGAAACTCGGTGAGACGCGAAGAAGACGAGGACGTTGTCGACAAGGAGGGCCCACTTGTCGCGCGGCGGCGAGCGGTGCAAAAGTCGGACCAAGTGTGGTTCAGCGATTTGGTCCGACTCGATCAAGAAGATGTCGACCGTTGGATCTAGGATGGGCGGCGAGATCAATGTATGCATTCGGACAGTCGGCGAGACAAGCAATGAGGACCGTGCGATCTTCATCGGACGGCTGATAGCCAACGGGCTCGCGCGGTGCAGCTAGGCGGTGCGACCGAGTCAGTAAGGTGCGGTTGGACTCAAGCTCGAGTTGGGTTCGAGCCCGATAAACAGTGATTTCAGATTTGATTTCAAAAGGCTAAGCGGGTTTGGGGAATTTTTAGAGATAGATCCCGAGCTCCAAAAATTCTGAAATTTTTATGGGACTTACTAGGACAGAGAAAAACCTTGTGTAATTTTTCCAGGAATTTTAATGCACTAGATTTCCCCCAATAAAATTCACAAGTTGCTGTCCAGAGGTTTGACCAGATTTCTAAACTTGTTTGACTTGGCCATTTGAAATAGCAACCAAACTCTAAAAATTGTGAAATTTTTCAGAGAGGTAGCTAGGATGGTCAAGATGATAGGAAAAATATTTTCAGAGGATGATCACAAGTTTAAGGTCAAGAATTTGTTGGCAACAATTTCCATTCACAAGAATAAATTCTAAAAATGGAAATTGCTAGGGGAAAAATGTAGAAAACTTTCAAATGATTTCATGAGGCATCAAAAGTTTTTATTTCTCCTCATAATTTACATTTGAAATACAAACCCTAACTTAGGGCTGTTACAAATCTCCCCCCCCTTACAGGAATCTCGTCCCGAGATTCTGATCACTGGGAAAAGAAGGACGGGTAGTCTGCTCGGAGACGATCTTCCCGCTCCCAAGTGGCTTCATCCTCGGAGTGGTTCGACCACTGAACTTTAAGGAACTTGATCACACGATTCCTCGTTCTGCGTTGGCTTCTTCGAGGATACGACGAGGCGCTCACGATAAGACGGATCTTCCGCACATCGATATTTTCCAATGGTGTTTCCTCAGCTGGAACACGGAGGCACTTCTTCAATTGCGATACATGGAAAACATCATGCACTCCTTCGAGTGTGGCGGCAATTCTAACTTGTATGCAACAGCTCCCACTTTCTTGGCGATGCGATATGGCCGACATATCGAGGAGCGGTTGCCCTTGACACGAAACGACGATGACCCTTCGAGGTGAGACTTTGAGATACACAAAGTTATTGGGTGGAAACTCACTCACGTCGACGCCGTCTGCATAGCTCTTACGCACGGGTGTGCTACGCGCAAGTGCTCACGAATCAACTTCACTTGACTTTCCGCCTCATTGATTGAATCGGACCAAAGAAGCGTCTTTCCCGGTTACGACCAGTTCAATGGGGTTACATCGTCTCCCATACAAAGCCTCAAGCGGTGCCATACCAAGACTAGCTGGAAGTGTTGTTGTAAGAGAACTTCGGCAAGCGGTAGGCACTTCTCCCAATTCTTCCCATAGGAGAGAACACAAGCACGAGCATATCTTCAAGGACTTGGTTGACTCACTCCGTCGACCGTCTGTCGAGGATGATAGGTCGAGTGAAAGAAAGAGCGGGTCCCCATGGCCTCCGTAAAGCGTGCCATAGCCAGAAGTGAAAGAGAGCCACGATCGACACAATCGTTCGTGGCACACCATGCAAGCTCACAATGCGGAGATATAGAGATCGCCAATCGATCGACACGAGAGTGGTAAATCTTGGCGGAAGTGCGCTACCTTCGTCAATCGATCGATAACAACCCAGATAGCATCCTTCCCTGAAGACGTACGGGGCAGACCAGTGATGAAATCCATGCCCACAGAATCCCATTTCCACTCTGGTATAGGTAGGGGCTGAAGAAGACCTGCTGGACGCTGATGCTCGGCCTTGACACGACAACAAACGTCGCATCTGGCAACGAACCTGGCAATCTCGCGCTTCATGCGAGTCCACCAGAATCTCTGACGCAGATCTTGATACATTTTGGTGGCCCCGGGATGAATAGACAAGGGGGAATCATGGGCCTCATGGAGAATCAAGTCCCGCAACTCTGGGACCTTTGGGACCACGAGACGCTGCCCAAACCACACAACACCATGCTCATCTTCTGTGAAGCACTTGGCTGATCCATCCTTGATGTTCTGCTTGATTTTACCCACACCATCATCTGTTTGCTGTGCTGCCTTGATTTGATCCACCAAGGTCGGTTGCACAACCAGGGCGGCAAGGGAACCGTGCTCAACCAAACCCAAGTTGAGACGCTGAAATTCTGCAAGAAGTGCAGGTTGCTGCTCTTGGACCATCAAAGTATTGCAGTACACCTTTCGGCTAAGTGCATCGGCAACCACATTGGCCTTGCCGAGATGATCACGAATACCCATGTCATAATCTTTGATCAATTCCAACCATCTCCTCATGCGAGGTTCGAGATCCGTTGGGTGAACAAGTATTTCAAGCTCTTGTGATCGGAATACACCTCACAATGATTACACGATCGGATAATGCCGCCAAATCTTGAGTGCATGAACAACGCGACAAGCTCTAGATCATGGGTGGGATAGTTGAGCTCATGAGGTTTCAAGCGCCTAGATGCATAAGCAAGCGCTTGCCTTCTGCATAAGAACACAGTAGAGTCACGGCGAGAGGCATCGCAATAAATATCGAAGCTCTTGTGGACATCGGGAAGAGTAAGCTGGAGGTGAAGTCAACGCCGCTTGAGCTCACGAAAGCTCTCATCACAAGCGAGAGGACCATACAAACTTCTTGTCCTTCTTAAGCAATTCGGTCATTGGCTTTGCGATCTTGGAGAAGTTCTCGATAAAGCGGCGGTAGTAGCAGCTAAACCAGAAAACTCCGTACATCGATGATCGACTTGGTGGCCCCAAGATAGAACATCGCTGACTTTCTTTGGGATCCACGGCTATGCCTCGGTGAAAGTACATGGCCCAAGAATGCCACTTCCTTCAACCGAACTCACATTTGCTGAACTCGCATATAGTGGTGCTCCGCAATTTGCCCAAAACAATCTTGGATGCTCGGCGTGCTCGCTTGATCTTGGAATAGATAAGAATGTCGTCAATGAAAACCACCACGAACTTATCCAAATATTACATGAATACCGAGTTCATGAGGTTCATGAAATAAGCTGGAGCATTGGTTAACCCGAAAGACATGACGGTATACTCGTAAAGACCATAACGAGTAGTGAAAGTCGTCTTCGGAATATCCTCAGCCCTGATCCGGACTTGATGATATCCCAATCTCAGATCAATCTTGGAGAACACCTGAGCTCCAGACAACTGGTCGAAAAGATCATCGATGCGGGGCAGAGGGTATTTGTTCTTCACCGTCACCTCATTGAGCGGGCGGTAATCAACACACATGCGCAAAGTCTTGTCCTTCTTCTTCACAAAGATCACTGGACAACCCCAAGGAGATGGCGGGATGGATGAAACCCTTTGCTTGGAGCTCACCAAGCTGCTTCTTCAATTCTTCAAGCTCATTGGGAGGCATCCGTCTGGCGCCTTCGAGATAGGGCGTGCCGGTAGCAACTCAATGACAAACTCGGATCTCGAACGGAGGCATCCGGGTAAATCATCGGAAAAACATCCTCAAAATCACAAGCGGTGGGAACCTCACGATCTTCAAAGCGGCTTTGCTACAAGTGCACAAAGGTGTGACCCTTGCGGTGCGGGGAAAAGCCAACTGTTCGTGGAAGGTTGGTGAGGAAGACCATCTTCTTGGCACTGTCGATCGCCCCAAGTGTTGGGACAACCAATCCATACCAAAATTACATCCGAGTTCTTTGAGTTGAGGAGGATGAGATTTGCCAAGAATCCCTCCTTTGACCGATAGAAACATCCGGCATTCTAACTCGGCTCTCATTTCCGACCGGAGAGCGAATGAGCAACGGAACTCCCAATGGAACACGGTGAAGACCACTAGCAGCAGCAAATGATCTCGAAATAAAAGAATGCGATGCTCGAATCAAATATCTTGCGGCGGGGCGATAATTGACAAGAAGTGTACCCATCGACATCGGTGCCTCCCGAGCCTCCACGGTGAAAGATGGTTGACTCGACCATTGCCGCACTCGGGCCTTCGGATCATCTTACATTCGGTGGGTGACCACTCCCTGCCGCGTCCTCCATTAGGGCGAGGGCTGCAACACTCGAGGCGAGCATTCGCATAATGGCCCTTGTTGTGGCGGCGAAAACAAGCAACCTTGGCGCCGGATTGCGGAGGCCACCTGCTTTGGATCGCGGCGCGCGTGGTGAAACACGGCTGCGGTGGGCGAGCTGGTGCCGATGGCCTCGGTCTTTGGTGGAGCAAAGCGGGCCTGGTTATGGCCCACCGAGGGCGAATGAGGCTCGCTGTGCGGTCGATGGGCCTCCCATTTGCGCTGCGGGACTCACCCAGCGCCTTTGCCTTGTGCTCGGCAACAATGGCCTTAACAACCAAGGCCGAAAGTCGGGAAGTCCATAATAGACGACTGTCCTGCGGCTCCTCGGACAAGCCATCCATAAACTTCTCTGCTAGCCTCATCGAGGCCACCTCCCGAGCATAACGAGCGGTGATTAAACTCGTACAAGTACTCGTCACGCATTTGCGCCCTTGCTTGGCGCGAGGAATTCTTTCTTTTGACTTCATCAGGCCATCGGGGATGTGGGCCCGACAGCGAACTGAACTCCTCCCACGAGACCACATGGCCTGCGGGCTGCATGGCGAGATAGTTCTCCCACCATGAGAGTGCTGCGCCCTCAAGCTGGTGGGACGCGAAGAGTGCCTTATCCTGCGCCTGGCACTGAGCTATGTTGAGCTTTCGCTCAACCATGCGCAGCCAATCATCCGCATCGAGAGGGTCCTCAGAACGGGAGAACGTCGGCGGCTGCGTACGGAGGAACTCGGCAAGTCCCCCGCGAGTCTGGTGTCCGCCACCTCCAGATCCGGAGGCACCGGTAGGTGTGGAGGTATTCCTAGCAATAACCTCCAAAATACGCGTCTGGTCCATGCGGTTTCGTTCGATCTGAGCGAGAACCTCAGCCATGGTTGGGGGAGGGGGAAGCTCCTCATCATGACCAGCTGGCTGACTGCCACGCGTTCTCCCGGCCATCCTGTTTCACTAAGATAGGTTAGTGATAGCCGGAAAACATAAAGTCGATAACTCACTGCAAATAACTCACTAACAGCACAAAATAAGCACAAGACTTTTAAGTTACAAAACCAACCGACAAAAATTAGACACTTAGCAAACTCGCAACATATCTTACCCTTAGGTTCCCACAAATTTTAATTAGACTAATCTTCTCTGGTTCTCCCAAAGACTAATTCCACCGGTAGTAACTACCTTTTGAAAGGAAAGAGAGAAACCAAGTTTTAAAACTCAAATTAGAGTAAGATGAGAGTAGAAAACTAAGATAGGTAAGGAGTAAAATCTGAGAATCTGCCTAGGCTTTGATAAACCTTTTTATAATTTGAAAATAGCTTTTCTAAAATATCCTAAGGACGACTATGCTTGGGTTACTACGGTCAGAATGGCTCTGATACCAACTTTGTGAGGACCCTAATTTATTTGGCTTGTAATGCTTAACCAACCACTTTGGTCCTAGCATCACAAATCAAATAAAGCGAGCCTCGAGATATGTATACTTCGAGAGCGTATACACCTCACCACAAAATTATGCATCAACTCCATTCCAACATAGAGTCCAAACATCACACTAAGCGTAGTAACAAAGATAAAGTTATTACGGACAATGGTCGGCCGCCAAAAGGTACACAAATAACGAGAAGATAGACAATGAAGCAAAGTGCCATAAGATGGCTATAAACAAAGTCAATCGTGCCTTCAACCCACAAGGCATCGACCGGACCGCCAAGCCTAGTCGTCGTACAGCGCAAAGAACTCACGAAGTGAGGCCCTTGGGGCTCACCTTCTTCCTCTGCAACAAAAACATTAAGCAAAGCCAATGAGTACAAAGATTGTCTTTGTACTCGCAAGACTGACGTGTGAACTAGCAGACCTGTTCTTATGCTACATGCAGGCTTATTTGGTGGAGGTCATATGTTTCATTTGCATAAAGCCAACTTTATTTGCAATAATGTAATCTGATTTAAAGGCAAGTTTGCAATTCATTTTCTTGTTGAAATAACTGCGAAATAAAGATAGATACGAGTAACCACCTAGAAGTGACTATCCCAATAGTCACCCCAACATAGCACGAATCCCCAGATTCGTACCACCCTGCAAGTTTTAATTTGAAAGGTTGTAGTCTAACTCTTGAAAAGCTTACCCAAGCGTGTCCATCACCTAGGACGAGGCTATTCGAATAGTTTTTAACCCTGCAGGGGTGTACCACTGTACCCACACTTCAGACCGCCTTTAAGCCAAAGCACACTTCAAGGTATGCCCGCACTGTTGAGTCCTACGAGACTTTTTCCAATATTGTGTATTAACTACGAGCGCTCGTATGGATAGAAATCCATACGCTTACATGGTAAAGCCAAAAGACAACTACCCACTCGGGATAAAGCTTTTGGACAACTACCATGCTCCCGACACCATCCCTCCTGCGACCTCCTGCGACCAAGCCAATACACGCCAAAGTACTAGGTCAAGAGAGGTCCCATATACTCTAGTGTGGTTAGCACGCGAAATGCCCGGATAAAAATTCACTCACAAGATGTTTGGTCCTTAATTGACCGGGCACCTTTCGGTCACACCCAACAGATCACACCAATCTTACCATTGTGCCCGCGTCTAAATCGTTTTTGTTTTCAGTTTTAGTTTTGCAATTAACATAGCATAAGCTAACATAAAAACAACAATAATAATTTTATGTGATCGAAATCATCGACTAGGTCGATGATCGCCCAAATCTACCGGAAGCTAAGCATGGCTAAGCAACCGAACTCGTAATCTACTAAGTGATAAGAGTTCATCCAACGAACTCTAATCACAGCAAATAACCTAGGCTCAGGTAGTAGAGATCAATATTTCACCTACGGATATGCGACTACGGATTGAACTAATCAATTTAACGTAAATTAAGCAATGCATACATACAATTTGAAACAAAATATTAGATTTTAAAATACTGGGATAAACATGATCAAACTGCTTGCCTGACTGCTGCTGCTCAATAGGCTCAACTTGTTGCAGAGGATCACTCTCGATAGAACCAGAACCGTCGCAATCTAACGATCGAGCGTACAACGAATAAGAACAAATAATACTGACAAAACTCAAACATTCAAAACTATCTAAAGAGCACAAAATTCACACAAAGAGCTAGAGCATGGTTTAACACAAATTTTAGAAACAGAGAACAATTCATTTTGATTTGTTATGAATTTTCTAGGAATTTTCTAAGCTAACAATACACATTAAAGCACTAGTTAATTACTTAACAAATTTTCATAAACAGGAACATTATCTAAAACCTATCCTGATAATTAGTATACTAAAAATGAAAATTTACAAAATTGGATTCATTGGATTTGGACAATTATTGAGAAAGATATGAATTTTCTAATTTGGATAATACATAATACACCATTTAATCAATCAACAGATTTATGCTAACAGAGACAAAGTTGAATCTAATTTTAGTAAATAATACATGTAAAAAGAGAATTAACAGAACTGGTTTCATGCGATTTGGAGAAAAATTGAAATAGTTATGAATTTTCTAAGTTTAATTGAATTATCAACAAACCAGAAAGCATTTCAGAAAAACTAAAGCATTAATTCCTTTTCTACCGACAGCTAGCTAGCCACGGCCACTGACAGGCGGGACCGCGCGAAAAACGCGGACTAGGTGAAACTTGACCCAGCCGCGCCAACGGCGACGTCGAAGGCGTATTCTAAGAATACGTCTTCGGCTTAACAATATGTAATCCTAACATATACGCACCGAGAAATACGCTTCCTAAAAGAGAAAGCGCAATAACAAAGTTTACACAACCCTTAGCGACAACAAGGGCCCACATGACGACGACGGAGGTAAAACATAACGATCGGATTAAGACTTCCTGCGCAATTAACGAGAAGGCCCACATGGCGGTGACTAAAAGCAGAACAAGATTAGCGCTAACTAAATGACTTTGGCGGCTCACGCGCGCCGCGACGGGCGGCGCGGCGCGCGCGATGGATCTCGCGAACGAAGGTTTCAAGGTGAGTGGGTGATACCTTGAGGTTCAAAGCTCGCGAACACTATGGCGATGGCGGAGCCTCGAGGATGCGGCGGCGGCGCGGCGAGCTGAGGCGGAGAAGAAGACACGGCTCGCGCGGAGAAGGCGTCACGGACTTCTAGAAGACCGGAAGGTGTGCTTAAGCCGCCTCGACTCCGGAACAATCGCCCACGATAACGCCGATGAAGAGGGCGAGGCGGCCGGAATTGCCACGGCGGCGGAAACCGAGCTTGGAGAAGAATTGGTGCGCGCCCTCAACGATGCACAAAAGACGAAACAAGCCCACCGTTGGGCTCGGTGGAGGATTGCGATCACGAGGACCAAGTGCCGAGGCTAGAGACTCACCGGATCGCAAGCGAGCTCACGGGCGAGATCACGGAGGTGGAGGCAGCGAAGTCGCTCCAAGCGATACACTGCGACAACAGAGGGTCGGGTTGGGCAAAATGGGCGCGGAGGTGAGAGGAACACGGCCGGGGCGCGGGCTCGAGAGGCGCTAACTGCGGCGGCGCGCCGGCTTCAACTCGGTCGAGACAAAGAAGCGGGCGGAGAAAGCACGAGGAAGCAAGGGAGAAAAAGTGGAGTGCGCTCGGGGGCTTTATGAAATCGCGGCGATGCCTCGGCCGGACACGATGGCAAAAAGGTGGCGCAACGAGTGCGTGGTGAGCATGCGCGACCCAGAAACTCGGTGAGACACGGAGAAGGCGAGGGCGTTGGCGACAAGGAGGGCCCACTTGTCGGCGGCGGCGATGAAGCGGTGCGAGTCGGACCAAGTGTGGTTCAGCGATTTGGTCTGACTCGATCAAGAAGATGTCGACCGTTGGATCTAGGATGGACGGCCGAGATCAATGTATGCATTCGGACAGGTCGACGAGACAAGCAATGAGGACCGTGCGATCTTCATCGGACGGCTGATAGCCAATGGGCTCGCGCGGTGCAGCTAGGCGGTGCGACCGAGTCACTAAGGTGCGGTCGGACTCGAGCTCGAGTTGGGTTCGAGCCCGATAAATAGTGATTTCAGATTTGATTTCAAAAGGCTGAGCGGGTTTGGGGAATTTTTAGAGATAGCTCCCGAGATCCAAAAATTCTGAAATTTTTATGGGAACTTACTAGGACAGAGGAAAAGCTTGTGTAATTTTCCCAGGAATTTTCATGCACTAGATTTCCCCCAATAAAATTCACAAGCTGCTGTCCAGAGGTTTGACCAGATTTCTAAACTGGTTTGACTTGGCCATTTGAAATAGCAACCAAACTCTAAAAATTGTGAAATTTTTCAGAGAGGTAGCTAGGATGGTCAAGATGATAGGAAAAATATTTTCAGAGGATGATCACAAGTTTAAGGTCAAGAATTTGTTGTAACAATTTCCATTCACAAGAATAAATTCTAAAATGGAAATTGCTAGGGAAAAAATGTAGAAAACTTTCAAATGATTTCATGAGGCATCAAAAGTTTTTATTTCTCCTCATAATTTACATTTGAAATACAAACCCTAACTTAGGGCTGTTACAATAATCTGTAGGTAAATGTTTATCCTCTACTACCTGAGCCTAGGTTATTTGCTGTGATTAGAGTTCGTTGGATGAGCTCTTGTCACTTAGTAGATTCGAATAAATATTGCTTAGCCATGCCTAGATATCGGTAGTATTGGGCGATCATCGACTTAGTCGGTGATCTTGATCACCTAAATGCTATTATTATTCCATTATGTCTAACCCTTGTGTTTTACCAATTTGCAAATCAAAAGCGAAAACAAAAATTATATCTTGGCTTGGGCACAATGGTATGTTGGGTGATCTGTTGGGTGTGATTGGAATGGTGCCTAAGTCCCTAAGGACCGAGTTACTTGTGCCATTGATCCAAGCAATTGTTGCGTGCTAACCACACGAGGGGATATGGAACCTCTCTTGACTAAGTACTTTGGGAGGTGTTAATTATGAGTGGTTGGTGGGTGTGTTCTGTGTGTGTGTGTTGTGGTGTTGGAGGAGCATTAGCAGGCGGTTAGGCTGTCTAATGTGTCTTTCTCCGTGGGTTGCGGCTCTTAATTAGCATCGTCCATTGGAAAGCGTCTTGTTACACTTAGTCATGCACGCATACCAAAGGGATTGTGCTAACAGTGGTGGTGGAAGGCGGTCTATCGTGTGGGTACATTGGTACACCTGCGGGGTTTAAAACTATTCGAATAGCCTCGTCTAGGTTATGGACACGCTTGGTTATTTCCGCAAGAACTAGACTACAACCTTTTAAAAAACTTAAACTTGACATGGGTGGTATGAAGGGGTACTTCATGCTATTGTTGTGGTGACTATGGGTTAGTCGCTTCTAGGTTGGTGTTGTCATCTATCTATTGTTATAATTGTCTCTCTTTTATTTGAACAATAAAAGTTAATTGCAAACTTGCTTTGAATCTATTACCTTATTGCAAATGAAAACTTGCTTCATCTTTGAAAATAAGTCGAGCCTCATCCACTTAAATAAAGCTTGCATGTAGTTAATTATAGTTACGTTATCTCACACGTTAGTCTTGCAGTACAAAAACAAGTTTTGTACTCATCGCTTTGCTTATTATTAATTGTTGCGAGAGGAAGAAGGTGAGCCCCAAGGGCCTCACTTTTGTGAGTTGTGTTGCTGTATGCAGGATGATTAGCTTGGCGGTCGGTTGGTTGCCTTGTGGGTAAAGGCACACCGATTGGCTTTTGTTTATCGCCATCTTATGGCCATTTTGCTTCCGCTGTGTATTTACTTAATTGTACGTCTTTTGGCCGGTCGGCCTCTCTTTTGTATTAACTCTCTGTATATTATCTATGTCTTTCAGTTGTTGCTTTGCTTCGGCTCTATGTGTATGAATGGAATTGATGTATGATTTTGTAGCAGGGTGTGTATCTGCAATTCAGGAAGTATGCATATCTCGAGGCTTGGTTTATTTGATTTGTACTGTTAGGACCAAGTGGATGGTTAAACAGTACAAGCCGAATAAACCGGGGTCCTCACAAAGTTGGTATCAGAGCCATTCCAACCGTAGTAACCCAAGCTTGGTCGTCTTTAGGATATTTTGGAAAACTTAATTTCAAAGTATCAAATGATTTATGAAAGCTTAAGTAAATCCTCAGATTTTATTCCTTACCTATCTTAGCTTTCTTCTCTCATCTTGCTCTAATTTGAGTTTTAAAAGTTGTTCTCCTTTCCTTCTCTCAAAAGATAGTTGTATCGTTTAAATTGGGTTTTGGGAACCATTGAGTTTGGCAAATTGAAGTGTTAGCTGCCCTCTATAAGGTTTTGAAGCTTCGGAAGTTGAAGATTTCGGCTTAGAAGCTTGGATGCAAAATCTGGACAGCGATCATTCAGTTTCCGGACAGCAAGCTCAAAGGTTTCTAAATAGGGTAGAAAATGAGAGGTTAATCAACTAAAATTGTGGGCATAAAAGGGGTAAGAAGTGATACTAGTTAGCTAAGTATCTAACACTTATTTCGCTAGTTTAACTTTGCTCTCGAATAATGTTAGACTTGAGGTAGTGTGCTGAAATTTTTTTCTCTTCTCAAACCATGGCTCGTTCGTTCAATACAGGTTGATGACATCGAGAAGTTGAGATTTGGTTGGGTGTTTCCCTTGCTGTTTTGGAGCTTCTTTGGAAACATTTAAAGTTTGTTTACTTGCTGTTTTTGGCTTTCGGTTAGGGTGATATCTCATTCCCCTAATCGTTAGCTTTTCGCTTTCATCAACTTCTAGTATTAGTGCTTTGGTTTCTAACCTAAATTTCTTGAACCAGGATGGCTGGAGGTACTCGTAGCGGCCGTGGTCGTGATGCAGTTTGGATGAGGAGCTCCGCCTCCTCAGACCATGGCTGAGGTCCTTCTTGGATCGAGCGCAACCGTTCGGAGGGCGGAGGTCCTCTTGGATGTTATTGCGCGCAACACCTCCATACGACCGGTGCCTCGGGATCCGGCAGGGGGCGGGACATCGCCTCGTGGGGTTTGGTGAGTTTCTTCGCACTCGGCCCACGTTCTCAGTCGAGGACCCATTGACGCGGATGATTGGCTGCGTCGAGTTGGCGTAAGCTTCGGCGTTGCTCGATGCTGGACCGGGGCGGGGCACTCTTTGCCTCCCATCAGTGCGAGGGCGGCACTCTCTGGTGGGAGAACTGCTTGGCCATGCAGCCCGGCCACACTGTCTCTTGGGATGAGTTCGGACGGCGTCCGTCGAGCTCACATCCTGCCGGCTTGATGAAGTGAAGAAGAAGGAGTTTCGCGCTCAAGCAAGGCGTAAGTCGGTGATGGAGTACATGCGAGTTCAACCACTTGGCTCGTTATGCTCCATCGAGGTGGCCACCGATGAGGCCAGCGGGAGAAGTTCATGGAGGGCTTATGCGAGGAGCCGCAAGGCAGGCTCTCCATTGTGGACTTTCTTGACTTTCGGGCTTTGGTGGACAAGGCCATTGTTGCTTGAGCACAAAGCGGCGTTGGCGAGTCCCGCAGCGCAAGTGGGAGGCCCGCGGTCCGCTGGCCGGCCTCTCCGTCCCGTGTCGGGCCTGCCCGAGGCCCGTTACGTAAGCTTCACTACCACCGAGGCCGCCAGCACGGCTCCTCGCCCTCCGCGGCGTGCCCCGATCACGTGCGCTGCGAACAGCGAGTGGCCCCGCAATCCATTGCCGGGTCACTGCTTTTCATGCAACCGAAGGGCATTATGCCAATAGTTGCCCTAACGGGGCCGAGCGGCCTCGTCTTAATGGAGGGCGCGCAGGGGAGGTGGCCCTCCCGAGATCGAAGGTTGTCCCGCTACCCAAGGCGTGGGTAGTGGCGCGTCAACCTCATCTCCGCGGAGGAGGCACGAGGAGGCACCGACGTCGTGTTGGGTACCCTTTCGGTTAACTCTTTCCCTGCTACTGATTTTGTTTGATTGGCGCATCTCATTCGTTTGTTTAGTCTTTTCTTCTTGTGGGAGGTCTTCTTTTCACTCCATTGTTGGTCCCATTGCTCATTCGCTCTCTGGTTCGGAGTTGAGAGCGAGTTTGAGTGTAGGGATGTCCTGTTGAGATAGAAGGGTAGGATTCTTGGCAAACCTTATCCTCCTTCGATCGGCAAGCTTAGATGTAATCCTAGGCATGGATTGGTTGTCTCGGCACATGGGACAAATTGATTGCGCTAGGAGGCTCATCTACCTCACGATCCTTCCGTGGCGGGTTAAGCTTTTCGCCGAAGTGTAGGACCGCATCTCTTCGCGCTTGAAGCGAAGCCAGCTCTAGATATTAGTGAAGTCGGTGGTATGTGACTTTGTTGATGTCTTCCCAACGACCTTCGGGGATGCCACGATTCGAGACCTCGAGTTTGTCATTGAGTTGGTTCCTGTCGCCCGATTTCAAAGAGGCCTTACGGATGGACCCAATTGAGTTGGTGGAGTTGAAGAAGCGGTGGGTGAGCTTCAGAGAAGGGTTTCATCCATCCTAGCTCATCTCCTTGGGGATGCTCGGCAATCTTTGTCGAAAAAGGACAAGGCAGCTGCGCATAAAGCGTTGATTACCGTCCACTTAATGAAGTAACGGTAAAGAACAAGTACCCTTTGCCCGTATCGATGATCTCTTCGATCAATTAAGCGGAGCTCGAGTTTTCTCCAAGATTGATGCGAGTGGGATATCATCGAGTTGGATTCGACACGAGGATATTCCAAAGCGACCTTTTCTACTCGTTATGGCATGCGAGTATACCGTCATGTCATTGGCAACCAATGCTCCGGCCTTGTTCATGAACCTCATGAATTCGGTGTTCATGGAGTATTTGGATAGGTTCGTTGTGGTCTTCATCGATGATATCCTTATCTACTCCAAGAGCGATGAGGAACACAGAGCATTTGAGGCTTGTGTTGGGCAAGCCGCGAGCACAAGCGTATCGCGAGTTCAGCAAGTGCGCGTGCGGTTGAAGGAAGTAGCCTTCTTAGGCCATATTCTTTCGGCGGGAGCGCGAGGCGTGGATCCTAGCAAGATCGGCGGCGTGCTTTCTCGAGTCGACCCGCCGGTCCACAGAGTTCGGAGTTTTCTTGGTTTAGCGGGATACTATCGTCGCTTTATCGAGAACTTCTCCAAGATAGCGGCCGATGCGGAATTGCTCAAGAAGGACAAGAAGTTCGTGGTCCGTGATTGCGAGAAAGTTTCCAAGAACTTAAGAAGCAATTGACCACGCTCCGTTCTTGTTCTCCCGATGTCCGTCGAAGCTTCGATATCTTTTGTGGCGCTTCTCGTCGAGGCCTCGGTTGTGTCCTTATGCAAGAAGGCAAGGTAGTGGCCTATGCATCAAGGCAATTGAGACCTCATGAACTCAACTATCCTACCCATGACTTGGAGTTGGCGGTGATCCATGCACTTAAGATTTGGCGACATTACCTAATCGTGTCGTTGTGAAGTGTATTCGGATCACAAAAGCTTGAAGTATTTGTTCACCCAACGGACTGAACCTCGGGCAAAGGAGATGGTTGGAGTTGATCAGGACTATGACATGGGTATTCACTACCATCGGGCAAGGCCAATGTCGTTGCGGATGCGCTTAGTCGTAAAGCGCATTGCAATGCATTCTTTGCTCAAGAGCCTCGACCACCCTACGGAGGAGTTTGCGTCTCAACTTGGATTTGGTTGAGCACGGTTCCTTCTTTGCCTTGGTTGTCTGACCAACCTTGGTGGATCGGATCAAGTCCGCTCGCGATCGGGCGTTGGAGTGAACCGCATCAAGGAAAATGTCAAGAATGGAACGACCAAGTGCTTCTCGTAGATGAGCTTGGTGTCGTGAGGTTCGCACAGCGCCTCGTGGTTCCAAAGGACATGGAGTTGCGGATTTGATCCTCATGAAGCCCACGATTCTCAGTTATCCATTCATCCGGGGCCACAAAATGTACCGGGATCTTCGCGGAGATTTTGGTGGACCCGAATGAAGAGGAGATCGCAAGGTTCGTTTGCGAGTGCGGCGTGTGTCGTCGTGTCAAGGCCAAGCATCGGCGTCGGTGGATTGCTTGACCCTTGCCCATTCGGAGTGGAAGTAGGATTCGGTCGGGATGGATTTTATCACGGCCTACCTAGATCACCGAGGGCAATGATGCCATTTGGGTTATCATTGACCGATTGACGAAAGTGGCGCATTTTCTTCGATCAAGACCAAGATTCGTACCGGTCACCTTGCGAGCTCTATATCGCCGAGGATAGTGAGCTTGCATGGGTGTGCAAAACGATCATTTACGATCGTGGTTCCATCTTCACTTCGATTCTCGCATAGCTTACAAGAAGCTATGGGAACTCGTCTTTCTTTCAGCACCGCATATACCCCCAAACAGATGGTCAGACCGAGAGGGTCAACCAAGTTTTGGAGGACATGCTTCGAGCTTGTGTCCTTTCCTTTGGGAAGCATTGGGAGAAGTGCTTGCCATTCGCCGAATTTTCTTATAACAACAGTTTCCAAGCCAGTCTCGGCATGGCACCATTTGAGGCCCTATACGGGAGGAAGTGTAGGACCCGTTGAAGCTGATGCGAGACCGGTGAAAGACCTTTCTTTGGCCGGACTCGATTAATGAGGTGAGGTCAAGTCCGGCTCATTCGAGATCGATTGCGCACAACTCAATCCGAGCAAAGAGCTATGCGGATCGCCGTCGTCGTGAGTTGAGCTTTGAGCCCAATGACCGTTTATCTCAAGGTTTCTCCCGAAAGATCACCGGCGTTTTGGTGTCAAGGGCAAGTTGGCTCCTCGATATGTCGGTCCATACAGTGTTATCGAGAAGAAGGAGCTGTTGCCTACAAGTTGGAGTTACTGCTGCACTTGCGGGGTACATGATGTGTTCCATGTGTCCCGGCTAAAGAAGTGCCTCCGTGTTCCAAGCGAGGAAGCTCAGTTGGAAGCCACGGATGTTCGGGAAGATTTGACCTATCATGGCGCCTGTTCGCGTACTCGAGGAGGCGAGCGAAGAACAAGGAACAAGACCATCAAGCTCCTTAAAGTTCGGTGGTCAAACCATTCGAGGATGAGGCTACATGGGAGCGAGAAAATCGTCTCGTCTGAGACTACCCTCTTTCTTTTCCGAGTGAACCAAATCTCGGGACGAGATTTTTGTAAGGGGGGGAGGTTTGTAACATCCCTATTTTGGCTTGTGTTTCAAATGTAATAAAATAAGGATAATTTAAAACTTCTCTTACAACCTTGTGCTTCTGGGATTTTCTGAGATTTTTGTAAAAGGATTTTGGGAAATCCAAAATCAAAACCCCCCAATATATCAATTCAAAAACCTCATTGGTGAAATCTTGTGTCAAACCCTTGGAAATAATTTTTCCTTGGTTCTAGGGTTGCTTGGTAACACCTCTGAATTATTTCATAATTTTTGGAAAATATTTGAAATATTTTAGAGAGCAAGTCAAACCTTGGTCAAACCTTTGAAATAACCTTCGGAATTTCTTGAGAAAATCCCAGTGCACAAAAATCTCTGGAAATTTTATGGAGGGTTAATCCTTAAGTCAGAAGCTCGGTTAAAATTTCATAAATTTTGCGATTGATTTGATGCCTCAATTAAATCCCCAAAGTTTCAATTCAAAAATCAAACCCTATCGGTTTTCACTTTGTTCTCAGTGCGAGTCGGACTCGGGCTCGAGCCAACCGACTTCGGCGAGTCAACTAACGCACTCGGCGCGATCGGCGGCCGTGGCGTCATCGGCCGTTGGATCTCCATCGAGCGGCTCTCATTCGTGTAAGCATTCGGACAACTCCGGTTGCCTCTAATTCTCGGCCGTTGGATCCCCATCGGACGGTGGAGCGATTGTCGCGGCCGTTTCAACTCGATCGCCGCGAGGCGCTGGATGCCGTCGGACGGTGGCCATCGTCGTCCTCCTCTCTCGCTGGCGCGGAGCCATGGCGGGGCGGCGTGGAGTGCGCGATGCCTGTCACCTCCGTCTTCGTCAACGGCTCTGCAGTGCATTAAATGCCGTCCTCCACCGCCCGTTTAGTCGTCGTCTCAAGCGCTCCCGTCGCTCACGCGCGACCGCGCGGCAGCGGAACCGGCGAACAACGGTGCTCTCTTGCTCCTCGAGCCTACTTAAGCCCCCTTGTCCTCCTTTGTCCTCCTTTACACACCTTGAGCTCTCCCGTGCACCCACTGCCCTTGTGGAGCTCCCGAGCGCTCGAAATCTCCTTGCCGCCATTGTTGCCCACGGAGCTTCTTGGTGAACCCAGTGCTCTAGTTGTTCCCTGGCTCCCTCCTTGCTCCTGCACCTTCCTCTCACCTCGGTGGTGCTTAACAACTGCTCCATTTCAGGTTGCTTCAACGGGAGCACCGGGATTTTGGTTTTCCCCCAATTCGGCCGCGAGCGCCTCTTTTCGTCTCCAGCGCCGGTAAGACCTTCATTTCTCTATTGCTCTCGGCTAGACCTCCTCTGGGGTGTTGAGATGCTATTGGCATCACCCACTCTTCTTTGTTTGATCCAGATTTCTCCCTCCGCGTGAAGCCTCCGCCGCTCGTCTCTGTCCTCCGCCGCGACACCCCTCCGGCCGATTTATTTTCACCGCGACCTCCGGTGAGTCTCGGCACCCTCCGGTAGCTAGCGCGCAAGAGAGTGGGGCTTAGCCCCTAGCGTTCGGCGGTTATCGTTTTTACCGCTGGATCGTCTCCGCCCCTCTTTGTCGCGCCGGCGGTGTAGGTCATCTCCGGCGGTGTTTTTGGGAGGGCGTGTGCGCAGGGGTATTGCGCTCCCATTTTTCCACTCAGCCCGCGCCGCCGTAGCCCAGCTCGCCGGCGTCGCGCGAGGCAGCGGCGGTGTCGCGGTTACGTTGTCGGGCGACAGCGCTGCGGAGCGGCGTGGCGATCTTGGCCGTTGGATCCGAGATCAGCGACCACGGAGCCTCCACGTCGGCCCTACGTTCGCGCGTGAGGAGTGTTTTAGTGCTGGTTCAATGTCGTCCGTTGGATCGAGATCTGCGGTGTGGGTTAGCCACATCGCCTCTTTCTCGATCTGCCGGTTTCGCTAAGTCCGAAATCCGTATCACATTAAGGTCTTCTCATTTTCATATCTTTGTCATCTTAGCTCCAATTTAGATGATTCCGGTTTGTTAGCTTCCTTATACCTTGAACTTAAATAGAAAAATAATTGTAGACCATGATCAAACCTGGAAAACCATTTTCAAAAATAGTAAACAAGTGAACTTAATACTGTTTTTCAGAACTTTTAGCAAACTTGTAAAATGCATATCTTTTTATCTATAGCTGATTTTTGTATGAATCCAATTGGATTAGCTTCCACTGATAGTGTATTTTCTAGGCAAATTGGTTTCACAAATTTTACTGTTTTTAAAAAAATCATAAGGATCATATTTTAGTTTAATACCCTAAACAATTTAGACAAATCATAACTTTTTCAATGTAACTCCAAATGACCTGAAATTTTATATGGCTTATCACTGTACCAGTAGGTAGCTACCATAAAAGTTTCAGCTTCAAAATCTTTCTAGAAAATATTTTTGCTACAATACCTAATTATGACCGAAAATAGGTTTTTAGGGAATATCTTTTGCACCACAAATCCAAATTAGGTTTTTCCAGTTTCTATGTCTAGGTATATTCGTATTTTACCTTGTGTATAAATTTCGTCGCGTTTGGATAATTTTTGCTTGCTCTTTTGTTTAAGTGTTGCTCGTCTTATTGGTTGTTTCGCTCTTTCGCAGGCTTCGACATTTGCGTTAACCACGAGAACGATCCTCATAGCAGTTTGAGCAACAACAAGCGAGCAAGCGGTTTGATCATTTCCCACTTGATCCCATTACTTTTAAAGTCTAATATTTTGTTTAACTTCTATGTATGCATTGCTATTTTGTTGTTAAATTGATTAGTTAATCCTCTAGTTGCATAATCTGTAGGTAAATGTTTATCTTCTACTACGAGCCTAGGTTATTTCTTTGTGATTAGAGTTCGTTGGATGAGCTCTTGTCACTTAGTAGATTCGAATAAATATTGCTTAGCCATGCCTAGATATCGGTAGTATTGGGCGATCATCGACTTAGTCGGTGATCTTGATCACACAAATGCTATTATTATTCCATTATGTCCAACCCTTGTGTTTTACCAATTTGCAAATCAAAAGCGAAAACAAAAATTATATCTTGGCTTGGGCACAATGGTTTGTTGGGTGATCTGTTGGGTGTGATTGGAATGGTGCTTAAGTCCCTAAGGACCGAGTTACTTGTGCCATTGATCCAAGCAATTGTTGCGTGCTAACCACGAGGGGATATGGAACCTCTCTTGACTAAGTACTTTGGGAGGTGTTAATTATGAGCTGGTTGGTGGGTGTGTTCTGTGTGTGTGTTGTGGTGTTGGAGGAGCATTAGCAGGCGGTTAGGTTGTCTAATGTGTCTTTCTCCCGTGGGTTCTGACTCTTAATTAGCATCGTCCATTGGAAAGCGTCTTGTTAGACTTACCCATGCTGCATACCAAAGGGAGTGTGCTAACCGTGGCTGGTGGAAAGGCGGTCTATCGTGTGGGTACATTGGTACACCTGCGAGGTTTAAAACTATTCGAATAGCCTCGTCCTAGGTTATGGACACGCTTGGTTATTTCCGCAAGAACTAGACTACAACCTTTTAAAAAACTTAAACTTGACATGGGTGGTATGAAGGGGTACTTCATGCTATTGTTGTGGTGACTATGGGTTAGTAAGCTTCTAGGTTGGTGTTGTCATCTATCTATTGTTATAATTGTCTCTCTTTTATTTGAACAATAAAAGTTAATTGCAAACTTGCTTTGAATCTATTACCTTATTGCAAATGAAAACTTGCTTCATCACGAAAATAAGTCGAGCCTCATCCACTTAAATAAAGCTTGCATGTAGTTAATTATAGTTACTGTTATCTCACACGTCGGTCTTGCGAGTACAAAAACAAGTTTTGTACTCATCGCTTTGCTTATTATTAATTGTTGCAGAGGAAGAAGGTGAGCCCAAGGGCCTCACTTTTGTGAGTTGTGTTCTTGCGCTGTCTGGGACGATTAGCTTGGCGGTCCGGTTGGTTGTCTTGTGGGTAAAGGCACACCGATTGGCTTTTGTTTATCGCCATCTTATGGTCATTTTGCTTCATTTGTGTATTTACTTAATTGTACGTCTTTTGGCAGTCGGCCTCTCTTTTGTATTAACTCTCAGTATATTATCTATGTCTTTGATTGTTGCTTTGCTTGGCTCTATGTGTATGAATGGAATTGATGCATGATTTTGTAGCAGGGTGTGTATCTGCAGTGCAGGAAGTATGCATATCTCGAGGCTTGGTTTATTTGATTTGTCTTGTTAGGACCAAGTGGATGGTTAAGCAGTACAAGCCAGAATAAACCAGGGTCCTCCTGAGCACTTCGGCGGAGGTGGTTTTGATACTTCATAACTTTTCTTGATGATTTCGTAGATATGGCTATGTCTACTTGATGAGACATAAGTCGGAATCCTTTGAAATATTCAAGGAATTTCAAAATGAGGTACAAAATCAACTTGGCAAGACAATCAAATGTCTACGATCGGATCGTGGAGGTGAATATTTGAGCCATGAGTTTGGTGATCATCTAAAGAAATGTGGAATTGTTCCACAACTCACTCCACGGAGCGCCTCAATGGAATGGGGTGTGCGAGCAGCGGAACCGAACATTGTTGGACATGGTTCGGTCAATGATGATCCAATCGATCTTCCATTGCAGTGCAGGGATACGCTCTAGAAACCGCAGACTTTCACATTAAATAGGGTTCCATCAAAAGCATGGGAAGACACCATATGAGATATGGACCGGAAGTGTCCCGCTTGTCTTTCTCAAGGTATGGGGTTGTGAGGCGTATGTCAAGCGTTTGACGTCGACAAACTCACACCCAAGTCGATAAGTGCTTCTTTGTGGGGTATCCTAAGGAAACTAAAGGATATTACTTTTACAAGCGGAAGAAAACAAAGTGTTTGTTGCGTAATGGTGTCTTCTTGGAGAAATAGTTTCTTTCCAAAGGAGTCGGTGGGAGTAAGGTGCAACTCGAAGAAATTCGGAAACATCCGAAAATGTTTCAACTCCTATCGAGTCTCTACGGGATGAACAAAATGTTGTTAAACTGTAGATGAAGCATCACCCACGTAGATCTAAAGGCCACGTCAATTGCCTATAAGGTATGGGCATGGCGTTTTATTAATGAATAATGATGAGCCTAATACTTATTGGAGCGATGGTAGACCGGACTACGAGTCATGGCTTGAGGCCATGAGATCCGAAATAAAGTCCATGCATGACAATCAAGTTTGGAACTTGGTTGATGCACCTGATGATGTTAAAACCATTGAGTGCAAGTGGATTTTTAAGAAAAAGATAGATATGGATGGAAAGGTTCACATTCATAAGGCACGACTGGTTGCGAAGGGTTTCAAACAAATTCAAGGTGTTGATTATGATGAAACCTTCTCTCTGTCATTTGTGCTTAAGTCTATCAGGATCATTCTAGCCTATTCTTGCATATTTCGATTATGAGATATGGCGGATGGATGTCAAAACGGCTTTCCTAAATGGAAACCTAAGTGAGGATGTGTACATGACACAGCCTGAGGGTTTTGTCGATCCAAAGGAAGCTAGAAAGGTATGCAAACTTAAGAAGTCCATCTATGGATTAAAGCAAGCATCTCGGAGTTGGAACATTCGTTTTGATGAGGTGGTCAAAGGGTTTGACCGTCAAGAATGAAGAAGAACCTTGTGTTTACAAGAAGGTTAGTGGGAGCAAGCTTGTGTTTACGATCTTGTATGTGGATGACATACTACTGGTGGAAATGATATTCCAATGCTTGAATCATTAAAACTTCATTAAGAAATAGTTTCTCAATGAAAGATTTAGGAGATGCGACATATATTCTTGGTATAAGAATCTATAGAGATAGATCTAAGAGGCTAATTGGATTAAGCCAAGACATGTACATTGACAAGGTGTTGAAGCGGTTCAACTTGCAAGATTCCAAAAGGGGTTTCTTGCCCATGTCACATGGTATTAATCTTAGCAAGACTCGGTGCCCTTCGACCATCGATTAGAAAGACAAAATGGTAGAATTCCATAAGCTTGGCTATAGGATCTATCATGTATGCCATCTTGTGCACACGACCGGATGTGTCGTATGCTCTAAGTGTTCTGAGCGGATATCGATCGAGATCGGTGAATGTCAGCGGATAGCGATCAAGAATATCCTTAAGTACTTAAGAAGGACTAAGGATGCATTCCTTGTATATGGTGGTGAGGAAGAGCTGGTCGTAAATGGTTACACGATGCTAGTTTCCAAAGCGACAAGGATGATTTCAGATCGCAATCGGGGTTTGTGTTTTGTTTAAATGGAGGAGCAATAAGTTGGAAAAGTTCCAAGCGAGGAACGGTTCTTGATTCCACAGCAGGTGAATACATTGCGGCCGGAAGAAGCTGCGAAAGAGGCCGTATGGATTAAAAAGTTCATTAGTGAGCTGGGTGTGGTTTCGAGTGCTTCATGTCCAATGGATCTCTATTGTGATAATAGTGGAGCCATTGCACAAGCTAAGGAGCCTAGATCGTATCAAAAGTCCAAGCACATACTTCGGCGATACCACATTATTCGTGAGATCGTTGAGAGAGGTGATGTGAAAATATGCAAAGTGCACACGGATTTGAATATTGCTGATCCGTTAACAAAGCCTCTCCCACAACCTAAGCATGAGGCGCACACAAGAGCTATGGGTATTCGATACCTATACGATTGACTCTAGTGCAAGTGGGACATTGTTGGTGATATGCCCTAGAGGCAATCATGGAGATGATTGTATCACGTCTATGTTTATGAGTTCTTGAATAAATGTTATTCTGTTCCTTGAATGAATCATTAGTTCTGAAGATCAACGAGTATGTGACTTGTTGGTGAAACACTTCGACTTATATGATGTCGTTTTAAAAGTATCCCTGGTCGAATGTCATTGATCGAACACGGTGACTCTACGACCAGTACATGTATTGATTGATGATCATGTTTCACGGTCATGGATATGGGGATATCAAATCAATAATGTAAACACATGTTAGAGAACATGGGGTTGGAATGACCCACCTTGAGACACTATAGAGATTGTTATGATTCTATGTGTCATTAGTTGGTCTCAAGCAATGATGATGTATAATCCTTAGACACGAGATCAGCATTGTTCCCTACATGTGTAATAGCACTCTTAGGGGTTGCCAAGCGCTACTAGAATCGGTAGTTATAAAGGTAGCTTTGGGTATGCTATGAAACATGCGGAGGATGTGACTGGTCGGATATGGGATTTGCCCCTCCTAACATAACGGAGAGATGTCTGGGCCTCAAGTAGTCGGATAAAGAAAGTGCATGGCGTGCCACTAGTGGTCGAAGAGTTCGACCACGTAAGGTTATCCGACAACTCGATCGAGAAAGTATTGAACAGTCCATGGATGACACACTATCTCACCCGGAGTTCAAACCGGATATCGTGAGGCAAAGGAGAATCTTGGAGTAAGTCGCTTAGTTCGATCAGATCCGGACAAGTCGTATGGTGATACGAGCAAGTCGTGAAGCGATCGAGCGAAATCCTGAGTGGTCAAAACACAGTCGTAAGGGTTTCTGAGGTGGTCGTGGACCGTCTGACGAGTCGGTATAAAGATAAGACACAGTCGTAAGTGATGAGGACCTAGTCATAGATCATATTGCATTAAGGTTCGTCCGATATAATTTGTGTGTATTCGGAATCGTTATGTCACGCTAGGGACACTCGACTTGTGATCGGAAAGGTTTTCGAGTCACAACCGACACGCATAAACCTAACGGGTCACACACTTAATGGGATGGAACAAACCGAGCGAATACGATTCGTTAAAAGTGTTCGGATAGGATCAGACACGGGGCACTATATAAGGAGATGCTTGAGGCTAGTTTTGGTGTGACAAGAGAGACACGTGAGTTGTTTCCACCAAAACCCTAAACCGCCATCTTCTTGAGAGAGCCTTCCGTGCGACTTGGTGCTAGCACACCGTGCGGTTGTTCCTTCTCCGGGCGTGTGGATACCGTAGAGGCGCTCTGCGGTCATTTGTTGCGCCGAGGGCGATCCGTGATCTTCACAAGGCGTGGAAGCTTTGGAGGAGGCGATCGACTACGAGCGTTGGGCGATCATCTCGACCACTACATCGGCGCGTTCATCGTCGGACTAGGCTACTCGACTCTACTTCGGCGTGCTGCGCGCTTAGTGGTAATGATCTGTGATCATATATCTTGCTTGACATCCTGGTTTACGTGGTAGAAATTTTGTTTTATGGCTAGCGTAGCCTACCCGTATCCCTACAGGTAAGCCCTGGGCCGTCCATCTGCAGATCTGCGGCTGTGATTGGCCCAAGCAACCGCACCGTCCGAATGCATTCCTCCGCGTGAGCCGTTGGATCTTTAGGTATCGCGCATGTGCGCTGTTCCCGGCGCGCGTGGACCGTAAGATTTTAGATCAAGGGTTGTCAAGCGTCCACGTCGCTTATTTCTGTTAAGTTCGAATCTTTTTCTGTAAGCATTTATTTATCAACTAAAAATTGTATCGAAACTTTAAAAATTCATAACTAATTCTTGTTAACTACTTTTTAGGTAATTCCAACTGTAATAAATTCTGTTGTCTCTAAAGCTTAATATAAAAATGCAATTGGGTATAATTCAGTACCAGAAAGTCTTATAACTAAAATAACTTGGTTCCTGTCATTAGAATATTCCAAAAATAGGAATAAAACTTGAAAAATGCATATCTTTTTCTGTAGATTTCCAATTAGTGCAAAATCAATTTTGTTAAATTCCTCTGTTAGTGTACTTTAATATGAAATAGGTTTTAAGCATAGTTAAAATTAATAAAATAGTGGCATTAGATTTCTGACTTAGAAAAATCATAAGTAAATGTGTATAACTCCAAATTTAGTAAATTCAACTTTGTCGTTATTAGGATGTCGTAATCTACTTGCTATAAAAATTTCAGACCCTAGATCATTCTAGAAAATTTTGCCATGAACAGTACCAGAAATTAATTTGGTAAATTGATAGGCTGAGAAAGAGTATTTTGGATATATCTTTTGCATACTAAGTCCAAACTGCATGATTCTTGTTCCTAAAATTGTCTAAAATCATTCTCTAGCTGCTGTATAAATTTTATTAGATTTGGATGTCTTTTGCTGTTGGAGTTTATTTGGTGTTCTTCGTTCTTATTGGTTTATTGCCTTTTCGCGTTAGGTTCCGAAGACAATACTGATAATAATTATGAGCCACAGCCATCAGATCCTGCACTCCAGCAAGGCAAGCAGATGTAGCATCATTTGATCATATTGTTCCTACTATTTTCAAATTCTAATATGTTGTTTGCAAATTCTATGTATGCATTGCTATGTTGTTTTAAACTATTGTCGATAGTTGACCCAGTAGATGCATTATCAGTAAGAAATGTTTATTCCTCCACTACTGAGCCTAGGATTACTTGCTGTGATTTTGGGTTCGCTGGATGAACCCTTGTCACTTAGTAGTTTACGTGTCATTATGCTTAACCATGCTTAGTAATCGGTAGAAATGGGCGATTATCGACTTGTCGATAATCTTGATCACACAAACTTATTATAATCTCTATGTTTCAGCCTTGCGCTATGTCTAAATTGCAAAACTAAAACTGAAAATGAAAAAATTTAGACTTGGGCACAATGGTAAGATGGTGTGATCTTTTGGGTGTGATTGGAATGGTGCCGGGTCAATTAAGGACCGAATTACTTGTGAGTACACATTATCAGAGCATTTACGTGCGTGCTAACCACACTAGAGGATATGGGACCTCTCTTAGCTGAGTACTTTGGGTGTGTTAATTAATGAGTCGCGTGGTGGGTTGCATATTTAATTATATGCAACATGGACATGTTTGTGGGGAGAGGAGCACCAGCGAGGGCGGTGTGTCTGCTCCACGTATGGGTCCTTGTGATCCATATTTAGTCGACAGATCACTAAGGATTAACCCCCATACGTGCGTATCTTGATTAGCATATTCCATTGGAAAGGGTTCGTAGGACTTAGCCGTGCCGGCATACCAAAGGAAGTGTGCTTAATAGCTTGGCAAAAAGGCGGTATGAAGTGTGGGTACATTGGTACACCCCTGCAGGGTTACAAACTATTCGAATAGCCTCGTCCTAGGTAATGGACACGCTTGGATAAGCTTTTCAAGGGTTAGACTTCAACATTTTAATTAAACCTTGATGGGTGGTATGAATCGGGGATTCATGCTATGTTGTGGTGACTTTGGGAAGTCACTTCTAGGTGGATACATGTTATTTATGCTTACTCACGATTATTTAAATGTTTAAAAACGGATTTGCTCAATCGCTTTAAAATCTATTACATTATTGCAAATGAAGCTTACTTCATGCGTCCAAAGAACCATATAACCAAATTCCTTTGACACAGCTTTCATGTAGCTATGTATAGGCTTGTTACTCGTAAGTCTTGCGAGTACATTATTGTACTCACCTGTTTTGCTTATTGTGTGCAGAGGAAGAGGGTGAGCCCGAAGGGCCTCACTTTTGTGAGTTGTGCTGTGGCAGTGTGTGGGGCGATTAGCTTGGCGGCCCGGTCGGTTGCCCTGTGGTGTTATGTGGCTAACCGGTCGTCTTTTGGTTTAAGCCATCTTATGGCATCTTTTGCTTCCGCTCTTACTTTTACTCTTGTCGTCGATCGGCTGTTTTGTAATAACTTATATTATGTATGTCTTTTGGTAGACTCATTATATTCTGTTGTATGAAATTGATGCATGCTTTGGTATGATGTATGTGTAATGCACTTTCTGGGAAGCACATGTTCATCGAGGCCTGAGTTATTACATTTGTGATACAAGAACCAGTGGGAGGTTAAGTATTACAAGCTTAATAAACCGGGGTCTCACAACAAGTTACTTCACAGAAATAAAACCATGTTCAAAACCTACCTTCTATTAAAGTAAACTATCAGAGGAATCTAACAAAATTGATTTTGCACAAATTGGAATTATACAGAAAAAGATATTCATTTTACAAGATTTAATCCATTTTCTGGAATATTCTAAAATGGCTGATATCAAGTTATTAGTATTTGTAAAACTTTCTACTACAGAAACATGTCTAAAAGCATCTTTATATTAAACTTTAGTGACATAAGAATTTATTACAGTTGGAAACACCTAAAAAAGGAGTTAACATGAAGTAGTTATGAGTTTTTAAAGTTTAACTACAATTTTTAGTTGATAAATAAAGACTTACCGAAATAAGGTCAAACTTAACAAAAATAAAACGACACGGACGCTCGTGGGCCGTTGATGCGAAATCAAACGGGCCACACGCACGAAGAACAGCGCACGCGCGCGATTCCAAAAGGAGCCCACCGTTGGATCTAGATCCAACGGCTCACGTGGATAGAAACATTCGGACCGTGTGAATGCCCCGGCCATCCACAGCCACAGATCTGGAGATGAGCGGCTCAGAGCGCACTTCCCTTTGGGGAGTCCGATCAACATACGAATCTCAGCCGTCCATCGCGAGATGGACGATCTAGAGCGATTAGGAAACCGGAGGGTCCAAACGTTCCCTAAATCTGGACCGTTGATACCAAGATCGACGGTCCACGATCCACAAGACAATACGCACGGGGCTTAAGTTCCCGGGGGGGGGTTAATGAGGGCCCACATGTTAGTGAGACAATTTGTTGGCTTAAGACATATCAATTGCTAAGCAATGATTAGCAATTAATGACCCCAGATTTGCCCTAATGAGCCCGTGACTGTGGTTTAAAGCCAACGGGCCCACATGTTAGTGAGAGATGAGGCAAATTCAGACATATTAATGTTAACACAGCGATTAATGACAATCATTAGCATTAATGATGTCCGAAAAGAAATCAGCTAGCGCGAGTGGGGTTTTAAAAAGGCTGAGCCCACTGGTTAGAGACACAACGGGCTAGATTAAGACACAATAATCACCCCTAATGATTTGCGATGATTAGATCATTAATGGTGTCCTAAGGACAACCGAAAACAGGCGATTACGCCCGACAAAACCCGAGCGGGATCTACGGCTCGTCGCCGGCGACTCCGCCGCGGCGGCGCCCACCATGCACCAAAATGGATTCACAATAGTCTTGCGGACCCAATGGTGGTGACCTCGCCGGCGGTGACGGCCCTAAACGCCAGCGAGCCGGAAAATAGCGACGGTGACTAACTCGGCTAAAAGCGAAAATAGTAAAAAGCTCTGCTGCAGTCCAAAGAAGCGAGTGCCACGGCCTCTAGGGACTAATAAGAAGCTACCTTAACCGAGAAGGGCTTCAAAGATGGTCGGAGGAGCTTTGACAGAGAAGGAACTCACCGGAACCGAAGAAGATGATATGAAAATAATAACCTGAGCAAAATGAACACCACCGGGTGGTCATAATAGCTATAATATAACCCATAGAAGCTTCATGAGCAAATAATTGAGAAATGGAGCACTCACCGGAGCTGAGGAAGAAAGGGGATGGTTTCGGCTGAATTTGAACAAACCCCAAATTTGTCAAATCCTGTGAATGAAACCCAAAATTGAGTGAGGGGAAATGATCAGGGCAATGAGGAGTTGAAAAGGGTACAAGAGCATTTGAAAAAGAACCACTCGAACACCGAAGCCATCAACAGAGCTCCACGGCCATTAATGGCGATTTTGGTGTTTTTGGTGGTTTTGAGCTCAACACACAGAGCAAGAGCTGAGGGTGGTGCAAAGGAGTACCAGGAAGGGTTTTGGGGACCTTTATAACGTTTGGAAAACTAGGGTTTGGCAAAAGGAGCCTCTCGGGTGAGCTAAGTCCATGACACAACCATGGACCGAAAAGAAAGATGATGGAGATGTAGGAGTAGGGCGAGATCGTGGCCAAAAGACCCGCAAGCACTTAATGCCGCCGGGGAGGCGTTGCTGGGAGCACGATTTGACCCAAACCATGCCTCTCTTTGTTCACGCACGGCTGGAGGTTGAAGATGACTAGAAAAAGGCTCGAGCGATTTTGAGCCCTTGGATTAGAAATGAACGGCTCAGATTTCTCGAAACTCCTGAGGTTTAAATACAACGGAGGAGATTGTGAGCGTTGGATTTTAATCCAATGGCTCAGATCAAACAAAACAATCGGAGGTCCGAGCGTAACTAGCGATGTGGGCGGTGCGATTTTAATCCAACAGTGGGGTTCGCCCAAGGCTCCGAGTTTGAATCAGCGAGAGGATCGTGAACCCTTGGATCGAGAAATGAGCGGTCGCGATTAAATATGACCTTCGGAGGTCCGAACGTTCTCAGATAACCTGGACGGTTGGATCAAGATCTAACGGCTCACAAGGATCAGCGAATTCGCAGGGTCCGAATGTTCTCGCGAACCTGGGCTGTGTGATTAGGATCCAACGGCTGAGATTCGATGCGCACTTTTAAGCGGACAGGTGCGATTAGTTGGTGGACCAAGTCAAGTGGCTCGAGTCGAGTCGACTCGCACCCAACGAACAGTGAAATCAGATTTTGGGTTTTAAACTGAGCTGGGACTTTGAGGATTTATTTGAGATAGCAAAACAACTCCAAAAATTTTGAAATTTTTACTGGAGCTTGATAACTCAGATATTAACCTTGTGTAAAAATTTTAGAGGTTTTTATGCACTGAATTTTTCTCCAAAAAATTCTGCAAGGCTGTGGTTTAAGGTTTAACTGAAAGTCAAACATGTTTGACTGCCTTCTAAAAATATTCAAACAATTCCCAAAAATTGTGAAATTTTTCAGAGGGGTCACATACCATCCCAAGAACTTAGGAAAAATATTTCCAAAGGATGATCACAAGATTTGAGATGAATATTTTTGGAAGACAAGGTTTTGGATCAAAAGACTTGTGACTTTGTATTTCCATAACTTGTTGTACAGGAATTGTTTAGAACATACAGGAAATACATGATGTAAGAAAAAGTTTTAATTTCTACTCATTTTCTTACATTTCAAAAACAAGTCCAAAATTGGGATGTTACACCTGGATCCATGTGCCCAAGTACGCTCGAGAGCTGGCTCGAGTCCACATATTTGGGACTGCTCAGGCTTTAACTCCACCATACAGAAGTAATGTGATCAAGAACCGTAGCGACCAAGATATTATTTCTTTTCAAGTTTTCCCATTTTTCAAAGTCTTTTCAAAGCTTCAAAAAAATAAAATAAACCATTTGTATTTTATTTGATTAATTAAAGCTTAATTGGAAATTTAAGAAAATGAAAAACAATTTAAATGAATAAAATAAACTTCAATTAAATTTATTTATTTTTTGTATTAAATCTTTTCATGTTCCAATTTTTTTTTTTAAATTCCCTTTTTTGTTTTTTTTCACTTTTCTTCTTTCTCTCCCTATTTTCTCTCTTTGTGGTGGGCGGCCGGTGGCTAGCGAGGTGCTACCATGGGGAGGCAGCACCTTGTTCTTTGGTGTCGAGGCCTGACACCTTCTGTTGCTGCGCGGCGAGGGCAATGACTAGGTCTTTGTGTGGAGGCGCGACAAGTGAGGAGATGTGGTCCACGGCCGCAGCACGCGCGAGCAAGGGGGCCAAAAGTGGAAATTTGGAGCTAACGGGGCTAGTTTAGGAATTACGGGGCACTACGGGGCCAATAGTATCCAAAATTCATTGTATTAAGATACCTAGGACTTTAGCTGTTTAGCATGGCAACGTGTCGGATGCTTGCGATATGCAAATTTATTTCAACTAAAAGAGGCCAAGTTACATATGTTGTATCGTGCAGGCTAGCTATAGGCTAGGCTAGATTAGCATAGTAATGGTACTAGCTAGCATAGTACACTGTACCAGGTGTCCTCCCAGTTAATTGGAGCGGGCGAGCCAACGGTGGAGCTTTCTCTGCCTCCCGATCAATCCAAATAAATCAAAGTATGTGCACGTGATAATTGTTAAGAAACCGGGCCTAGGCCGACAGTCCTATCTTAAGGTAGGCTAATCATCCTAAACCCTAGCAGGGTTTGTAGCCTATAAGTAGGGGTACTAGTCATTGTAAAAGACTGATCGTTTGAGGAAGGAATAAAGAGAAGCAAAAAGCCCCCCTACATCTCTGTATTTAATCTACTATTATGTTCTTGTGTTCTTGCATTGTTCTTACGATTCTGAGTTTGTCTACGAGGTAATTGCTCGAACTGGACTTGCCAGCGACAGTTCCTCAACATGTTATTAGCACAATCGACTCTCCTCGGATCGAAAGGTAACCGTCGTAGCATGACGCTCGTAGATTGAATCGTATTTTCTAGATTGCTTTTTTAATTCTGCAAATTTGGCTTTCTAGATTGTTTTATATGGTGCAAATCCGCTCTAATCTACCGCGAGCAGACTTGAAGTCACCGACACAATGCCGATCAGTAGATTGCATGAAAAAGTGGATGTCGATTATACCGTAGATTGAAAGTTGCAAATGTGTTCTAACCTACCACGAGCACTCTTGAAGTCGTTGGCCAAGCCGATCGGTGGTTGCATGAAAGAACAAATGTTGATTGGACTACATTACCACACGATAAACAGTAATCGACCACGAGCAGTAATCGTGTTGATGAATAGTATCACGCCCGATGAACAGCGCTCACGTCGATGAACAGTATTGGTCGCGATTAGCAATCGCATCGATGAATAGTAATCGAGTTGATGAACAGTATCGGTAGGTGAATAGTACCACACGATAGACAGTGATCATCCGATGAAATAGCACCGGGTGCATGAACAGTACTCACCGATGAACAGTATCACCCCCCGCGATCGGCAAAATCACGCCAACGAACAGTAATCGGTTCATGAACTGTGGCGCTGTTGTCACAGACAGTTATAATTAAAAACCCTCTATGAAGTCTATAATGATCACGCATCGTTTGTGTTAAGAACAAATGCGTGAAATATCCTGATAGATTGTTTGTTGAAAACCGTCTGTGATATTTCTACATATCACAGATGGTTATTGTTAAGAACCGTCTATGATACTTCACATACGGTTTTTATCATGAACCGTCTGTGATATTACCTCTTCACAGACGATTTTTAGCACATCCAATAACACACACGGTCTCTAAACCAAAACCGTCTGTGATTGCATGTAATACAAACGGTTTTGGTCAATCGTATGTGATGAGGCATCCAGTATTAGCCTTTTTATAATAGTGGCGGCTAACACGACGACCAAGAGGGTGGTGACAACACAGCTTAGGATGGTGCAAGAAAGTACGCAGCTTTGCCTGATAGCTGCGGCAACACATTACCACCACAGAGAAGCCACGTCGAGCCGCACAATGTGTTGGCCATCTCACTGTCTTCACTTCTCTGCACTCCCTCCTCTCGCTCACTAGGCTGCTTGGAACAATCGCGTCATCGTCGTCTTCCCCCAAGTTCGGTGGAGATGCGGTCTGCTCGATCTCTTGCTCCGGTGAGCCAATCCATTTTTTCACGTCAAAGTGTGTTCCACGTCCGTTTCACCCTTTCCCCTCACTCAATTTCATATATTCCACAACACGTCGCCCGAATCATCCTCGTCTTCCTCTCTAGGCCTGAGCTCCACCATCGTAAGCTACTCCATCGACCTCCGCAACTAGTGAGTGTCTGTCTATCCTTTCTCCCTATGTCAAAATGTGTTCTAGAGCAGTGTGAACCCGGTTGACTAGGCATGGATCCTTGTAGCCCACCTTAGCTGTCCCGCCGCATGCGTTCCTTAGTGTTGCCTTCAGTCATCGTGGGTGGAATCGCACAGGGCACATCACTGCACGCTGATGCCACCCTTAGGGTCGCTGTGCTAGCCGTGTTCTATTTTCGGGGTCACTAGCTGCGCCTTGGCTCCCCTTGTCGACACCGAGCTCCTAGCTGCACTCCCATGGCTGCCGCCCCTGTAGCTCCCCTTTCTTTGTTTTGATTTGGGGGATAAACCCATGTGGGCCCAAACCCCCAGCTACCATTCACCTACATTCCCTCCAGCTTGTCATCCTACATAGCTAAACGTCATCCTACATAGCTAAACCACCCACTCATGATGCCACATAAGAAAAAAAACATTGTGCAAAACCGGGCTAGAGGGTTATATAGATGGTGTTGCCAACTTTATGATGTTATATATCTGATTTTCAAATTGAGAGAGTTGGATAGACTTTTGAACAAAGTTCAAGTTACATGTACTCTTTTTTTGGGGGGAACAGGGGGAGGGGGTTTGAGGATTTACCATTATAAGATAGATGCATTTGAGGATTTACCCCTCGATATCTCACTGACATATAACCAGTTAAATCCCCAAATATATCTATTCATAACGGTAATTATTTTTCCCAATGCCTGCTACTAGCTTCGGACTCCTCATTTAAAAACTGCGCCCGTGCGTAGAAAAAGACAAAGGGCTTGTTTGGTTTAGGGCCTGAGAGCTGGGCCTGAGAAAAAGTGGTGCACGAGTAGCTGAGAAGCGAGATGATTTTTGGTAGTCGAGCAAGCTTGGAGATGTGGTGTTTGGTTGGTGAAATATGCTTGAAGAGAACGTCAAACTAGAAAATATGTTTTCAGATTGAGGAAGCGTAAACACAAAAATGCGCTTCCTTCCTTCCTCATCCTCTGTGTGAGCGAGGAGGCGAGGGTAGCTTCGAGGCAGCGTTGGTCATCGGAAAGTGGTAGGACGGCGACGGCCACAGAGGGCAAAAATGGAACCAGTCGGTTGAGCGGCCTCGGGGTGGTGGCAGCGCGGCTCGGGCGTGCTGGGGGCGCCGTGTGGCGGCTGGGCGTGGCAAAGAAAGAGGGGCAGCGGCGCTCGGGTGGGATATGCAGGAAGATAGGGGGGAGCACCAGCACCAGTAGAGTGAGGGGATCCTACCAGTGCGAGCTGTGTAGGCAGAGGGACGCCAAGGCGGTCCGGCAACATGGACCACGGGCGGCGTAGTGAGGTCTTCGTCGCGTGATGCGAGGAGGAGGAGAGGACATGAGCGGTGGGGAATGGTTGGGGGAGGTGATGAGGTGCTCAGGGCGAGAGCAATCAAAAAGGAGCTCATCGAGCGAGGAGCGGCGGCGGAAATGGCGTCTTGGCCGGCAACGGGGAAGGAGAGGTCGTCGGCGATTTCCTCTGGAAAAAGGCCAAATTAGTGGAGGGGAAAGACTCATCGTGTCCCGGAACACGCGGTGATGCATGTGGCGAGGAGGAGCTCACCGAGGCGGCAGTGTGGCGAGGGCGGCTTCGGCAACCGAAAACAGAGGCACGGCTTCCTTGAGCGGCGCGGTTCCGGCTTCGGAGAAAGAATGGAGTTGGGAAGGAAGGTTAGGAGGCGGCGGCGCCTAAAAGGAAGGGCTCGAAACCAACTTGGAGGAGGTCGCGTGCGGAGCGGAGCTGGCGGGAGGAAGGCGCCAAGCAAGAGGAAGACGCGCTCGCTGGGAGCCAGGACCCGTTTTTGTGCACTGAGCCTAAGATCGTGCTGGACCGGCGGCCTCCCAGAATCAACCAAACACATCCCGGGATCCTCTCGGCTCGACTCGCCGAGCAAAATGCTCTCGGGCCCACAACCAAAGCGTGCCCAAAGGCTTTTCCACATGCGCACGTGCCTGCACCGCTAAGCACCACTCTGAGACATCGCGTGAGCACATACAATGCTCCTACTTTCCGGAGACAATTTTTTCACTCCTATATGCATGCATATGCGCTGCGCTTCTTGCTATGGATCAAGCACAGTAGCTCGCACACTTGTCCCATGAGCCTTGCGCGTATGCTCGTCCGATGGTGCATCGCATATTCGCATGCATGCCCTTCAGCGCACCGGTTTCGTGTAACATCCCATTTTTGGACTTGTGTTTCAAATGTAAGAAAATGGCTAAGAATTAAAACTTTTTCTTACATTATGTATTTCCTGCTGTACCAAACAATTCTTGTACAAGGGATTACGGAAATACAATGTCACAAGTCTATTTGATCCAAACTATGATATCCCAAAAACAATCTTGTCAAATATTGTGATCATCATTGGAAAATATTTTTCCTGAGTTTCTGTGATGGTATGTGGCCCCTCTGAAAAATTTCACAATTTTTAGAAATTGTTTGAATATTTTTACGGGGCAATCAAACTTATTTGACTTTCAGTCAAACCTGAAATCAGAGCCTTGCAGAATTTTTGGAGATTTATTCACAATATAAAAACCTCTGAAAATTTTATACAAGGTTAATATCCGAGTTAGCAAGCTCCTGTAAAAATTTCATAATTTTTGGAGTTGTTTTGCTATCTCAAATAAATCCTCCAAAGTCGCTGTTCTTATTGGAAAGTCAAAACCTAAATTCACTGTGCTTTGGGTTCGAGTCAGACTCGGGCTCGAGCCAATCGACTCGGTACAGTCAACTAACCGCACCGAGTCTCTCTTTTAAAATCGCACGTCAAATCGCAACCGTTGGATCTTAATCACGCGGCCCTTGTGCTTTTAAACATTCGGACCTTCCGGTTGCGCTGTTAAATTTGAACCGTTGAATTCCCATCTAACCGTCTTGATCCTCTGAAACGATCGGACCCTCCGGTTGTTGGTTTGAATCGGAGCCATTGGATTAAAATCCAACGCTCGCTTGTCCCTCTGTTGTAAACAACGTTCGCGACGTGGGGCAATCTGAGCCGTTCATTTCTAATCCTAGGGCTTGCGATCTCCTTTGTTGTGTTTTAAACCTCAGAGGCGTGGCGTAATCTCAGCCGTCCAATTTAAATCATAGGGCTCAGGATCGCCCGAGCTTCTCCTCTGGTCATCTTCAACCTCTAGCCATGCATGAACAGTAGGGTAGTGATGGCAGTGTCAAATCGTGCTTCCTACGACCGCCCTAGTCGACGATGAGGGTCGTGGGAGACACATTCGCCGTGCCATGCCTAATGCACCATCTACTACCTTTTCCTTGTCGCGCGTGCGTGCTTTGTGCTTTTTGCTTGAAAAGCTTTTGGTCCAAACCTAATGCCTTCAAAGCTTTTTAAGCACCCAACACACTTCCTGGTGTTTCTTTAGACCACACTCAAGCTCCAATTTCAGTATTGGAGCTTAACTCCTCAAAACCCCCAAATCGCCATTGTTGGCCCGAAGAGCTCCATTGGTGTTCTTAGTGTTCCAGTGGTTCTCCTTCACGTTCTTTACCCTATTCTTATCTCCTTACTATCTTGAGCATTTCCCCTCACTTTATGTTGGATTTGATTCTCAGGAATTGTCCAATTTGGGGTTTGTTGAAATTCGGCTGAAATTGGTCATCTTCTTCCTCAGCTTAGGTGAGTGCTCCATTTTCAAATTACTTGCTCATGTAGCTTCAGTGGACCATAATGAAGCTATGTTGATGCTTTGGTATCACTCACTTGGTTCGGTACCATTTTCAACCTTTCTTCTCCAAGTCAGCGAGCCTCCACCGTGGACCGACTTCTAGGCCATCTTTGAAGCTTCTCTTCATCAAGGTAGCTTCTTATTAGTCCCTAGAGGCTCGCTGCACGCTTCTTTGGGTGCGCAATGAGCTTTTGCTATTTTCACGTTTAGCGGTGAGAGCTCCATTTCCATTTTCCGGCTAGCGGCGTTACGTCTCTCACCGTCGGCGAGAATGCCACGATGGGTTCGTAGTGCTATTGCGATTCCATTTTAGTTCTTAGTTGGCGCGCGCCATGATCGCCGGCAAGCTGTTGAAGTCACTCGGGAGTTTTGGCAAGAAGCTCCGTTTTCGTCATTTGGTTAAGGCACATTAATTACGGTGATTGATAATCATTAGTTCATTAATTGTGTCTTAAGCGTGTCGTTGAGCCCTTGTCGATGGGCCCAACATCCTTAAATCATCCACGGCATAATCCGATGCGTGTCGGACATCATTAATGACTAATTATTGGTTAATTAATGTGCCGGAGGTTATCATCGTCGGAAATTCACTTTTGGGTCTCTGACGTGCGGGCCCTTCAATCTCTTAAATCGCATCTGTACCAGTCATTAGGACACATTAATTACTAATCAATATCAATCATTGGTGTTTAGTAGTTAATCGCTGTCTTAATTAACCCTCGGTCTCACTGACATGTGGGTCCTCTTTAAAACCCTCCCCGCGCACTTAAATCCCGTACGTAGCACTTTGTTGATCGTGGACTGTCGATCCCGTGATCAACGGCCCAGATCTAGAGTGCATTCGGACCCTCCGGTTGCCTCCATCATTCTTGACCGTCGATCTTGAGATCAACGGCCGAGATCTGATATGCATTCGGACCATCCGACTGATGGTGTGCTTTGGACCGTCCATCTGCATATCAGCGGCTGTGATTGTCCCAAGCAACCGCACCGTCCGGATGCCTTCCATCGCGTGAGCCGTTGGATCTTGATCCAACGGTGGGCTCCTGTTAGGTGTTGCGTGCGTGCGATATTCCCGGCGCGCGTGAGCCGTAGGATTTTAGATCAAAGGCCCTTGAGCGTCCACGTCATATTCTGTTGTTTAGGTTTGTCTGTATTTTGGTAAGTATTTATTTAACAACTGAAAATGGTATAAAAACTTTAGAAATTCATAACAAATTCATTTTAAATCCTTTTTAGGTAATTCCAACTGTAATAAATTCTATTATCACTAAAGTTTATTATAAAAATGGAATTAGGCATATTTCAGTAGCAGAAAATTGGGTAACCAGAAATAACTTGATTTCTATCACTTTGAATATTCCAGAAATAGTTTTAATCTTGAAAAATTCATATCTTTTTCTGTATAAATCCAATTTGTGCAAAATCAATTTTGTTAATTTCCTCTGTTAGTGTACTTTAATATGAAATAGGGTTTTAGCAAAATTAAAGCTCTGTAAAGTAAATGTGTATAACTCCAAATTTAGTAAATTCAACTTTGCTGTTATTAGGATGTCATAATCTACCTGCTATAAAAATTTCAGACCTTAGATCATTCTGGAAAATTTCGCCATGAACAGTGCCAGTAATTAATTAGGTTGATTTTAGGCTGAGAAAGAGTATTTTGTCCATATCTTTTGCATGTTAAGTCCAAATTGTATGATTTTTGTTCCTAAAATTATCTAAAATCATTCTCTAGCTGCTGTATAAATTTCATTAGATTTGGATGTCTTTTGCTGTTGGAGTTTATTTGGTGTCCTTCGCTCTTATTGGTTTATCGCCTTTTCGCGTTAGGTTACGAAGGCAATATTGTTATTGATTCTGAGCCACAACCATTAGATCCTGCACTCCAGCAAGGCAAGCAGATGTAGCATTCATTTGATCATATTGTTCCTACTATTTTCAAATTCTAATATGTTGTTTTATAAATTCTATGTACGCATTGCTATGTTGTTTTAAACTATTGTCGATAGTTTGCCCAGCAGTTGCATTATCAGTAGAAAATATTGATTCCTCTACTACTGAGCCTAGGGATACTTGCTGTGATTTTGGGTTCGCTGGATGGACCCTTGTCACTTAGTAGTTTACGTGTCATTATGCTTAGCCATGCTTAGCTATCGGTAGAAATGGGCGGTTATCGACTTGTCGATAACCTTGATCACACAAATTGTTATAATCTGTATATTTCAGCCTTGTGCTATGTCTAAATTGCAAAACTAAAACTGAAAATAAAAACAATTTAGACTTGGGCACAATGGTAAGATGGTGTGATCTTTTGGGTGTGAATGGAATGGTGCCGGTCAATTAAATACCTAGAACTACTTGTGAGTATCATTATTCGAGCATTCTGTGCGTGCTAACCACACTAGAGGATATGGGACCTCTCTTAGCTGAGTACTTTGGGGTGTGTTAATTAATGAGTCGCGTGGTGGGTTGCATATTTAATTATGTGCAACATGGGCGCGTTTGTGGGAGGAGCACCCGCGAGGCGGTGTGTCTGCTCGCGTATGGGTCCTTGTGATCCATATTGCGTTGACAGATCACTAAGGATTAACCCCATCGTGCGTCTCTTGATTAGCATATTCCATTGGAAAGGGTTCGTAGGACTTAGCCGTGTTGGCATACCAAAGGAAGTGTGCTTAATAGCTTGGCAAAAGGAGGTGCAAGTGTGGGTACATTGGTACACCCTGCAGGATTACAAACTATTCGAATAGCCTCATCCTAGGTTATGGACACGCTTGGATAAGCTTTTCAAGAGTTAGACTACAACCTTTTAAAAATTAAAACTTGATGGGTGGTATGAATCAGGGATTCATGCTATTTGTGGTGGCTAATGGGTTAGTCACTTCCAGGTGGTTACCTATAAATATTGTTACTCGCTGTTATTTCAATAAGTAAAATTGATTTGTTAAATTGCTTTCAACCTATTACATTATTGCAAATGAAACTTGCTTTGTACGTCCAAAGAACCATATAACCACATTCCTTTGACACAACTTTCATGTAGCTATGTATAGGCTTGTTACTCATAAGTCTGGCGAGTACATTTTTGTACTCACCTGCATTGCTTGTATTGTGCAGAGGAAGGAAGTGAGTCCGATGGGCCTCACTTCTGTGAGTTGTGCTGTGGCAGTGTGTGGGGCGATAAGCTTGACGGCCCAGTCGGTTGCCCTGTGGTGTTATGTGGCTAACCGGTCGTCTTTTGGTTTAAGCCATCTTATGGCAACTTTTGCTTCCGCTGTTACTTTTGATACTCTTGTCATTTGGCCGGTCGACTGTGTTGTAATAACTTATATTATGTATGTCTTTTGGTAGACTTGTTATATTTTGTGTATGGAATTGATGCACGCTTTGGTATGATGTATGTGTGCTGCATTTTAGGAAGCACATATCCATCGAGGCGCGGTTATTCTATTTGTGATACTAGAACCGTGGAAGGTTAAGTATTACAAGTTTAATAAACCAGGTCTCCACGAGTTTGTATCGAGCCATCTTGACCGTAGAAACCCCTAGCTTGGTCGTCCCTAGTATATTTTGCAAAACTTACTTTCTAAATATCAAATGTTTCATGGAAATCTTAAGTAAGTTCTCAGATTTTACTTCTTATCTATCTTAGCTTGCTTATCTCACCTTATTCTGAATTGGATTTAAGAAGCTGATTTTCCTCTCATCTTCTTTCAAAAGATAGTTGTTAATCGAGTAGATTGGTTTTGGGTAAATCATGAGAGTTATAAAATGAAAGTGTTGGATGTCTTGTGAAAATTAGAAGTTCCTGAAGCTACAAAATTTCGGCCAGAAGCTTGATGGAGAAAATCTGGACAGCAAGCAGAAATTTCTGGACAGCTAGCATTTAACTAGTAGAAGATGCTGAAAATGAGAGGTTAATTCAACTAAAACTTGTGGGAATAAAAGGGTAAGAAGTGATATGAGTTAGCTAAGTATCGAACCTTTCTTTAGTTAATTTGTCACCTTGTTTCCTAGCTGTTTCCAAAACAAGTTAATGTTCTGAAATTTGCCTCCCTAAAAATTGATTACTCATTCTTCCATACGAGTTAGTCATAATAGGAAGATGGGTTTTATCTCTGTGATCTTGCTACAATTTTATGTTGATACTTGATCCATTATCTCTGTGTTTGGATGTGATTCTTGGCATGGATTGGTTGTCCCAACACTTGGGGCAAATCGATTGTGCCAGGAAGATGGTCTACCTCACTAGTCCCTCAGGCGAGCAAGTTGGGATTTCACCGCAGCTGCAGGGGCCACATCTTTGTGCCCTCTAAGCTAGGCCAGTCTTGGAGATTCAGGAGGTGGCCACAGTCTGTGACTTTGTGGATGTCTTCCCTGAAGATTTGCCTGGGATGCCTCCCGTTCGAGACTTGGAGTTTGTTATTGAGTTGCTACCCGGTACCGCTCCAATTTCTAAGGCGCCGTACCGAATGCCCCCTAATGAGTTGGAGGAGCTGAAGAAGCAGTTAGGTGAGCTTCAAGCAAAGGGCTTCATCCGTCCTAGCTCATCTCCTTGGGGTTGTCCAGTTATTTTTGTGAAGAAGAAGGACAAGACCCTGCGGATGTGTGTTGATTACCGTCCACTTAATGAAGTGACGGTGAAGAACAAGTATCCTTTGCCTCGTATTGATGATCTTTTTGACCAGTTGTCTGGAGCCTGTGTGTTCTCCAAGATTGACTTGAGATTGGACTATCACCAAGTCCGAATCAGGGCTGAGGATATTCCAAAGACGGCGTTCACTACTCGTTATGGCCTTTACGAGTACACTGTCATGTATTTCGGCTTGACCAATGCTCCAGCTTTGTTCATGAATCTTATGAACTCGGTGTTCATGGAGTATTTGGATAGGTTTGTTGTGGTTTTCATTGATGACATTCTTATCTACTCCAAGAGTGAAGAAGAGCATCTTGAGCATCTGCAGATTGTATTGGGCAAGCCGTGAGCACCATTTGTATGCCAAGTTCGACAAGTGTGAATTTTGGTTGAAGAAGTGGCGTTCTTGGGCCATGTTCTTTCAGCAGGTGGTGTAGCTGTGGATCCTAGCAAGGTCAGTGATGTTCTATCTTGGGGGCAGCCCAAGTCAGTCACCGATGTGAGGAGTTTCCTTGGTTTAGCGGGCTACTACCGCCGCTTTATCGAGAACTTCTCCAAGATTGCAAAGCCCATGATCGAATTGCTCAAGAAAGAAAAGAAATTCGTGTGGTCTTCTGCTTGTGATTTGAGTTTTCAAGAACTCAAGAGGCGGTTGACTTGACTCAGTGCTTGTTCTCACGACATTCATAAGAGCTTGATATCTATTGTGATGCCTCTCGTCGGGAACTCGGTTGTGTTCTTATGCAAGAAGGCAAGGTAGTGGCCTATGCATCAAAGCGCTTGAGGCCTCATGAACTCAACTATCCTACCCATGACTTGGAGTTAGTGCGATGGTTCATGCACTTAAGATTTGGCGGCATTACCTTATTGGTAAGCTGTTGTGAGGTGTATTCGATCACAAGAGCTTGAAGTATTTGTTCACCCAACCGGATCTAAACCTCAGGCAAAGAAGATAGTTGGAATTGATCAAAGACTATGATATGGGTATTCAGTATCACCCGGGCAAGGCCAATGTTGTTGCCGATGCACTTAGTCGCAAGGTGTATTGCAATACCTTGTTACTTCAAGAGCAACAACCTGCCCTTCTTGAAGAATTTCACGCTTAATTTGGGTTTGATTGAGCATGGTTCTCTCGCTACCTTGGTTGTGCAACCAACTTTGGTGGATCAAATCAAAGTGCCCACATGACAGGATGTTGGTGTGATTCAAATCAGCGAGAACATCAAGAATGGGGCACCAAGTGCTTTTCTGAGGATGAGCATGATGTTGTGTGGTTTGGACAACGCCTTGTGGTTCCGAAGGTCATGGAATTGCGGGATTTAATTCTCTGCGAAGCTCATGACTCCTCTTTGTCTATTCATCCCGGGGCTACCAAGATGTACCAAGACCTTCGACAGAGATTCTGGTGGACTCGCATGAAGCGTGAGATTGCGAGTTCGTGGTGAGTGCGGCGTATCTTTGTCGTGTCAAGGTCGAACATCGGTGTTGCGAGTCTTCTTCGACCTTTGCCGCATGCAGTGGAAGTGGGATTCCGTTGGTATGGACTTTATCACCGGTCTGCCCCGCACTTCTTCGGGGAAGGATGCTATCTGGGTTGTCATCGATCGATTGACAAAGGTAGCACATTTCCTGCCAGTGAGTACCAACCTCAGTGTCAGTCAGTTCGCGGATCTCTATGTATCTCGCATTGTATGCTTGCATGGCGTGCCACGAACGATTGTGTCAGATCGTGGTTCTCTTTTCACCTCTCGTTTTTGGCATAGTCTGCAAGAGGCGATGGGTACACGTCTTTGGCGATGGGTACACGTCTTTCTTTCAGTTCAGCTTATCATCCTCAAACTGATGGTCAGACGGAGAGAGTTAACCAAGTGTTGGAAGATATGCTCCGTGCTTGTGTTCTTTCCTATGGGAAGAAGTGGGAGAAGTGCTTGCCATTTGTAGAGTTCTTCTACAACAACAGTTTCCAAGCTAGTCTTGGTATGACACCATTTGAGGCTTTGTATGGGAGGAGATGTAGAACCCCATTGAACTGGTCAGAAACTGGTGAGCGTCAGTTCTTCGGGCCAGATTCCATCAATGAGGCCGAAAGCCAAGTCCAGTTGATTCGTGAGCATTTGCGCGTGGCCCAGTCCAGGCAAAAGAGCTATGCGGATCGTCGTCGTCGAGAGTTGAGCTTTGAGCCCAATGACTTTGTTTATCTCAAGGTCTCACCCTTGAAGGGCCATCAGCGTTTTGGCGTCAAGGGCAAGTTAACTCCTCGATATGTTGGGCCTTATCGTATCATCGAGAAAGTGGAGCCGTGGGCATACAGATTGAGTTGCTACTTCACTTGAGGGAGTGCCTGATGTGTTCCATGTGTCACACTTAAAGAAATGTCTCCGTGTTTCAATTGAGGAAACTCCGTTGGAAAATCTCGATGTGTAGGAAAATTTGACCTATCGTGAGCATCCTGTTTGTATTCTCGAAGAATCTGAACGAAGGACAAGGAATCGTGTCATCAAGTTCCTTAAAGTACAGTGGTCGAATCATTCCGAGGATGAGGCAACTTGGGAGCGCGAAGATCGTCTTCGTGCAGATTACCCATCCTTCTTCTCCGAGTAAACAGAATCTCGGGACGAGATTCTTGTAAGGGGGGGGGAGGTTTTGTAACATCCCATTTTTGGACTTGTGTTTCAAATGTAAGAAAATGGCTAAGAATTAAAACTTTTTCTTACATCACGTATTTCCTGTTGTACCAAAACATTCTTGTACAAGGGATTATGGAAATACAATGTCACAAGTCTATTTGATCCAAACTATCATATCCCAAAAACAATCTTGTCAAATATTGTGATCATCATTTGGAAATATTTTTCCTGAGTTTCTGTGATGGTATGTAGCCCCTCTGAAAAATTTCACAATTTTTAGAAATTGTTTGAATATTTTTAGGGGGCAGTCAAACTTATTTGACTTTCAGTCAAACCTGAAATCAGAGCCTTGCAGAATTTTTGGAGATTTATTCACAGTATAAAAACCTCTGAAAATTTTATACAAGGTTAATATCCGAGTTAGCAAGCTCCTGTAAATATTTCATAATTTTTGGAGTTGCTTTGCTATCTCAAATAAATCCTCCAAAGTCTCTGTTCTTATTGGAAAGTCAAAACCTAAATTCACTGTGCTTTGGGTTCGAGTCAGACTCGGGCTCGAGCCAATCGACTCGGTCCAGTCAACTAACCGCACCGAGTCTCTCTTTTAAAATCGCACGTCAAATCGCAACCGTTGGATCTTAATCGCGCAGCCCTTGTGCTTTTAAACATTCGGACCTTCCGGTTGCGCTGTTAAATTTGAACCGTTGGATTCCCATCTAACCGTCCTGATCCTCTGAAACGATCGGACCCTCCGATTGTTGGTTTGAATCGGAGCCATTGGATTAAAATCCAACGCTCGCTTGTCCCTCTGTTGTAAACAACGTTCGTGACGTGGGGCAATCTGAGCCGTTCATTTCTAATCCTAGGGCTTGCGATCTCCTTTGTTGTGTTTTAAACCTCAGAGGTGTGGCGTAATCTCAGCCGTCCAATATAAATCGTAGGGCTCAGGATCGCCCGAGCTTCTCCTCTGGTCATCTTCAACCTCTAGCCGTGCATGAACAGTAGGGTAGTGATGGCAGTGTCAAATCGTGCTTCCTACGGCTGCCCTAGTCGACAGTAAGGGTCGTGGGAGACACATTCGGCCGTGCCATGCCCTAATGCACCATCTACTACCTTTTTCCTTGTTAGCCGCGTCTGGTGCTTTGTGCTTTGCCGCCCGAAAAGCTTTTGGTCCAAACCCTAATGCCTTCAAAGCTTTTTAAGCACCCAACACACTTCCTGGTGTTTCTTTAAACCACCCTCAAGCTCCAATTTCAGTATTGGAGCTTAACTCCTCAAAACCCCCAAATCGCCATTGTTGGCCCGAAGAGCTCCATTGGTGTTCTTAGTGTTCCAGTGGTTCTCCTTCACGTTTCTTTACCCTATTCTTATCTCCTTACTATCTTGAGCATTTCCCCTCACTTTATGTTGGATTTGATTATCAGGAATTGTCCAATTTGGGGTTTATTCAAATTCGGCTGAAATTGGTCATCTTCTTCCTCAGCTTAGGTGAGTGCTCCATTTTCAAATTACTTGCTCATGTAGTTTCCGTGGACCATAATGAAGCTATGTTGATGCTTTGGTATCACTCACTTGGTTCAGGGTACCATTTTCAACCTTTCTTCTCCAAGTCCGGCGAGCCTCCACCGTGGACCAGCTTCTCTGGCCATCTTTGAAGCTTCTCTTCATCAAGGTAGCTTCTTATTAGTCCCTAGAGGCTCTGGCACACGCTTCTTTGGACTGCAGCGGAGCTTTTTGCTATTTTCACGTTTAGCAGTGAGAGCTCCATTTCCATTTTTCGGCTAGCCGGCGTTCTGGTCTCTCACCACCGACGAGAATGCCACCAGTAAGTTCGTAGTGCTATTGCGATTCCATTTTAGTTCTTAGTTGGCGCCGCCGCGGCCAGTGTCGCCGGCGGCAAGCCGTTGAAGTCACTCGGAGTTTGCCTGGCAAGAAGCTCGTTTTGTCATTTGGTTAAGGCACATTAATTACGGTGATTGATAATCATTAGTTCATTAATTGTGTCTTAAGTCGTGTCGTTGAGCCACTGTCAGTGGGCCCAACATCCTTAAATCATCCACTGGCATAATCCCGTGCGTGTCGGACATCATTAATGACTAATTATTGGTTAATTAATGTGTCGGAGATTATCGCTGTCGGAAATTCACTTTTGGATCTCTGACGTGCGGGCCCTCCAATCTCTTAAATCGCATCTGTACCAGTCATTAGGACACATTAATTACTAATCATTATCAATCATTGGTGTTTAGTAGTTAATCGTTGTCTTAATGCAACCCTCGGTCTCACTGACATGTGGGTCCTCTTTAAAACCCTCCCCGCGCACTTAAATCCCGTACATAGCACTTTGTTGATCGTGGACCGTCGATCCCGTGATCAACGGCCCAGATCTAGAGTGCATTCGGACCCTCCGGTTGCCTCCATCATTCTTGACCGTCGATCTTGAGATCAACGGCTGAGATCTGATATGCATTCGGACCATCCGACTGATGGTGTGCTTTGGACCGTCCATCTGCATATCGGCGGCTGTGATTGGCCCAAGCAACCGCACCGTCCGGATGCCTTCCTTCGCGTGAGCCGTTGGATCTTGATCCAACGGTGGGCTCCTGTTAGGTGTTGCGCGCGTGCGCTATTCCCGGCGCGCGTGAGCCGTAGGATTTTAGATCAAAGGCCCTTGAGCGTCCACGTCATATTTTGTTGTTTAGGTTTGTCTGTATTTTGGTAAGTATTTATTTAACAACTGAAAATGGTATAAAAACTTTAGAAATTCATAACAAATTCATTTTAAATCCTTTTTAGGTAATTCCAACTGTAATAAATTCTGTTATCACTTAAGTTTATTATAAAAATGGAATTAGGCATATTTCAGTAGCAGAAAATTTGGGAACTAGAAATAACTTGATTTCTGTCACTTTGAATATTCCAGAAATTGTTTTAAACTTGAAAAATGCATATCTTTTTTTGTATAAATCCAATTTGTGCCAAATCAATTTTTTTAATTTCCTCTGTTAGTGTACTTTAATATGAAATAGGTTTTTAGCATAATTAAAGCTCTGTAAAGTAACTTGCATTAGATTTACAATTTAGAAAAATCATAAGTAAATGTGTATAACTCCAAATTTAGTAAATTCAACTTTGCTGTTATTAGAATGTCATAATCTACCTGCTATAAAAATTTTAGACCTTAGATCATTCTGGAAAATTTCGCCATGAACAGTGCGAGTAATTAATTAGGTTGATTTTAGGCTGAGAAAGAGTATTTTGTCCATATATTTTGCATGTTAAGTCCAAATTGCATGATTTTTGTCCCTAAAATTATCTAAAATCATTCTCTAGCTGCTGTATAAATTTCATTAGATTTGGATGTCTTTTGCTGTTGGAGTTTATTTGGTGTCCTTCGCTCTTATTGGTTTATCGCCTTTTCGCGTTAGGTTCCGAAGGCAATATTGTTATTGATTCTAAGCCACAGCCATCAGATCCTGCACTCGAGCAAGGCAAGCAGATGTAGCATTTCATTTGATCATATTGTTCCTACTATTTTCAAATTCTAATATGTTGTTTGTAAATTCTATGTACGCATTGCTATGTTGTTTTAAACTATTGTCGATAGTTTGCCCAGCAGTTGCATTATCAGTAGAAAATGTTGATTCCTCTACTACTGAGCCTAGGGATACTTGCTGTGATTTTGGGTTCGCTGGATGGACCCTTGTCACTTAGTAGTTTACGTGTCATTATGCTTAGCCATGCTTAGCTATCGGTAGAAATGGGCGGTTATCGACTTGTCGATAACCTTGATCACACAAACCGTTATAATCAGATATTTCAGCCTTGTGCTATGTCTAAATTGCAAAACTAAAACTGAAAATGAAAACAATTTAGACTTGGGCACAATGGTAAGATGGTGTGATCTTTGGGTGTGAATGGAATGGTGCCGGGTCAATTAAGGACCGAACTACTTGTGAGTATCTCATATCCGAGCATTCTGCATGCTAACCACACTAGAGGGATATGGGACCTCTCTTAGCCGAGTACTTTGGGGTGTGTTAATTAATGAGTCGCGTGGTGGGTTGCATATTTAATTATGTGCAACATGGACGCTGCTTTGTGGGGAGGAGCACCACGAGGCCGGTGTGTCTGCTCCACGATGGGTCCTTGTGATCCATATTGCGTCGACAGATCACTAAGGATTAACCCCATATGTGCGTCTCTTGATTAGCATATTCCATTGGAAAGGGTTCGTAGGACTTAGCCTTGCCGGTATACCAAAGGAAGTGTGCTTAATAGCTTGGCAAAAAGGCGATCAAGTGTGGGTACATTGGTACACCTGCAGGATTACAATCTATTCGAATAGCCTCGTCCTAGGTTATGGACACGCTTGGATAAGCTTTTCAAGAGTTAGACTACAACCTTTTAAAAATTAAAACTTGATGGGTGGTATGAATCAGGGATTCATCCTATTTGTGGTGGCTAATGGGTTAGTCACTTCCGTGTGGTTACCTTTAAATATTGTTACTCATTGTTATTTCAATAAGTAAACTGATTTGTTAAATTGCTTTCAACCTATTACATTATTGCAAATGAAACTTGCTTTGTGCGTCCAAAGAACCATATAACCACATTCCTTTGACACAGCTTTCATGTAGCTATGTATAGGCTTGTTACTCATAAGTCTTGCGAGTACATTTTTGTACTCACCTGCATTGCTTGTATTGTGCAGAAGAAGGAGGTGAGTCCGATGGGCCTCACTTCTGTGAGTTGTGCTGTGGCAGTGTGTGGGGCGATTAGCTTGGCGGCCCGGTCGGTTGCCCTGTGGTGTTATGTGGCTAACCGGTCGTCTTTTGGTTTAAGCCATCTTTTGGCAACTTTTGGTTCCGCTGTTACTTTTGATACTCTTGTCATTTGGCCGGTCGGCTGTGTTGTAATAACTTATATTATGTATGTCTTTTGGTAGACTTGTTATATTTTGTGTATAGAATTGATGCACGCTTTGGTATGATGTATGTGTGCTGCATTTTCTGGGAAGCACATATCCATCGAGACACGGCTTATTCTATTTGTGATACTAGAACCAGTGGAAGGTTAAGTATTACAAGTTTAATAAACCGGGGTCTCACATTTCGCTAGCCCGATCGATTGATGGATTATTCCATCTCACTCACTAGAGTGCGTGAGCGTCTTGCCGCCGTGCGGTGCGATCGATTAGATTTGTCGTAGCTTATTCTCGCACCACCGACGCCTTCCACTCAGCTGTTCGTGCGAACCGTGGGTGTCGTTGCATGCATGGCGTGATGGGCAATCATGCATCTATGTATGAACAAAGAAAACACGCCGTGAGTCGGGTGATGAGTGATCGACCATTCCAATATTTGTTGTCAAACCGCATGAATCAAATCAAACAACTGAACTAAACCACGAACTGGTCGATTCGATTACACAAACACTACTACGAAAAGGTCTTCACTGATTTATTCAAAAATGTCATCACAGATGGTTTTGTGAGCCTTCTGAGTTTATAGGTCAGTAATGACATGAGGTCATCCCAGACGGTTTACGAACCGTTTGTGATGCAGACTATCACAGACGATTTTTTTTAAACTGGCAGGAGAGCTGCCTTTTCGATTAATAAAGAAGAGCAAGAACAAAATCTAGGGCCGAGGCCCTGGAGAATTGTAAAAAAAACTAATTACAACAGTATAAATGCTCCCAACATTTTCCCCCTACCAAGGTCCAAGCTCTACTTTCTTCCCTAATCATAGAAACCAACTCCAAAGGCGAGGAGAATCGACGTTTGAAGATCTTAGCATTATGTTCTAACCAGATCTCCCAAGTGATTAGAATAACCATCGAGGACGTTGCCCTTCTCGGCAGATGACCACCGTGGCAAACAGTCCTCCACCATTCCTCTATGTCATGACAGACTGGCCAGAAGAATGGCCTAAACAACGCACAAACGGTTTAATCTACAAACCGTCTGTGATAGCATATGTATCACAGACGGTTTGTAGCTTAAACCATCTATGATGATTTTTTCTCTATAAGTGTCCAAGCGTTGGTTGCTTGTGCCTAAAATCGACTTTATATATATATATATATATATATATATATATATATATATATATATATATATATATATATATATATATATATATAGTCCTCACCACTCTCGGGGGTCGTCCAAGTAGCATGAGGAGGATTGGACGGCAACTACTGAGCAACTTCATCGAGCGTGCAAATTCAAGTAGCATGGCGGCTAGGAGAGCGCATGGACATCCAATTATCTGGATGTCGCCGATAGGTAATTGGACGTCGCCATGTTCAGAAAGTGACGTGGATGCGCAGGTACTCCCACTGGGAAGTGGCTTCATGTATCAGTAACCAACCATTCCTTGATAGAAGTTCTATGGTGACTTGACATCAAGGAATGGTTGGTTACTGATACATGATGCCACTTCCCAGTCAGAGTACCTACGCGTTCACGTCACTTTCTGAACATAGTGACATTCAATCACTTATTGACGACATCCAGGTAATTAGATATCCACGCGCTCTCCTGACCGCCATGCTTCTTGAACTTGTAGGGGCTCGATGAAGTTGTCTGTGGTTGCTGTCAAATCCTCTTCATGCCACTTGGACGACCCCCGAAAGTAGGGGTGCAAACGGAGCGAATACGGACGGATATCGCTCAGCCCGTATTCTTTTCCATATTTTTTCTCGGATTCGGAATCGGACACGAACAGTGCCGGATACGAATACGAATGCGAATAGTCTCGGTCCACGAATACGAGGCGAATACATGCTTTGAACCGAATACGGATTGTCTCGGTCACGAATACTTATTCGGATATTGCGCGAAAACAAAAACCATATATGTCGCGCAAATAAAGATCAATCAACCATACTACATGTCTAAAATGCAACTAGATTAGTGGTTTAACAAGCAAATTTAAATACTTTGCATGATGACAGAGGGTAGTTAACTAGTTAAGCAAGTAGTAGTAACAATATGCTCAAAGGAAGGGCTATATTCAATACCTGAATCTATCACCGATAAGTGAGGAAATATGACTGTTGGTAATTTTCCTATCCCCAATAGAAGATTCCATATCCCATTCTAGATCAGGCATCGACGTAAATCCTTACCAAAGTTGATTAGAAGGAGGCTGCTTCAGACATATGCGCAAGATACCTCGGACAAATGAAATTTTTATCGCCAGAGAAAATAGAACCTGCGCAAGAAGAAATTGTATCACATTTGAATATTTCTGGTGATTACTAGTAACATCTAAGTCTTGAGATTAACTTTCTTATGTCCGCTTTGATTTCACCAAGCGGATAACACATAATGGGCCTACTAACATAATGCATCAAAAACACATAGGCAAAACACATGCATGAAGACAACTAAGAGCAGAGCAAACCTGTGAGACATGATCGGCTATTGAATGCAATATATTTTTCCACCTTGGTATATAAGTTGATGTCCATCCAGTGCTCTTGGAGTGACTAGCATCTGATACAAAACATTAGTGTTTCGATCACTATTCATACAATGAATGTCGATGCACCATAGTTTTGAGCCATTTTTCTTAATTGTTGTTTTATCATAATAAGATATTAAATCAAGAAATAATAAATGAAGACATGTACATGAGGTGGAAGTTTTCCAAGATCAAGTCGACAAGTGTAATTTCACCCATGTAAGTTGGGTCCTCATATTTGATAATGTTGTTGAACAAACAAAAATCAATAAAAAATATGGATAAGGACATGTATCTTCTTGAAAGTGAGCGGTATATCTAACTCGAATGCGTGCTTTGATAGTGGTAGGTTTAACTAGGGTCCTCATTTACGTGTTCCACACTGTCAAGGTCATCAATTCTCTTGATTTGGGCACAAGAAGACTTAAAGACCTACACCGATAGTGTTAGGTTTAGCAGGGCCTCGGTAAAATTTGGTATTATAACGCTTAATACTTGCACTTGAGCGTTGATGCGTTTATTCGTTGTGTCGAGGTGCAAGTGAGCATTGAGGCTATTATTCGTTGTATATTGTGGTGTTGGTCCAAATTGGATAAATGTGAAAATGTATCCTTTATTATAACGATTAAAACTTGCGACTTTGACATGCATGGCATGGGTTGATAACTTGATAAGCCATGCCACAAAACATCCCGATGACTCCAAAGAGTTAGCTTAGAGACGTAGGAAAATAAAGGTCGTTACACAAGGGAAATAGAACTTACATGTAGATCTAGCAAGGTCTAAAAAGTCTTTGTAGAGTCAAGCACGATTTGTAAATTTGAAATTTCATCTCAAATCGTTGATCAAAACGGCAAACAATACAAGAGTAGCAAGGCGGTGCAAAGTCGCTTTACAAATGAAAATAATTAGTGGATTGTTAATAGAAAGAAGATATTGATACCTTGAAATATAGGTAACTCCTGTTTCTCCGATTTTCTTAATCTGTGTCAATCGTCACATTTCCGGATGCCTGCAGATTAAAAAACTATTACTCACGCTCAGCGCCACTCACACGTAAAACCAATTGGTTCCAACAAAACAAAGATTGCAACCGCACACGCCATTATACAACCTATCAATGTAACTCGTCGCTTTATCTCACATACGCATAATGCTAAATAAATGCCTTTCTCGCAAGTAAATAGGTAGGGCAAATAAATCACATCAAGGAAAAAGAGGAACCACTTTGGAATATGAGTAAAATAGATGGTATTGTAATCACTAAATAGTACTTAAACAGAAGTGTAAGATTTTCCTTCTCCAAGAACAGATCAATGATTTTATTGCATTTGTAATGCCTCCAAAGAATGTAAATATGATTATCCTTTATCATAACCATGTCAAATAAACTAAGCTCGTGATTCTTTCCACCACCAATTAGTACCTATATGTGTACCAAGAATGAGCAAAACTACAACGAAAGGAAGGAGGAGGAAGCCAAAAGTGATGAAACGGCAAAAAGTAATCAAAGCCAAGTAAGCTTATCGCCTGTGGCGGCACTAAAGCCGAGCAGCAGCGGCGGGCGAGCCGGAGAAGAAGCGCTGGCCGAGCCGGCAGGAGCGAGCGGACCAGAAGTCGAGGGAGCCGCCAACTGGATGCGGCCGTGGGAGGCGCAGCGCGCCATGGGGGCAACTTTGAGCAGGAGAGCCTTGGTGGAGCAAAACCAAAAGAAAGAGAAATAGAGAGTGAGAAAGAGATGAAAGAGGAAGAAGAAAGCACCAGAGCTTCTACATTGAATGAACCAAATAAAACAGAGGCGAGGAGGGAAGGCCGGAGCCTCATGAACCCGCAGCCTCGTCGTGTTCTGTTGGCACGCGCCCACGGCCGACGCGTCGACGCATCGCGACGTAAGCCGCTGGTCGGTGGGCGCGCGCGGTGGGAGGCAGATAAGAACAATTCTCAAGTCTGCGCAGAATCGCAGATAAGAACACATGATAGCAAGAAACAGTTAACAAGTAGAACAAAGTTGCGAATTTCGGGAGACAACGAACGGAATAAGCATCCGAGAATTGCTCACCATCGGGGTCGAAGAAGTAGACCTGGTTTGTGCGGCCGTCGGGCTGCGTATTGTCGAACAAGTCGCCGCCGCGCCTTCAACCCGGTGGGATTTAACCCGTAGTAGCCCGCCACGGAGAATGCCACGAACCAAAGAGAGCGATGGCGGCAGAGGTGATCGCGGAGGAGGGGTCTCTGGGCTTCCACTGAAGCGACGAGGGCCGTGAATCGCGAGCTGCGAGGGACTGGGAGGAGGCGGCGGCGGCCGAGGCTGGCGAGGAGGAGGAGGAGGCTACGGTGGGGCGAGGAGGCGGGAGCAGGGGACGGGTAGGGGAGGTCTTGTAGATGATGATTGAGGGACCGCGGAGGGGAAGGGAGGCGACGATGCGGCGAGGAGGAGGAACGCGCGGCGGCGACGGTGAGGTTAGGGTTAGAGGATTTGGGAATTGGGAGCGTGGGTGTGGCACATGGGCGGGAGGCGCCGCGCACGGGAGGAAGTTCGAGCGCGTGTGGTGCGATGCGCGGAGCGGGTTTTCACGTGGATGGATGGCGCCAGGTAGTCTTTGATTCCGCCGGATAGTCATGCGGATACTTGGCGGATGTATCGAATTAATTCTCGGATAGCTCCGAATACGCGAATATATTCTTACCGAATCCGAATCGAGACCGCAAAAATATCGAGTCAGATCCAGATCCGGGAAAAACGGATATTCGTAAAAATGCTCGAATTTGACCCACATTTCTTGGCTCGGCCGATTTGATTCAGAACTATCCGCTCCGTTTGCACCCCTACCCGAAAGTGGCTAAGGGACTACGAACAATATATATATATATATATATATATATATATATATATATATATACACACACACATTGTAACAACCCAATTTTCTGTGCTTTAAAAATCTTTTAAATAGTCAGTAGGGACAAAAGTCACCATTTGGATTTATTTGATTTTAATTCAAAAGCTTAATATGGACTTTCAATACCAAAATCATTTAATATGATTAAAGTCAACATGAACAATTGTCAAAACTATTTTATTTGGATTCCTTGTGCTCAGATATATTTTCTAGATTTTTCTAGAATTTTTCTGAGTTCATTTGCTATTTTCTATTGCTTATTTGGAATTCTGCTATTTTCTAAAATAGAAAACATATTTAAAATCTCAGAAAAAACTTCGGGCCGCATCTTCCAGCCCATCTTCTTTTCCCGCGCGCATGGCAAGCTTGCGGCCCAATTGCGCTCCACTCGCCAGCCCACTTCGCTCGCGCGCGTCCCCGCCTCCATGTTGCAGACTCGTGGGACCCACACCGCGTCGTCCTCCTCGCGTCCGCCTTCTTCTCCGCGCGAGCTACGTACGACAATGCGACATCTCCAACTGAACCACTTCTAGAAAACACGGCAAATCTTATCTCCAACCTCCCCGCATCTTTTCGGATCAAAACCATATCCCGATTCCGTTTCAATCCCGGGATTGCGCGAGATCGTCTCAGACTCTTTTTAGGGTTCCGTCCCTGCACGCACTCCTAGCCCTCCTAGACCCTATAAATAGGACCCCTGGGTTCGCCCTTGCGCCCGCAACCCAGAGCCACCACCCTCTCCACCTCTCAAGCCCTAGCGCCACCGCAATTTGGTTTTTAGGTTTTTGTCGCCGCCGGCGTTTTCTTTGAATTGCGTCGCCATCGACGTCGCCCTGCCCTCGTGGTCTGCACCGCCATGTTCACCGTCGTATCATCTACCTCTAGAGCCTCTTCGCATTACCGGAGCATCACCGGTGGCCCTGTCCGACAAGAGCCGAGAAGCACCGCTGCCTAAACCTCGCCGCCGGCCATCTGCGTCGACCCCGACCACCCATGAGTTCACCCGCGTGTGCGCAATAGCCTCAGCTACACGTCTACACCACCCACCGCCGGAGCCGCACCGCCGTTCGCCGTTGTTGGGCACATCTGAAGACCTTACCGTCGGCTAGTAACATGGCATCCACGTGGCTCACCACCTCAAGTCTAGCGCCAGCGTGTCACCTCGCGTGGCGTCCTCGTCAGCTTGTGCGTGTGCACCCGAGTCAGCGTCCTGGTCAGCAACCACCGCTGACGTGTCGCGCTGGGGTTTGTCTAGATCGGATCCACATGGCAGTCCACCAGTCTCCAGATCCCAAGGCTCGGTAGACCTAGTCTACCGTGAGCCGTATGGCTGACGTGTGGCTCCCACATGTCAGAATTTTCTTTTTATTTTATCTTATCCCCGAAATTCCTTGCTGACGTCATGCTTGCGCAATAATCCAATTTTTCTGTTAAAAAATTGATGAGGATTTGATAATCCTCATTTTATTATTTATCCTTAATCATATAATATGGGTAAATATGACATCACACAGTATACCCCTTAATGTTGTAAGGGAGAAGTTAGCCAGGTAGTCGTAAGTTCTACTACGACCACGCCCATAGTCGTAAGTATTTCTACACCACGTAATCGTAGGTTCTCCTACGATTACCTTCGATTGTAAGTCTTTCTACGACCAGTATCAGTCATCAGCTTTTCTACGACTACCCCCTGGTCGTAAGTCCTACTACGACCGACCCCGCGCACGACTTTTCACGAGATAACCGTGCCTACTCGCCGAAGAGGCTATGTTAATTGTGAGATCCGAGTATCAAGACATGTAGTTATACGGAATAACTACGTATAACTCACCATTATATCTGATTGATAACCGTCAAGCAACATGGGGAGGTTACTACCCGAGAATTACTCTCATTATTACGAGTAATGAGCGCCCCGACTGAACGACTACCGCTTCACAAAGATACTATAAATAGGCATCTTTTAGAGGTAATGGGGGAGGCTTTTAGGAGGGGAAAAAGGGCACAAGTCTTTTCCCTAATTGTAACCAGGATACCAAATATAGCACACACAGGATTAGGGTTATTATTCTCTCCAGAGAAGGCCCGAACCTGTATAAAAATTCCGTGTCTCCTTTGTCTGCGTGATCAATTGTGGAGACCCCCCGAATCAAATAATCTTTACTTAAGATCGGTTCTAAAACACCGATAGTTGGCGCCGTCCGTGGGGATCTTCTAGTTATTCCTTGTCAACAGTTCTTGCTTTTCTCTTTGATGCTACCATGCAGGAGAATGGAACGAGGAGAATTGATTTGACTTGGCCGATTACGTAGACATCGACATGGATGCCGGCTTCGACTACGAGCCGAGTATCGAATCATCTGATGGTATTGCCGCCTCTGGAGATCTTCTATCAGATCTCGGAGACCGCATCACTGCCGGAGTTCAGGAGGGATCCTCATCCCCCACAACAATATGCTCCGCTAAGGAACCAGCTTCCTCGGGAGGCAGGGGTCAACACGTCCACAAACAGGAATGTCCCAGGACGGACTCACAACACGCCGAGAGTTTTTCCTCCAAGTGTTCGAGTCCCTCTAAGGCAGTACGACTTGGTGAGACAATTTCTGGAAGCCATCATTCCGAAGCTCCATCGGCACCTGATGGTCCTCTTTCTCCGGATAATTCCGCAGAGAAGAGGATCGGGCATGCTTTTCCTCCAAGTTCAACCATCTCGTCGCAGGACACACCTGCAGATGGAGACGGTTATAACCCGAAGTTCCCCTACATGGAGGGGTTTACTCCAAGTTGCCAGATGGTGTCACTCGACTACTCCTCAAGTGAGGAGGCCTCAAGCACAAGTGGAGGTCATTCACGGGAGGTCTTCGTCATTCCCCCTGATAAGAATTGTTCTCCCAAAGAAAGGATTGACGATGCTCCCCGACGGGCACGCACTACGTCCCCTCGTGGCAATGGCAAGGGTACCACTGCTGGCGAACGAGACGAAAACTTTAATGAACGTACGGGACATCCTCAACATTCTTGCACTTCATTAAACCCACTCAAGGGTCTGATATGGGCAATTCTGAGACAATTCAACGAAGAAAAATAGCGGCTCAGAAAAATCTCCTCGGGCGCGCTTATTTCCCGTCAGAGGACGCTCAGGAGCTCCAGCACATCAACGACTTGCTTGAAAATCTGACCCAAGAGCTCGCTCGAGCACCGAGGTACGATCTCTTTGCAGAAGAGATCGCACGAAGGCTTCGTAGCACAATGGCAAAACTCGAGCGTCCTCAGCAACCCGGAAGTCGTAGCAGTACGACTCCATCTTCTGCCAGCCGTTCAGTTGACTTGTCACATAGGAGACGACATGATCCTCGCTCATGTCGCTCTCCCGATCCGAGGAAGGCTCGTTGGACATCTGGAGACCGACAAGCCCCCAGGAGATGTGATCTTTTGCCACTCCATGGACGAAATGTGCGGCAGCAAACGGAATACGAGGAGTATTTCCCTCGTAAGACTGAGGCCTATCATAGGTCCAGCCCACCTGTGACTGGGTATCGTCGATTACGATCACCCAGTGATGTCAACCCTTCTTTTCTACAAAGAAGGAGGCAAGAAGTTATCTCAGGATGTCGTGCGTTTTCACCCGATCTTCGAGAAGTTCGCTGGCCACCCCGTTTTCGACCAGCGAACATGGAGAAATTTGATGGGACCCAAAATCCTACTGAATTCCTCCATATATACACAACCGCTATCCGAGCAGTAGGAGGAGGAGAGCACGTAATGGCAAACTACCTTCCGACTATGCTCGAAGGATCGGCTCAATCATGGCTTCTAAACCAACCGTTCGAATCGATCTACTCGTGGCAGCACCTCTGCGACCTTTTGCTGGTGAACTTCCAGGGTACCTACAGCCACCCTGGAAAGGAGGACGATCTGCACCGGATAAGACAGAACGACCATGAAACTCTGCATCAATTCATCAGACGCTTCAGTCAGGTTCAAAATTCTATTCCAAAAGTTTCTGACTCGTCTGTGATCAGGGGTTTCAAGCAGGGAATCCGCAGCAGGAGAATAACAGAGGACATCGCTTTACATCCTCCCGCCACTGTCGCCGAGCTCTTCGAGATGGCCGATGATATGCGACTACTGCTAAAGCAATCGAGTAGAACAACACTATCGATCGTGAAGATAACATCCCTTAGGAAGAAGACGAAAGTGGCAAGAAAAAGAATAAAAAGGCTAAGAAATCCAAGAACAAGGCAAAGAGACACAAATGTAACAGCCCTAAGTTAGGGTTTGTGTTCCAAATGTAAAATTTTAAGGAGAAATAAAAAACTTTTGATGCCTCATGAAATCATTTGTAAGTTTTCTAAATTTTCACTAAACAATTTCCATTTTCTAGAATTATATTTTTGTGAATGGAAGTTGTTGTCATCAAAATTCTTGGCCTTAAACTTGTGATCATCCTCTGGAAATATTTTTCCTATCATCTTGACCATCCTAGTTCCCTCCCTGAAAAATTTCGCAATTTTTAGATTTTGTTTGCTATTTCAAATGGTCAAGTCAAACCAGTTTAGAAATCTGGTCAAACCTTGGGACAGTAGCTTGTGAATTTTCTTGGGAGAAATCTAGTGCATGAAAATTTCTGGAAAAATTACAAAGGTTTTCCTCTTTCCAGTAAGCTCCCATAAAATTTCGGAATTTTTGGAGTTCTGAGCTACCTCTAAAAATTCCCCAAACACGCTCAGCCTTTTTAATTCAAAATCTAGATCATCGTTCCTCGGGCTCGAACCTCGAGCCCGACTAAGTCCGACCGCGCGCCGCTTGATCGCACTAACTAATCGCACCGCTCGAGCCCGATCTTTGTCGATCGTCCGATGCAGATCGTGCGGCCGCGCGGCGTCGAATCAATTGACTCGTCCGATTGAATCGCGGGATCTCAACCGCCCATCTCCGATCCAACGGTCAACACAATCTCGGCCGAGTCGGACCAACCGTTCACGCCGCACTTGACTGCGCTCGCGCCGCTTCGCTGGCTGTTGTCGACGGTGGGCTCTACTCGTCCGTCGTCACCTACTCGCGCCGAGAGCCGAGTGCCGACGCAGCTGCGTGCATGCGCGCCACTCGCCGCCGTCCATTCTCGGTTTTCGCGCGCTTCACCTCGGCCGCATCGTCCGCCGCTAGCCCACACCCGTAAGGCATTAATCGCCCGTCATCTACCTCACCAACTCGCCGCCCGCTTCCCGAGCGCATCGGCGCTGAGGGCCTCCTCTCGTGTTTCCCGTCCTTTTTCCTACTTAAGGGTACCCAAGGCTTCCTTTTCCTCTCTTTGACATCACAAAGCCATTCACTACCTTCCTTGGTCGCTCCGAGCTCAAACCAAGGGTGTGCGCGTTCTACGTTCAGCGGTGCACCGCCGCCGTGTCAACACCACAACCAAGTGAAGCTCACCTTCTTCCTTGCGTGTCGCCTTGTGTTCCACTCATCGATTGTTTCCTGAACTATTTCTCGAGTTTCACTCGCGGGGCCGTTGAATTTTGGTTTCCTCTTCTTGGCCGAAAGTTGGATCTTCGTCCTCATCTCCGTGAGTTGGTCCCTTGAGCAATTGCTCGCACTAGCACCATCTAGTGCACTCACCCGAAGCTATCTCCATCTCTCTTTTCTCCCGTATTTGCTCAGTTGCTTCCTCCTCCTGTCGCCTTGACCGCCGCCTCGGTTCATCGTCGCCAGCCCATCTCCGGCAATCTCCTCTCCTCCGCATCATCCCAGTAAGTTCGTGGGACATTAGTGTAGCTTTAGCGCGCGTTAGTTCGGGTTAAGCGTTGCTTCTTTGTCAGTGCCGTTTTTGCCGTAGGTTCCCTCCGCTCCGCCGCGCCGCCATCGTGGCCCACCTCCGGTGAAGTTCCGACCATGGTTGGGTGCGCAATAGTATAAGGATTCCATTTTGGCACTTCGCCGGCATCGCGGGGGCCTAGCTCGCCGGCGGCACGCCGGGCGAGCTCGAGTTCGGCCGGCTCTGTTGTCGGTCGCGTGTTTTGTACTGAGATCGCTGCGAGCCGTCCGTTGTCGGATAAGCGGCCCAGATAGAGCCACGTCTATTTCTTTAAGTTATTGTTTTGATTTCTCCCGGGAGGGTTTATTTTCCATTTAGAAATTGTGTTAAACTTTAGAAATTCATAACTAATTTGTTTTAAGTCATTTTCGGTTGTGTCAAATTTTGTTAATTTTGGTATTGACTAAAATTTAATCTAAAAATGCATAGAAGTGTGGGTCGGCTCCAGAAGTTGGATTTCAAAATTTGTTTAGAAATAGGTTTAATTAATATGCTAAAACTTGCACTTAAATTGTAAAGTGCATAACTAATTCAATTTTTCTCCAAATCGCATGAAACTAGTGCTGTTAATTTTCATTCTAGATGTACTATTTACTAAAATTAGTTTCAACCATGTCTCTGTTAGCAAAAACTGTTAATTAATTAAATGGTGTTATTTTCTATTTTCCAAATTAGAAAATTCTTATCTACCTAAATATTTGTCCAAATCCAGTGAATCCAATTTTGAAAATTTTCATTTTTAGTGTACTAATTATCAGGATAGGTTTTAGATATGTTTCTGTTCATAAATTTTGTTAAATAATTAAAATGGTGCGTTTATGTGTATTTTAGCTTAGAAAAATTTCTAGGAATTTCTTCACCATTTCAAATCAGTCGTTTTCTGTTTCTAAAAATTTGTTAGATCATGCTTTAGCTGCTGTGTAATTTTGGTATGTTTTGATGTTGTTGGGTGTTGAAGTTTTGTCGGTATTATTTGTTCTTATTCGTTGTTTTGCTCGATCGATAGATTGCGCCGGTTCTGGTTTTATCGAGAGTGATCCTCTGCAACAGGTTGAGCCTATTGAGCAGCAGCAGCCAGGCAAGCAGTTTGATCATGTTAATCCCAGTATTTTAAAGTCTAATATTTTGTTTCAACTGTATGTATGCATCGCTTAATTTGTGTTAAATTGGTTAGTTAATCCTTTAGATGCATAATCTGTAGGTAAATGATTATCCTCTACTACCTGAGCCTAGGTTATTTGCTGTGATTCGAGATCGTTGGATTATCTCTTGTCACTTAGTAGATACGATTTCAACTGCTTAGACATGCTTAGTATCGGTAGAAATGGGCGGTTATCGACTTAGTCGGTAACCTTGATCACACAAAATTTACTATAACTTTATGTTTCAGCATTTTTACTATGCTTAATTGTGAAAACTAAAAATGAAAATAAAATGATTTAGACTTGGGCACAACGGTATGTTGGTGTGATCTGTTGGGTGTGACTGGAATGGTGCCCGAGTCAACAAGGACCGAACATCTTGTTACACTAAACCAAGCATTTTAGCGTGCTAACCACACTAGAGTATATGGGACCTCTCTTGACCTAGTACTTTGGCGTGTATTGGCTCCGGGTCGCAGGAGGTCGCAGGAGGGATGGTGTTGGGAGCATGGTAGTTGTCCGAAAAGCTTTACCCCGCAAAGGTAGTTGTCTTTTCGGCTTTACCATGTAAGCGTATGGATTTCTATCCATACGAGCGGCTCGTAGTTAATACACAATATTGGAAAAAGTCTCGTAGGACTTAGTCAGGCAGCATACCTTCGGAGTGTGCTTTGGCTTAAAGGCGGCCTCAAGTGTGGATCTGATGGTACACCCTCAGGTAAAAACTATTCGAATAGCCTCGTCCTAGGTTATGGACACGCTTGGCAAGGTCTTCCAAGAGTTAGACTACAACATTTAAATTAAAACTTGTTGGGTGGTACGAATCTGGGATTCGTGCTATTGTTGGGGTGACTATTGGGATATTCACTTCTAGGTTGTTTATCTTTACTCTGTTGTTATTATTACCTTTACAGTTATTTCAACAGTAAAAATGAATTGCAAACTTGCCTTTAAACTGTATTACATTATTGCAAATAAATTTGGCTTTGTGCAAATGAAACATATGGCCTCCACCAAATAAGCTTGCATGTAGCATATGAAAAGGTCTGCTAGTTCACACGTCAGTCTTGCGAGTAAAAAAACAATTTTTGTACTCAGTTGCTTTGCTTAATGTTTTTGTTGCAGAGGAAGAAGGTGAGCCCCAAGGGCCTCACTTCTGTGAGTTGTGTTGCCGCTTCGTGTTTGACGACTAGGCTTGGCGGTCCGGTCAGATGCCTTGTGGGTTGAAGGCACGCTGATTGGCTTTGTTTATAGCCATCTTATGGCACTTTTGCTTCATATCGTTCTTACGTTATTTGTGTATCTGTTGGCGGTCGTACAGTCCGTAATATTTCTTTGTTGCTACTACGCTTAGTAGTGTGATGTTTGGACTCTATGTTTGGAATGGAGTTGATGCATATTTTGTGGTGAGATGTGTATCTTGCTTCGAAGTATACATATCTCGAGGATCGCTTTATTTGATTTGTGATGCTAGGACCGGTGGTTGGTTACATTACAAGCCAAATAAATTGGGGTCCTCACAAAGTTGGTATCAGAGCCATTCTGACCGTAGTAACCCAAGTATAGTCATCCTTAGGATATTTTGGAAAGGCTTATTTTCAAAGTATAAAAAGGCTTACGAAAACCTAGGCAGACTCTCAGATTTTATTCCTTACCTATCTTAGCCTTCTACTCTCATCTTACTCCAATTTGAGTTTTAAAACGTGGTTTCTCTCTTTCCTTTCAAAAAGATAGTTACGCGTCCAGTGGAATTAGCTTTGGGAGAACCATGAAGATTAATCCAACTAAAACTTGTGGGGATAATAGGGTAAGGTGTAGAATGGGTAGTTATCTGTCTAATTTTGTTGGCTGTACTAAATCGGTGTTTTAACTTTGAGACATTACCTTCTTTAGCGATTACTCGTTCCGCCAATACGGGTTGGTCGCTTCGGGAGATTGATCTCGTAATTGAAAGTTTTTATACTTGCTTTGTGTTTGTTTTTGGACTGTTTCAGCGAATATTGGCTTTCTTGCTCTTAGGCTTGTTGCTAACTTGTCCTAGTGAAACAGGATGGCCGGGAGAACGCGTGGTAGTCAGCCAGCTGGTAGGGAAGAGGAGCTTCCCCCTCCTCCGACCATGGCTGAGGTTCTCGCTCAGATCGAGCAAAACCGCATGGACCAGACGCGCATTTTGGAGGTTATTGCTAGGAATACCTCCACTCCTGCCGGTGCCTCCGGATCTGGTGGTGGCGGGCATCCGACTCGCGGGGGACTTGCAGAGTTCCTCCGTACGCAGCCGCCGACTTTCTCCCGCTCTAAGGACCCTCTCGATGCGGATGATTGGCTGCGCATGGTTGAGCGAATGCTCAACATAGCTCGATGCAGTGTGCATGTGATAAGGCACTCTTCGCGCCCCACCACCTTGACGGCGCGGCACTCTCATGGTGGGAGAACTATTCGCCATGCGCCGCGCCATGTGGTCTCGTGGAGGAGTTCAGTCCGCTGTCGGCCCACATCCCCGATGACCGATGAAGTCAAGAAGAAGGAATTCCTCGGGCCCAAAGAAGGGCGCAAATCGTGACGGAGTACCTATACGAGTTTAATCACCTGGCTCGTTATGCTCCGGGTGAGGTGGCCTCTGATGAGGCCAAGTAGGAGAAGTTTATGGATGGCTTGTCCGAGGAGCTGCAGGACAAGCTATCTATTGTGGACTTCTCCGACTTTCAGGCCTTAGTGGATAACGCCATTGTTGCAGAGCATAAGGCAAAGGCGTGGCGAGTCTCGCAGCGCAAATGGGAGGCCCATCGCCTACTCACGCCGGCCTCACTCGTCCCGGTGGGGCGGCACTGAGGGCCCGCTTTTGCTCCACCGCGCCGAGGCCATCGGCACCGATTCCTCGCCCACCGCAAGCCGTGAGCCAACCATGTGCGCTGCGATCCAAGACAGGTGGCCTCCGCAATCCGGCGGCCGAGGTTACTTGTTTCCATTGTCACCAAAGGGCCATTATGCAAATTCTGCCTCGAGTGTTGGAGCACTCGCCCTAATGGAGGACGCGGCAGGGAGTGGTCACCCACCGACGTAAGATGATCCAAGACCCAGGTGTGAGCAATGTCAAGTCAACCATCTTTCAAACCGAGGAGGCCCAGGAGGCGCCACATGTCGTGATGTGTACACTTCTTGTCAATTATCGTCCTGCTGCAGTATTATTTGATTCTGGAGCATCGCATTCTTTTATTTCAAGATCATTTGCTGCTGCTAGTTGTCTTCACTGTGTTCCTTTGGGAATTCCTTTGCTCATTCGCTCTCCGGGTTCGGAAATGAGAGCTGATTTACAATGTCGGGATGTTCCTATCACAGTCAAAGGAGTCGGATTCTTGGCAAATCTCATCCTGCTCAACTCAGCGAGCCTGGATGTAATTCTTGGCATGGATTGGTTGTCCCAACACTTGGGACAGATCGATTGTGCCAAGAAGATGGTTTTTCTCACTAACCTTCCGTGACAAAGTTGGCTTTTCCCCGCAGCTGCAAGGGTCACACCTGTGTGCACTTGTAGCAAAGCCAGCTTTGAAGATTCAGGAGGTTCCCACCGTTTGTGAATTTGAGGATGTTTTTCCAGATGACTTGCCTGGGATGCCTCCGGTTCGAGACCTTGAGTTTGTCATTGAGTTGCTGCCCGGTACCGCTCCAATTTCGAAGGCGCCGTGTCGGATGCCTCCCAATGAATTGGAGGAATTGAAGAAGCAATTAGGTGAGCTTCAAGCAAAGGGTTCATCCGCCCTAGCTCATCTCCTTGGGGTTGTCCGGTGATCTTTGTGAAGAAGAAGGACAAGACTTTGCGCATGTGCGTTGATTACCGTCCGCTCAATGAGGTGACGGTGAAGAACAAATATCCTTTGCCCCGCATCGATGATCTGTTTGATCAGTTGACTGGAGCCCAGGTGTTCTCAAAGATTGATTTGAGATTGGGGTATCATCGTGTCGATCGAATCGAGGATATTCCGAAGACGGCGTTCACTACTCGTTATGGTCTGTACGAGTACACCGTCATGTCCTTTGGCTTAACCAATGCTCCAGCTTTGTTCATGAACCTAATGAATTCTGTATTCATGGAGTATTTGGATAAATTTGTGGTGGTCTTCATTGATGATATTCTTATCTACTCCAAGAATGACGAAGAGCATGCTGAGCATCTGATGATTGTTTTGGGCCAATTGCGGGAGCACCAGCTGTATGCGAAATTAAGTGTAAAAACCCCAATCTTATCAACAAGAATAATTGCTTTATGAACAAAGAATAGACTACTGCTCATATCATTCTCGTTTTAATCTCGGTTGGGAGTTCTTTGCTACAAATAAAACCTTCCTTTTGCCAAAGTCCAAAACCTACTTAGAATATTTAAAGGAATACAAGGTAACACTTGTATTATGACTAGGAAGTATTTTTTATTAAAGCCTAGATAAATTATCTTGGCTAAAAATATTTTCGTTGCATTTTTAGAAATTATTTGGACTTAAAGAAAATTTATGGTCTTTAAATAAACATTTTCGGCCTGAAATAGATATTTATGTATTTTATAAAGTGAAAATGTGGTTTATGAAATTTATCCTGGGAAATATATCATCCCGGTAGCTTACAAGAAAATTTCATGATTTTATAAATTTATTTGATATTTTAAAGTCAGTCAAACCTTTTAAATATATGAATAAGGTTTGGTCAACCAAACCGGTCCAAACCCGACCCTTGCATCAGTAGCGACTCAAACCTCATGTGTCTCGGTCCAACCCAATCAAATTTATTCTGCTCGGTCACGCTCGAGCGCGAGCCGAACTCCACGACTAACATGAGCCGTCGATCTTCCATCGAACGCGAAGCAATAACGCCCATGAGCCGTCCACGTGTCCACTTAAATTCCGCCGTTGATCTTAATCCAACGAGCGTGATTAGTGTATGCAACCCGACAACTCCGATCCCTATTCAATCACCACCGCTCGTTTTAATCCAACCGTGACGCCTTTTCGCTTTAAACCTAAAGCGCGCTTTTATCTCACCGTTAGATTCAAATCCTACGCTTTTCCCTTTTTCCCTCGTGTTATAAAGCTCGCACTCCTCCGACCGTTGGATCTTCATCGATGGCCCGGATCGTGTATGCATTCGGACGACTCCGATCCCGCACAATCGTGGCCGCCCATCCTTGATCCAGCGGCATCGCTTATTTCTATTTGAAACCGAGGCGCTGCGTTAATCGTGGGCCTTTGGATTTCAATCCACGCACTCCATTTTGACCGTGGGCCTTTAAAGCCCAAAATAGGTGGATCGTTGGATTTTAATCGTGCGGACCACATGGGTGTATGCAATCGACCATCCGTTCAATTTCCAATCTTGACCGCCGAAGCCCATCTAATGGCGCCGCATCGTCGCACTTAAGTGGGGTGACGTGTATTCCTTTTTAGTGACCGTTGATTCTAACTAACGCCCTTTGAATGTAACTCGCGTTACGCGAAACTACATTAAATCGCAGCTGCTCATGTGAGATCGTGTGGTCCACATTGAACGATACCGCTGGATCGTTTCTAAACACTGCATTTCATCGCAATACCATTTTAATCGGACGGTTGTTGTTCTTTCGCATTTTAGGAGGCGCGCGCTGCCGTGATCGCCAATGGACCTACATGTCGATGATTCTTATCATCTCCTTCATCTCGTGCGTGCAGCTCTCTCTGAACTCAAGGAGAGGATTATCCCCAAAGTTTTTGTAACTAAATTTTGGGATAATTAGCCCTAAAGGGACACCTCATCAAGCTCTAGACTTTTCCCAATTATCCTCGTAGCTAAACTCCCACATATATAAACCCTAGCTTTTGGAGTCAGCTGACCATTGTTGACCACCGGAGCTCACTTTTCTTCCCTTTGCCAAGGGGATTTTGCTCCTATCATTTGCTTATCTATCCTTAAGACTGATGTTACCCGCATTAAAGATTTGGTGTCTTTTGCGTGTTAAATCAGATTTGATCTCTCCGTCGATCAACCTCAAATTTTCGTGGTTCTTGGTATCTTTCCACACCGTAAGCCAAAACCCTAGTTTCGACATCTTGAGCATCCTAGGAACCTTAGGAGCTGCTGTGAATCCTTCTTTAAGCATCGTAGTTTCAATCGCTTTAAACGAAAAGTTGATATTATACCTTTCGGTTTTTCATGTCATTTTCAAGGCCTAGGATTCTTCCCACAACTTATCACCTTATTTAGGTTTTGACTAAACCTAGCAAGCATGACAAGTTAATCTTTCCATTCTTGTCATCATCTATTTTGACTCTTAGCTGAAATCTGTCTCTGCTTTCTTGTCGGCCAACCGACAAAATAGGTTTTGCTTTAGCTTTTGCAATCTAACTAGTTAGGGTTAGACTAAGGTTGGTTTGGGATGTTAATTATTCTAAAAGATCATGCTAAGTTTCATTTATGAACTTTGCATGATCTATACTTCTATTTCCGAAAATTGCAATCTGTCCTGCTTTCACTCTTTTCAAATCAAAACCGAACTTTGCAATAAACTCTAATTTCTGTCTTTTGAAAAAGCAGGAGCTAGATAATGGGTTATTATCATTATTATGGGTAGTTATGGCTTAAGCATACCTGTAATCATGCATTTCTAGATTGATCATGCATATTTCTTCCATGTTGGACTTATTGTCGCTTTTGGTATTTATTGATCTTATTGTTTCTTTAGAATCTGGTTCTGTTGAAGCCATCGAATCTTTTTTGAGCAACTGAGCACGCAATGTAAGTCTATTATTACCAAGGCAAGCATCCTCTTTGCACCATATTGAACCCAGATTTTGTACAATAGTCTTTACAAATCCGGTGATATCCGAGCATGCTATTTGTCCAAAATACAAAATATGACTTGTAATAGCTAGCTATGACCGACATGGTGGATTACCTTGATTATGACCATACACTCAACTCTAGTGTAGTCTTGTATAATATATGGTCTATTCTCAGATTTGGCTTAGATATGCGATCTAGAGATTTTAGAGTTTGACAAGCATATCTTGTCAAACATGGGAATCACAATCAACTATTGTCATTTTCAAACTCTTTGTCCAGTTCCTTTAAATCACTCTTGTATTTGAAATCTAAATTGATCCGACAAGAGGAAGCTAGTGATGGTGCCTTCGCACTAGATTGGTTTGTGTGGGCTTGTCCGGGTTAATTAAGGACCGAACTCGATTATTCAATTCAAGCCCCCACGCACTTCCACATGCAAGTGTATGGGCGCTGTTTGGTTAAGTAAAATGTTGAGACTATTGAGTTGGACACAGGAGAGTAAGGATATGTGTATTGGCCTGCATGGCATAGATGCTTAGGTCCGAGGACGTGTCTTATGCCATGTGAGCTTTGTATGTCAAAGATCGATGTTCTTAGGAGGGTGAGGGCGTATATGTGCCTCGTCGCATATACGATACCTTAATGAAAGCCGATGGCATTCTATTATGGGTGGTGAGCCCAATTTGTTTTTAAATTGTTTGGATCGGCACATCGACACAACATGTGTGCCCGTGGTTAGTAGGTGGTGTAGCCTACACTATGGGATTAGTTCACATGGGGTCCAACTCAATAGTGTTAACTTGTTGAAAATACCAAATCTTAGTTTCCTGGCCGGCATACCAAAGGAAGTGTGTCATCATTCGGAGGCATCCAAGGCAACGGCTAACTAAGTCATGTGGGTAAGATGTACACCCCCGCAGGTATAAACTGTTCGAATAGCCGTGTCCACTGGCCATGGACGACAACTTGAATTGATGTCACCAGATAGAAGTTTGATTTTCAAAACCCGGTTGTGGTTATTTTCGGTTTGCATGAGGGTATCATGCACCGCATCGCTTATTTTTATGTCATTTATGTAACTGCTTTAAGCAAACTTTGATTTATTAAATCGCTTACCAAAATTTAGCCTTTGTAGGTTAAGATGTATCGCTTATGCAAATTTGAACCTTTATACCTTCCTCGTTGTAACCTTATGCATGTAAAAACTCTACTCCTTTGGTTAGGCTCTAATCACCACTTTATTTTATTAGTTTGAGTAAGACTTGCCGAGTACCTTCTGTACTCAAGGTGCTACTACCTATTGTTGCAGTGAGGATGGTTTCCTTTATGAAGTACCCGTTAGCGCCGATCGAGGTGACGCTAACGAGTAACGCCATTTCTTGCCTCCACGCAATTGCTGCGGGTGGATGGGGCCATTGGTGGACATTTTCCGCTTGTTTTGCTTCCACAGATATCGTTATAGTGACCAAGTCACTTAATATTGTAGTATTAACCGAATGATGTAACCTTATGTTTAATTATATCAATGTATGACTTGTATGTGTTTGATGCAATGTTGATGAAGGATATATATGCAATGGTCGTTGATCCGGGAACCATTGTGGTACATATATATCCGAATCTGCTTATTGAAATTGTTACTTGTTAAGTTCATACCTTTAGCATGATTTTTAATTAAGGGCAAGACTTGTTCCTTAATTATGAATTGTGTTTCTGTATGAATTTAATTTAGTAACATTTCCAATAACCGGGGTCCTCACAAATAGTATCGAGCCAAAGGTTCACTGAGGTTAGAAGTAGCATGGCCAAGTTATTAGAGGATCCTCTGCTAAAATTATTTTCAAACAAAGAATTTATTTTCGAAAGCTTAAGCATGACATCTTTTATTCCTTATCTTTCTTAATGTCACTTCTTGCCCAAACTTCGTTGGTTCATTTAAAAGTGAATTGTTCCTTATCTTGTCTTTTATCTATAGATGAGCGGTTGGTATTTGGTCAAGGAGACTCGAGCCGAGGATGTTGATGGGTTTCGGCATTACTCGGGACATGATGTGGCGCCCAATTTCACCTACCACCGAGTATGCCATTTATCGACGGATCGAGGACCGTGGATGGAGGAATACCGCGCTTCATCAACGCCATCGCTAGGCATGTAGCCGGCAAGTGTCCTCATCGTGTCCAGCGCTTGCCACCTCCGAGGCGGCGGATTCAGAAGCGGCAAGTAGGATGATGAGTCTTCTTCGTCATGATTTGACGGAATTGTCTCAACCACCCTATGACCACTTCCCAATCAGGCCCTACCGAGGTGAGCATGTTCACGAGATACGATTTGGCGAAGACCCAGTGCGGCGCTTGGCAAGGATGGTCCGTATCATGGACCAAGTCCATCGCCGTCTTGTGAGGGAGTTATGGGAAACTCGGCACGCTTTAATGAGGCCCAGAGTACCTACTTCTTGGAGTCAACATGAACCGCTCCTCGCAACGTGCTTTATGGTGACAACGATCTCCCGCCGCCGCCGCACCACCTCTTTACCGACTTCCGTATGGCCGCGCGCACTGCTTATGGACAAGTGCGCCAAGCCCGATGATCACGGTTTCTCGCACTCTGCGGATCGCACCTCCGGAGGTCATCACCATTGTTGGGTTCTCCGAGGCGCCTCATTAGTCCCTTGATCCGGTTGACACAGTTCCTCGGAGCTCACCTTTCAATGAGTTTCCGTGAACTTTAATCGGATCTTTACGCTAGCACCTCGACGATGAATCCCGTGGTTGAGTGTCTTTAGTCTAGTAGTTGCCCTTAAATAAATTGTATGTAATAGGCAGCAAGATGTTGTACTGAGTATGAAAGTTTAACTTTCGGTTTGTAATCCGACATTATGGCCAACTATAATGTAAGACTGGAACCAAATTTTGTCAGATATATATATGAAGTTTCGGTTTGGTGTTAACTTGAATGCATAACATAACATGATGCATTATATGTACAGATTTGCTTCTTTTCTAATTGTAAACTTGTTTGTGTTTGCTTAGTATGTCCTTGTTGTGTTGTTAACCATGTTGTGGTAACAGGATGACAGACTCCATTTACTCGTGCAAGCGCAACAAGGGAAGAGTATTTCATCTTGGTTCCCCATTCTCGTGGAGGGCCGATCAACCTTCCAGCTCGTGGTCCGCAAGGTGGTCCTCGTGAAGAGGAGCTCCTCCACCACCTTCTATGGCCGATGTGCTCATGCAAATTGAGCGCAACCGGATGGATCGACGCAGATCACGGAACAGATTGCGCGCAATACTTCTACTCCTGTTGCATCAGCAGTCAGAGCAGGAGGCCACCATGTGCAGGGCAGTCTTGCTGACTTTCGGCGGACTAACCCGCCGGTGTTCTCCAGTTCTCAGGACCCTATGGAAGCTGAGGATTGGCTTCGACCATTGAAAAGAAGCTTCTGATTACTCAATGCTCCGAAAGGGAAAAGGTTCTCTTTGCCAGTTATCAGCTCGATGGGCCAGCCAACATATGGTGGGATAATCTTCTTGCCATTCACCACTGGACATGTCCTTACTTGGGATGAGTTCGTAGAAGCCTTTCGCAAGCTCACATTCTGAAGGGTCATGATGATCAAACAGAAGAGTTTCGCTCTCAAGCAAGGGCGAAAGTCTCAGAATCGAATATCCGCATGAGTTCAACTTCCCGCCGATATGCTCGATGACGCTTTCGATCGACCTTCGCCGTCGAAACCGGTTCTTGAATGGGCTATCAAGAACGCAGATGGTCAGAGCTTTGCATGACTTCGGAACTTCGCGATCCGTCAACAAAGCTATTGTGGCGAAAGCAAGAGTAAGGCATTGATGAGTCACGCAAGCGATGGCCGACTTCTCGCTTTATTCTCGTGGCACTCACCAAGGCCTCGTATGTGGTTGTTCAGGCCACCACGAGCACCACCCATTTTCACCAAGGCCGCGGTGTTTGCTCCTCGCCCATCTCCTCCCACCGGGCCGCCAGATCAGGAATCAGCCCGCCTGTCAACAATGTTAACCTGTGGGTTATTTGTTATCATTGTGGTCGTCCCGGCATTATGCCAACAAGTGTGTGGCAAAGCGTTAAGGATTGCCGCTGCTCGACCATATCCGGTGTCGGTGCGGCGGTCCTTCGCAGAGGCCCCTATTAAAGCCGATCCGCCCAGTCAGGCATGTGAACCGGATCACGCCAAGAGGCTACCGATACACCTGGTTGTTATGGGTATGCTCCTAGTTAATTTCACCAACATCGCTTTATTCGACTGGAGCATCTCATTCTTTTATTAGCAATCATTTTGTCAGTGCAACACCGCTTAAACATGCATACCCTCCAACCATCTTTTATTATTCAATCACCCGGTCGGTCTTTAAAACCGATCGATTTGTTAATGGGGTCAACATAACAATCCTTGGGGTGAAGTTTTTAGCAAACCTAATTGTGATTGACTCTAAAGGGTTGGACGCCATTTTGGGTATGGATTGGTGTCCAAAACCGTGGTCAAATCAATTGTTCCCAACGGTCTATTTCTATGACCAATGCCGACGCATTCAAGTTGTTTATCATTCTAAAGCAGATTGGCTCATCTTTGTGCTCACCAAGTTGATACCACTCCTTCTTTGGAGTCGCATCAATTGTCCGTGAGTATGCCGATGTTTTTCTCAAGACCTTCCCGGTTTACCACCGATCGGAAGTGGAGTTTGTTATTGAACTCGTTCGAACCGCCCGATATCCGTGAGTCCTTATCGAATGCCCGTCAACGAGCTGGTTGAATTGAAGAAGCAACTCTGAGAATTGCTTGACAAGGGTTTCATTCGACCGAGTTCCTCACCTTGGGATGCCCAGCAATCTTTGTCAAGAAGAAAGACAATACTTTACGGATGTGTGTGGATTACCGTCCGTTAAATGAGGTCACTATCAAGAATAAATATCCTCTACTCGAATTGATGATCTTTTGATCGGCTTGGTTGGTGCCCGTGTCTTTTCAAAGATTGATTTGCGATCGCTATCATCGATCAAGGTTAGAGCCGAGGACATTCCTAAGACAGCTTTCTACTCGTTATGGTTTATACGAGTATACGGTTATGTCCTTTGGTTTGACCAATGCTCCAAAGATATTTCATGAACCTTATGAATTCGGTGTTCATGGAATTCTTGGATAAATTCGTTGTCGTGTTTATTGACGACATCCTTATTTATTCCAAGTCCGATAAGGATCATGAACAACATTTGCGACTTGTGCCGAAACACTTCGCTTCGGCATCAATTGTATGCCAAGTTTAGCAAGTGTGCTTTATGGCTCGTAGAAGTTGCCTTTCGGGGCATGTGTTATCTCAAGAAGGTATCATTTGTTGATCCAAGCAAGGTACAAGACGTGCTAAATTGGAAGCCTCCCAAGAGTGTCCCTGTAGATTCGAGTTTTCTTGGACTTATGGTTATTACCGAGGTTCATTGAAAATTTCTCCAAGATTGTTAGACCTTTGACTCGGCTTTCTGCGCAAAGGGAAGAAATTTGAATGGTCACTAAGTGTGAAGAGAGTTTTCGACTTTTGAGAACTCTCTTGACCAAAGCTCCAGCTTCTTATTCTTCCGATGTTCTTAAGAGCTTGACATATATTGCGATGCATCTCGCCATGGACTTGGTTGTGTGCTTATGCAAGAAGGCCAAGTTGTGGCATATGCATCCCGCAGCTTGCCCTCATGAAGTTAATTATCCTACTCATGATTTGGAATTGGTGCCGTGGTCCATGCATTAAAGATTTGGCGCATTACCTTCTAGGTAATCGTTGTGAGATCTACACCGATCATAAAGTCAAGTACATATTCACTCAACTGATTTGAATATGAGACAACGAAGATGGCTTGAACTCGATCAAGGACTACGATATGGGTATTCATTATCATCCCGTAAAGCCAATGTTGTGGCGGACGCTTAAGCGTAAAGTCACAATGCAACTACATATCCTCTTTACCGCCGAAAGAGACCGTGTAGCTGATTTTCTACGCTAAGTCTTGAATTTGTGGAAAAGGATTCTCATTGCATTACATGTGGAGCCGACCTTAGAATCCCAGATTCGAGGCCCGTAAAACCGATGCCGAGGTAGTTGAAATCGGGAAAACATGCAAGGTGTAAAGCCAACGAATTTTTCAAGATGATCGCGGATAATTCGACATCGCCATCGCTTGGTAGTACTCGCGATTCTGAATTGAAGAGTCTAATTTTAGGAAGCTCATAATTCCAAGTTTTCTTTGCATCCCGGGAGTACCAAATGTACCAGATTTGAAGAAAATATTTTGGTGGAGCCAAATGAAGAGGCAAATTGCTCAAGATGTTGTTGAATGTGATATTTGCCAAAGGGTTAAAGTCAACATCTAAAGCCACCGGTACCCTTCAAACCTTTGCCTATTCCTCGATGGAAGTGGGAAGAGATCGGTATGGATTTTGTTACTGGTCTTCCCAAGACTTCCAAGGATCGATGCCATTTGGGTGATCATTGATCGCTTAACTAAAGTGGCTCATTTTATTCCTGGTCAGACCGATTTCAATGGCAAGCAATTAGCGAGCTTTATATTGCTAGAATTGTTTGCCTTCATGGTGTTCCTAAAGTCATTGTTTCGACCGTGGTCCTCGCCACTTCCCATTTTTGGAATAGCCTTCATCAAAGCTATGGGGATCGAACTCTCCTTCAAGATCGCTACCATCCTCAAACCAGTGGTCAAACCGAAAGAGTGAACCAAGTGATGGAAGATCTTCTTCGAGCCTATGTGCTATCTTATAGCAAAGACTCGAGAAATCTTTGCCATATGTGGAATTTTCCTACAATAATAGCTACCAAGCAAGTATTCAAATGTCACCTTTGAAGCCTTGTATGGGAGAGCTTGTAGACTCCATTGAATTGGTCCAGTCCGTGAAAGATCATACTTTGGTCCGCACTTGGTAAAGGAAGCGTAAGAGCAAGTTAAATCGATTCGAGATTGTTTGAAAACTCGCATAGCCTCGCCGTAAGAGCTATGCCGATCATCGCCGCCGTGAATTGAGCTTTGAGGTAGATGACCATGTCTATCTTAAAGTGTCACCCATGAGGGTACTCATCGCTTTCAGTAAAGGAAAGCTCGCACTCGCTATATCGGACCCTTCCGAATCATTGCTGCGAGGAGTCAGAGCTTACCAATTGGAGTTACCAATCACTCTCAAGAAGCATGATACTTTTCATGTGTCTCAATTAAAGAAATGCCTTCGTGTTCCTATTGAGGCAACTGCTTATGAGCATCTTAATCTCCAACATGATCTTTCATATCAAGAGCAACCAGTACGTATCCTCGACACAATGGAACGCAGGACAAGAAATCGATCGTCAAAGTTCTTGAAAATTCAATGGGCTAATCATTCGAGGATGAAGCCACTTGGGAGCGCCAAGATCCGATGCAGATTGAGCACCCCATCTTTTTGTTGTTTAGAACTTTTCTTTGAATCAAGAAAGGAAAGTTTAAACAAAGCTATGTAAACAAAGATGTAATAATAACACTATGTTGTTATGTAAGAATCTTCTTTGTTATCCTTGAAGGAAACCAAAACAACAGATGTTGAATTTCCTCATAATTCATTTCCATTGCATTTCTTCCTAATCTTAACTTGTTCCAAATCTCGGGGACGAGATTTTCCTTAAGGGGGGTAGGTTTGTAACAGCCCCAATCTTATCAATGATAATAATCTGTTTTATGAACAAGAATAGACTACTGCTCATATCATTACGTTTTAATCTCGGTTGGGAGTTGTGTTACAAATAAAACCTTCCTTTTGCCAAAGTCCAAAACCTACTTAGAATATTTAAAGGAATACAAGGTAACACTTGTATTATGACTGAAGTATTTTTTATTAAAGCCTAGATAAATTATCTTGGCTAAAAATATTTTCGTTGCATTTTAGAAATTATTTGGACTTAAAGAAAATTTATGGTCTTTAAATAAACATTTTACTGAAATAGATATTTATGTATTTTATAAAGTGAAAATGTGGTTTATGAAATTTATCCGGGAAATATATCATCCCAAGAGCTTACAAAGAAAATTTCATGATTTTATAAATTTATTTGATATTTTTAAAGTCCAGCCAAACCTTTTAAATATATGAATAAGGTTTGGTCAACCAAACCGGTCCAAACCCGACCCTTGCATCAGAGCGACCAAATTTCATGTGTCTCGTCCAACCCAATCAAATTTGTTCTGCTCGGTCACGCTCGGCGCGAGTTCAACTCCACGACTAACATGAGCCGCCGATCTTCCATCGAGCCGCGGCAATAACGCCCGCGATGTCCACGTGTCCACTTAAATCTCGCCGTTGATCTTAATCCAACGAGCGTGATTAGTGTATGCAACCGACAACTCCGATCCCTATTCAATCACCACCGCTCGCTTCTAATCCAACCGCGACGCCTTTTCGCTTTAAACCTAAAGGCGCTTTTTATCTCGCCGTTAGATTCAAATCCTACGCTTTTCCTTTTTCCTCGTGTTATAAAGCTCGCACTCTCCGACCGCTGGATCTTCATCGTATGGCCCGGATTCGTATGCATTCTGACGACTCGGATCCCCGCACAATCGCGGGCCGTCCATCCTGATCCGGCGGCATCGCTTATTTCTATTTGAAACCGAGAGCGCGTTAATGTGGGCCTTGATTTCAATCCTACGCACTCCATTTTGACCGTGGGCCTTTAAAGCCCAAAATAGGTGGATCGTTGATTTTAATCGTATGGACCACATGGGTGTATGCAATCGACCATCCGGTTCAATTTCCAATCTTGACCGCCGAAAGCCCATCTAATGGCGCCGCATCGTCGCACTTAAGTGGGGTGACGTGTATTCCTTTTAGTGACCGTTGGATTCTAATCCAACGCTCCCTTTGAATGTAACTCGCGGTTACGCGAAACTACATTAAATCGCAGCCGCTCATGTGAGATCGTGGTCCACATTGAACGATACCGCTGATTGTTCTAAACACCTGTCTTCATCGCAGCCGCCCATTTTTAATCGGACGGTTGTTGTTCTTTTCGCATTTTAGGAGGCGCGCACGGCTGTGACTGCCAGCGGGACCCACATGTCAGATGATTCTTATCATCTCCTTCATCTCTGTGCGCAGCTCTCTCTGGAACTCAAGGAGAGGATTATCCCCAAAGTTTTTGTAACTAAATTTTGGGATAATTAGCCCTAAAGGGACACCTCATCAAGCTCTAGACTTTTCCCAATTATCCTGTAGCTAAACTCCCACATATATAAACCCTAGCTTTTGGAGCTGCAGCCATTGTTGACCACTGGAGCTCACTTTTCTTCCTTGTCACAAGGGATTTTGCTCCTATCATTTGCTTATCTATCCTTAAGACGATGTTACCCCGCATTAAAGATTTGGTGTCTTTTGCAGTTAAATCAGATTTGATCTCTGTCGATCAACCTCAAATTTTCGTGGTTCTTGGTATCTTTCCACACCGTAAGCCAAAAACCCTAGTTTCGACATCTTGAGCATCCTAGGAACCTTAGGAGCTGCTGTGAATCCTTCTTTTAAGCATCAGTAGCTTCAACTGGCTTTAAACTGAAAAGTTGATATTATACCTTTTCGGTTTTTCATGTCATTTTCAAGGCCTAGGGATTCTTCCTGTCAACTTATCACCTTATTTAGGTTTTGACTAAACCCTAGCAGCATGACAAGTTAATCTTTCCATTCTTGTCATCATCTATTTTGACTCTTAGCTGAAATCTGTCTCTGTTTTCTTGTCGGCTCAACCGACAAAATAGGTTTTGCTTTAGCTTTTGCAATCTAACTAGTTAGGGTTAGACTAAGGTTGGTTTGGGATGTTAATTACCCTAAAAGATCATGCTAAGTTTCATTTATGAACTTTTGCATGATCTATACTTCTATTTCCGAAAATTGCAATCTGTCTGCTTTCACTCTTTTCAAATCAAACCGAACTTTGCAATAAACTCTAATTCTGTCTTTTGAAAACAAAGTGAGCTAGATAATGGGTTATTATCATTATTATGGGTAGTTATGGCTTAAGCATACTGTAATCATGCATTTCTAGATTGATCATGCATATTTCTTCCATGTTGGACTTATTGTCGATTTTGGTATTTATTGATCTTATTGTTTCTTTAGAATCTGTTTCGTTGAAGCCATCGAATCTTTTTTGAGCAACTGAGCTCGCAATGTAAGTCTATTATTACCAAGGCAAGCATCCTCTTTGCACCATATTGAACCCAGATTTTGTACAATAGTCTTTACAAATCCAAGGATATCCGAGCATGCTATTTGTCCGAAAATACAAAATATGACTTGTAATAGCTAGCTATGACCGACATGGTGGATTACCTTGATTATGACCATACACTCAACTCTAGTGTAGTCTTGTATAATATATGGTCTATTCTCGATTTGGCTTAGATATGCAGTCTAGAGATTTTAGAGTTTGACAAGCATATCTTGTCAAACATGGGAATCACAATCTAACTATTGTCATTTTCAAACTCTTTGTCCAGCCTTTAAATCAGTCTTGTATTTGAAATCTAAATTGATCCGACAAGAGGAAGCTAGTGATGGTGCCTTCGCACGAGATTGGGTTTTGTGGTGGGCTTGTCCGGTTAATTAAGGACCGAACTCGACATTCAATTCAAGCCCCCACGCATTTCCACATGCAAGTATGGGCGCTGCTTGGTTAAGTAAAATGTTGAGACTATTGAGTTGGACACAGAGAGTAAGGATATGTGTATTGGCCTTGCATGGCATAGATGCTTAGGTCCGAGGACTGTGTCTTATGCCATGTGAGCTTTGTATGTCAAGATCGATGTTCTTAGAGGTGAGGGCGTATATGTGCCTCGCCGCATATACGATACCTTAATGAAAGCCGATGGCATTCTATTATGGGTGGTGAGCCCAATTTGTTTTTAAATTGTTTGGATCGGCATTATCGACACAACATGTGTGCCCCTGTGGTTAGTAGGTGGTGTAGCCTACACTATGGGATTAGTTCACACATGGGGTCCAACTCAATAGTGTTAACTTGTTGAAAATACCAAATCTTAGTTTCCGGTCGGCATACCAAAGGAAGTGTGTCATCATTCGGAGGCATCCGAAGGCAACGGCTAACTAAGTCATGTGGGTAAAGATGTACACCTCGCAGGTATAAATCTGCTCGAATAGCCGTGTCCACGGTCATGGACGACAACTTGAATTGATGTCACCAGATAGAAGTTTGATTTTCAAAACCTGGTTGTGGTTATTTTCGGTTTGCATGAGGGTATCATGCAATCGCATCGCTTATTTTTATGTCATTTATGTACTGCTTTAAGCAAACTTTGATTTATTAAATCGCTTACCAAAATTTAGCCTTTGTAGGTTAAGATGTATCCCTTTATGCAAATTTGAACCTTTATACCTTCCCGTTGTAACCTTATGCATGTAAAAACTCTACTCCTTTGGTTAGGCTCTAATCACCACTTTATTTTATTAGTTTGAGTAAGACTTGCCGAGTACCTTCAGTACTCAAGGTGCTACTACCTATTGTTGCGGTGAGGATGGTTTCCTTTATGAAGCACCCGTTAGCGCCGATCGTGGTGACGCTAACGAGTAACGCTACTTCTTGCCTCCACGCAATTGCTGCGGGTGGATGGGGCCATTGGTGGACATTTTCCGCTTGTTTTGCTTCCACAGATATCTGTTATAGTGACCAAGTCACTTAATATTGTAGTATTAACCGAATGATGTAACCTTATGTTTAATTATATCAATGTATGACTTGTATGTGTTTGATGCAATGTTGATGAAGGATATATATGCAATGGTCGTTGATCCCGGGAACCATTGTGGTACATATATATCCGGAATCTCGCTTATTGAAATTGTTACTTGTTAAGTTCATACCTTTAGCATGATTTTTAATTAAGGCAACACTGTTTTAATTATGAATTGTGTTATCAGTATGAATTTAATTTAGTAACATTTCCAATAATCGGGTCCTCACATTAAGCAAATGCGAAGTTTCGTTGAAGGAAGTGGCATTCTTGGGCCATGTTCTTTCACCGAGGCGAGTCGTGGATCCCAGAAGGTCGCGATGTGTTATCTTGGGGTCGACCCAAGTCAGCCATCGATGTGCGGAGTTTTCTCGGCTTAGCGGGCTACTACCGCCGCTTATCGAGAACTTCTCCAAGATCGCAGCCGATGACCGAATTGCTCAAGAAGGACAGAAGTTCGTGTGGTCCTCGCTTGTGATGAGAGCTTTCGTGAGCTCAAACAGCGATTGACTTCAACTCCGTTCTTACTTTACCCGATGTCCACAAGAGCTTCGATATCTATTGCGATGCCTCTCGTCGGGGACTCTGGTGTGTTCTTATGCAAGAAGGCAAGGCGCTTGCCTATGCATCCGTGCGATTGAGGCCTCATGAGCTCAACTATCCCACCCATGATTTAGAGCTTGCTGCGTGGTTCATGCACTCAAGATTTGCCGGCATTATCGGATCGGAATCGTGGAGGTGTATTCGATCACAAGAGCTTGAAATATTTGTTCACCCAACGGACTGAACCTCGTGCAGAGGAGATGGTTGGAATTGATCAAAGATTATGACATGGGTATTGAGATCATCTCCGGCAAGGCCAATGTGGTTCTTTGATGCACTTAGCCGAAAGGTGTATTGCAATACTTTGATGATCCAAGAGCAGCAACCTGCACTTCTTGCAGAATTTCAGCGTCTCAACTTGGGCTTGGTTGAGCATGGTTCCCTTGCTGCTTTGGTTGTGCAACCAACATTGGTGGATCAAATCAAGGCAGCACAGCAATCAGATGTCGGGGTGAGTAAAATCAAGCAGAACATCAAGAATGGGTCAGCCAGGTGCTTCTCTGAAGATGAGCACGGTGTCGTGTGGTTTGGACAGCAGCTTGTCGTTCCTAAGGTCGTGGAATTGCGGGATTTGATTCTCCATGAGGCCCATGATTCTCCTTTGTCCATCCATCCCGGGGACACCAAAATGTACCAAGACCTGCGTTAGAGATTCTGGTGGACTCGCATGAAGCGCGAGATTGCCAGGTTCGTTGCTAGGTGCGACGTATGTTGTCGCGTCAAGGCCGAGCATCAGCGTCCAGCAGGTCTTCTTCAGCCTTTGCCAGTGCCAGAGTGGAAGTGGGATTCCGTGGGCATGGACTTCATCACCGGATTGCCCCGCTCATCCAAGGGAAATGACGCCATTTGGGTTGTCATTGACAGGCTAACTAAAGTGGCGCATTTCCTTCCGGTCAAGACTCAGCTCCGTGTGGAACCGCTAGCCGAGCTCTATGTATCAAGGATTGTGAGCTTGCATGGTGTGCCCAAGACGATTGTGTCTGACCGTGGGGCGCTGTTTACCTCTCGGTTTTGGCATAGTCTGCAGGAGGCCATGGGAACTCGTCTTACCTTTAGCACGGCCTATCATCCTCAGACTGATGGTCAGACGGAGCGCGTCAACCAGGTGCTTGAAGATATGCTCCGTGCTTGTGTTCTTTCCTATGGGAAGAATTGGGAGAAATGCCTACCGCTCGCCGAGTTCTCCTACAAGAACAGCTTCCAGGCTAGTCTCGGTATGGCACCGTTTGAGGCCTTGTATGGGAGGAGGTGTAGAACCCCATTGAACTGGTCAGAAACTGGGGAGAGACAGTTCTTTGGCCCTGATTCGATCAATGAAGCTGAAAGCCAAGTGCAGTTGATTCGTGAGCATTTGCGCGTAGCTCACCCGAACAAAGAGCTATGCAGATCGACGTCGTCGTGAGCTGAGTTTCCAACCCAATGACTTTGTGTATCTCAAAGTCTCACCTCTGAAGGGTCATCGGCACTTCGGTGTCAAGGGCAAACTGGCTCCTCGGTATGTCGGGCCGTGACGCATCATCAAGAAAGTGGGAGTTGCATACAAGTTAGAATTGCGGCTACACTCGAAGGAGTGCATGATGTTTTCCATGTATCACAGTTGAAGAAGTGCCTCCGTGTTCCAGTTGAGGAAACGCCATTGGAAAATATCGATGTGCAAGAAGATATGTCTTATCGTGAGCACCCCGTTCGTATCCTCGAAGAAGCTGAACGCAGAACGAGGAACCGTGTGATCAAGTTCCTTAAGGTTCAGTGGTCGAACCACTCCGAGGACGAAGCCACTTGGGAGCAGGAAGATCGTCTCCGTGCAAACTACCCATCCTTTTTTTCCCAGTGATCAGAATCTCGGGGTGAGATTCCTGTAAGGGGGGGAGATTTGTAACAGCCCTAAGTTAGGGTTTGTGTTCCAAATGTAAAATTTTGAGGAGAAATAAAAAACTTTTGATGCCTCATGAAATCATTTGGAAGTTTTCTAAATTTTCCATAAACAATTTCCATTTTCTAGAATTATATTCTTGTGAATGGAAGTTGTTGTCATCAAAATTCTTGGCCTTAAACTTGTGATCATCCTCTGGAAATATTTTTCCTATCATCTTGACCATCCTAGTTACCTCCCTGAAAAATTTCACAATTTTTAGATTTTGTTTGCTATTTCAAATGGCCAAGTCAAACCAGTTTAGAAATCTGGTCAAACCTTGGGATAGTAGCTTGTGAATTTTCTTGGGAGAAATCTAGTGCATGAAAATTTCTCGAAAAATTACAAAAAGTTGACCTCTGTTCCAGTAAGCTTCCATAAACATTTCGGAATTTTTGGAGTTCTGGAGCTACCTCTAAAAATTCCCCAAACACGCTTAGTCTTTTTAATTCAAAATCTGGGATCACTGTTCCTCGGGCTCGAACCCGAGCCCGACTCAAGTCCGACCGCGCCGCTCGGCTTGATCGCGCCAACTAACTGCACCGCCTCGAGCCCGATCTTTGTTGACCGTCCGATGCAGATCGTGCGGCCCGCGTGCGTCGAATCAATTGACCTGTCCGATTGAATCGCGGGATCTCAACCGTCCATCTCGATCCAACGGTCACCACAATCTCGGTCGAAGTCGGACCAGCCGTTAACGCCGCGATTTGACTCGCTCGCGCGCTGCTGCCATCGCTGCCGGCCGGCGGGCCTACTCGTCGGTCGTCACCTACCTCGCGCTGAGCGAGTGCCGACGGCGGCGTGCATGCGCGCCACCTCGCCTCGCCGTCCATTCTCGGTTTTCGCACGCTTCACCTCGCCGCATCGTCCCGCTAGCACATACCACAGTAAGGCATTAATCGCCGTCATCTACCTCACCAACTCGCCGCCTCTGCTCCCGAGCGCATCGGCGTTGAGGGCTCCTCCTCTCGTGTTTCTCCGTCCTTTTTCCTACTTAAGGGTACCCAAGGCTTCCTTTTCCTCTCTTTGACATCACAAAGCCATTCACTACCTTCCTTGGTCGCTCTGAGCTCAAACCAAGGGTGTGCGCGTTCTCTGGTTCACGGCCGTGCCGCCTCCGCCGTGTCAACACCACAACCAGTGAAGCTCACCTTCTTCCTTGCACGTCAGCTTGTGTTCCAGCTCACCAGGATTGTTTCCCCTGAACTATTTCTGAGTTTCACTCGCAGGGGCCGTTGAATTTTGGTTTCCCTCTTCTTCGGCCGAAAGTTGGATCTTCGTCCTCATCTCCGGTGAGTTGGTCCCTTGAGCAATTGCTCGCACTAGCACCATCTAGTGCACTCACTGAAGCTATCTCCATCTCTCTTTTCTCCTGTCTTTGCTCAGGTTGCTTCCTCCTCGGTGTCGCCTTGACCGCCGCCTCGGTTCATCGTCATGAGCTCATCTCCGGCAATCTCCTCTCCTCCGCATCATCCCAGTAAGTTCGTGGGACCCAGTGTAGCTTTAGCGCGCATTAGTTCGGGTTAAGCGTTGCTTCTTTGTCGATGCCGTTTTGCCGTAGGTTCCTCCGCTCGCCCGCGTCGCCCGCGGCTGTGGCCCACCTCTCGGTGAAGTTCGACCATGGTCGGTGCGCAATAGTATAAGGATTCCATTTGGCACTTCGCCGCATCGCGGCCTAGCTCGCCGCGCGACACGCGGCGAGCTTCGAGTTCGGCCGCTCTGTTGTTGGCCGCGCGCGTTGTACCGAGATCGCTGCGAGCCGTCCGTTGTCGGATAAGCGGCCCGAATAGAGCCACGTCTATTTCTTTAAGTTATTGTTTGATTTCTCGGGAGGGTTTATTTTCCATTTAGAAATTGTGTTAAACTTTAGAAATTCATAACTAATTTGTTTTAAGTCATTTTCGGTTGTGTCAAATTTTGTTAATTTTGGTATTGACTAAAATTTAATCTAAAAATGAATAGAAGTGTGGGTCGGCTCCAGAAGTTGGATTTCGAAATTTGTTTAGAAATAGGTTTAATTAATATGCTAAAACTTGCACTTAAATTGTAAAGTGCATAACTAATACAATTTTTCTCCAAATCGCATGAAACCAGTGCTGTTAATTTTCATTCTAGATGTACTTTTTACTAAAATTAGTTTCAACAATGTCTCTGTTAGCAAAAATCTGTTAATTAATTAAATGGTGTTATTTTCTATTTTCCAAATTAGAAAATTCTTATCTACCTAAATATTTGTCCAAATCCAGTGAATCCAATTTTGAAAATTTTCATTTTTAGTGTACTAATTATCAGGATAGGTTTTAGATATGTTTCTGTTCATAAATTTTGTTAAATAATTAAAATGGTGCGTTTATGTGTATTTTAGCTTAGAAAAATTTCTAGAAATTTCTTCACCATTTCAAATCAGTCGTTTTCTGTTTCTAAAAATTTGTTAGATCATGCTTTAGCTGCTGTGTAATTTTGGTATGTTTTGATGTTGTTGGGTGTTGAAGTTTTGTCGGTATTATTTGTTCTTATTCGTTGTTTTGCTCGATCGATAGATTGCGGTTTTAGTTTTATCGAGAGTGATCCTCGCCTGAGTTGAGCCTATTGAGCAACAAAGACCGGCAAGCGGTTTGATCATGTTAATCCCGAGTATTTTAAAGTCCTATATTTTGTTTCAATCTGTATGTATGCATCGCTTAATTTGTGTTAAATTGGTTAGTTAATCCTTTAGATGCATAATCGTAGGTAAATGATTATCCTCTACTACCGAGCCTAGGTTATTTCTTTGTGATTCGAGATCGTTGGATGATCTCTTGTCACTTAGTAGATACGATTTCAACTGCTTAGACATGCTTAGTATCGGTAGAAATGGGCGGTTATCGACTTAGTCGGTAACCTTGATCACACAAAATTTACTATAACTTTATGTTTCAGCATTTTTTACTATGCTTAATTGTGAAAACTAAAAATGAAAATAAAATGATTTAGACTTGGGCACAACGGTATGTTGGTGTGATCTGTTGGGTGTGACTGGAATGGTGCCCGAGTCAACAAGGACCGAACATCTTGTTACACTAAACCAAGCATTTTAGCGTGCTAACCACACTAGAGTATATGGGACCTCTCTTGACCTAGTACTTTGGCGTGTATTGGCTCCGGGTCGTAGGAGGTCGCAGGAGGGATGGTGTTGGGAGCATGGTAGTTGTCCGAAAAGCTTTACCCCGCAAAGGTAGTTGTCTTTTCGGCTTTACCATGTAAGCGTATGGATTTCCATCCATACGAGCGGCTCGTAGTTAAAACAAAATATTGGAAAAAGTCTCGTAGGACTTAGTTTGTCTTTGGCATACCTTCTGAAGTGTGCTTTGGCTTAAAGCGATGCAAGTGTGGGTGCGATGGTACACCTGCGAGGTTAAAACTATTTGAATAGCCTCGTCCTAGGTTATGGACACGCTTGCAAGGTCTTCCAAGAGTTAGACTACAACATTTAAATTAAAACTTGTTGGGTGAGTACGAATGCGGGATTCGTGCTATTGTTGGGGTGACTATTGGGATATTCACTTCTAGGTTGTTTATCTTTACTCTGTTGTTATTATTACCTTCTGATTATTTCAACAAGTAAAAATGAATTGCAAACTTGTCTTTAAAGCAGTATTACATTATTGCAAATAAATTTGGCTTTGTGCAAATGAAACATATGGCCTCCACCAAATAAGCTGCATGTAGCATATGAAAAGTGCGCTAGTTCACATGTCGGTCTTGCAGTACAAAAACAATTTTTGTACTCGGTTGCTTTGCTTAATGTTTTTGTTGCAGAGGAAGAAGGTGAGCCCCAAGGGCCTCACTTACGTGAGTTGTCTTTGCCGCCGTGTTTGACGACTAGGCTTGGCGGTCGTCGGATGCCTTGTGGGTTGAAGGCACGCGATTGGCTTTGTTTATAGCCATCTTATGGCACTTTGGCTTCATTGTCGTTCTTACGTTATTTGTGTATCTCATTGGCGGTCGACCACAGTACGTAATATTCTCTGTTGTTACTTTACGCTTAGTAGTGTGATGTTTGGACTCTATGTTTGGAATGGAGTTGATGCATAATTTTGTGGTGAGATGTGTATCTTTGCTTTCTAGGAAGTATACATATCTCAGGATCGATTTATTTGATTTGTGATGCTAGGACCGGTGGTTGGTTAAGCATTACAAGCCAAATAAATTGGGGTCCTCACAAAGTTGGTATCGAGCCATTCGACCGTAATAACTCCAAGCATAGTCGTCCTTAGGATATTTTGGAAAGGCTTATTTTCAAAGTATAAAAGGCTTACGAAAACCTAGGCAGACTCTCAGATTTTATTCCTTACCTATCTTAGCCTTCTACTCTCATCTTACTCCAATTTGAGTTTTAAAACGTGATTTCTCTCTTTCCTTTCAAAAAGATAGTTACGCCTCCTGTGGAATTAGCTTTGGGAGAACCATGAAGATTAATCCAACTAAAACTTGTGGGGATAATTGGGTAAGGTGTAGAATGGGTAGCTATCTGTCTAATTTTGTTGGCTGTATTAAATCGGTGTTTTAACTTCGAGACATTACCTTCCTTAGCGATTACTCGTTCGCCAATACGGGTTGGTCGCCGGAGATTGATCTCAGAATGGCGAAAGTTTTATACTTGCTTTGTGTTTGTTTTTGGAGTGTTTCAGCGAATATTGGCTTTCTTGCTCTTAGGCTTGTTGCTAACTTGTCCTAGTGAAACAGGATGGCGGGAGAAGCAGCGTGGTAGTCACCGGTGGTAGGAAGAGGAGCTTCCCCCTCCTCCGACCATGGTGAGGTTCTCGCTCGATCGGCGAAACCGCATGGACCGGCGCGCATTTTGGAGGTTATTGCTAGGAATACCTCCACTCCTGCCGGTGCCTCCGGATCACGGTGGTGGCGGGCATCCGACTCGCGGGGACTTACGAGTTCCTCCGCACGCGGCCGCCGACTTTCTCCGCTCGAGGACCCTCGTGCGGATGATTGGCTGCGCATGGTTGAGCGAAGCTCAACATAGCTCGATGCCAGTGCAGGATAAGGCACTCTTCGCGTCCCACCCCTGAGGCGCGGCACTCTCATGGTCGGAGAACTATCTCGGCATGCGGCCGCGGCCATGTGGTCGTGGGAGGAGTTAGTGTCTGTTTTCGTCGGGCCCACATCCCTGATGACCTGATGAAGCTGAAGAAGAAGGAATTCCTCACGCTCAAGCAAGGACGCAAATCTATGACGGAGTACCTATACGAGTTTAATCACCTGGCTCGTTATGCTCCAGGTGAGGTGGCCTCTGATGAGGCCAAGCAGGAGAAGTTTATGGATGGCTTGTCCGAGGAGCTGCAGGACAAGCTATCTATTGTGGACTTCTCCGACTTTCAGGCCTTAGTTGATAAGGCCATTGTTGTAGAGCATAAGGCAAAGGCGCTGGGCGAGTCTCGCAACCGCAAATGGGAGGCCCATCAGTCTACTCACGCCAGCCTCACTCGTCCTCGGGCCGGGCCAGCACCAGGGGCCCGTTCTTTTGCTCCACCGCGCCGAGGCCATCGGCGCAGTTCCTCGTCCACCGCAGCCGTGTTTGCCACCACGTGCGCTGCGATCCAACGGCAGGTGGCCTCCGCAATCCGGCGGCGAGGTTACTTGTTTGTTGTCACCAAAGGGCCATTATGCAAATTCTTGCCCTCGAGTGTTGGGCAGCCCTCGTCCTAATTGAGGACACGGCGAGGAGTGGTCACCCACCTGACCAGAAGATGATCCAGAAGACCCAGGGTGTGAGCAGCGGTCGAGTCAACCATCTTTCAGCTCAGGAGGCCCAGGAGGCGCCAGATGTCGTGATGGGTACACTTCTTGTCAATTATCGTCCTGCTGCAGTATTATTTGATTCTGGAGCATCGCATTCTTTTATTTCAAGATCATTTGCTGCTGCTAGTGGTCTTCACTGTGTTCCTTTGGGAATTCCTTTGCTCATTCGTTCTCCGGGTTCGGAAATGAGAGCTGATTTACAATGTCGGGATGTTCCTATCAAAGTCAAAGGAGTGGGATTCTTGGCAAATCTCATCCTGCTCAACTCAGCGAGCCTGGATGTAATTCTTGGCATGGATTGGTTGTCCCAACACTTGGGACAGATCGATTGTGCCAAGAAGATGGTTTTTCTCACTAACCTTTCCGGCGAACAGGTTGGCTTTTCCCCGCAGCTGCAAGGGTCACACCTGTGTGCACTTGTAGCAAAGCCAACTTTGAAGATTCAGGAGGTTCCCACCGTTTGTGAATTTGAGGATGTTTTTCCGGATGACTTGCCTGGGATGCCTCCAGTTCGAGACCTTGAGTTTGTCATTGAGTTGCTGCCCGGTACCGCTCCGATTTCGAAGGCGCCGTATCGGATGCCTCCCAATGAATTGGAGGAATTGAAGAAGCAATTAGGTGAGCTCTAATCGAAGACTATTACTCTGCAAAGGGCCACTTCCTACTCTTGAACCGTTAGGTCAAACAAGTGGACGCAAGGAATCGGATGACGAGGAGGAGATGTCGTTCCAAGATGCACAATACACCATCGATCACATCTATGGAGGATCATCGGCATATGAGTCACGAAGACAGCTAAAAGCTGTCGAGCGTGAGGTAAACACAATCGACTCACCTCTCGTCAATAAACTACCGAAGTGGTCGGAAGTCACTGTTGCCTTTGAGAAAGGTGATTGCCCGATCCCTTCGACTAGACCAGGTCGGTTGCCGATCGTGGTCGAACCCACCATCAACAATTGTCGATTAAATTGAGTTTTAGTTGATGGTGGAAGCTCGTTAAACATACTATTTACGAGTACCCTGGACGAGATGCAAGTGCCCAGGACAAAGGTAAGGCCGGTACGATATTCTTTCCATGGAATCGTACCGGGGTCGTCGGCCAAACCAATTGGTTAAGTTTCTCTTTTTTAACGTTTGGCTCACCAAGCAATTTCAGGATAGAGAAGATCTCCTTTGATGTGGTCGATTTCGATACGGCATATAATGCCATACTAGGACGACCAACTTTGGCAAAATTCTTAATAGCTACTCATTATGGGTATCAATGTCTTAAGATACCAAGTCCCAAAGGAGTAATCACAATATATTGTGACAAGAAGATGGCGCACTCATGTGACCGTCATTCCCTCGAGATGGTTGGATAAATACTAACTCGAGACAAAAGTCAGCATTCGACTAGCAAGTCGAAGCCTAAAGCTGCACCAAAGCCGAACGACCAAGTCAAAGAGGTTCCTCTGGAAGCAGAGGAGCCCTCCAAGACTGTTCGCATTGGGGATTCTTCCGACCCCAAATAGGAAGACGCCCTCATCACTTTCCTCTGAGCAAATGCAAATGTCTTCGCGTGGCAAGCATCCGACATGCCCGGAGTCCCCAGGGAAGTGATCGAGCACAGGCTAGCCTTACGGCCTGACAAAGTACCCGTAAAACAGAAGTTACGGAGATTTGCCCCTGATGGACAAGATGCTATTAGGTCAGAATTGGACAAGTTGCTTAAAGTAGGCTTCATAAGAGAAGTCAACCACCCAGAGTGGTTGGCCAACCCTGTAATGATTAGAAAGTCGAACGGCAAATGGCATAAGTGCGTAGACTTTACTGATCTTAATAAAGCTTGTCCAAAAGATGATTTCCCTTTACCTCGCATCGATCAGCTGGTTGACTCTACTGTAGGATGTGAAATATTGAGTTTTCTAGATGCATACTCTGGTTACCACTAGATCAAATATGTGTCAAGATGATGAAGAGAAGACCGCATTCATTACACCGTTTGGAATATTTTGCTACGTCAAAATGCCATTCAGTTTAAAGAATGTTGGGGCTTCTTTTCAGTCTTTGATGCAAACGACTTTTGCTCCTCAACTAGGTCGAAACGTAGAGGCCTACGTTGATGATCTAGTCGTAAAAAGCAGCAAACAGCTCAATCACATCACAGACTTGCAGGAAACATTCGACAACCTCAGAAAATATCACTTGAAGCTTAATCCCGAGAAGTGTGTGTTTGGGGTCTCTTTAGGAAAATTGCTTGGATTCTTGGTCTCTGCAAGAGAAATCGAAGCAAATCCTGAAAAGATAAAAGCCATCATCCAGATGCGCCCCCCGACCACGAAAAAAGAGGTCCAAAAACTCACAGGATGCATGGCGGCATTAAGTTGTTTCATCGCACGTTTGGGAGAGAAAGGACTGCCTTTCTTCAAACTTCTAAGGAAACATGAAGGCTTCGAGTGGTCGGAAGAGGCTAACATAGCCTTTGGGGAGGTCAAGAGTTATCTTACGAGTGCTCCTGTTCTGGTTTCTCCGAAACCAAGAGAGACACTCTTAATTTATCTAGTTGCCATGCCACAGGCAGTGAGCGCAGTAATGGTCGTAGAATGTGAAAACGTACAACGACCAGTTTACTACGTTAGCGAAGTTTTACACGGGCCTAAGGAGCGTTACCCTCAGGTTCAAAAACTTCTATATGCCCTCCTCATGTCTTCGAGGAAGCGCGGCATTATTTTTAGGCGCACAAACTAGATTTGTGCCGTCGAGTTTCCCTTGCGGCGATCCTCGAGCGAAACAATGAGACGATGGCAAATGGTCGATCGAACTTGGGAGTTCGACATCCATTCGTGTCCCCGACGGCCATTAAATCCTAGACCTTGGCGGACTTTGTCGCGAATGGACAAATCGAACTGTTCGGGATCCCGAAGACGATTCCACGACTAGTGGGCGATGTACTGACGGGTCACTTACTATAAGTAGCTCGGGGGCTGGGGTGGTCCTGGAATCTCCTACCGGAGAGACCTTAAAGTATGCCATACAATTAAACTTTCAGTCCACTAACAACGTGGCAGAATACAAAGGTTTGCTAGCTGGCATACGAGCCGCAAAAGCGCTCTCGATTCGTCGACTACTTGTGAGAGGAGACTCTCAGATAATCGTGAATCAAGTCGGAAAAGAGTACCAGTGCTCTAATCCGACTATGTCTCGGTACTTATCGGAAGTTCAAAAGTTAGAAAAGCATTTTTTGGGCTTTGAGGTACAATTCATCCCTCGAAAGGATAATTTCCTCGCAGACCAACTTGCTCGTATAGCTTATTCCCGATCCACAGTACCAAAAGGAGTTTTTCTAGAGCAACTTCAGAAGCCGTATCTAGTTGAAGAACTTGAGACGCCTCCTGTCGAAACAGCCTCTCTAGAGTACGAAGATACCAGGATGACTCCCATCTACAAGTACCTTCAGACGGGTTCCGTATCTGACGACGATCTCGAAGCAGATCGACTATCCCGAAAGGCCAAAATGTATACTTTGGTCGAAGGTGTCCTTTATAAAAGAGGAACTCAAGGGGTGATCATGCGGTGTATTCTGCAGAGCGAAGAATTAAAACTCCTTCACGACATACACGGAGGCATCTGTGGAACTCATGCTTCTCACAGAACGCTGGTCGGTAAAGCCTTTTGACAAGGTTTTTATTGGCCAACGGCCCTCTACGATGCCAAGGAGCTGGTCAAAAAATGTGTACAGTGCCAGTTTCATAGCAGGCAAATACACCAACCAGCTCAGGCGTTGCAAACAATCCCTTTGTCTTGGCCTTTTGCGACCTGGGGTCTCGATATCCTAGGACTGTTACCCAGAGCTCCAAGTGGATTCGAATTCCTTTTTGTGGCTATTGACACGTTCACAAAATGGATAGAAGCCGAACCTGTGACTGGGATAACAACAAAAGCAATGAAAAGGTTTATGATGAGATGCGTGATAACTCGATTTGGAGTACCAAGTCAAATCATCATAGATAATGGCAAACAATTTTCGAGCGCAAAATTTCAGGAATTTTGTGACGAGTTGGGAACCCAATTGTGTTATGCTTCTGTTGCTCACCCCCAAAGCAACGGGGCAGTTGAAAGATTGAATGGCCAGATAATGAAGGGAATTAAGACCCAAGTCTTCGACCAGCTTGTCAAACGCTCGGGGGCTTGGGTACAAGAATTACCTTCAGTATTATGGGCAATCCGTACGACAGCTAGTCAAGCGACAGGAGAAACACCTCTTTCTAGTTTTTGGCGCCAAAGCCATACTCCCGCCAAAACTAAAGATCAGGTCCACGCGAGTCAAAAAATTCAACGATTCCACCCAAGCACAACTTCGAGCGGATGACATCAACCTGCTCGAGGAAAAGGGGAACCAGGATCTAATCCGTTCAGTAGTCTACCAACAAGCCCTGCGCAGATACTACGATCGTAAGGTCCAACCTCCCAGCCTTGCTGTAGGTGACTTGGTATTGAGGCTTATCCAATCCAAGTCTAATTGGAATAAACTTTCCCCCAAGTGGGAAGGCCCTTACACTGTGGTCGAAGTTACGCGTCTAGGTTCGGTACGACTTGCAATGAAGGATGGCCGTGTTCTCTCAAACTCTTGGAACATCGACCAGTTACGCAAGTTTTACGTGTAACAAACCTCTACGACAATAAAGTATTAGGTTCTTTCTATCTTTATTGTCTTTCTTTGAATTTTGCTTTTATATTTTTTTTCGATCATTCTTCATATGCTCATTTCCCCTTTACACTGGTCGGAGAAAGGACATAACAACTAGTCGAAGTCTCTCCTCTCTGCATGTGGTCCTGGCTGCTAGAAGGAGCTTCCTAGTATCACCTTGTTCCTAACTTTTGCTACCAATACAAAGTTTTTTAGGCACAGAAACATGGTCGAAAAATCTTTCAAGAAAATTCATGTCACCTTAGTTTATTTATTCATTTTGAAAAATACTCTGAGAAGAGCGCACTTTTGAGATTCGTTCGACCACTTCTGGTAAACTTGATCGGTTTTAACTGGTCGGAGGAAGAAACAAGGTACTCTAGATGTTTGTTTTACTCAAGTTGTCGTAATTGATTTGATTAATCTGGTTGGAGATGGTAACATCGCCTAGTCGAAGCCTTTCTTTTCTGCACGTGGTCCTGCCCACTAGAGGGAACTTCCTAGCGTCGATTCGTTTCCACTCTTTCGACTAGTGCAAGATAATCGATACTCGAGAGCTATAAGTCGAACAAACCTCTCTGTTTTCAGAAACCCTTTCTTTACTATTTCCTTACTTTATTCCAATAAACTAAGCAAATAGTCGGGGGCCAGGATAAAGTTATAAACATGACTTCATTTCTTAGTCTTAGTTTTTCTGAGTTATCATCTTACGAGTTACTAACTACTCTACAAGATGATTCGTAGGGAAAAGGAAGAAGGAAGGAGGAATTGCACATATCTGGTCTGATTATTTCTTCCCTTTTTCATTATCTTACGAGTTACTAACTACTCTACGAGATAATTTACAGGAAAGAAGAAAGGTTCATATATTTATACATCACCAAAAGGGTTTGTCTTTACAGATCCCTATTATAGACTACTATGACAAAGGAGATTCTGTTTGCATCTCCCCCGCGACCTTCTCGTCGACTGACTGCATCTCCTCGATTAACCGTTCTGCTTCAGATTCGGTACAGTCGAAATCAGCCTCAACAGAATGAGGGTTAAGGTTGGAGTCACGGGCTTTAAGCTTTGCTAAAACAAAGCTTACAGCTGATTTGACCGCTTCTCTTATTAAGTCATTCTGGTTGGTCTTCAGAGTAGACACCAACTCTTGCAAGGTACCGACTTGCTCCCCAATGGCACTTGTATGTGCGGCTATCGTATCATCGCAAGGTGCGACTTTCCAGCACGAAACCCATCGAGTGCATTGTTCAAAAGCGAAATGTTGTCTTGAAGATTGATCTTCATCGACTTAATTTCCTCCTGGGTGCAAGTCGAAGGCTCATAGAGTTGTTTTATTTCAACTAATCGCTCTGAAAGGAGTAAGGATAGGTTAGATAAAATGATTCTACGAGAAGAAAAAAACGATTTAATAGCAGGTAAAGTTTTACTTACCCGCTAATTGAGAACCTAACTTCTCAATTTCTTGATCTTTTTCTTTCCCGATGCGGGAGATCTCGCGAACGACCGAGGAATTTCCTGGACCTCGATCCGAAGAACCCCCACCTCGGCCTGAAGGGCCTTATTTTCGACTTCTTTTTCTGTAAAAGAATGAGAGGTTAAGAAGATCAAGATCAAGATTAGAAGCAGTCGTGACTTCACGTACTGTTTATTTTTTCCTGCAATTTCTAAGTTGCAGAGTTAGCCTCCTAAATCTTCTTCAGAAGGTTGGTGACCTCATCCCTTAGCTTTTTCATCTCGGCCTTTTCAAAGTCGAGCGAATTAGCTAAGGTCTTTTCGTCACTCTTAAACCTGAAAAAGTTAAGGGTACACATGAGTACACAGACGAGCAGTCGTAAGTACTTCTACGACTGATACATGATCGTAAGTTTTCCTACGATTACCCCCTGGTCGTAAGTTTTTCTATGACTAGTACCAAGTCGTAAGTTTTTCTACGATAACCCTCTATGAGTACTGAGCAAGTAATCGGTTTGTAAAACGATTGCGAGAATCGGTTACTCACCACCTCTCTGCTTGTTCGCAAAGTACTGCTTTTTCTTGTCGCAATTTGACAAGTTGCCGATTATACTCGCAAATCATAGCAACTTGTTCCACGCTCTCTGCAGGAGAGAAAGACGATAAGAAGCAAGGATAAAACCACGTATATAAGTGTCGATGAATACTTACATTCATACTTGACCAAGCAAACATGGAGACTATCTGTGACGGATCTTTCAGCCCATCCATCTCCTCGACTCGTTTCCACCAAACCCCTTCGAGACGTTCGTTACCGAAGACATCCCCGTAGTTGGGAATGTTACTGGGGTGAGGAACTCGGTCGCGAGACTGGTAGGCGGAAGATCCTACGATAGTAGCATGGCCAAAGAAATCAGAGCAAAAATTAAAGTATTCTTCTTCCTCTGATTGTGTGATGGAACCACCGCCTGGAGGACCGGAAGGAACGTCCTCGACAGCCTCCTTACCGGCACGGTGGTCGGAACTCTCACCACCACCGACTCCTAGTGTCTCCCTCGTGGCCTCCCTCGTCTCCACTTCCATCCCTACGACTACCTCAGTGGTCATAGCGACTTCAGCAGCAACGACTTTGTAACAGCCCCAATTTTATGAACAGTAATAAAATGTTTTCTGAACAGTAATGAGGTGCTGTTCATAGCATCACTGTTCATTTTTACAGGTTGGGCATTATGTTGCAAATGAAAACCTTCCTTTTTCTAGCCATGATCCAAAACCTATTCAAAGTTTCAAAGAAAATACAAGTTAGAGCTTGTATTATTATTGGGCAGTATTTTATCGAAGCTTAGATAAATTATCTTGCCTAGAAATAATTTTTGTTGAATTCTTAGAAATTATTTTGCCTTGGATAAAAATATTTGATTTTAAATAAACCTATTCGGGTTATGGAAATTATTTTTGAAGTTTTTAAAAGTGAAACAGTGGTTTTCGAAATTTATTTGGGAAATATATCATCCCAGTAGCCTCCTGGCAAAATTTCATGATTTTACAAATTTATTTACTTTTTTTTCTATAGCCCAGTCAAACTTTTAAACTTTGAATTTAGAGTTTGGTCAACTCTTCCGGTCTAAACCCAAGCCCTAGCACTGTAGCGACTCGAACCCCATGAGGTTGGGTCCAACCGGTGCAATTTGGTCCAGCTCAGTCACGCTCGGGCGCGAGCCCAACCCTTCACGTGACGCGAGCCGTTGATCTCCAATCGAACGGGCGGGGTTGCGACGACGCGTGGGCTGTCCACGTATGCAAAGCAATCTCCACCCTTGGATCTTGATCGAGCGACCGAGAGGCGCGATAACAATCGGACCACTCCGGATCCCCTCTCGATCCCCACCGTTGATCCTAGATCTAACCGCTACGCCCTTTTTATTTTGAAGTTAAAGGCGCAGTCGTCGTTGACCGTTGGATTCGAATCCTACGGTGTTCCTTTTTACCGCGTGCTTTTAGAGCCTGTTTTTTTTAGACCGTTGGATTTGATCGTAGGGCCTATAATGATATAACATTCGGACCACTCGGGTTCTTTCTTCAATCTTGACCGTAGAAAACCAATCTGACGGTATCACGTTATTTCATTTAAGAGTGACGTGTATCCTTTTAGATCGATCGTTGGATTCTAATCCAACGCTCCTTTTTGAATAAAACCTCCAGACTTCTGTAGGGCTCCATTAAATCTCAATCGTCCGTTTGAGATCGCACGGTTCATATTAAACGATCTCGATTAAACTCTTTTAACCCCTATTTTCATCACTGCCGCCCATTTCTAATCGGACGGTCGATGTTCTTTCGCGTTTTAGGAGGCGCGCGCGAATGCGGCTGCCAGTGGGGTCCGCATGTCAGTGGATCGCCTCTCTTCCTCCTTGCCTCTGTGCGTCGTCGCCGGCTCTGTAACCGGAGTAGAGGCGTTATCCAGGATCGAGCAACTATTATCCGGATATTTAGCCCTAATTGGACAACTCATCGACTCTAGACACTCCCTTTGCCCTGTGAGCTCAACATACGTATATATACCTAGCTTTTTGTCACGCCATTGTTGGTGAAGGAGCTCTTCATCTTCCATTGCCGATCCGGTGGAGTTTCTTGCTCCTATCAATTGCTTATCCATCTTAAACGTTTGTTTCACCTTGCAATAAGGATTTAGCATCTTTTGTAGGTTAACCCAGAGTTTATTTCTCTATTGATCAGAGTCGGATTTCAAAACCTTCGGTGTTTATCTCATCCTGGTTAGGTCTGAGTTGAACCCTAGTAGCATAGCGGTGGTTCTTTTGATTCTTGTTGTCATCTATTTAGCTTTGTCTCAAAAATTTGCATCTGTCCTCTATTGTCAGTTAAAGCGACATCTTTTGAAGTTGTCAATTTTTGTAACTTGACCGATTAGGGTTAGATTAGGTTAGCTGAGGTATTATTTACCTAAAAATCAGACTAAGTTTCAATTTAGAATCTTTTACTTAATCTATTTTGATTAACCAAATCTGCGATGCCTGCTTTCCATTTCTTTTCAAAATCAAAATGAAACTTTGACCTAAACTCTAGTTCTGTCATTTAAAAGCGATAAATGGTAAAATGGGTTATTCTCTTTATTGGGGTAGGTATAACTTAAGCATTCATTAAACATGCATTTCCATATTGATCATACATTTTCTTTCATCTGTACTTGTTGTCAACTTTGGTATTTATTGGATTTTATTGTCACTTTTAGAATCTGGTTCTTACGAGGTGTTTGAATCTATTTACGAGCAAGCAGAGCTGCACAAGAAGTATATTATTATCAAGGCAAGCATCCTCTTTGCACCATGTTGATCCCAAAGTTTTATACAATAGATTTTCCACATACGATGATAAGCTGTTGCATGCTACTTTTCTGAAAATACAATTGTGATCTGTAGTAGTTAGTTATGACCTAGCATTGTGGATTACCTTAATTCTAACCATACACTCAAACTTAGGGTAGTACTGTATACTATAAGCTTTAGTTTCAGAGTTTGCTTAGCCATGCAGTCTAGATTATCTTATCAAACATGGGAACCCCAAATGAATTTTAGTTATTTCAAACTCTTTGTCCAGTTTACTTACACCAGAAGTGAATTTTACATTTCAATTGATCTGGACAAGAGGAAGCTAGTGGTGGTGCCTTCGTGCCCGAGATTGGGAATTGTGGTGGACTTGTCTGGGCCAATTAAAGACTGAACTCTAAGTATTCAATTCAAATCCCCCACGTACTTCCACACGCGGTGTATGGGCGCTGTTTGGTTAAGTAAAGGGTTAATGCTATTGAGTTGGAAACAGGGGAGTAAGGATATGTGTATTGATCTTGTATGGCATAGATGCTTAGGTCTTCGGACTGCGTTTTATGCCATGTGAGTTTTATATCGATATCAGATGTTCTTAGGAGGGTGAGGGCATATTTGTGTTCCATCACATGTACGTACCTTAAAGATGCTGATTGCAATCTAATATGGGTAGTGAACCCAGTTCGTATTTCTTTTGTTTGGGTCGGCATTCCTGACGCAACATGTGTGCCCCGGTTAAGCAGATGCTATCAGTCGTTGTTTAAGCGAGATCAGTTCACACATGGGTATCCAACTCAATAGTGTCAGCTTGTTGAAAAATACCAAATCTTAGTTTCCCTGGTCGGCATACCAAAGGAAGTGTGTCATCATTCGGAGGCATCCGAAGGCAACAGGCTGACTAAGTCGTGTGGGTAAAGTTGTACACCCCTCCAGGGTATTAAACTATTCGAATAGCCGTGTCCACGGTCATGGACGATAACTTGAGTTGATGTCACCTGTATAGAGTTTTGAGTTAAGCTTTTATTTTGGTTTACGGTTGGCATGAGGAATTCATGCATTGTATTGTTTACATTTATTTTCATTTACCTACTGTTTTAATCCAACTTTGATTTATTAAATTGCTTTATCAAAACCTAGCAATTGTAGGTTAAGATGTATTGCTTTATGAAAAATTGAACTATTATGCCTTCCTGTTGTGACCTTATGCATGTACAAATCTAAATCCTTTGTATAGGTTCTAACAAACACTTTCTTTTATTAGTTTGTGTAAGTCTTCTTTGAGTACCTTCCGTACTCAAGGTGCTATAACCTATTGTTGCAGGTGAGGATGGTTATCTTTATGAAGTGCCCGTTAGTGCCGATCAGGGTGATGCTAACGAGTAAAGCTATTTCTTTCCTCCACGCAATCGCCTCATGGTGGATGGGGCCATTGGTGGTTTTGTCGTTTTATTTTGCTTCATTATCGGTCTTTTGTAGTGACCAAGTCACTTGATATTGTAGCACTAAACCGAAAATTGTAAGTGATGTTTAATTATGTAAATGTATGACTTGTATGTGTGATGCAATGTTGTTTAAGGGTATATGTGTAGTAGTCACCGATCCGGGAACCATTGTGAGACATATATCCGGATGCCTAAATATTGGGTTTGTTACTTATTAAATTCATGCTTCTAGCATGATCTTTAATAAAGGAGCAAGACTTGTTCCTTAATTAAGAATTGTGCTCTGATATAACTTTAATTAAGTACATTTCCAATATCGCGGGGCGTCCACAGACTTCCTCCACCACGGGAATAGTAGCTGGAGCTTCAGCTACTACTGTAGTCACACCTTCGCAAGCTGAAGAGGTGGCAGCGGGCTTCTCAATAGAAGCATCTCTGGGGGCTAAAGGAGTTGGGCTAAGATCACAAAACAAAAAGTAAGTTAACTTGTGAAAAACAAAGGGTAAATGATGTTCTTACACTTCTGTTTTTTACATACCTCTGCGCGCTGGATCTAACTCGGAACTTGGGAGCAACCTTCCCAACAGAAGGTTTCTTCGATTTCTTCTCAACCATTGTGGGTCGAGATTCAATCGAAGGAACGGGAGTCTCCTCTTCCCAACTCCCCGGGTGGCCGAGATCTGTCTCGACCACCTTAAGAGTACTGCTCCCTTCGACCTCAGGTCCCGCTGGAGCAGTAGTTTCCTTCACAAAAGATATGAAGCTCTTCCAGTTCTCCTTTTCTAGCTGCCTTATAAAGCCACGAGAAGCAGAAACTGCGAAAGACTTGTTGTCGTAATAGAAGGGTATCTTGACCTTGGGGGCTTTGCACTTAAGGGCAAATGCAGTTTCCTCTGCTTTCTTCCTCGCCGCAGCCATGTCTGCAGCGAATTTAGTAAAAGGAGCAGGAGGAGCCGAACTCGAGCCACCCTTGTCGCCGACCTTTACAAGTCGACGCTTTTGGGCTAGAGGGGATTTTGCTAACTCTGCCTGCGCTGTTGCCCCAATGACCACCAAATCGACTTCCTCATTGTCTTAGCAGTCTTCCATACCTACTTTCTGTTGAAAATCAGAAAAAGAAAGTGGTCGTAAGTTTTTCTACGATCACTAACTGGTCGTAAGTTCTTCTACGACCAGTCCACAAGTCATAAGTTTTTCTACGACAAATCCTTTAGTCATAAATCATTTTACGACAATAGGTGCCTAAAGACGAAGTCGGTTTTTTATTACCTTTAGGCGCTCCACTTTTTCTTCTGCGGTCAAAACCACAAGAATTTGGGGAGCTGCCGCATTGGACGGACTCTTCTCACTAGATAAGCCTAACACGAGCGTCAATTTCTGCCTGTGGAAGATCTATTTGAACAAACGACACAATCAACAAACCAGATCAAGGTTAGCCAAGGCCAAAGTCAAAAAGTGAGTTTTGCACTCACCATCCTTGTAATCTCTGGTAGGGTCTTCTTTCCCCGAGTACCTCCACATGGGAGGGACTCGTTTCTTCAGGGGACTAATACGGTGCGTGAAGAAGTCCTTCACCACGTGCCATCCGGTAAGCCCCCGACTTCAAGTCTTTGATGGCTTGAATGTAGGGGTGATCCGGTCAAGATTTCTGAGAGTCGAATCCCAGGAAGAGGCCCTCTCGGCGGTGTTTCCAATAAATGAGAGGCTGTCTTCCTCGTTGACTTCCCAGTAAAACCACTTCTTCCTACCCGGCCACGACGACTGGGTGAACATCTGAAAATACTCCGTCGACATCCTGTCGTGGAGCTTCAGACCACAACTCCCAGCAATTTCGGCCTGACGAGCCATCCCGTAATAATACTGGAAAAGCTCGAGGTCCGCCGGAATCCCCAGGTATGCCTCACACAAATACACTCAGCATTGTGATGGAATTAGGACCAAGATTCACTAATTCCACCCCAAAATGCTCGAGCACGAGTGTGAGGAAGGGAGAAGCAGGCAATCGGGGATTTGACTGTCCTCCCCCGACGGCCAGTGTTGTCCATTCGCCGTAATCCACTTCACGAGTAGCCCTCAGGAATTTTCTCGGCGGCAACCAAGGCATTCATCTTCGCGTCGTCCATTTCTGATTCAGCCCACTCAGAGATGATCCTAGCCATCTTTTCTCAAGGAGGAAAGAGTTGGATTTGGGAAAGCCTCAAGAAAGCGCACAGTGTCGCTCGCGGCGGAAGAGACGAGAAGACGATGAACAGTCGGGGTGATTTGGAGAAAAGGTGAGAACCCTAAGTTCATCCCCACAGTCTGTTTTATAACCGTACACCTGAAATGAAACACCGTGGGAACCCAACGGTTTCCACCGCTTCGAGAATTGCTCTAACGGACAGATCTTTTTAAATCTGCCTATTCGAGAGTACCGAGGCTCTTTTCATACCTCAAGCGAAATTACCTTCTTCACCAAGTATACTTCTGATCAAAAGAAATTTCAATCGGAAAGGTTTTGCTTCTTATCATAGAGCCACGATTACTGGAGTCGTAAGATTTTATGCAACTATCTTGTAATCGTGAGAGTCCCAACAAACTACCTCGACCAAGCATATTTCTGGTCGAAAGAAACACACGTTGAAGAGTTTTTCGTTCAACATTTTTCCTACAACCTACTAGTGGTCGTAGGATCATCTACGATTCCTCGCCCAAGTAGGTTATTTTCACTTGGAGCTGGGGGGCTAGATGACGAGGATTTGATAATCCCCATTTTATTATTTATCCTTAATCATATAATATGGGTAAATATGACGTCACACGGTATACCCCTTAATGTTGTAAGGGAGAAGATAGCCAGGTAGTCATAAGTTCTTCTACGACCACGCCCATAGTCGTAAGTATTTCTACGACTACCACGTAATCGTAGGTTCTCCTACGATTACCTTCAGTTGTAAGTCTTTCTACGACCAGTATCCAGTCGTAAGCTTTTGTAACAGCCCAAATTTCAAATTTCAGTTGAAAATAAAGTTTAATTATTTTTGTGGATTTTTCTGAAATTTTTAAAAGCTTTTACTTAATCAATTTGAAGCTAAACAAATTTATTTGCAGAATCTATTACCAGATAATAGCTGGAAATATTTTATTTAGGTCCTAAATGCTTCAGAGAATTTCTGTGAATTTTCTCAAAATTTTTGGACTTAATTTGCTATATTCCAAAGCCTAATTGAATTATCAGCAATTATTTAAATCAAAAATCAAAAGAAAATCCCCAAACAGCCAATGGGTCGAAACCCACTGGGCCCATACCATTTTCCCGCGTGGGCGGCCCGCACCAGCCCAGCCGCGCTGCCTCTCCCTTCTCTCTCAATGACAGCAGGGGACCACCTGCTAGTCTCTTCCCCTCTCTTGCACTCGCGCCGTCCCGGCCGATTGTCGGCCGTTGGATCTAAATCCAACGGCCAGCGTTCAATGAAGCAATGACAAGTTCCGAATGTCCCACTCAATGGTGACCGTTAGATCAAAATCTGACGGCTCTCAGAAGACCTAGTACTTAACTACCTCCCCGCACCCCTTGATCTATCGCACCCGTTGGATCAAAATCCAACGGCTGCACCCAACCCTAACTTACCGTTTCGACCATCTATTGTCCACCATTGGATTAAGATCGAACGAGCCAGCGTCGTCGTCTTCCTTTCCATCTTCTTCCCCGCGACCTTCCTTTTCTTCCCCGCCATTCCGCCATGGATGCCGATTCGGAGACCTTCCAAAATCGGGCAAATCCGGCCGCATCCTCCCAATCATCGCGCGCATTTATGCCCGGGATCCCCTCCGCCTCTGACACGGCTCTCACCTTCCTTTCTCCCCGCCTAAATCCCCGATTCCTCGCCGCGGACTCACCGAGACCTTCTTGGGCGTTACGCCGCCTCGGCCACGCCCGCACCCTATAAAAGGGCACCCCGGGTGCGTCTCGACCTCCACAACTCATAGCCGCCACCCCCATAGCCCCTCCGTCACCGTAGCGCCCTGATTTCGATGTTCTCCACCGGCGAAGCTCTTCGGGTCATCTCCGTTTCCGGCGCCACCAGAGCACCACCGTCCTCGTCGTCGGCACCATCGCCATCACCTCGCCCTCGCGGCCGCTACGCCACCCACGGCGCGGAGGATATCGGGATCATCTTCTTCGTCGACGACCGCACACCGCCACCGCTAAACTCCTCGTCGCCGGCGAACCATTAGTGCCCCTCCGCCGCAAGGTAGCGCCGTAGACTCAGTACCACACCGGCTTTCCGTTGAGCATCTCCATTCGGCTCGCCGTGGCGTGAAACGCCGGCGAGCCTGCAACCGTAGCACCACTGTTCGCCGAGTCTACGTGGCTGTACCACGTAGGCGCCAGGTCAGCACCACCTCGGCGCCCAAAGCTCACGTGGCTGCCACGTGGCGACCACCTCGGTGTCCACACCTCGCCGAGCCAAAAACCGTGGGCCCGGTCCACATAGACCGTTTCTATGACACGTGGGGCTCGCATGTCGGGAATTATGTTAATTCCTTTAAAATTCGAAAATTCCTCGCTGGCATCAGCATTGCGCAATAATTAGATTTTCCAGTAGAAAAATAATTCGGTAAATTCAATTAAATTTCAATTTAGGTTTAAACTTCAAAAATTCATATCTTTTGCATCTGAACTCCAAATTGGGTGGTTCAAGTTGAAAAAATTGTCTAAAATCATAATCTAGCTAACTAAACCAAAATATTTCAATTTGGAGTTATTTTGAGCTTAGTTTTTGAATTTATTTGAATTTGAAGTTAATTTGTCGTATTTTCGCGTATAGACCTCGACGAGTCCGGAGAGTTAGATCCTTCTGACGATTTAGAGTTTCAAGACTTCAACGAAGGCAAGTTACACTATTGATCATATTGTTCCTAGTATTTTAAAGTATTTAATTCCTGTTTTCAAATTACGATTGCATGCATATGTTTATATAAATGTCAGAATGTCCTGTTTTTGTATATAGTTATTCCAACTTCCATGGTATGGCCAATTTGATTATTGAATATGAATGCCTTGTCACCCTTAGGTAAAATTTGTCATGTGCTTAGCTATGCTTAGATCATATTTATGAATTTGGGAAGGTTTAGCCAAATCATTTACAATTTGATTTTAAATTGGATTCTGTGGTATTGTTTTACCACGAAAGCTTATAAAGAGGTTTTTACTCTAAATAAAATAAAATGGGTTTGGACTTGGGCGAGACGGATGGGTGGTGGGTGCAGGTTCATGCACGGGACTAATCTGGTTAGGATTAAGGCCCAGGGTTTTAATGGAAAGACGCCCAAGTCAGTTAAGGACCGGTCTTTGAGCGTATTTTTCTACGTCTTACTGTACCACCACATGTCTGGAATGGGACAGATTTGGCTAAATAATTTATGGTGTCTTAGTGTTATTTGTGCTATGTTGTATGTGTGGGTGTTGGTAAGACATTAGTCCCACCTAACGCAAGAGGGGGCTCCCGGAGGATAGTTAGTCCAATGGTAGCGAAACCTTAGTGGGCATGAATACAGTAAGACACTGCATTGTAACGGCCTCATGATAATTGCTTAGTCACATGCCTTCGGAAGCGTGCTATGGCCGATATTAAAAGCAAATTATCTCTTGTGGGTAAAGTCTGTACAAACTCAGAGTAGAAACTATTCGAATAGCCGCGTCATGGTCATGGACATGCTAGCAAAGCCACTCTAAGTTAGACTTGTTTTTGTTTATAAAATGACTTCCTGAGATGATTTTAGGATGGATAATCCTACGGTAAAAATTGGGCGGTTAGCCAAGTGTTAGGAGGATATCCTTCACCATTCAATCATTGGAGGTTATCCACTAGTCATTATCTTTTTAATCACTGATTTTAGTTATAATATTAAAACTGGCCTTAGAAAATTATTATGGGTATTTAACCTGAAAAGGCTGTTTATGCAAAACAACCCAGCCATTATCCTTTGTTTACCTTATGCATGCATTAACTTTCAATATTGGGTGTAACTTGCAAGCACGGAAGTTGTACTTCTTCTGTTGAATAATCTTTATTCGTGAAGACCTCTATCAGGACGGTGAGGATCTTGACGAATAGGCTACGCCCCCAGACGATTGCCTGTGGCAAGTCGTGTGGTCTACTACTACTTTGTGTTCCGCTGTGTTATTTCTTTTCTATTTGGCCTCAGGCCCTTTTTGTAATAAACTCAGAAATTGATATTAATAAAGTGTGTGATATGATTTTGCTATCACTTTTGTTGACTGTGTACACTAGAAATCCTGGACTAGTGTATAAACACAGAGAATTCGGGATCCTTCGCTCCCGGGTTCGACAACTTTTCTACGACTACCCCCTGGTCGTAAGTCCTGCTACGACCAGTCCTGCCACGACTTCTCCACAGATAACCAGGCCCACTCGCAAGTAGGCTCTGTTAATTGTGAGATCTGAGCAGTCAAGACATGTAGTTATACCTGGAATAACTACGTATAACTCACCATTATCTCTGATTGATAACCGTCAGGCAACATAGTGAGGTTACTACTCCAGTAATTACTCTCATTATTACGGAGTAATGAGCGCCTCCTGACCTGGAACGACTACCGCCTTCACAGCATACTATAAATAGGCATCTTTTAGAGGTAATGAGGGGAGGCTTTTAGGAGGGAAAAAAGGGCACAAGTCTTTTCCATAATTGTAACCAGGATACCAAATACAGCACACACAGGATTAGAGTTATTATTCTCTCTGGAGAAGGCCCGAACCTATATAAAAATTCCCGTGTCTCCTTTGTCTGCGTGATCAATTGTGGAGACCCCCCGAATAAAAAAAATCTTTACGTAAGATCGGTTCTAAAACACCGACAGAAATAATTCGGAAATTCCAATAATTCAGTTTTTACGGTTTTCTTTTTGATTCAAACTTCCAAAGCTCATATCTTTTGCATCCGAACTCCGATTGAGCCCATTCAAATTCCTAAATTCATCTAAGTTTGAGATCTATTTATCTAAGATTTTTAATTAATTTTTGGGAGTTTTTTCGTCTCTGTTATTTATTTGTTTTTTTTATTTGCTTCATTTGCGAGTAGACGTCGATACATCGGAGAACTTCGAGGAAGAAGGACTTCACCAAGATCAAGACCAGCACTTAGATCTATTTCAAGGCAAGTTATACCTTTGATCATATTGAACCTAGTTTTCAAAGCACTTTGATTCAAATTATTGCATTTACTTTAATTATTTATTTGAATGCTTTTGGGTATAGCTATTGTCCAATTTGTTACACCCACCTTGGCTAATTGATATGTCATAATCTTTTGTGATGAGGCACGGTGTCCCGATCTTCCGATAGGTTCGATTGGTTTCGTCGTGAGGACGTTGACGCTTTGAGGCTTTTGACCAGCAGATCGTCACCTCGCAATTCGCTACACCCGCATACGATCGTCGTTATCAACCACGCGCGACGCGATCGACCTTACCACGAGGTTATTGTTCCTGCAAGCAATCGAAGCAACTCACAAGAACAAGGAAAATGAAATCTGAATTGTATTGCGAATATGAATGAAGTTCACAATGTGGGGTTCCTCAAACCGATAAGCGGTGAAGCGCAAAGTGGCGAATAATCTAAGAAAAACCCAACCCTAAAGCGTAGCGGCTCTTTGTATATATATAGGGGGTAACGTGAGGTTGACATAGGGTTGTGCGACCATGGGGAGAGGCGTACACAACCTAGGCATTGACCCGACACGCTTACAAGGCCCTATTAGGCCCAAAGCGGTGTCGCAGACACCTAATAAGCGGTCGTAGAGCGTGAGACCTAGTCGTAGCGGCCGATCGGTCCGGTCGTAGTCTTTGGCGAACCTTGTCGAGGAGCTTGAGATGTGGTCGTAGCGCCGGCCAGTGCAGTCGTAGCGTTGGCGAACCTAGTCGAGGATCTTGAGACTTGGTCGTAGCGCCGCGGGGAGTGGTCGTAGGGCTTGTAGACCTGGTCGTGACTTGAGATGTGGTCCTAGCGCTGCTGAGTGCAGTCGTGCTGTTGCGAACCTAGTCGAGAATCTTGAGACTTGGTCGAAGTGCCGGGGGATCGGTCGTAGGGCTTGTAGACACAGTCGTAGACCTTGGGGATCCATTATTCCTAAGTAACAACAGGATCACAATTATTAGGTAGTATACCATTCTGCATAGATAAATTATTAGCACCTAGAAACGAGCTCACCTCATAATTTAAGTGACGTGCACGAGCTCTTGTCATAGGGCCTTGTAGTTTCGCATGGCTGGATCCGTAGGATTTTGTGTAGTGTGTGTATCCGAAGGAGTGATATCCTCATCATCCTCCCCCTCTTGAATTGGAGTCGTCCTCGACTCAAACTCATCTGCTTCTCCCACGTATGGCTTCAAATCTGAAATGTTAAATGTGGGGCTAACCCCAAAATCTGCGAGTAGCTCCAATTGATAGGCATTGTCATTTATCTTCTTAATTATCTTAAATGGTCCATCACTCTAGGCATCAATTTTGATTTTCTTAACTCGAAACCTGTCTTTCCTCAAATGCACCCAAACTAAATCACCCTGTGCAAATTTTATTTCTTTCCTACCTTTACTTCCAGCAACCCTATACTTTTCAGTCATACGCTCTATATTTTCATTAGTTGTTTCATGCAACTTAAGAACAAATTCAGCACGCTTCTTAGCATCTAAATTAATGTGTTCAGAGGTAGGCAAATGTGGGGACCCTCGGGTATTGGAAAGGTACTTAATTAAATTCATACAGTAACACAATTATTAATTAAGGAACAATGCTGCCCTTTATTAATGATCATGCTAGAGATATAAATTTAACAAGTAACAGTCCAATAATCAGGATTCCCGGATATATATATACCACAATGGTTCCCAGGATCAACGACCATTGTATATATATCCTTCATCAACATTGCATCAAACACATACAAGTCATTCATTTACATAATTAAACATAATTTTACAACTTTCGGTTCTTGTACTACATTATAGAGTGACTTGGTCACTACAACAAGTTCAACAGCGGAAGCAAAATAAAAGATCAAAGTCCACCAATGGCCTCATCTACCCGCAGGCAATTGCGTGGAGGAAAGAAGTAGCTTTACTCGTTAGCGTCACCCTGATCGGCGCTAACGGGTACTTCATAAAGATAACCATCCTCACCTGCAACAATAGGTGATAGCACCTTGAGTACGGAAGGTACTCAGCAAGTCTTACACAAACTAATAAAATAAAGTGTTTATTAGAGCCTAACTAAAGGAATAGAATTTACACATGCATAAGGTTTCAACAGGAAGGTATAAAGATTCAGGTTTGCGTAAAGCGATACATCTTAACCTACAAATGCTAAATTTTGATAAAGCAATTTAATAAATCAAAGTTGGACCAGAACAGTAAGTAAAGACATTAAATGTAAACAGTACAGTGCATGAATCCCTCATGCTAAACCAAAAACCGAAACCAGATTTGAAAATCAAAACTTCTATACAGGTGACATCAATTCAAGTTATCGTCCATGACCGTGGACACGGCTATTCGAACAGTTTATACCTGCGCAGGTGTACATCTTTACCCACACGACTTAGTCACCCGTTGCCTTCGGATGCCTCCGAATGATGACATACTTCCTTTGGTATGCCGACGGGAAACTAAGATTTGATATTTTCAACAAGCTAACACTATTGAGTTGGATACCCATGTGTGAACCGATCTCGCTTAAACAACGTCGATAGCATCTGTCTAACCGGGGCACACATGTTGCGTCAGAATGCCGATCCAACCATAAGTAATCGTTGGGCTCGCTACCCACTGATGATTGCAATCGGCATCTTTAAGGTGCGTACATGCAACGGAGCACATATCGCCTCACCCTTCTAAGAACATCGATATTGACATACAAGCTCACATGGCATAAAACGCATCTAATGACCAAAACATCTATGCCATACAAGATCAATACCCATATCCTTACTCCCTGTTTCCAACCCAATAGTCTTAACCCTTTACTTAACCAAACAACGCCCATACTTTGCATGTGGAAGTACGTGGGGACTTGAATTGAATAGTCGAGTTCGGTCCTTAATTGGTCCGACAAGTCCACCACAATTCCCAATCTCGTGCACAAAAGCACCATCACTAGCTTCCTCTTGTCCAGATCAATTTAAATATAAAATTCATTTCTGACATAAGTAAACTGGACAAAGAATTTAAAGTAACAGAAAGCCATTTGTGATTCCCATGTTTGACAAGATATTCTTGTCAAACTCTAAAGTATCTAGGCGCATGTCTAAGCCAAATCTGAAAATATATTATAGTATACGATGCTATGCTAAGGTTGAGTGTATGGTGACAATTGAGGTAATCCACCATGTTAGGTCATAACTAACTACTAATGAGATCACAATTTGTATTTTCAGAAAAGTAGCATGCACAGATGTCACGGGATTTAGAAAATCTATTGTATAAAACTTGGGATCAACATGGTGCAAAGAGGATGCTTGCCTTGATAATAATAAACCTCTTGTGCAGGCTCAGGTTGCTCAGAAACAGTGTCAAAAGCCTCAGAAGAACCAGATTCTATAAAAGATAATAAACTCAAATAAACACCAAAGATGACAACTAGTATAAATTAACAGAAAATGCATGATCAATAAAGAAATGCATGATTAACAGCATGCTTAAGTTATATCTACCCTAATAGTGAGAATGACCCATTTTATCAGATACAACTTTTAAATAACAGAAACTATAGTCTAGAACCAAGTTTCAGTTTTCCAGAATTTGAAAAGAACAGAAACAGGACAGAAGCAGTTTTCGGGTTAGTTATGAATAGACTAAGTAAAAGATTTTAAATTGAAACTTAGTCTGATGTTTAGAGTGGGTAATATCCGATGCAAACCCTAGTTTAACCCTAGTTGGCCAGATTACAAAAACTACCAAAATTCAAAAGTTGTCGGTTAAACCGACAACAGAAGACAGAGGTGATTCTCTGTTACAAGATTAAATAGATGATAAGAAATATCAAGAGACTAACTTATTATGCTACTAAGGCTTAGTTTAGACATGCGTAGGATGATACCCTGACAGGAGAAACCCTACTTTCTTGAAAATGATATGAAAGACCGAAAAGTTAGAGTAACAACTTTTCAGTTTAAAGCAAGTTGAAGCTACTGACATACAGGTGAATGATTCAAATGAGTTTCTAAGGTCCTTAAGGTGCTCAAGATGTCAAACAAAGGTTTTTAGCTTACCACGATAGGAAAGACACCAAAGATTCTGAAAACCGATGTTGTTCGACAGAGAAATAAACTCTGGTTTAACCTACAAAAGGTGTTAAAACCTCAGTGCAAGGTAAAACCAGTGCTTAGAATGGATGGACAATTCGGAGGGGCAAGAAACTCCTTTGGACAGAGAGGCGGATGAAGCGACTCCAGTGGTCAACAATGGCAGCAGCTCAAAAGTTAGGGTTATATATAGATGTTGAGCTACAGGGCAAGGTGGAAGAGTCTAGATTTGATGAGGTGTCCATTTAGGACTAAACATCCAAAAATTAGTTGCATAATCTTTGGATAAATCCTCTCCTCTGCTCAGAGAAATGGCGGCGCACAGAGATAAGGAAGAAGAGGGGCAACATATGACATGTGGGTCCCTTTATCATCCTCAGTCGCGCGCGCCTCCTAAAGCTCAAAAGAACATCAGCCGTCCGATTAGAAATGGGCGGCTGTGATAAATAGAGAGGTAAAAAGGTTTTAATCGGCATCTTTTAATATGGGCCGTGCGATCTAGATCGGTCGATTGAGATTTAAACAGAGCTCAAAGGAAATGCGGGGTCTACTTTCAAATCTGGACGTTGGATTGGAATCCAACGGTCAAATAAAGGAGTACACGTCACTCAATTAGATGAGATGACGCGGCACCGTTAGATTAGATTTCTACGGTCAAGATGGGAAAATGAACCGGATGGTCCGATTGCATACACAAATCTGGACCCTACGATTAGAATCCAACGGCCCACTAAATTTGGGCCTTAATTGCGCTCGGTCAAAAGGAGCGCCATGGGATTTAAATCCAAAGGCCCAGATAGCTGCGCGCCTTTTATTTCAAAATGAAACGAGCTGCGCGGTTAGATCAAGAATGGACAGCGGAGATCGAGAGGGACTCCGGAGTCGTCCGAATGCATGCATCACTCTGGACCATACGATGAAAATCTAACGGCCCAGAGAAGCGCAGGCCTTAATAGCACGCGGTAAAAAGGGACGCCGTAGGATTTGAATCTGACGGCCCAAATAAAAGCGTGCCTTTAGGTTTAAAACGAAAAGGGAGGCGCTGTTGGATCGGAAATGAACGGTGGAGATGGAAAAGGGATCCGGAGTTGTCCAATTGCATACACTGATCTCGATCGTTAGATCAGGATCCAACGGCGAGATCGGGCGCACACGTGGGGCGGCCGTGTAGCGTCAGTAGCCTCGCCGTTCGATTGAAAATCGGCGGCTCACATCACGTATGGGGTCGGGCTCGCGCGCGTGTGAGCCGGACGGTTGCGCGGGTTGGACTCAACCACGTGGCTCGAGTCGCTCTGATCTTTGAGGGTCGTTTAGACCGGATGAATTGACGGAACCTATTCAATTGCTCAAAGGTTTGACTAGGGTTTAAAAATAGCAAATAAATTTGTAAAATCATGAAATTTTTACTGGAGGCTACTGGGATGATGTATTTCCCAAATAAATTTTAAAATCACATTATCACTTTGTAAATTACATAAATAATTATCCTAACTCGAAAATGTTTATTTAAAAGCAAACATTTTTCTCAAGCCAAAATAATTTCTAAAAGTTCAACAAAAATTATTTTTGGTCAAGATAATTTATTTAGACTTTAATGAAAACACTTTCAGTCATAATACAAGGTTTATCTTGTATTTCCTTTGAGATTTCAAATGTGCTTTTGGATTTTGGCTAAAAGAAAAGTTTTAGTTGGTATGACAATTCCAAATCATAATTATGAAGCAGTAATGTCATGAACAGTGTCCTATTACATTTTATAAAATTGGGGCTATTACAAACCTACCCCCCTTAAGAAAATCTCGTCCCCGAGATTTGGAACAAGTTAAAGGTTAGGAAGAAGTGAAATTGAAATGATTTATAAGGAAATTCAACACCTGTTGTCTTGATTTCCTTCAAAGATAATAAGGAAGGGTTTTGCATAATAACATAGTGTTATTATTACAGCTTGTTTACATTGCTTTGTTTAAACTTTCCTTTCTTGATTCAAAGGAAAATTCTAAACAACAAAAAGATGGGGGTGCTCAATGCATCGATCTTCGCGCTCCCAAGTGGCTTCATCTTCAGAATGATTAGCCCACTGAATTTTCAAGAACTTGACAGTACGACTTCTTGTCCTGCGTTCCATTGTGTCGAGGATACGTACTGGTTGTTCTTGATAGGAAAGGTCAGGTTGGAGATCAAGATGCTCATAAGCAGTTGCCTCAACAGGAACACGAAGGCATTTCTTCAATTGAGACACATGAAAAGTATCATGCACTGCAGAGAGTGATTCAGGTAGTTCCAGTTGATAAGCTACAACTCCTCGTTTTGCAATGATTCGGAAGGGTCCGATATAACGAGGTGCGAGCTTCCCTTTTACCTGAAAACGATGAGTGCCCTTCATGGGTGACACTTTAAGATAGACATAGTCATCTACCTCAAAGCTTAATTCACGTCGACGATGATCAGCATAGCTCTTCCGCGAGGATCGTGCGCTTTTCAAACAATCTCGAATCAGCGAACTTGCTCTTAGCTTCCTTTACCAAGTCCGGACCATAAAATGATCTTTCACGGACTTCGGACCAATTCAATGGGGTCCTACAAGCTCTCCCATACAAGGCTTCAAAAGGTGACATTTGAATACTTGCTTGGTAGCTATTATTGTAGGAAAATTCCACATATGGCAAAGATTTCTCCCAGTCTTTGCTATAAGATAACACCTAGGCTCGAAGAAGATCTTCCATTACTTGATTTACTCTCTCAGTTTGACCACTAGTTTGAGGATGATAAGCGATCGAAAGAGAGCTCGGTTCCCATAGCTTTGATGAAGACAATTCCAAAAGTGGGAAGTAAAGCGAGGCCACGGTCGAAACAATGACCTTGGGAACACCATGAAGACAAACAATTCTAGCAATATAAAGCTCGCTGCTTGCACATCGAAGATGGTTTTGACCGAATAAAATGAGCCACCTTTGTCAAGCGGTCGATGATTACCCAAATGGCATCGATCCATTGGAAGTCTTGGGAAGACCAGTAACAAAATCCATACCGATCTCTTCCCACTTCCAGCGTGGAATAGGCAAAGGTTGAAGAGTACCGGTGGCTTTAGATGTTCACTTTAACCCTTTGGCAAATATCGCATTCAAACAACATCTTGAGCAATTTGCCTCTTCATTTGCTCCACCAAAATGTTTTCTTCAAATCTGATACATCTTGGTACTTAGGGATGTAAAGAAAACTTAGAATTATGAGCCTCTCTGAAAATTATACTCCTCAGTTGAGGATCTGCAGGTACCACCAAACGGTTGCGATATCGAATCATACCGCGATCATTGTAATACTCCATATTAGAATTCAGGAAGAAAACTAGTTAAGTAAAAGGAAAAAATATTAGAAAGTTGGTTCATGGAGGACTATTTGGAAATTATGTTGTAGCGGGAGAAAGAGGGGGTTTTGGAAGTTCCCGGCAGCTTGGGCTGGGCTTTGGCCCATTGTGGACCCATGTGTGGCCGGCCAAGGGAGAGCACCCTTTTCCTCCCCTAACCCTAGCCGCCCCCTTGCCCCTCCCTCCACCCGTGAGCCCTCCCCTCTCTCCCTTAGGCGGCCGCCCCATCCCCTCCCCTGCGCTCCACCCATGCCCGGGGCCTCCCCAGCTTCTGTTCCCCCTTGCCCTTGCGCCTCCCTCGCTGCCGGCAAAGCCTCGTCCATCTTCCTCGCTTGCCGACTCGAGAGAAGAAGCAGTTCGCTGGTGGTAATCGGCCGTTGGAGGAGGAAGAAGAGGAAGGGATCGGGACCATCCTTGGGGGGAGAGCTCGCTGGTAGGCGCACGGCGTGCCCGGCAATCAGTTCATCAAGGGTAACCTCGTTTTCCCCTTGTTTAGATGCTTTACCACTTAATTGTTCTATGTCGGTAATTCTGTCGCCTAAGGGCAGATCGTGTTAGAGGGACGTTTCGAAATAGTTAATGGCGGATTTAGTCTTCGACGTCTCCTAGGAAGTTGTAGAGGACGTCAATAGCTTTCAATGAAGTGCTAGAACGTAATTTTTGGACCTCTGTAGCAAAAGATATGATTTTATTGGTGCGGCTGTTCTGCAACCCTGTCAGTTTCTGGACAGGTTTTAGTGATCTGAACTTTGCAATCAGTTAAATATAGAATTAGAGGATCTCAGTATAACGAAAGTTGTAGATAATTGTCGTAGCTTTTAGGGAAGCACAAGAACGCAAAATTTGGGTAAACGAGCTGAAAGTTATGTTAGTTTTAGTGCTCTGTCCAGAAAGTCTGACGTGAAATCGATGTCTTGTTAATCGGCTTGAAAGTGATTTTAGATGGCCGAATCAGTGGAGCTCACCAACTAGGTTTAGTTGGGAAATTTGATAACCTTTCAATGAAGTCCAAGAACACGTAATTTGGACCTATGTACAGAAAGATATGAATTTTAGAATTTGACTGTTCACAGAGGGCAATTCAGCGCTTAGGATTGTGGGGTTGGGATCGCGTTGCAATCTGCTACTTGATGAGTTCGCTTATTTAATTCATGTTTTTCGTTACTATAGTCTTAGCTTATATTCTTAATGTATTAGGTGGGGGATTGGTACCGGAGGCAGCACCGTCTTCACGTCCTCCATTCGTACGCGGTTAAGGCAAGTGCATTGTTTGTTAAATGGGTGTGATTGATTGGCTATGTTTGTGTGCTTTTTGATATATGGTTGCATAGCAAGATGGCTTACTTGATGATTGTTTAAGTATGGTGATTGCTCAAATTATGCTTATGCTTTACTGTGGTACAATGTTGTTGTCTTTTGGTAAGATTGCTGATAAATAAGAGATGAGCATATGCATATTGAGAACATGTTGGCTTGGTCACGTGGTGACCAAGCATGTTTCTTGAGATTCCGTCATGAATGTGGCGGCCCGAGATCCTCACTCGTGGAGTGTGGGCTTGAGGTCCCGTTACTTGCGGAGTGCGGGCAATTGGTCCCTATGCGTGCGCGCGCACGGCATGGGTTTGCGCGACGATTGCTTACTCTGCATTACCGGTGTAATGCACACAGAAAGTTAAAGTTAAAGGATCCTTGAGCATTGCATTTGCATATGAGATGTTCTATTGTTGATCTCCTTTACATGGTTGCTGATGTTATGGTTTCTTTATGTACTTGCTGAGTCTATGGACTCACCCTTGCTTTTATTGTTGTTTTAGGTACACGAGCCAAGAACGTCATGCATGGGGGAAAGTAGAATGCTAGTCACACACATGCCACCTGAACTAAATAAAGATGAATGATCTTCAGAATGTGATTGATTTTAATAAATGCAAAGATTATTATGTTTTGTCTCATGCAATGGATTAAATGTAATAATGATGTGTAGTGGAACTTCATATCTCTCTAGTTATGTTAAATACTTAGCATGTCTTCGATTATCTTTTGATGTCTTTGGATGAAAGTTTTAGTTAATATTTGGTTAATCTGTGTGTTGGAACCTTCGTGTAATTAACTTTACAAGGGAGGTTCTGCAAATTTATTAAGATTGTCCAGTTTAGAATTATTAGAGTTTGTTTAGTAGCACATTCCGTGCTCATGTCGGTGGGGTGTTCTGGTGAGTATCGAGCGGGCGGTAGGTCCGTGGTGATTGGATTTACAACCTAGGCAACTTAAATTGCTAAAATTTTGTAATGGTTAATGAACTTATAAACTGACACCTTTGGTGCAGTAGGATGGGATGGGTCAAGCATTGCATTTACGCATCTGTTGAGTTGTATTAATGATTCTGTTTTGAGATGATCTTATATCTATAGTATAATACTATGGTTATTATGTGTGGGGGTAACCCATGTTGAGAGGTGGAGGTAGTGGTTGTGGTCCTGGGCTATACCAGGTTACACCACCGTTCGTGGTATAGGAATAGCGAAGTATCCACATGAGAGATCGTAGTACAGGCGTTGGTAGCGAGTATACTTAAAAGAGTTGTTCTCTTCCCTGAATTTGAATTTGGTCAACTCTTATCCAGTTGAGATTGATGAGTTTCTCTTGGGTTATTTATTCTTGTGGTTGATGGGTTGCTTTGAGAAAAAAATATTGGTGTGTTTTCTTTGGCTTAATTTGTCCTGTAAAGCAATCATTATTTTCCCAACTGATGAGTTATTCTTGCGGCTGGTGAACCGAGTTGATTGTCAAGTTTGACCTTTATTTTGGAGTTTTATCCTTCTCATTGGAAAGCATGACCCATTTATCCGGTTGATGTTCTTGGATAATGAAAGTTTCCTTTGCAAGTCTGTAGTACGTGGAAGTTTTGATTCAATATATTTCTTTTGGGTATCTTGAGTGTTGAAATTGAAAAGTTCTTTTATAAAAGAAAATGCTAAACCCTTTAGCGATGTCATCTCGTGGTTAAGTGGGAGGTTATAATCGAGAAATTAGTGAATATGATATGAGTTATCAAGTTGGAGTGCGTAGTGTGTTGTATAATCGATCCTAACTAAGATCACGGAAGGAAAGTTGATTAATTTGATGGTGTCATGTAGTAGTTCTTGTTGAACTGTGATTAGGTGTACGGCTATACCTAATTGGAATCAATAGAGTTATTAACCATCGTGGAACATTAGCGAGTGGTTGATCCTGGAGTTGGTTTAGTTTGCTAAACTAGTTAGATTATTTGATCTTAATGGATTAATCTAACTGCGCGAAAAGAGAAATATAAGATGTGTTCGACTGTCGTCTTGGTAGATATTAATATAGAAATCTTCTTTAATTGGCTATTTGATGATCTTATTTATGCTCGTGGGAGTACAAATAGATACAGGACCATCAATTCGTCCATGATTGAATAATCATCAAAAGTTTATGATAACCTCTAGATTGGAGTTAGTGTGTACTAAATAAGTATGAGCATTCCGAATATGCTGTGTTTCTGTTGGAAAGGTTTATGATGGGATTTAATAGGTGACATGTGTTTGCTTGATGGTGAGATTGTCAGATAATAGTATGTCTTTGATGAAAGGGTTTTGGTGTAACCTTGTAAATTGTGTAGTAGGTTCCTTGAAAAATATGGTGGTTGTTATAGTGAGGGTGTAAGAATTTGGTGTACCCTCATTTGAGGATGAGAGGATAAAGTGAAATGTAACAGTTTGATCAGTTTTTGGGGACTTTATAAAGGAAGAGTTGATGATAACGAACCTTGCTAAGAGTGAAATATTCTTGATGTTAGTAATAAGGTCTACAAGAGATTGTGACGTGTTGGAGTGGTGATGATTCTTCTAGAGAGAAAGTAAGTTGATTGTTTTAATAACGGTTAAATGAAATATTTGGAGTTTTGTATTCGTGATCTTTTGGGGACTCATGATTTTGCAAGTAGATAAAATTAGTTGAGCAATGTGACATATGGAAAGGTTCCGTTTGGTTCCGAAGTGATGAATGTGTTTTGGTATTAAATACATCTCTTGTTTGGTTTGGCAAGTAATGTTGTAATCAAAGAGATTACTTTCGTTGTGTTAACGGAAAATGTTTACCATAAGTATTTGAGGTTGGAGCTAAAAAAAATGTAATCCGCAACTTTCTTGTTGTCTCAGCTTAAGAGTTTCTTGGGTTTGCATAGCAATGTTTTATTATGATTTATGGTGGTGGAAAATTTCTTCTTGTGGGACTTGTGCCCTCGGCGGTGGGCTCGTATCTTGTTTCTCGAGATCCTACTATTTGACTGTCTCTCTTGGTCTCGTGCTCACTTGAGGAGCCACGATTTCTTGTCTGTTGAACCTTCTATCATTTATTTCTTCCTTTTGAGTAAAGCATTAACCAAGTTGTGTTGCCAAGTGTTATAAAGAGTAATATGGTGATTGGTTGGAGGTGGTCAAGTATTTGGAATGTTGAGATTTTTCAGAACCAATCAATTTGAAGAGCAAGATAAAGTGAATTGGTTTGATTTACAACACCGGAGAGAATTCTATTTAAATGGAAAGTTGTCGATGAGATAAAAGTGATTAGTGTTACAACTAGTGGAACCTATTGCGAATTATGGTCCAGTAACATTTGTCCGTGTTGGAATATTGGGATTATCGAAATTATGGACTCTTGATAAAGTTATCAGAGTATCGCAATTGGATACTTAGCATGTTTGTGCAGAAGAATTGTGGTGGTGAAGTTTAATGAAAGTAGCGGCGTGGAGGAATCTAAGTGTCATGCTAATTAATGGGATAGCAGAAATCGTTGAACTAGTGTCAACTATGACTCAGCCTTAGTAAGTAACCCTATGGGAGTTAAATTATTTCTAAGGATGTCATGGTCAAAGGATATATTTATTTATTGACGCTAGTGATTGGGTATATTTGAATGTCGGTTAAACAGCTTAGGGTTTGGCGAATGGGTATATTGTGGTTGTGTAACCGAATTGGATTGGTGTGGATTAGAGAAGGTCTAAGACTTGTGAAATAAATCGTCTTGGGGTGTTACTTGATTATGTGCGTAGTGGTAGAATAAGAGTGGATTTGAGTAGTGGAATGATCACCGATAGTATCCTTTGGGGCTAGTATATGAGAGTGTGGGATGTGAATATAAAATTGTTCATCCTTAACGGATTAAGGGATGTGATGGTGGGTGAAATCTATATTGAGTTGTGTTGGAAATTATTTTGACAAGTTCATTGGTAGGGAAATTGGATAGAGTACAATATTGTGGTTTGGAAGAGTCTCCCTACATAAGTGTGGATTTTGTGTTCTGTAGAGCATAGGTTTGAGGTTGCCAATTTAAGAGAAATGAGTTAATGCGTTATACGATGATTTGGGATCCTATGGTTTAAGAGAAAGTTGATTTCTTAAAAGAAAGATTTTGGTAAAGGTGTGATCTTGGATAGTTAGATGCTTTCTTAGTTCTTACTTGAACTAGGTGGTTATGATGGATGTCGATTATAAATTGAGTTGGTTCTTGTCGGTATGTGTGATTCCTACCGCTTAGGAAAAAGGGTAAGACTGTTTTTTGAGTGATTTCGCTTTTGGCTTGTGTGGCATTATTTGTAAACCGCCTATTTTGGAAAGTGGAAAAGATTTTGTGGTAAATCCATTGATTTTGGATTGGGCTCTTCTAAGAGAAGGTGACTTTGAGTTGGTTGCATTTTGACTCCTTTGTTTTCAGTTGAGTTTTTGGATAAGTGAGTTGACAGTGAGTTCTTTGTGCGTCCCTTGTTAAAGGAGATCTTGCTTGCTTAGGTAAAGTGATCGATTGAGTGTTGGAACAAGAGTTCATGCGGGTTCTGTGCGACGATGTACTTCGTACAAAAAGGAAGTTTAACCAAAGGTGTGTTGGATAGGTTCCTTAGTCACGGAATATGTAGATTGGCGATCGCTAGGACCGTCTCGAGTACTTACGCGGAGTACGCAATGTCTTGTGTTTTTCGGTGCTGAGAGAGCACATGAGAGGTCCGGAGCTTAGGTTTTTTTGTTGGAGCTGTTGGCCACGATGTAAGACCATACTTTTGAGTCCCGTGCGTGGAGCGTACCCGTAAGGGTCGAGATTAGTCTTGAAGTGAAAGACGTTGGTATCCGTCAAGGTGATGGGATCATATAAGTCTGAGAGGGAAGCGTCTTGTGAAGTGGAATCTCGCATGCGCGCGGCAGTGTGCGGGATTGTTCACGCTGGTGGGTGGTAACGTTAGTAGGTTTCAGTTGTGATTATTCTTTGACGTTAAACGTGGTTAGAATTCGGGGTCGAATTCTGTTTAAGGGGGGTAGAATGTAATACTCCATATTAGAATTCGGGAAGAAAACTAGTTAAGTAAAAGGAAAAAAAAATATTAAAAAGTTGGTTCCCTTTTCCCTCCCCCTAACCCTAGCCGCCTCCCTTGCCCTCCCCTCCACCCGTGAGCCCTCCCCTCTCCCTTAGGCAGCCGCCCCATCCCTCCTGCGCTCCACCCTTGCCCGGGGCCTCCCAGCTGCTGTACCCCTTGCCCTTGCGCCTCCTCGCTGCCGGCAAAGCCTCGTCCATCTTCCTCGCTTGCCGACTCGAGAGAAGAAGCAGTTCGCTGGTGGTAATCGGCCGTTGGAGGAGGAAGAAGAGGAAGGGATCGGGACCATCTTTGGGGGGAGAGCTCGCTGGTAGGCGCACGGCGTGCCCGGCAATCGGTTCATCAAGGGTAACCTCGTTTTCCCCTTGTTTAGATGCTTTACCACTTAATTGTTCTATGTCGGTAATTCTGTCGCCTAAGGGCAGATCGTGTTAGAGGGACGTTTCGAAATAGTTAAGGGTGGATTTTATCTTCGACGTCTCCTAGGAAGTTGTAGAGGACGTCAATAGCTTTCAATGAAGTGCTAGAACGTAATTTTTGGACCTTTGTAGCAAAAGATATGATTTTATTGGTGCGGCTGTTCTGCAACCCTGTCAGTTTCTGGACAGGTTTTAGTGGTCTGAACTTTACGATCAGTTAAATATATAATTAGAGGATCTCAGTATAACAAAAGTTGTAGATAATTGTCGTAGCTTTCAGGGAAGCATAAGAACGCAAAATTTGGGTAAACGAGCTGAAAGTTATGTTAGTTTTAGTACTCTGTCCAGAAAGTCTGACGTGAAATCGATGTCTTGTTAATCGGCTTGAAAGTTATTTTAGATGGCCGAATCAATGGAGCTCACCAACTAGGTTTAGTTGGGAAATTTGATAACCTTTCAATGAAGTCCAAGAACACGTAATTTGGACCTATGTACAGAAAGATATGAATTTTAGAATTTGACTGTTCACAGAGGGCAATTCAGCGCTTAGGATTGTGGGGTTGGGATCGCGTTGCAATCTGCTACTTGATGAGTTCGCTTATTTAATTCATGTTTTTCATTACTATAGTCTTAGCTTATATTCTTAATGTATTAGGTGGGGATTGGTACGGAGGCAGCACCGTCTTCACGTCCTCCATTAAATGCGCGGTTAAGGCAAGTGCATTGTTTGTTAAATGTGTGTGATTGATTGGCTATGTTTGTGTGCTTTTGATATATGGTTGCATAGCAAGATGGCTTACTTGATGATTGTTTAAGTATGGTGATTGCTCAAATTATGCTTATGATTTACTGTGGTACAATGTTGTTGTCTTTTGGTAAGATTGCTGATAAATAAGAGATGAGCATATGCATATTGAGAACATGTTGGTTTGGTCACGTGGTGACCAAGCATGTTTCCCTTTGAGATTCCCGTCATGAATGTGACGGGCCCGAGATCCCCTCACTCGTGGAGTGTGGGCTTGAGGTCCCCGTTACTTGCGGAGTAACAGGGCATTGGTCCTGTGCGTGCGCGCCACGAGCATGGGTTTCTTGACAACGATTGCTTACTCTGCACACGGTGTAATGCACACAGAAAGTTAAAGTTAAAGGATCCTTGAGCATTGCATTTGCATATGAGATGTTCTATTGTTGATCTCCTTTACATGGTTGCTGATGTTATGGTTTCTTTATGTACTTGCTGAGTCTATGGACTCACCCTTGCTTTTATTGTTGTTTTAGGTACACGAGCCAAGAACGTCATGCATGGGGGAAAGTAGAATGCTAGTCACACACATGCCACCTGAACTAAATAAAGATGAATGATCTTCAGAATGTGATTGATTTTAATAAATGCAAAGATTATTATGTTTTGTCTCATGCAATGGATTAAATGTAATAATGATGTGTAGTGGAACTTCATATCTCTCTAGTTATGTTAAATACTTAGCATGTCTTCGATTATCTTTTGATGTCTTTGGATGAAAGTTTTAGTTAATATTTGGTTAATCTGTGTGTTGGAACCTTCGTGTAATTAACTTTACAAAGGAGGTTCTGCCGAAATTTATTAAGATTGTCTAGTTTAGAACTATTAGAGTTTGTTTAGTAGCACATTCCAGGCTCATGTCGGGCTGGGGTGTTACAATCATCTTCAGAAAACTCGTTGGCTTTGCCCGCCTTCAAGTTTTCCTTAATTTCGGCTACCTCGGCATCAGTTTTCTGGGCCTCAAGAATCTGAGCTTCCAATGTAGGCTCCACTTGTAATGTAGCGAGAAAAACTTTTTCCACCAAGTCAAGACTTAGGCGCTGAAAATCAGCACACAAGTCCTTGGCCGCAAGTAGAGAAAATGTGCAGTTGCATTGTGACTTTCTGCTTAAAGCGTCTGCCACAACATTGGCTTTGCCTGGGTGATAATGAATACCCATGTTGTAGTCCTTGATCAATTCAAGCCATCTTCTTTGTCTCATATTCAAATCAGATTGAGTGAATATGTACTTCAGGCTTTTATGATCAGTATAGATCTCACAACGATTACCAAGAAGGTAATGTCGCCAAATCTTCAATGCATGGACTACGGCAGCCAATTCCAAATCATGAGTAGGATAATTAACTTCATGAGGGCGCAACTGCCTGGATGCATATGCCACAACTCGGCCTTCTTGCATAAGCACACAACCAAGCCCATGGCGAGATGCATCACAGTAAATGTCAAAGTTCTTATGAATATCCGGAAGAGTGAGAACTGGAGCTTTAGTCAAGAGAGTTCTCAAAAGTCGAAAACTCTCCTCACACTTAGCTGACCATTCAAATTTCTTCTCTTTCTGCAAAAGCTGAGTCAAAGGTCTAGCAATTTTGGAGAAGTTTTCAATGAACCTACGGTAATAACCCGCAAGTCCAAGAAAACTTCGGATCTCAGGGACACTCTTGGGAGGCTTCCAATCTAGTACATCTTGTACCTTGCTTGGATCAACCGCGATACCTCCTTCAGATAACACATGTCCCAGAAATGCAACTTCTCTGAGCCAGAAAGCACACTTGCTAAACTTAGCATACGATCGATCCGACGAAGTGTTTCCAGCACAAGCCTCAAATGTTGTTCATGGTCCTTATCAGACTTGGAATAAATAAGGATGTCATCAATGAACACGACAACGAACTTATCCAAGAAATCCATGAACACCGAATTCATAAGGTTCATGAAATAAGCTGGAGCATTGGTGAGACCAAAGGACATGACAGTGTACTCGTACAAACCATAACGAGTAGAGAAAGCTGTTTTAGGAATGTCCTCAGCTCTAACCTTGATTTGATGATAGCCCGATCGCAAATCAATCTTTGAAAAGACTCGGGCACCAACCAACTGATCCAAAAGATCATCAATTCGAGGCAAAGGATACTTGTTCTTGATAGTGACCGCATTTAACGGACGGTAGTCCACACACATCCGCAAAGTATTGTCTTTCTTCTTGACAAATAAAGCCGGGCATCCTCAAGGTGAGGAACTCGGTCGAATAAATCCTTTGTCAAGTAATTCTCCGAGTTGTGTCTTTAATTCAACCAACTCGTTGGCAGGCATTCGATAAGGACTCCTGGATATAGGAGCAGTTCCAGGAACTAGTTCAATAACAAATTCCACTTCCCGATCTGGTGGCAAACCGGGAAGGTCTTCAGGAAAGACATCAACATACTCACAGACAATTGGTACTAACTCCAAAGAAGGAGTAGTATCAACTTGGTGAGCACACAGATGAGAACCCACTGTCCTGGATTGAAAAACGACTGAAGTGCCACTTTCATTAGTTAAAGAAATGGATTTATGAGCACAATTAATTTGCCCAAGGTTCTTGGATAACCAATCCATTCCCAGGATAACATCCAACCCTTTAGAATCTATCACAATCAAATCAGCCCAAAAGTCTACCCCTTCAATATTTATATTGACACCACGGCAGACTTGATCAGTCATAAAGGCTAATCCAGGTGAATGGATGATATGGGGTGGATGAAGATGATGCACAATTAAATGATGTTGAGTAGCAAACTGCCTACTAACAAATGAATGGGATGCTCCAGAATCAAATAAAACAACAGCAATGCTGAAATTAACTAGGAGCATACCAAGAACAACTTCAGGAGTGACAGCTGCTTCCTCAGCAGTAATCTGATTCACACGACCTCGAACCGGAACAGGGTCAGGCTTGACCACGGTCGGGGAAGGTGGTGCAGGACGTACAATGGCTGGGGAAGGTGAAATAGGTGGTATCCCCTGAGCCTTGGCATAGCACTTATTGGCAAAATGCCCTGGGCGCCCACAATGATAGCATATAACTCCCGGCCTGACAGTCACAACAGCTGGTGGCCGGTTTCCACTAGGCCTTGGTTGATTAGTGGAAGAAAATGGACGAGGGGCAAATACTGCTGGCCTTGGTGAAAAGAGAGCTGGTGCTCGCGGTGGTCTAGGCACCCACATGCGAGGCCGCGGCGAACTGCCACTAGGAATGAACTGAGTAGTCCTCTGTCACTTGCGTGACTCCTCCAAGGCCTTGCTCTTACTTTCGGCCACAATAGCCTTGTTGACAAGATGAGAAAAATTCCGGAAGTCATGCAAAGCTACAACCATTTGCAACTCTTCAGACAGCCCATTCAAGAACCAGTTTCGACGACGAAGGTTAGTCGAAACATCATCAGGGGCATATCTGGCAAGGAAGTTGAACTCGTGCAGATACTCGGTCACAGATTTTCGCCCTTGCTTGAGAGCGAGAAATTCATGTTGCTTGATCATCATCACTCCCTCAGGAATATGAGCTTCGCGAAAATCCTCCATGAACTCATCCCAAGTAGGGACATGTCCAGTAGGCTAAATGGCAAGGAGGTTATCACACCATATGCTAGCTAGCCCATCAAGTTGATAACTGGCGAAAAGAACCTTTTCCCTCTCGGAACACTGAGCAATTAATAGCTTTTTCTCAAGGGTCCGAAGCCAGTCCTCTGCTTCCATGGGATCCTGAGAATTGGAGAACACCGGCGGGTTAGTCCGCTGAAAGTCAGCAAGACTGCCCTGCACATGATGACCTCCTGCTCTGACAACCGGTGCAGCAGGTGAAGAAGTGTTGCGCGCAATCTGCTCCAGGATGCGCGTTTGGTCCATTCGATTGCGCTCAATCTGCTTGAGCACATCGGCCATAGAAGGTGGTGGAGGAATCTCCTCTTCCTGGGGACCACCTTGCGGACCCTGAGAGCTGGAAGGTTCAGTCGGCCCTCCCTGAGAATGGGGCACGGGAGTCGACATGCCCTTCCCTTGTTGCGCTTGCGCACGAGTAGTAGGTCCTGTCATCCTGTCACCATATCATGGTTAACAACATAACAATGATATACTCGGCAAACACAAACAAGGTTGCAATTAGGAAAGAAACAAATACTACACTTATAATGCATTATGTTATGTCATGCATTCAGATTAACACCAAAACCAGAAACTTCATATATACAACAAAAAGATTCAGTTCCAGTCTCACAGCATAGTCGGCCATAAAGGTCAGATTACAAAACCAAAAGTTGAACTTACATATTCTGTACAAGATACTATTGCCCTATTACATACATTTTATTTAAGGGCAACTACTAAACCTGAAGACACCTATCCACGAGGATTCATCGTCGAAGTACTAGCATAAAGATCCCGGTTAAAGTTCACCGGAAACTCATTCAAAAGATGAGCTCCAGGGGAACCAGTATCAACAGGATCCAAAGGACTAATAAGACGCCTCGGGGAACCCAACAGTGGCTGATGACCTCCAGGAGGTGCAGTCCGCAGAGTGCGAGGAAAACCTGCAGTCATCCGGGCTTGGCGCACTTGTCCATAAACAGGCACGCACCCGGCCACTTCTGGAAGTCGGTAAAGAGGTGGTGCAGCAGCAGCGGGAGAGGTCTCGTTGTCACCATAAAGCACGTTGCGAGGAACGCGGTTCATGTTGACTCCAAGAAGCAGGTACTCCTGGGCCTCATTAAGACGATGTCGAGTTTCCCACAACTCCCTCACAATGCAGTGATGGATTTGGTCCATGATGCGGACCATCCTCGCCAACTGTCGCACCTGGGGGTCTTCTCCGAACTGTATCTCATCAAACATGCTCACTTCTGCGGTGGGACCTTGATTCGGGAAGTGATCATAGGGTGGTTGAGACAATTCCGTCAAATCATGACGAAGAAGGCTCATCATCCTACTAGCAACTTCCTGAACAGCCATAGCCTCAGAGGTGGCAAGTGCTTGGACACAGTAGGGAACACTGCCGGCTACATGCCTAGTGATAACGTTGATGAAGGCACGGTACTCCTCCATCCCTGGGCCTCGGTCTCGTCGATAGATGGCATACTCCGGCTGGTATGTGAAATTGGATCGCCACATCATGTCCCGCAGCAAAGCTAGAAACCCATCAACATCCTCAGCTCGGGTCTCCTTGACCAAGTACCACCCGCTCATCTATAGACAAAAAGACGAGATAAGAAAATAATTCACTTTGGGAAACACCAACAGAAAGTTGGGCAAGAATTGATATTAAGGAGGATAAGAAATAAAAGATGTCATACTTAAGCTTTCGAAAATATATTACTGCTTGAAAATAATTTTCCGAAGACTCTCTAATTACTTCGCCATACTACTTTAACCTACGAACAACGTATGCTCGATACCAACGTAGGGACCCGGGTATTGAAAGGTACTTAATTAAATTCATACAAGAACACAATTATTAATTAAGGAACAGTGCTGCCCTTTATTAATGATCATGCTAGAGATATAAATTTAACAAGTAAATCCAATAATCAGATTCCTGATATATATATACCACAATGGTTCCCGGGATCAACGACCATTGTATATATATCCTTCATCAACATTGCATCAAACACATACAAGTCATTCATTTACATAATTAAACATAATTTTAAAACTTTTGGTTCTTGTACTACATTATAGAGTGACTTGGTCACTACAACAAGTTCAACAGCGGAAGCAAAATAAAAGATCAAAGTCCACCAATGGCCTCATCTACCCGCAGGCAATTGCGTGGAGGAAAGAAGTAGCTTTACTCGTTAGCGTCACCCTGATCGGCGCTAACGGGTACTTCATAAAGATAACTATCCTCACCTGCAACAATAGGTGATAGCACCTTGAGTACGGAAGGTACTCAGCAAGTCTTACACAAACTAATAAAATAAAGTGTTTATTAGAGCCTAACCAAAGGAATAGAATTTACACATGCATAAGGTTTCAACAGAAGGTATAAAGATTGAGGTTTGCGTAAGCGATACATCTTAACCTACAAATGCTAAATTTTGATAAAGCAATTTAATAAATCAAAGTTGGACCGAATAAGTAAGTAAAGACATTAAATGTAAGCGATGCGATTGCATGAATCCTCATGCTAAACCAAACGAAACCAGATTTGAAAATCAAAACTTCTATACAGTGACATCAATTCAAGTTATCGCCCATGACCGTGGACACGGCTATTCAACGATTTATACCTGCGGGTGTACATCTTTACCACACGACTTAGTCAGCCCGTTGCCTTCAGATGCCTCCGAATGATGACATACTTCCTTTGGTATGCCGACCGGGGAAACTAAGATTTGGTATTTTTCAACAAGCTAACACTATTGAGTTGGATACCCATGTGTGAACTGATCTCGCTTAAACAACGTCTGATAGCATCTGTCTAACCGGGGAACACATGTTGCGTCAGGAATGCCGATCCAACCATAAGAAGTAATGCGTTGGGCTCGCTACCCATAGTAGATTGCAATCGGCATCTTTAAGGTACGTACATGCAACGGAGCACATATACGCCCTCACCCTTCTAAGAACATCTGATATTGACATACAAGCTCACATGGCATAAAACGCAGTCTAATGACCAAACCATCTATGCCATACAAGATCAATACACATATCCTTACTCCCCTGTTTCCAACCCAATAGTCTTAACCCTTTACTTAACCAAACAGCGCCCATACACTGCATGTGGAAGTACGTGGGGGACTTGAATTGAATAGTCAGAGTTCGGTCCTTAATTGGTCCAGACAAGTCCACCACAATTCCCAATCTCGTGCACAAAAGCACCATCACTAGCTTCCTCTTGTCCAGATCAATTTAAATATAAAATTCATTTCTGACATAAGTAAACTGGACAAAGAGTTTAAAGTAACAGAAAGCCATTTGTGATTCCCATGTTTGACAAGATATTCTTGTCAAACTCTAAAGTTTCTAGACTGCATGTCTAAGCCAAATCTGAAAATATATTATAGTATACAGTACTATGCTAAGGTTGAGTGTATGGTGACAATTGAGGTAATCCACCATGTTAGGTCATAACTAACTACTAACAGATCACAATTTGTATTTTCAGAAAAGTAGCATGCACAGATGTCACTAGATTTAGAAAATCTATTGTATAAAACTTGGGATCAACATGGTGCAAAGAGGATGCTTGCCTTGATAATAATAAACCTCTTGTGCAGGCTCAGGTTGCTCAGAAATAGTGTCAAAAGCCTCAGAAGAACTAGATTCTACAAAAGATAATAAACTCCAATAAACACCAAAGATGACAACTAGTATAAATTAACAGAAAATGCATGATCAATAAAGAAATACATGATTAACAGCATGCTTAAGTTATATCTACCCTAATAGTGAGAATGACCCATTTTATCAGATACAACTTTTAAATAACAGAAACTATAGTCTAGAACCAAGTTTCAGTTTTCCAGAATTTGAAAAGAAAGTAAGCAGATGGACGAAGCGGTTTTGGGTTAGTTATGAATAGACTAAGTAAAAGATTTTAAATTGAAACTTAGTCTGATGTTTAGAGTGGGTAATATCCTAAGCAAACCCTAGTTTAACCCTAGTTGGCCAGATTACAAAAACTACCAAAATTCAAAAGTTGTCGGTTAAACCGACAACAGAAGACAGAGGTGATTCTCTGTTACAAGATTAAATAGATGATAAGAAATATCAAGAGACTAACTTATTATGCTACTAAGGCTTAGTTTAGACATACGTAGGATGATACTCCAGACGGGAGAAACCCTAGTTTCTTGAAAATGATATGAAAGACCGAAAAGTTAGAGTAACAACTTTTCAGTTTAAAGCAAGTTGAAGCTACTGACATACAGGTGAATGATTCAAATGAGTTTCTAAGGTCCTTAAGGTGCTCAAGATGTCAAACAAAGGTTTTTAGCTTACCAGGATAGGAAAGACACCAAAGATTCTGAAAACCGATGTTGTTCGACAGAGAAATAAACTCTGGTTTAACCTACAAAAGGTGTTAAAACCTCAGTGCAAGGTAAAACCAGTGCTTAGAATGGATGGACAATTCGGAGGGGCAAGAAACTCCACTGGACAGCAAGGGCAGATGAACAGCTCCAGTGGTCAACAATGGCAGCAGCTCAAAAGTTAGGGTTATATATAGATGTTGAGCTACAGGGCAAGGTGGAAGAGTCTAGATTTGATGAGGTGTCCATTTAGGACTAAACATCCAAAAATTAGTTGCATAATCTTTGGATAAATCCTCTCTCTCTGCTTTCGTAGAAATGGCGGCGCAGAGATAAGGAAGAAGAGGGCAACATATGACATGTGGGTCCTTTGTCATCCTCATCGCGTGCCTCCTAAAGCTCAAAGAACATCACCGTCAGATTAGAAATGGCGTTGTGATAAATAGAGAGGTAAAAAGGTTTTAATCGGCATCTTTTAATATGGCCCGTGCGATCTAGATCGGTCGATTGAGATTTAAACAGAGCTCAAAGGAAATGCGGGGTCTACTTTCAAATCTGGACGTTGGATTGGAATCCAACGGTCAAATAAAGGAATACACGTCACTCAATTAGATGAGATGACGCGGCACCGTTAGATTAGATATCTACGGTCAAGATGGGAAAATGAACCGGATGGTCCGATTGCATACACAAATCTGGACCCTGCGATTAGAATCCAACGGTCCACTAAATTTGGGCCTTAATTGCGCTCGGTCAAAAGGAGCGCCGTGGGATTTAAATCCAAAGGCCGGATAGTCGCGCGCCTTTTATTTCAAATGAAACGAGCGGTGCGGTTAGATCAAGAATGGACGGCGGAGATCGAGAGGGACTCCGGAGTCGTCCGAATGCATGCATCACTCTGGACCATACGATGAAAATATAACGGCCCAGAGAAGCGCAGGCCTTAATAGCACGCGGTAAAAAGGGACGCCATAGGATTTGAATCTGACGGCCCAAATAAATGCGTGCCTTTAGGTTTAAAACGAAAAGGGAGGCGCTGTTGGATCGGAAATGAACGGTGGAGATGGAAAAGGGATCCGGAGTTGTCTGATTGCATACACTGATCTTGATCGTTAGATCAGGATCCAACGGCGGAGATCTGGGCGCACACGTGGACAGCCCGCGTAGCGTCGTAGCCTCGCCTGTTCGATTGAAAATCGACGGCTCACATCACGTATGGGGTTCGGGCTCGCGCCCGAGCGTGACAGAGCCGGACCAGTTGCACGGGGTTGGACTCAAACACGTGGCTCGAGTCGCTACAGTGCTGAGGGTCAGGTTTAGACCAGATGAATTGACCAGAACCTATTCAATTGCTCAAAGGTTTGACTGGGGTTTAAAAATAGCAAATAAATTTGTAAAATCATGAAATTTTTACTGGAGGCTACTGGGATGATATATTTCCCAAATAAATTTTAAAATCACATTATCACTTTGTAAATTACATAAATAATTATCCTAACCCGAAAATGTTTATTTAAAAGCAAACATTTTTCTCCAAGCCAAAATAATTTCTAAAAGTTCAACAAAAATTATTTTTGGTCAAGATAATTTATTTAGACTTTAATGAAAACACTTTCCAGTCATAATATAAGGTTTATCTTGTATTTCCTTTGAGATTTCAAATGAGCTTTTGGATTTTGGCTAAAAAGGAAAGTTTTAGTTGGTAACAGCAATTCCAAACTGTTAATTATGAACAGTAATGTCATGAACAGTGTCCCATTACTGTTTATAAAATTGGGGCTGTTACAGCAAAGGTAGTAAATCAATAGGAGCACGGGGGTTAAAACCATACACTACCTGAAACGGACTTACCTTGGTGGTGGAGTGTACGGACCTATTGTAAGCAAACTCAATGTGCGGTAAACACTCTTCCCACATCTTCGAATTCTTCTTTAAAACAGCCCGCAACATGGTGGATAACGTGTGGTTGACAACCTCCGTTTGTCCATCAGTTTGGGGATGGCACGTAGTAGAAAACAGCAGCTTTGTCCCCAATTTGTTCCAAAGTGATCTCCAAAAGTGGCTCAAAAATTTTGTGTCGCGATCTGAGACAATAGTATTGGGCACTCCATGTAAGCGAACGATTTCTAAAAATAAATCAGCTATGTTTGTAGCATCATCGCTCTTGTGACAAGGTATAAAATGTGCCATTTTAGAAAATCGATCCACTACTACAAATATACTGCTCTCCCCTCTTTGTCCTTGGCAATCCTAAAACAAAATCCATAGAAATATCCTCCCAAGGGCGCTAGGAATAGGGAGAGGCATATAAAGTCCATGTGGATTGAGACGAGACTTAGCTTTGTTGCATGTAGTGCAATGAGCCACGTAGCGCTCAACATCGCGCCTCATCTTTGGCCAAAAGAAGTGGGCGGCCAGCACATCTTCTGTCTTCTTTGCTCCAAAATGCGCCATCAAACCTCCTCCATGCGCCTCTGCAACAACAAAAGACGAACAGAGCTAATGGAATGCATAGCTTGTTAGCACGATAGATCAAATCATTAATTATCACATATTTATTCCATGTTCTCCTCGTTTACAAAGCTCAAGCACTTCTTTAAAGTCCAAATCGGTAGCATATAACTCCTTAATGGCCTCTAAACCAAAAATCTTATGGTCAAGTTGAGATAACATGGTATAACGTCTAGAAAGCGCATCAGCAATCACATTGTCCTTACCTTTCTTATGCTTTATGACATATGGAAACGACTCAATAAATTCTACCCATTTAGCATGTCGTTTATTTAGGTTAGCTTGGCTTCTAATATGTTTTAGCGATTCATGATCCGAATGTATAACAAATTCTTTGGGCCATACATAATGTTGCCAAGTTTGAAGCACACGAACTAAAGCATACAGTTCTTTGTCATAGGTAGAATAATTCAGACTAGGCCCATTTAGTTTCTCACTGAAATATGCAACTGGTTTACCTTCTTGAATCAATACACCACCTATCCCAATCCCGCTAGCATCACATTCAATCTCAAAAGTCTTACCAAAATCAGGGAGTTGGAGTAGGGGTGCTTGGGTGAGCTTCTCTTTCAATAAGTGGAATGCCTTCTCTTGCAGTCCCCATTGGAATGACACTCCTTTCTTTGTCAATTCATTCAATGGTGCGACAATGGTGCCAAATCCGCACAAAACGTCGATAGAATCCAGCAAGTCCATGGAAGCTCCGCTTTGTGACACGAGAGGGCGTCGGCCACTTTGGATGGCTGCGCTTTGCCCCATCCACGCAATTCCTGTGGTGTCACAACATAACCAAGAAACGCAACTCGATCGGTGCAAAAGGTGCACTTCTCAAGGTTACCAAACAAACGTGCATCTCTCAAGGCATTAAAAACAGCACGTATATGATTCAAGTGTAGCTCATGTGACTTGCTATAAATCAAGATATCATCAAAATAAACCACCACAAATTTCCCAATGAAAAGACGTAAAACCTCGTTCATTAATCGCATGAAGGTACTAGGTGCATTAGTTAGACCAAAAGGCATCACTAACCATTCATATAGTCCAAACTTAGTTTTAAAAGTAGTTTTCCATTCATCTCCCAGTTTCATTCTAATCTGGTGGTAGCCACTTCGCAAGTCAATCTTTGTGAAAATAATAGCGCCACTCAACTCATCAAGCATGTCGTCTAGCCTAGGAATAGGATGACGATACCTTATGGTAATATTATTAATGGCTCTACAATCAACACACATACGCCAAGTTCCATCTTTCTTAGGAACCAAAAGAACAGAACAGACACAAGGACTAAGGCTTTCTCTTACGTACCACGGTCCAAAAGATCTTGGACTTGTCGTTGAATTTCCTTAGTCTCCTCTGGATTGGTCCTATATGCAGCACGGTTTGGCAAAGTCGCTCCCGGAATCAAATCAATTTGATGCTCTATCCCTCGAATAGGGGGCAACCCCGGGGGTATATCAGCTGGAAATACATCCACATACTCCTGCAAAAGATTAGCAATGTTAGGGCAAAGAGCTAGATATATCTTCAAGTGAAAATAAAGCATCTTTGCATATCAAAGCATAGCATAGCACTCATTATCACAAATTTCAGCAAGCTCAGATTTAGTGGCAAGCATGACACACCCTTTCAATTTAATTCCCTCACCTTGGAACTAGGCGCCACTTTCTCCTTTTAGGTGGGTAAACATGTTTCGCTACTTGCTGATTTTCGAATTATGTTCATTGGTGTTTCTTTCATTGCTAGCACGCTCTACTTCATCTTTCACAATTTCAGCAGTGTCAAAGGCAACAACTTAATCTTCTTACCCTATGTGAGAATGAGTAGGTATTAGCTCTACCATTGTGCAAAACATCATTATCATATATCCAAGGCCTCTGCAGAGCAACAACGCGCATGCTTGCATAGGCACTACATCAAAGTCGGTACTATCTTTGTAATTACCAACTGAAAATTGTACTCTCACAACTTTGTTTACCTTTAACTTACCACACTAATTGAACCATTGGATGTAGTAGGGACGTGGGTGTGGTTGTGTGGTCAAACCAAGCTCGACCATCTCGGAGCTTGCAAGGTTGTTGCAACTCCCTCCATCAATGATGACTCGCAGCTCTCTCCTTCACGAGGAACTGGATTGGAACAAGTTGTGTCGTTGATTTTGCTCCGCTCTCTCCACTTGTGCGCCGGACTGGCTGCGCAACAAGGCTCACATGAGTCCCTATGTCAACAAGCACTACTTGTTCTTCTACTTCATCAAGATCACCGTCTGCATCTGTCTCCTCCACCGCAATGTTAGCTACAAGCACATACTCATCCTCAATATCACTAGCACTTACATAACCTCCGTCTTGGTGGCGGGGTAGGCTCGCCGACTTGGGCATCCTCATGACATGGCCCATTCCCTTGCAACGATGGCAAATAATCCCGATCGACGACTGTGGAAGCAACCAAGAAGAACTCTTGGCTCGCCCGCACACTAGTAGATTTGTTTACCTCGGGTGCATGTGTTGGTGTCGGAGGTGCTGCTGAACGCGCCTACTCGAGGAGGGGGCAGCAGATCGCGTGAGTGAAGGTTGGACTGTTTTAACGTGCCACGATGTTGATCGTGGTGTAGACGTGCTTCCAAAATGGTTCCTTGGCCTCTGTTGTCGACCCGCAATTCTTTTCTCGCCAAACAAGCAAGGTGGAACAATCTAGGAACACTATCATATTATTTGTAGTCAACTATGTCCCGAATTTCACGTATTAGTCCTCCATAAAAAGCGTGCCATAGCAGCCTCTTCATCCTCAATAATATCACAACGCAACATACTAATTTGTAGCTCCGATAATATTCTTCTACTGGATCTATTGCCTTGGTTTAAGCGTTGCAATTTCTTACGCAAGTCCCTTTTAAAAGAGGGTGGAATAAATCTGTTACGCATAGCAACCTTTAAAGCATCCCAGGTAGTAGGTGCTAATCCATCATTGCATACTCTACTCCACCAAATGATGGCAAAATTTTTAAATTCACTTGTAGCTTGCCTAACTCTATGCACTTCGGGAACTAAGTGAGCATTAAATTTCTGTTCTACCGTCATCTCCCAATCTAAATATGCTTCAACATCATAAGCACCCGCAAAAGATGGTATAGTGAACTTGACTTTAGCATATGGATCATCATTATCACGTGCATTATGTTGCGGAAAGTTATTACCTCTCATACCTTGATGGTTGAAGTTCAATCGGTTCCGTTGTCGTGCATCAAGGGTATCGCGGTTGCGCATCTCATTATCGTTGTCGATCTCATGGTCGTGGACTGCACCTTGAGGATCCACACGACCATTGTTCGGCGGTTGATTGGCCATACCATCAATACGTGCATTGAGTGTTGCAATGCTAGCATTGAGCTATTGTAGTGTAGCATTTGTCTCTGCAAACTTCCTTTCAATGTCGTCATTAATAGCATGACGGTGCTCATCCAACACCCTTGTAAGCTCTTCCCTCACAACACAATCTTGCGCATTCAATTCCTCACCTGCCATTGTTAGTAGGAGACAAAAGACAACACAAATGTATTATCCCTACCAACTACTAGGTGGTGGAAGGTAGAATCACACACTCTCAAGCGTCTTACCAAGTTCTTATGAATTTCTTACCAAATTGCAGCAGGTGGTCTGATCGGAGAGGGTGGGATGTATGATCGCAGTGAGGCGAATGCGAGGATCCAAATCGAGGGCCAAAGTACGTGGAGCTCGGACAGCAATGTTTAGTAGCAAGGAGCAGCAATAATGAAATCAGATTAGCAATGTTAAATCAAAGTCCACAGATTGCCATCACGATTCTTTGGTCCAAACGCGCTCCTAGCACTAGCTCAAGCAAGCCGAAAGATAGGGTATATACAAGCTCAAAAGAACAAAGTTGCAAAGCAACCGTTATCTCTGTGGGTGGTCGTGGAGCTCTGGTGGGTAGTCGTAGACCAACTGAGGGTGGTCGTGGGTCTCTTTTTCTTTTTGATTCTCTTTTTCCTTTCTCTTTTTTTTGATTCTTTCTTCTTCTTCTTCTTCTTCTTTTTTGACTGACGAAACCCAACCTAGGATTCCTCTTCTTTTTTTTTGCGCAAGTGACCTCGACTGACAACTCTTCAAAACCCTTTTTCAGGCCTAAGGATAGATATAGGTCACAAACTTTTTCCGGAGAGCAGGGGTAAAAGGTAATAAAAAGATACTCTCTCTCTCTGAACTATGGCTATCTCTGTTTCGGCTATGGGATTTCTTCTCGGTCCTTGTTGGGTCGAACACGATATGATGAGTGCGTGGGTGTCCGAGAGCAACCAGAAACACATAGACTTGCCGAGGGCGAATACTCGAGCAGGTGGTCGAACCCGAGAAGGTGGTAAAACTCGAGTAGGTGGTCGAATCCGACGAGGTGGTCGAACTCGATGTAGGTGGTCGAATACGACTGGATGGTCGAATCCGAGTAGGTGGTCGGATGGGAATGTTGGCTCGAGTAAGTGGTCGGATGGGGGTGGTGTCACGAGTAAGTGGTCGGATGGGGGGGTGACTCAATTCTCGGCTATAGCAGACAAACCCTAATTGCAACGGATGCAACAAAGGACAACCCGAGATACACGATGACCAAAACAGCAAAGACTCGACGCTAGAAACTAGATCACGACGACTAGACCGACAACAAAGACACCGATGATGGACTCGAACTCAACAACGCGAATACTGAAAACAAAATTGCGAAAGGCACAACGTGGTTTGGACAGCGGAAAGACTAAGATCTAAAACTTTTTGTAGGGCAATTTTCTGGACTATAGGTGATGGAAAACAACTAACAAAAGGGGATAAACGAGATTACCTAACGGGCAACCTTCGTTCTGATACCAAATGATGAGGCACGGTGTCCCGATCTTCCGATAGGTTCGATTGGTTTCGTCGTGAGGACGTTGACGCTTTGAGGCTTTCGACCAGCAGATCGTCACCTCGCAGTCGCTACACCGCACGATCGCCGTTATCAACCACGCCGCACGCGATTGACCTTACGACGAAGGTTATTGTTCCTGCAAGCAATCGAAGCAACTCACAAGAACAAGGAAAATGCAATCTGAATTGTATTGCGAATATGAATGAAGTTCACAATGTGGGGTTCCTCAAACCGATAAACGGTGAAACTCCAAAGTGGCAGAATAATCTAAGAAAAACCCAACCCTAAAGCGTGGCGGTTCTTTGTATATATATAGGGGGTAACGTGAGGGGTTGACCTAGGGTTGTGCGACCATGGGAGAGGCGTACACAAGCTAGGCATTGACCCGACACGCTTACAAGGCCTATTAGGCCCAAAGCGGTGTCGTAGCACCTAATGACTGGTCGTAGAGCGTGAGACCTAGTCGTAGCGCTGACTGGTCTGGTCGTAGTGCTGGCGAACCTTATCGAGGAGCTTGAGATGTGGTCGTAGCGCTGGCTGGTCTGGTCATAGTGCTGGTGAACCTAGTCGAGGATCTTGAGACTTGGTCGTAGCGCTGCGGGGATCGGTCGTAGGGCTTGTAGACCAGTCGTAGACTTGAGATGTGGTCGAGCGCCGGGTGAGTGCAGTCGTAGCGCCGCGAACCTAGTCGAGGATCTTGAGACTTGGTCGTAGCGCCGCGAGATCGGGTCGTAGGGCTTGTAGACCTGGTCGTATACTTGAGATGTGGTCGTAGCGCTGGCTGGTCTGGTCGTAGCGCTGGCGAACCTAGTCGAGGATCTTGAGACTTGGTCGTAGCGTTGGCAGGACTGGTCGTAGGGCTTGTAGACCTGGTCGTAGACCTTGGGGATCCATTATTCCTAAGTAACAACAGATCACAATTATTAGGTAGTATACCATTCTGCATAGATAAATTATTAGCATCTAGAAACGAGCTCACCTCATAATTTAAGTGACGTGCACGAGCTCTTATCATAGGGCCTTGTAGTTTTGCAACTGGATCCGTAGGATTTTGTGTAGTGTGTGTATCCGAAGGAGTGATGTCCTCATCATTTTGTCACCCTAGATTGGTTCATATTTAGTTGGTGCTATGGTATTACCAACGTGGGTTAGCTAGTACGAGTAGATTTCTTAGCCATACTACAAGTCTCACTTATCATTTGAGTTACAATTATAAATTTGACTAAGTGACTACGAAACTTTGTGTAAAACTAGGTGCTATGTGTTATTACTTTGTGATAGCATGTGTTATACTAAACCAACTAGGTGGTAAAAGATTTTAGACTGAGGCAAGTGGTGGATACTGCGTGATATGGTGGACTTTGTAAATGAGAATGATAATCTTTGTGGCATAGTTAGAAAATGGAAGTCTTGCCTTGGTCAATTAAGAAATTAACTTTTGCGCCATTGAATCGAGCCTTCTTGCATGCGACCACATGCACGGTATGGGACGGCCTAACTTAGTAGATTATGAATTCTTGGCATTGATTACTCAGGTTGTACGTTATGCTATGGGTGAAGGTGTGTACTACAAGGTAGTCGCATCACAGGGCGGTTCGCCGTGTCCCTGTCCAACGATGTGTGTTATGCCAAAGCACTTCGTTTGGGTTGGCATAGAGGTTTGTAAGCACATTGGGAGTGTCAATGTTGAGATGAAGTTTCTGAACCATTTTGTTATGATTAGTGCTTGCAACACTAGTTGTATCGTGTGGGTAAAGTGTACAACCTCTACAGAGTGTTAATCAATCTATTCGAATTGCCGCGTTCGTGGTCATGGACATGCTCGGGTATTTCACACGAGGGGTAGATTTTCATAAAATGTTTGGGATGAGAGCTATGTTGTGAGGACCCTGATTTATTTGGCTTGTAATGCTTAGTCTTCCCTTGACTCTAGCATCACAAATCAAATAAACTAAGCCCCGAGACATGTATACTTCCCAGAAATGCAGTATACACACCCCGTTACAAAATCACGCATCAATTCCATACATCACATAACATTAATCCTAACAAAAGACATACATAATAGAGTTATTACACAAGAAGGCCGACCGGCCAAACAACATCAAAGTAACGTTAACAGCGGAAGCAAAAGTGCCATAAGATGGCTATAAACAAAATCCAACCGGTTAGCCATAACCCACAAGGTAATCGACCGGGCCGTCAAGCTAGTCGTCCATACCGCAGCAATTCTCACAAAAGTTGATCCCTTGGGGATCAACTTCTTCCTCTGCAACAAATAAGAAAAGCAAATGAGTACAAAAATGTACTCATAAGACGGCGATGTGGAATAGCGGACCTATCAATATGCTACATGTGCTGCTTTTAAGTGGAGGTTATATGTCTCATTTTGCACAAAACCAACTTTATTTGTAATAATGTAGTACATTTCAAAAGCAAGTTTGCAATCAGTTTTTATTGAATGAAATAACACGAGATACAATAAGTACAAGAGTAACCACCTATTGGTGACTAACCCAATAGCCACACACATAGCATGAATCCCATTCGTACCACCCATCAAGTTTTAATTAAAATGTTGTAGTCTAACTCTTGAAAGACCTTGCCAAGCGTGTCCATAACCTAGGGCGAGGCTATTCGAATAGTTTTAACCTGCGAGGGTGTACCAATGTACCCACACTTGGACCGCCTTTTTCCAAGCTATTAAGCACACTTCCTTTGGTATGCTGCACGGCTAAGTCTCACTGAGACGTTTCCAATGGAAAGCATTAATTAAGAGTCGCACGTATGGGGTTAACCCTTAGTGACTAGCCGGCGAAATGGGCCACTAGGACCACACGTTGTGGTGGAGTCAAGCAAAGCCGGGAGTCATTAGCCATTTAGGGTAACGCTAGCCGGACATTTGCAAGACCCCGGTCGGGGTGGAGGACCTAGAAAGGAACCACCCCGGTCACGCCTTTGTGATCCTTTTTCTCTATAAACTACAGCCAGCGACCCATTAATTAATGCCTCCCAAAGTACTAATTCAAGAGAGGTCCCATACCCTCTAGTGTGGTTAGCACGCACAAAATGCTTGGTTTAGTGTAACAAGATGTTCGGTCCTTGTTGACTCGGGCACCATTCGAGTCACACCCAAAAGCACACCAATCATACAATTGTGCCCAAGTCTAAATCATTTTGCTTTCAGTTTTAGTTTTCGAAGTAGACATGGCACAAGGCTGAAATCATAAGTAATAATAAGTTTTATGTGATCAAGGTTATCGACAAGTCGATAACCGCCCATTTCTACCGAGAGCTAAGCATGGCTAAGCAATTAATTCGCAACTACTAAGTGACAAGAGTTCATCCAACGAGCTCTAATCACAGCAATAACCTAGGCTCATGGTAGTAAAGGATGATCATTTGCTTAAGGAAATGCATCTACTAGGTCAATTAACGACAATAGTTAACACAAACTAGCAATGCATACATAGAATTTGTAAACAACATAATTACTTAGAAATACAGGGATTAACATGATCAAACTGCTTGCCTTGCTGGGATTGGTCTTGCTGTAGAGGGGAGTGCTCAGGTTCAATAAATTCTTCGGAACTTAACGCGAAAAGGCGATAAAAACCGATAAGAACGAAGAACACCAAAAGGAACTCAACAGCAAAGAACGTCCAAATCCCATGAAATTTCTACAGCAGCTAGAGGTTCATTTTAGACAATTTTAGAAACAAGAATCACTTCATTTGGACTTAGCATGAAAAAGGTATGGCTAAACTAAGTTCTCTCAGCCTGAAAAATCCTAATTAAATTAATTATGGTTACTGTTCATGGCAAAAATTTCTAGAGTGGTCTGGAACTTGAAATTTTTATGGTGGGTAGATATGGTTATTTTAATAACAGCAAAACTGAGTTTGCACAATTTGGAGTTGAATTGAATTAATTATGATTTTTCTAAGTTCTAAAACTAGTAGATCACTAATTTTAGTGGCAAGGATCACATGACGACCTATTCTACATTACAAATACATTCCTAGTGGGTTTTAACAAAACTTAGTTTGCTCAGTTTGGAATAACAGAGAATAAGTTATGCATTTTACAAATTTTCAATGAATTTCTAAACAACCTTTTCACTAAACAAGATCATGCGATTAAAGTCATTTTCTACTATATAACGATTGCCTAAATTCATTCTCAAATTAAAGTTCATACTCTACAGAGCTACAAAGAATGGAATCATTCAAAAGAAGCTAAAATGACAAAGTTATGCACTTTTGAAATTTGAAACATTAAAAGACTTAGAAAATGTGAGCTCTCGGGAGGTCCAAATGGCGAAGGAAAAAGAGAGGTCGTGGGTCGTCGATCCTTCATCGCACGACCACGGACCTCAACCACAGCGCACAAAGACCTCCTCCCAAGACTGGGAGAGTGCGGACCGTTGAGATCGATCCAACGGCCACGACCGGTGCATGCAGCGCCGACGCAAAGGAGGTCCTCGCGCTTGCAGAGGTCGTGACCGTCGGATCAAGATCTGGCGATCCCGAGCACTAGGGGAGGTCCTAAGGTTAAACCTACGGAGGAGAGTGCGGACGGCCAAGATCTCACGGAGGAGGTCTTGACAGTCTAGATCTAGCAAGGGAGGTCCAGCCCGTTAGATCTAAATCTAACGGTTGAGACACGAGGAGGAGGTTCGGGTTGTCTTTATAAAGACCGGGGTGGCTTTTACAAAGAGGACCCCGAGGGTGGGCTACTGAGGTGGTCTTTGCAAAATAACCATGGGAGGTCTTTTGCGGGGAAAGATCTAAACGGCTAGGATTTAACCAGGGTGGTCCTAGACGGTTAGGATCGACTCAAGGGGAGGTCCTAGCGCGCAAGATTTTTCACAGAGCCAGACCCAACGGTTAAAATCTAAACCAGGGAGGTCTTTAACGGCGGAGATTACTCTAAGAGGTCTTGGGACTTAGAATTTACTCGAAAATCCCTCTACGGTACAGATCTAACCGGGGGTGATCTTAACGGCTGAGATTAAACTAGGGGGAGGTCCTGAGAGCAGAGGTCTTCACGGAGGAAGATCTCGACGGTCGAGATGAACCCTGGAGGAGGTTCGAGCGGTTGGGATTTTACAGGGAGGTCTTGGGGGTGAGGATTTAGCGGAGGATGACCCCGATGGCTAAGATCTCCCAGGGGGAGGTCTTTGACGGCTCAGATTTGCTCGGGGTGGTTTTGATACCACGACCAGGGGTGGTCTTCTTGCACAGAGGACCTCGAAGGAGGTCCTACACTTAAGGATTTTACAAAAAGGATCTAAGGGTCCAGATCTACCCTAGAAGAGGTCGTGAACGGCTAAGACCACAACCGAGAGGTCCTAGGACTTAGGTTTTTACAGAAAAGGGATCGACGGTTTAGATCTAATCACGAAGAGATCATTAAGGGCTAGGATTTCAGCAGGGAGGTCCTGGAACTTAAAGACTTTACACACGAAGATCTAAAGGCCACGGGCTAACGTTGGGAGATCATAAACGGTCTAGATTGAGCCCGGGAGGTCTGAAGACTTAATGGAACGCACGCGCTGCCGACAAGAACAACATTTAACACTAAAGATTGGGCTCTCGGACAACTTAAATGCTAATCATTAGGCTACAGCACTTGTCCGAGTAAGGCCCGACAAAACGCCCGAGTCGGAGCTTGAGCTCACCGCCGGCGAAGGGGACCACGCCGGCGAGAACCAAGGGCACAGATGGGCTCCAAATAGCGAAGAGAACCTAAAGGTGCCAAAACTAGAGCTAAACTCACCACCCACGGGCTGGCCTGAGATGACCGTCGGAGGTACAAAAACGACAAAAGCAAAACTAGCCTAGTCCAACAGAACGGAAGCTCAAGCACCAAGGCACTAACCTGAGGACGGTGAGGTCAAAGAAGTCGTCGGAGGGGCTCTAGCGACAAAAAGTCTTGCCGGAGGTGGGGAAGAAAGCAGATCCGGCTTCAATGAACAAGTTCCCACTTTGCCAAATCCTGAGGAGGCCAAACAGAGCAAGTTAGGGAATGCTCAAGGTGATTCAAATAAACTAGATGGCAGGACAAGGATCCCAAGTGAAACACTGGAGCCCTGAAGGCTTCGAGGAGCTCCGAGGCCCGGCAATGGTGGCTAGGAGGTCTTCGGGTGTTCTGAGCACAAGAACACAGAGAGAAGGAGTTCAGGTGGGCACAAAGGTGTCTGAGAGAAGCTAAGGAAGAGCCCAGGGTTTTCATTAAAGCCGAGAGCAAAGGAGTGGAGCAAGGTTGAGCTCCAAGGTGCACTCGAGTCAAAAGTCCCTGCCATGAAAGTACATGAAATGATAGGGCAGGTGGAAAAGAGGACTTTGGGAAAAAGGTGCTGACATGCATTAAAGGTTGGTAGAGCTAGCCGTTGACAAGGATATGATTTGACAAGGCGCTCAGCTGCTGTCAAGCTCGCACACACGCATGCTCGCAGCGAGGATGACCAGTCCCAAAGGTCCCACCAGGCAGTGAGAGGCCCAAAAGAAACTGGTCAAGGAGCAAAGCGATTAGGTGGACTTGAGCTCGGGTTAGGAGGTCCAGGCAGTTGGATTTGAATCGAAGGGCCCAGACTAAAAGAAGTGATCGGAGGTCTGAGAGGATGAGCTAGGGTGGTCTTTGCAAAAGTGAAAAAGGGTGGTCCAAGGGAGGTCAAGGAGGGTTGTTTTGCGAAAGACCGGTGGGGTGGTCTTTGCAAAAGTGCCAACGTGGTTTGAGGAGGTCTTGGGAGGTCTGCGGAAGATTGGAGAGGTCTTTTGGAGAACTTTGGGAGGTCTCTGAAGGACCCGGATTAACATCCCGGATCTTACATGCATAAGCGAACTAGTCCCATGATCGATGGCTAGCTCACACTGAGAAACAAATGTGATAACACAACCATAAACGTTAAAAGTTATTAAATAACACAGAGTTGATTACAAGATATCCTTACAGGCAACATTAAATAAACACGGCGGAAGACGATGAAGAAGTAGTAGGGTCCAGCAACACGCCACGTGCAATCGATCGTAGCGGCCTAGTTGTCGGGATCCACACTTGAAGCGAAGTCTGCTCCTCAAATTTGTTTGCATTAAGCAAGAATGAGCACAACTTCCGTGCTCGCAAGTTACACCAATTAATGAATGACATGCATACATGGATGTAACAAAGGATGGTTTATAGGGTTGATTGTGCAAAAACAGCATTTGACATTAAATACCATACTAAGTTCAAGAGCTCAAGTTTTAGAAAATCTAAAATTGATTTTGAATTGATAAAGATAGTGTAGGCACCAACCTAACACCAACATAAACACGGGCACCAACCCGGGGCTTCAACCCATAACATTTCTCATGGACACCCATCCATGCCAAACTGTTTTACAAAAATTGAAGTCTAACTTTGAGTGGCTTTTCCAGCATGTCCATGACCGTGGACACGGCTATTCGAATAGTTTTACACTCTGGAGAGGTTGTACAACTTTACCCACAAGACATGAATTCTCTAGTTGTTTGGCATCCGTCGATACCACCGCTCACTACCTTAGGTAAGCAATCTAGAGCACGTGTCAAGGCCTTCACAATGCGCCATTCCACCATAGCCTCCCCTCACTAAGGTTTCACCCCCTTTGGACTACCCGTCCGCAGAGTTCAGGCCCCCTCTTGCACCAGGTGGGACTAACAACAGTCATAAAAGATTACCCACCTCATCAATAGGAACGACCATGATGGAGCTTTGCAAATTATTCAGCCAGGTCCTGCCCATACAAGACATGTGGTAGTACGATGTGGCTTAGCAAGATGCGGCTCGAAGACCGGTCCTTAACTGACCTTGGCGACAACCAATAGAACCACAGGCCTCAACCTGCCGGTTGACCCGTGCATAAACTGCACCACACGGACAACCATTTCGCCCAAGTCCAAACCATCATTTTATTTTAGTTTTCAAGCATTTGTAAAACTCCCAAGACACACTAGTGCCAAGGGTACAATTTAAACAACATTTGACTTTTGGCTGAAATTCCCCAAATGAAACATATGTGATCTATAAGCATGGCTAAGCACAATATTTTCCAAATGATCCTAGTCCATACTATTGTATCAACTAGGTTTTTATCTAGGGTGACAATATGTTTGATTTGATATCAAAATTGGCCATACAATGGATTTTAGGCATAACTATAAATTCAAAAATAGGTATTTAAATTACTGAATATAAATAAGCATGCAGTAATAATTTGAAACAGAATTTCAATAATTTTAAATAATAGGTGCAAATATGATCAAGGATGTAACTTGCCTCGTTTGAGGTGAACAGATCAACTGATACTGAGGTGATGTTGTTTTTCTTAACAGGTCACCTAGTACTCACAAGCACTTTCTCCAGGTAGTCTATGTGTGCAAGAATGATGATCACACAGTCAAAATCAATCCTCTTATGTGCTCTTCAATGGCGTCGAAATCTGACTTTCCGAAGTCGTCGAAATCTATACGCGAAAATAAGCCAAATTCAAACCAAATTCAAATAAGATTCAAAGTAACTCCAAATTGAAAAACTTTAGTTTAGATAGCTAGAATTTTAATTTATATAAATTTAGAAATTTGAATGGGCTCAATCGGAGTTCGGATGCAAAAGATATAAGCTTTTGAAGTTTGAATTCACATGAAATGATAGATTTAGGGTTTAAAGGAATTAGTGGTCAAATGAACTCAAAATTAAATAATTTTGGTTTAGTTAGCTAGATAATGATTTTATACAAATCTTGCAATTTGAATCACCCAATTTGGAGTTCATATGCAAAAGATATGAATTTTAGAAGTTTTAAACTAAATCTGCAAATTAATTGAATTTTCTGAATTATTTTTCTACTGGAAAAGCTGATTATTGCGCAATGCTGATGTCAGCCCTGAGAATTTCGGAATTTAAGAGGATTTAAAGAAATTCCGACATGTGGGACCCACATGTCGGTCTCACGGCTCATGTGGACCAAGTCCACAGGTGTTTGAGGCTGAGGGGTGGTGGACCTTGCCACGCAGGCGTTGACATGGCAGCGGGAGGGTGAGGTGGCGCCTACAGGGTGCGGAGGTGGCAGTCACGTGGCGGTGCCTCACACGACACAGCCGGCGGCGGCTCGGGTGCCTAGGGCGCTGGCGGATGGTGGCCCGGCGAGGTCCGGCGAGGGCGGCAAAAGAGAGAGGAGAGTGCGGGAAGCTCGGTGCTTACCACGGCGGTGCGAAGGCCTGCGCGGCTCGCCGGCGGCGAGAGGTTTGGCGGTGGCGCGTGTGGCTCGACGGTGGCGACGCGGTTCCGGTGGCGCTCGGGCGAGGCTACGGCGATGCCGTTGGTGGCGGCGGCGAGGCAAGATCGGCGACGGTGGCAGCGCTAGAGGTGGCAGAGTAGCTGGCGGCCGACGGCGGTAAAACTCCAAATCCGGCGAGACAAACGCGGAGGGGGAGGAATGAGTGAGGGGGAGGAGATGAGGAGGAAGGGGCGCACACGAGGCTCCCTTTTATAGGCCATGGGGAGGCCGGGACGGCGAGATCGTGCACGGCCGAGGCGGCGGTGGCGGTTGGGCGCGCGGGAGAATCGGGCGTGGAGAGTGGGGGAGAAGGTGGGGGATGGAGGCGGTGGTGGGGTGCGGTTTGTGCGCACGCATGCGCGGTTTGCGGGGCGGTTAGGAGCGGTGGTTGTGGAGCACCGGGCGCGGCAGTCATGGCGGACATGCGCGCTAAGCGGAGAAGAAGGGAGGTGGAAGAAAGGCGCGGGCCCGCGCGAGAGATGGAGAGGGTGGCGGGGGGGGAAAGTGCGGGTGAAGGAGAGAGAAGCGGGTGAAGATGGGCCGAACGGGCCGGAGCAGTGGAAGGAGGAGTGGGCCGGACGGGGGTTTCGGCCCAAAAGGCATTTCCGGATTTTAAATGATTTGCGATTTTATTTAATCTAGTTAATTCCTTTTGGCTTTTGAAAATAGCAAAATAAATCAAAAAATTATGGAAAAATTCATAGAAATTCCCATACTTATTTTGGACTCAATAAAATTTCTTCCAACTTAAAGTTGGCTTTTATTTTTGCAAATAAATTATTTTAGCTTTAAAATATTTAGGAAAAAGCTTTAAAATTCCAGAAAAACCCAGAAAATAACTAAATTTTTTATTTTTCAATTTAAATCAAGTAAACTTCAAGAACTTCAAATAAATTTTAAATTTTGACTTTAAAAAAAAATTCAGAAATTCAATAAAAGCAATGAAACTCTAACAAATTTCAGAACATCCAATAAAACATTAACTTTTTTTTTTGGTAACATAACCTTGGGATGTTACAGTCTCCAAGGGTTTCCTGAGGAGTTCTTGGAGAATGCCCGGGAGGGTTGTCTTTGCAAAACGGACACGGGGTGGTCGTCAGAGTGGGAGGTCTGAGGGTTGTTTTCAGATCACAGCGGTAGGGCAAGGATCCAGCGGCTGAGGTTGATTGCACCCAAAACGACAGCGGATCCAAAGCACTGAGGTGGTCTAGGAGGTTGGGTTCAACCATGATTGAGTCGACTCAAACCCAACCCAAGGTTGACTTAGGTTTCATTTGAGTGAGAACTTTGAAGAATTTTAGAGATAGCAAACTAATTCCAAAATTTATGAAATTTTTACAGAGCTTGCTAACCTTGAGATGAACCTTGTGAAAATTTCTAGAGGTTTTATGCTGAGCATTTTTTTCCCAGAAATTTTCCAAGGTGCTGAGCTAGGGTTTTGACCAAGGGTCAAAGTGGGTTGACGGCCTCTTAAAATGTTCAAACAATTTCTAAAAATTGTGAAATTTTTCAGAGGGGTCACATACCATCCCATGAACTTAGGGAAAATATTTCCCGGAGATGATCAAAAGGTTTGACAAGAATGTTTTTGGAAGACAAGGTTTTCGATCAGAGTGACTTGTGACCTGTAATCCCATAATTCTTTTGCAAGAATTCTTTAGAACAAATAAGGATTGCAAGATGTAAGAAAAAGTTTTAATTTCTACTCATTTTCTTACATTTGAAACGCAAGACAAAACTTGGGATGTTACATATGTGATCTAAGTCATATGGCTATGTGAAATAACCTGTTTAGCTTGGTGTTTTTGTGAAAATAAATGTTAAATTACTATTGTCTATTTGTGTTGAATTACATTTCAATCTATTATTGTATTCAATTGCAAATATTGCTTTCATACAAAAGAACCACAGAAGCCTTTTCTTTTGGAATAAGCCTGCAACTATAAATTGCATTCTGTGGTATGATTTGTGAGTACAGATGTGTACTCTCGCTTGTTGTAAAACTTGCGCCCAAACCTACAGAAGAGGAGGAGTCTACGCTTGCTTTCGAGGAGGAGTTCATCGAAGGTTGTTGATCGTTAAGGTCTGGATCCCAGTTGGTTGCCTCTGGTGAATTGAAGGGATCTACGTTGAAGTTATTTCTGTTCCGCTGCTATTTTATTCTTTGTTAGCCCTACATGGCTCTTTAAGTTGTAAACTCGACCATAAGGTCCAAACGCGTATTTATTATTCAAATTAATCGTTTACTCTATTTAACGCTTGTGTGGATCGATATTCACCTATGTTGACACTGTGTGCACTAGTGTGATCCTGGACTAGTGCATTATACACAAAGGGTCCAGAATCGTAATTTTGGGTCCCGACACAGGTGGTATCAGAGCCATACTAACTGTAGGTCTTCGCCTTAGTTAGATCAGCCGTTTGTAGAGTGTCCAAATTATTTTCTAAAAGCAAAAATTAACTTGCAAGATTAATTAATTACTTAACTCTTCTCATATCTCTCTCGGCTCAACTATTGCTATAATATTTTCTCTTCCCGTTGTTTTTAAGTTGCTCTTACCCTTTCATCTGTCTTATCAGATGTCCCTTCTCTAGAGCTATGGTGAACGCAAGGGAGGATGTCGGGACCCAGAATTACGATTCTGAAACCCTCTGTGTATACTTCACTAGTCCAGGATCACGCTAGTGCACATAGTGTCAACATAGGTAATTATCGATCCACACAAGCGATAAATAAAGTAAACAATTAATTTAAATAACAAATAAGGGTTTTGACCTTATGGTCGAGTTTACACTTATTAAGCCACGCAGGGCTAACAGAGAATAAAACAGCAGTGGAACGGAAATAACTCCAGCGTAGATCCCACCAATTCACCACAGGCAACCGACTGGGATCTAGACCTTAATGATCAACAACCTTCGGCGAACTCCTCCTCGAAAGCAGGCGTAGACTCCTCCTATTCTGTAGGTTTGGGCGCAAGTTTTATAACAAGCGTGAGTACACAACCGTACTCGCAAATCATACCATAGAATGCAATTTATAGATGCAGGCTTATTCCAAAGGAAAATGCTTCTGTGGTTCTTTTGCATAAAGGCAACATTTGCAATTGAATATGAATAATAGATTGAAAGCATAATTCAAAACAAATAGACAATATTAATTTAACAGTTGTTTCCACAAAGACACACAGCTAAACAGATTATTTCACATAGCCATATGATTGAGGTCACACTGCTCCCATCCCAACATTTTATGAAAACTACCCCTCGTGTGAAATCCCCGAGCATGTCCATGATCATGACGGGCTATTCGAATAGATTGTTTAACACTCTGCAGAGGTTGTACACTTTACCCACAAGATACAACTAGTGTAGCAAGCACTAATCGTAACAAAACAGTTCGAAAACTTCATCTCAAACATTGACGTTCCCAGTGTGCTTACAAACCGCTATACCAGCTCACATAGAATTGGTATAACACACACCGCTGGACAAGGAAGCGGCGAACCCCGCGATGCAACCACCAAGTAGTCACACCTCCACCCCGCCACACGCCTAACCTATCCACCGAACATCAATGCGAGAATCCATAACTTACTAAGTTAGGCCCGCCCCATACCGGCATGTGGTCGCAAAGATGAGCTCGGTTCAATGGTGCACAAAGTTAAGTCCTTAATTGGCCAAGGAAAGACTTCCATGTTCTAACTAAGTCACAAAGATCATCAAACCCAAGCACACAGCTTCCACCATATCACACAGCTTCCACCACTTGCCTCAGTCTAAATCCTTTACCACCCAATTGGTTTTAGTGCAACACATGCTATCACAAAGTAATAACATACAGCACACAGCTTTACACAAAGTTTCATAGTCACTTAGTCACATTTTATAATTACAACCTACATGAGATATGAGACTCGTAGCATGGCTAAGCAATTGTACTTGCATCTAACCAACCCACGTTGGTGCTATAATATTACCAATTAATAACCAATCTAGGGTGACAAGGAATTATGACATACAAGGCCAAGGTGTGATAACAATTTGGATAATAACAATGCCCAAAGCATTTAAATAAATAATTAAAGTACAATGCAATACTTTAACACAAAGTAATTTGAAAACTGTGTTCAAGATGATCAAAGGTATGACTTGCCTTGGAAAAGGTCTATGTACTGGTCTTGATCTTGGGGTGCTCCTTCTTCAACGAAATTCACCGACGAATCGACGTCTACTCGCAAACGAAACAAATAAACAAAATAAATAAATAACAGAGGCAAAACAAGCTCCAAAAATTAAATACAAATCTCAGATAAATAGAGCTCAAATTTAGATAAATTTAGGAATTTCAATGAGCTCAATCGGAGTTAGGATGCAAAAGTTATGAGCTCTAGAAGTCTGAAAATCTAAAGAAAGCCTAATTTGGATTTTCTGGAATTTTCTGAATTATTTCTTAACAGAAAAATCGGATTATTGCGCAAGCACAACATCAGCGAAGGAATTTCGGAAATAAAAGAAATAAAAGAAAATACTGACATGTGGGACCCACATGTCAGAGACACGGCTCATGGTAGACTAGGTCTACCGAGCCTCGGGTTCTAGGGCGGGGTGGACTCCCACGCGGCGCACACGCGGGTGCTGACGCAGCGCCACGCGGGCCGACACGCAGGCACTACCGCTAAGGTGGACGCTGACGCGGACTGCCACGTCAGACCGACGGCGACGACGGCTCGGGAACCAACGGCAATGGCGAACAGCGGCTCCTCGCCGGTGGTGAGTGGTACCGGCGTGTAGCTCTCGCTATTGAGAACCTGTTGAGGTAGGTCTGGCTGGTCGGGAACGATGGAGACAACCAGCGGCGAGGGTTGAGCGGCGGAGCTCCTCGGCTGTTGTCGGATCGAGCCTCCGGTGAGGTCTAGGTGGCGTGGGTGGTCTCTAGAGGTAGCCCGGGTGACGGCGATGACGGCGGTGCACTCCAAGAGGGCAGGGTGTCACCGGTGGCGGTGCAATTCGAAGAAGAACGCCGGCGGCGACAAAACCCTAAAGCTCGAGTTGCGGCGGCGCTAGGGCTTAAGCGGCGCAATAGGTTGAGGGGTTCTGGTGCGGACGTCAATGCGATCCCAGGGGACCTATTTATAGGGTCCAGGAGGCTAGGGAGGCGTGCTGCGGCAGAAACCCTAAAAAGAGTCCGAGTTGACCTCGCGGGGAAAACAGAGATAGAAATGGAATCGGGATATTATTTTTATCCCAAAAGATGCGGACAAGATAGAGATTGAGTTTGGTACAAAAATCTAGAAGGTTTTGGTTAGGAAGTCCCGTTGTCGGACGAGGCTTCTAGAAGGCGGCAATGGCGGACAGAGCCGGGCGCGTCGCGGAGACAAAGCCAACTCGGAGACGAAGACGGCGGGCCCACCTGGCAATGAGAGCCCACGCACATGCACGATCGGGGTAAGAGAGTCACCGTCCATATCTGATCGGACGGCCCAAAATCAATGGGACGTTCGGGTCGCCTGGAAGGCACACCCTTTGGACCTCTTCGTGTCACCAGAGCAGCGCCGGAGCTCCCGTTCGACAATAGCTGAAACTCGCCACAGCCTCAAGCTCGCCGCCGGCCGCCATCGACGTCCTCGACCACCTGGGAGCGCATCACTAGGTGCGCAATAACTCGGGCTACACGCCTGTACCACCCACTTCCGGCGAGGAGCCGCCATTCGCCGGCGACCATCGGGTCCAGCGCCGCCCTTGCCTTCGGGTCTGACGTGGACACCACGTCACCCGCCACCTCACCCTTTGCGTTGATGTGTCGCTCACGTGGCTGCATTGTCAGCGCCCACGTGTTCGCCACGTGTGTGGGTGCGCCACACCAGCCCGAGCCAAATCTCGCACCCTCGGTGAAACCAGTCCACAGTGCACTAAGCCGTCGACATGTGGGACCCACCGCCGTGGAGTCTTGTCGCCGAGCCAATCACTGATGTCAGCAACTGCGCAATAATCTGATTTTCTGTTAAGAAATAATTCAAAAATTCCAATAATTCAGTTTTTATGGTTTTCTTTTAGATTTAAACTTCCAAAGCCCATATCTTTTCATCCGAACTCCGACTGAGCCCATTCAAATTCCTAAATCCATCTAAATTCGAGATCTACTTATCTGAGTTTTTTATTTAATTTTCTGAGTTTGTTTTGCCTCTGTTATTTATTTGTTTTATTTATTTTTTTTATTTGCGAGTAGACGTCGATACGTCGGGGAATTTTGAAGAAGAAGGAGCACTTCAAGATTAAGACCAGTACCTAGACCTTTTCCAAGGCAAGTCATACATTTAATCATATTGAATCCCAGTTTTCTAAAAGTACTTTGCTTCAATCTATTGCATTTACTATAAAGTATGTATTTAAATGCTTTTGGGTGTAGTTATTATCCAATCTGTTATATCCACTTTGTCTTTGTATGTCATAATCTCTTGTCACCCTAGATTGGTTTATTTAGTTGGTATTATCACAGCACCAATGTGGGTTGGTTAGATACGAGTAGAATTGCTTAGCCATGCTACGAGTCACACATATAATTTGAGTTGCAATTATAAATCTGACTAAGTGACTATGGAACTTTGTGTAAAACTGTGTGCTATGTGTTATTACTTTGTGATAGCAGATGTTGCATTAAACTAACTAGGTGGTAAAAGATTTAGACTAAGGCAAGTGGTGGATACTAAGTGATTGGGTGGACTTTGTGAATGGGAATGATGATCTTTGTGTCAAAGTTAGAAAATAGAAGTCTTGCCTTGGTCAATTAAGGACTTTGTGCGCCATTGAACGGAGCCTTCCTGTACGACCACATGCCTGATGGGACAGGCCTAACTTAGTAGGTAATGGAGTGTCGACATTGATGTTCAGGTTGATAGGTTAGGCTTTGTGACGGGATGGAGGTGTGGACTACCACATAGTACACATTTATGAGCGGTTCGCCGTCTTCAGTTCCAATGGTGTGTGTCGAACTTGCTTTCTTTGTGGGTTGGTCTGACGGTAAAGCACACTGGGAATGTCAATGTTTGAGATGAAGTTTCTAAACGGTTTTGTTACAATTAGTGCTAGCTACACTAGTTGTATCGTGTGGGTAAAGTGTACAACCTCTGTAGAGTGTGAAAATCAATCTATTCGAATAGCCGTGTCTGCGGTCATGTACATGCTCGGGGATTTCACACGAGTGGTAGATTTTCATAAAATGTTTGGGATGGGAGCTGTGTGATTTAAGTCATATGGCTATGTGAAATACCTGCTTAGCTTTGTGTCTTTTTGGAAATAAATGCTAAATTATTAATTGTCTATTTGTTTTGAATTACATTTCAATTTATTATCGTATTCAGTTGCAAATGTTGCGTTTATGCAAAATAACCACAGGAGCCATTCTTTTGGAATAAGCCCGCATTTATATCATGCATTCTGTGGTGTGATTTGCGAGTACGGTTGTGTACTCACGCTTGTTGTAAAACTTACGTCCAAACCTACAGAGTCGGAGGAGTCTTCACCTGCTTTCGAGGAAGAATTCAACGAAGGTTGCTGATCGTTAAGGTCTGGATCCCAGTTGGTTGCCTGTGGTGATTGATGGGATTTCCGCTGGAGTTATTTTCTATTCCGCTGCTATTTATTCTCTTTTAGCCCTGCGCGTCTCAATAAGTTGTAAACTCAACCATAAGGTCAAAACCCTTATTTGTTATTCAAGTTAATCGTTTACTCTATTAATCGCTTGTCTGAATCGGTATTCTCCTAAGTTGACACTGTGTGCACTAGCGTGATCTTGGACTAGTGCATTATACACAGAGAGTCCAGAATCGTAATTCTGGGTCCCGACAGAGGTGGTATCAGAGCCATACTGACTGTAGGTCTTGACCTTAGATCAGCCGTCTTAGGGTGTCCAAAATTATTTTCTAAAGTAAAAATTAACTTGCAAGATTAATTAATTGCTTAACTCCTCTCATATCTCTCTTGACTCAACTATTGCTGGAATTTTTCCTCTTCCCACTATGTTTAAGTTGTTCTCACTCTCTTGTCTGTCACGACAGATGCCTCTCCTGCAGAGTTATGGTGAACGCCATGGAGGGCTTGCAGCCGAGCTTTGGAAGCTACTACAAGTACTTGGAAGATTCGACCGTCCATTGTACCATGGTACCAGCTGGATCGTGAACGGTCGGGATCGCGGAGTGATCTATCGTCTGACGATCTATGCCAGGATGGACGACAGGGCGAGTCAACCTTTGAACCTCTCGGTTCGCAGGACCACATGGCTTGAGGGAATCCAGGAGTCATCGCGCCTCGCAATGCTCCGGATCTGCCACATCTATGCTCAAGAGCTTTAAGATACTGTTTTTCGTTATCATCCTCGTGTTGCAACCATGGATTTCTCAGCCCACTAACCGTCCACAGTTGGAGAAGGCAACGCTACGGTAGTACACCTTGCCCAGTTCGCCGCCGATTAGGAGGAGTCACTTGAGCTGATGGCCACCGATCTGGAGTGCGCCTATGAGGCCATGCAGAGGGCAGAAGAAAGGATCGCCGTGCTAGAGGAAGCCCTCTACGGCCAGCACAACCATGGGGAAGATGATGAAGAAGAAGACCCCGAGGAACTTGAGGAGGATCCCGAAGAAGATCCAAAGGAAGGTCCTGTTGAGCAAGAAGGAGCCGAAGAGCCACAGGAGCTAGCGGTGCCTGTGCTAGAAGTACTTGTTCCTGCTGCACCAGGTCCACGGCACCAGGATCAATTTGCAAGGATGCTAGTGTGATTTCAGGTCTACAGTAGGCGTGAGCGACGTAGTGGCTATGGGGTCTTTCTTGAGTAGTTGTCTAAGTTTCAGTTTTTCAGGCTTAGTGATACGGGGTGGCCCGATCTTCTCGAGTAGATCTGTAGATAAATAGCGCTTGACGACGAACACCGCTTAGCTGTACAACACGCGCCAGTGCACGGACTTGCAACTCTATGGATATTCGCCAACACGCACCAGGATGATCGCCGCTAGACCACGAGCTGAGATCGCCAAGCCCTCAATTCCCAACGGAAAAGCAAACTTGACCTTAGAATGCAGAACAAACAATTAATCGCCTAATTCTCTCTCAGAAGTCCTCACATGAACTCTGTTATGAAAGAACAAGCAATAACTTGTGTTCTATTCTTTTGCATAAACGTGGTCTGATTTACAGTGGGGGTCTACCCCTCAATATATAGTATTGGGCTAAGAAATATTCAGTACTAATTTTCTATGTGGTACTATTCATGCAATGTTACTGTTCAAGTGCGAATCGGCACGGCCATCGCTCACGGCCAAAGATCAGAAAGCACGCATCATTGCTCACGCCAAGATTACTATTCATACCCGGATTACCGTTCACGAAGCCATCGCTTATAGGTGGTTCATCGCTCACGCTGCGCACTGGACTTCCTTCCTGGTTCCTCCATATGGGCTTTGTGCTTGACTGTTTGGGCCTTTATCCCTCGTTTGGTCGTATGGACATTGGCCCTCTCCTCCTTGGCCGAATGGGTCATAGATCAGTGCCTTGACCTCCTCATTTGACGGTCTTCCTTGGATGACAGCCGCATATCCTTGATCTCCGTGCATCGTTGAATCTTCAAACCTGAGCACAAGTAAAACACTGGTTTTAGGTAGTATAAAATTCTCATTAAAATCAATGACATATTCATTAAGGGGCAAGTTCACCTGAGATTGTAGTTTCTTGGTACGTGCTCTTGTAATTGGCCAAGTCGGTAACTCGATGCGTATATCTCGAGCATTAGGTGGAGGAGAAGGTGTCATAAGGATGCCCTCATCATCCTCCCCCTCTTGAAAAGGCGTCGTCCTCAATGCTAGATCAGCAGCATCGAAGAACGGCGATAAATCAGCAACGTTGAATGTTGAGCTCACGCCATAGTCATCTCTCGGAAGCTCAATTTTGTATGCATTATCATTAATTCTCTCAAGCACTTTGAAAGGTCTATCTCCTCATGGCAGCAACTTCGATTTGCGTCTATCTGGAAAACAATCCTTGCGATAGTGTAACCAAACTAAATCGCCCGGCTGAAAAATCATCTTCTTTCTTTTCTTGTTCGCCTTGTCTGCATAGTACTTCACCTTGCGCTCAATTTCTTCTTTCACCTTGAGGTGTAATTTCTTCGCATATTCAGCTCGCTTTGATGCCTCCATATTTGTTCGTTGTTGACTTGGAAGCGGCAACAAATCAAGTGGCATAATGGGCTTGAAACCATACACCACCTCAAACGGGCACATCTGTGTAGTAGAGTGGATGGCTCTGTTGTAGGCGAACTCCACGTGCGGCAAACAGTCCTCCCACTCCTTGATATTTTTCTTGATCATGGTCCTCAGCAACATCGAAAGTGTACGGTTCACAACCTCCGTTTGACCATCAGTTTGGGGATGACAAGTTGTGCTGAATAACAACCTTGTCCCTAGCTTCCCCCAAAGCGTCTTCAAAAAATAGCTCATGAATTTGACGTTGCGATCTGAGACAATGGTCCTGGGCACGCCATGCAACCGCACTATCTCCCTGAAAAATAAGTCAGCAACATGCGACGCATCGTCGCTCTTGTGGCACGGAATAATGTGTGTCATCTTCGAAAATCGATCGACAACGACAAAAACAAAATCTCTCCCCCGCTTAGTCCTAGGCAGTCCTAAAACAAAGTCCATACTAATATCTTCCCATGATGCATTAGGAACTGGAAGAGGAGTATACAAACCATGTGGATGCAATTTCGATTTCGCCTTGTGACAAGTTATGCAGCGTTGTACATACCTGTCCACATCAAGCCTCATCTTAGGCCAATAAAAGTGATCGCTCAGCATAGACAATATCTTCTCTCGTCCAAAATGTCCCATCAAACCACCTGCATGAGATTCCTGCAATAATAGCAAACGCACGGACGATTTTAGAACGCATAGTTTGTTAGCGCGAAATAAAAACCCATCATGAATGTAAAATTTGTCCCAGCCTTTTCCATCTTTGCAATGCGCATAAGGTGAAGCGAAATCATGGTCATTAGCATATAAATCACGCAAACTCTCTAAACCAGGAACTTGCACATCTAAGCGATTTAAAAGCACACTTTTCTTGGAAAGAGCATCAGCAACCACGTTTTCCTTGCCCTTCTTGTATTTCACAATGTAAGGAAACGACTCAATAAATTCTACCCACTTAGCATGACGTCAGTTCTGTTTCGATTGACCGTGCAAATATTTTAAAGCCTCATGATCTGAATGTATAATAAACTCTTTAGGCCATAAATAATGCTGCCAAACCCCTAAAACATGCACTAACGCATAAAGCTCCTTATCATAGACCGGATAATTCAATTGAGCACCCTTCAATTTCTCACTAAAATATGCAACCGGTCTACCTTCTTGCATTAGAACACCGCCAATACCAATTCCACTAGCATCACATTCAATCTCAAAATTCTTAGTGAAATTAGGTAAAACAAGCAACGATGCTTCAGTCAAACGTTGTTTTAACAAATCAAAAGCCTCTTGTTGCACCGGCCCCCATGTAAACTCAACGCCTTTTTTTTAATTCATTCAATGGGGCAGCGATGGCGCTAAAATCTTTCACAAAGCGCTGATAAAATCCAGTGAGGCCATGAAAACTTCAAATTTGGCTAATATTCACAGGTGTAGGTCAATTTTTAATTGCTTCAATTTTAAACTCATATACCTCTACTCCTTGTGCCGAAACCACATAGCCCAAAAATATTACGCGATCTTTGCAAAAGTGCACTTCGCTAAGTTTCCAAACAAGCTAGCATCGCAGAAACACGTAGCACTTGTCTAATGTGGTCAATATGATCAGATTCATTATGGCTGTAAATCAGGATATCATCAAAATACACGACCACAAATTTCCCAATGAAAAGCCTCAAAACATGATTCATCAATCTCATGAATGTACTAGGTGCATTAATTAACCCAAACGGCATGACTAACCACTCATACAAACTAAATTTCGTTTTAAAAGCAGTTTTCCACTCATCCCCTTCTTTCATCCTAATTTGATGATACCCACGCAAATCAATTTTAGAGAAAATAACAGCACCACTCAATTCGCCTAACATATCATCTAAGCGTGGGATAGGATGACGATATCGAATAGTGATATTATTAATCGCTCTACAATCTATGCACATGCGCCAAGTACCATCTTTCTTATGAACTAAAATGATAGGAACAACACAAGGGCTTAAACTTTCGCGTACGTACCCTTTGTCGAGAAGCTCTTGTACTTGTTTCTGAATTTCCTTTGTTTCCTCGGGGTTGGTGCGGTACGGTGGTCGGTTTGGTAGCGTCGCTCCAGGAATCAAATCAATTTGATGCTCTATCCTGCGGATTGGTGGCAAACTAGCGGGCACCTACTCCGGAAAGACGTCGCTGAATTCCTGCAAAACATGAGAGATACCACTAGGAAGAGATGTCAAGTCGTTAGTAGAAAGCAATGCATCCTTGTACAGAAGTAAAAAGTGCACCAAATTGGGATTCTCACAAAAAGCTCTCATCTCTTATTTGGTGGCTAATATTACTAAACCTTTCTCTCCCTCACTTTTATTTTTACCACTCAATTTGGTTTGTGGCTCTCACTCACCAAAGGTGGAATCTCTCTATTTGGTGTACTCGCAATTTTCACCTCAACTTTCTTCTTATCAGCATTGACTATCTCTGTCGGTGTAAGTGGATACAAAATCACATCTTTTCCACTCCACTTAAACTTGTAGCAGTTTGTATGCCCATCATGATAAACATGGTGATCAAACTGCCATGGGCGCCCCAACAACAAGTGACAAACTGACATGGCCACCACATCGCAAACAATGGTATCCTCATACTTGCCTATCTTAAAGTGCACCTTCACCATATGACTGACTTTCACCTCACTCACATCGCTCAACCACTGCACATGATAAGGATGAGAATGCGGTAAATATTTTAAGCCTAATTTTGTACACATCTCTTTGCTTGCCAGATTATGACAACTTCCTCCATCAATTATGACTTTGCACGCTTTACCGCCAACTGTCGCCTATGACTGAAACAAATTGCCTTTGTTGTGCGATCGACTCGTGACATGCTAAGTACACGAGGTGTGCACACTAGCATATGCTCTCCATCTGGCGACCCCGGCCTACAGTCCAATATCTCATCCTCGATGGGATCGTTTGCAAAATCAGCAAATAGAGTAGTATCATCCTCATCACTAGCTGAAATATACCCATCATCAGTAAGTATCATAACTTTATTATTAGGGCATTCTATCTGAAAATGACAAACTCCCTTGCACTTGTAGCATGTCATATCGTGTGAACGGCATGTAGAACCCATTGAGGATGCCACGCTAGCAACCGGCGCCGGTGGTCGGCGCGTCGGTGGCGGTGTACTATCTATCTTCCTCTGTGCGGAACTGCGCGTCATGGAATTGCCCCCTGATGGAACGGGCTTGCCTAGCTGTCCTGTGTTGTACGAAGGTGCTGAGCTCGCCGAATAACATTGCCGTGCAGCATACTTACCATCTTCAATTACCTGTTTCTCAGCCTCACGTGCCTGATGCATCAACTCGACCATGTTGTTGTATTGATGATGATTAACGATCCGCCGAATAGCATAATTAATCCCCGCAAGAAAGCAAGCCATCGCTTGTTCTTCATTGTCACGCACATCAGCATGGATGATAATCTGCTCCATCTCTTTATAATATTCATCAACTGATTTTAAACCCTGTTGCAACCCAATCAGCTTCTCATGTAGTGAGCGCTTGTAATGAGTAGGTACAAAGCGCGCACGCATCTGTCGCTTCAGCTCGTCCCATGTAACAACACGTGGCTCGTGTCACTCCATACGCTGTTGCACATAGTGCTCCCACCATGTAGCAGCATATCCGTCCAAAACAGCAACGACAAGATCCAACTTGCGCTGATCAGAATAGCGGTTCATGCGGAACAGCTTATCAACTTTTAGCTCCGATGCAAGATAAACCTCCACCTCTGTAGTACCCTCAAAGGACAGCATCGTGAACTTGGGCTTTGCAACCAGATCATCAGCGTCCTCATCATGTCGACGATTGCGGGCATATTGATTATGTTCACGGCGCGGCAAATAGTCGTCGAACACGGACTCGTCGCCGTCATCGTTAGTGTGGCGGTTGCCACGACCTCCTCCATGGGTGCCATAGTAGGCACCCCATAGGCGTTGTCATGCGCGCCTCCATAGGCGCCATCGTTGGCGCCCGGATGGACGTTGCCTCCTCCAGCGCCATTGACACGGTCGCGCTTGTGGATGGGGACGCACCGCGACCCAAAGAACAACACGGCGCTGCAGCCGCCGCGTACACGCGCCTGTTCGTCGAGTTGTCGTTGGCGTGGTTCATCCTCGCGCCGCCGTCTAGCAGCAGCCTCCGCATCCGTCTCGTCGCGCGGCTCGTACGGGAGGTGTACACTCCCCACATCTCCATGTGTACCCAGCTACATCGAAGTGGTTAGCTTGGCAATAGTGTCGAGCAGCACCTTGTGGTTGTCGTCGACGGTCACGGACAGCTTCTGGAAATCTGTCCCCAGGCCGTCCAAGTTGTTTTGGACACACCCAAGGTCGCCTCGCACCTGGTCAACCTCAGCCCGGAACTCATCTCGAAGCGTGGCACGAAGTGTAATATAGTGCATTTTGGTGACCGGATCAGTAAGGTTGCCGTCAAGATCCTTGTCCTGCTCGCTTCCTGACATGGTTATAGTAGCAAAAATACCAAGTGAAAATATATGTGGAAAATAAGTGGTACTCTCTCAACTACTGTTTTGAAACAAAGCAAGTTGTAGCGTTTCGAAGTAAATTAAGAGTGGCAAAAACTTACGCTCGTAGCAACGAATGACCAACCAAGATTGTGTGAGCGAATACCAAGAACGACAGTCAATACATGACACAGATGCTTTTGGTGGAGCTAGGTGAGGAAAACAACCTAACAAATTCAGAATTTAAAGATTGTCTAGCTAGGTAGCAATCCAAACAAGACTCGCAATGCCTAGTTGCTGATCATATGATTTAAGTGAGGACACAGCAACACACACACAATGATAATGGGACTATTGCAATCAAAGGAATGAGCGATAAAAGAACAATTTTGTATGGAGGCGAACGCTCGTATTGCAACGGTTCAAGGAGAGACGCTAGCTAGTGCTCAAAAGTTGTATATGAGGGCACAAGATTACTCAAAATTATGGTATACGAACAGCAGATGATAAAAATATATAAAAACTCTAACAAGAGAATTGAACACTATAGCTGAAACTTGTGCCCTTTTTTTTTGCACTCTCTCTGTTTTTTTTATCACTCACGACCAACTACTAAGAAACAGCAAGGCTGTGGTTTTTTTTTTTTGCAGTCTCTCTGTTTTTTATCACTCACGGCCAACTACTAAGAAACAGCAAGGCTGTGGTTTTTTTTTTTGCAGTCTCTCTGTTTTTTATCACTCACGGCCAACTACTAAGAAACAGCAAGGTTGTGTTGTTTTTTTTTTGTTTTTGGAACTCACGGCCAAGCGCACGCAAGCACGACTGCTCATGGGAAAGGCACGCACCGTACGTGAACAGTGTTCAGGATGTGAACAGTACACTACACATGAACAGTGCACACGCGCGAAAAAACTTGGCGTCCCAAAAAAAATTTCCTATGAGCAATCCCTCAAGCACAACAACAAGCTAGTCTTAATAGGTACCAAAGGTTCGCAAATGGACCGATGGGTTCAAGAAGAAAATAACGTGCAATCTACTGATATAAGCGATGTTTAGTTGCACAAAAATAGGAAACGAGTATGGGCACAAAAAAATTATGGAAGGGGAAAACAAAAGAGACACGAACGGAACACGACCAGCAATTAAACACGATGAACGAGTGGATTAAGACCTAAAAAAACGCACTAAAAATAATGAATTAAACTACAGGAAAAGACGATATATTTTTTGTGGCTTTTTCGGTGTATAGGACAGAAAAACAATCTAATAAAAATACAGGTAAATATAGATTCTACCGAGTAGCCCGAATCGATACCATGATGATACGGGTGGCCTGATCTTCTTGAGTAGAGCGTAGATAAATAGCGCTGACGACGATCACCGCCACCAGTACACCACGCGCGTGCAGGCACGACTTGCACTCTATGGATATTCGCCAACAAGCACTAGGATGATCGCCGCTAGACCACGAGCGGAGATCGCCAAGCCCTCAATTCCCAACGAGAAAAGCAAACTTGACCTTGGAATGCAGAACAAACAATTGATCGCCTAATTCTCTCTTAGAAGTCCTCGCATGAACTCTGTTATGAAAGAACAAGCAATAACTTGTGTTCTATTCTTTTGCATAAACGTGGTCTGATTTACAGTGAGAGTCTACTCCTCAATATATAGTATTGGGCTAAGAACTATTCAGTACTAATTTTCTATGTGACTATTCATGCAATGTTACCGCTCAAGCGCAATCAGACACGGTCCAAAGACCGTAGCATGCCCATCGCTCATGGTCCGACATCGCTCACGGCCGGATTATCGTTCACAATGAGTTTCATCGCTTATAGGCCATGCATCGTTCATATCGCAAAATTGGACTTCCTTCTGGTTCCTCCATATGGGCTTTGTGCTTGATGTTTTGGCCTTGATCCTCGCTGGTCATATGGACATTGGCCCTCTCCTCCTTGGCCGATTGGGTTATAGATCGCCTTGACCTCCTCATTTAACGGTCTTCCTTGGATGACGTACCAGATATCCTTGATCTCCGTCCATCGTTGAATCTTCAAACCTGAGCACAAGTAAAACACTGCTTTTAGGTAGTATAAAATTCTCATTAAAATCAATGACATATTCATTAAGGAGCAAGTTCACGAAATTGTAGTTTCTTGGCACATGCTCTTGTAATTGGCCCGATCGGTAACTCGATACGTATATCTTGAGCATTAGGTGGAGGAGAAGGTGTCGAAGAGATGCCCTCATCACTTAGCCATTTCGATTTAGCAAAGTCGCCCTTTAGGCGGTAGTTTGTGTGCTTAGGTCGTTATTTCTTTTGTGCGCGAAGTATGAGCTGCAAAAGCCCTTAGACATTTGTTGCAGCCATGCTAAGAACCTTGATTAATAAAAGTATTTCATTTGAGTTTCTTGAGCTGTGTTTTGTTGGGTTTAACCTACCCCTACCTAGTTCTTAACTCATCTTGTGCTTGCTATCTTATCTAACCCTTGGAGCTTCACCAGATGGTTCAGACTCACCAGACTGCTGCAAGTGGTTCCGGTACCCCAGCGCCAGAAGTCAACGAGCAGCTAGCTGCAGGAGCAGTACCACCACAAGCACCCCCGATCGATTTGCAAAATTTCGGGGCTTTCATGGCAGCGCAAACTCAACTAATGTATACCATGATGAATCAAATGCAAACCATAAACAACCAGAACAATAACAACAATCATCAGCATAGAGCCCCAGCTGCTCATGGTCACCAGGGGCCAACTAAGCTTGCCGAGTTCATGAGAACTCGCCCAACCACTTTTTCAGGACATGTCTCACCGGTTGAAGCTGATGATTGGCTTCGTGTCATAGAAAGGAAGTTGCTGATCACCCAGTGCAGTGACCACGAGAATGTTATGTACGCCACTCACCAGATGGAAGGTATAGCTGCCGAACGGTGGGAGAACTTCTGTGCCGCCCATGAGACGCCACAGAATATCACTTGGGAGGAGTTTTCTGCAGCATTTCACCAACATCATGTACCAGATGGTATTATTGATCTGAAGAAGGATGAGTTCCGCACTCTCAAGCAAGGAGCTATGTCGGTGTTCGACTATCTCAGTAAGTTTTCTCAGCTTGCTCGGTATGCCGCAGAGGATGTCACCACGGACAAGGCTCGTCGGAGTTGCTTCCTGAAGGGACTAAACACTGGACTGCAAGTCAGTCTAATCGCCCATACCTTCCCTAATTTCTAAGAATTGGTCAACAAAGCTTTTGTCCTCGAGGACAAGTGCAAAGAACTGGAGGACAGCCGCAAGCGCTGGATGGCTCAGCAGGGAAGCCATCAGTCACAGCAGAGGGCAAGGACAGTTCCATCACCATTCAACCAGCTTCCTCCCCAGAATTCGTTCAGAGCACCTACACCAACTTCAAAGCACTCGCCCACCGCTCGAGCTTCGCAACCCTGCACCACAACCTCACCCAGGAGTAATCGCAGAACGGACCAAGAGTATGTTATACTGCCATCGGCTAGGACATTTCGCCAACCAAAGGTTCGTAGAAGGAACCATCACCCAAAGATACACTTCAATCTTGGAGCTACACGCCAAGACGCTAGTGCCAAGCAACAATCAAGGAGTTTCCCAAGTCGCCGCTAGGCGGGAGGAGCACCACGATCGGTGATCGAGGCGTGTTAACCACGCCACTCGAAGGAGCCCGTGAAGCAACCGGCCGTCAGATGGGTAAGTTTCTAGTTAACTCGCACCGCATCGCTTTATTCGATTACGAGCTTCGCATTCGCTTGTTTCGGATGTTTGCGATTAAGAATAAATTGGAAGTTATGTGTCTTAAGCATACGCTGTTAGTCTAGTCGCCTGGAGCAGAGCTAAGCTCTAAAGTGGGATGTTTAGGAGCTAAGTTACTCATAGCTGGAGTTGAGTTTCTAGCCAACCTAATAGTACCAGACACCCAAACCATAGATGTCATTATTGGCATGGATTGGATATCCAAGCACAAAGCCGTGCTATATTATGGCCGAGGAGCAGTAACAATTGAAGATATCAAGGGGAACAAGGTAGAATTTCTCGCCACCTCCGTTCGTAATGGACATCTACTAGTCAACAGTCTGAAGACCGTGTCGTCGGAAGATGTGCCAATTGTCAACGAGTATCCAGATGTGTTTCCAGAAGAATTACCAGGAATGCCACCGGACCGTGACATCGAGTTTGTCATCGATCTAGTGCTAGGGACAACACTAATTTCTAAGAAACCCTATCGAATGCTAGTTGATGAATTGGTAGAAATGAAGAAGCAAATAGAAGAACTTCGCGAGAAAGGTTTTGTGAGACCTAGTTCATCGCCATGGGGAGCACTAGTGTTGTTTGTTAAGAAGAAGGATGGAAGCATGAGAATGTGCGTTGATTATCATGCCCTCAACGAAGTCACCGTCAAGAAAAAATATCCATCGCCCGAATTGATGATCCGCTTGATCGATGAAAGGAGCTGGAGTATTCTCAAAAATCGACCTGGGATCAGGTTACCATCAATTGAAGATTTATCCTAATGATATACCCAAGACCGCCTTCTCAACGCGGTATGGGTATTATGAGTTCTTAGTCATGTCCTTTGGTTTGACTAACGCGCCTGCATATTTCATGAACATGATGAATAAAGTATTCATGGAATACCTGAACAAATTCGTAGTTGTGTTCATTGATGATATTTTGGTTTACTCCAAGTTAGAGGAGGAACACACCAAGCACCTAAGGCTAATCCTAGAAAAACTCATGGAGCATCAGTTGTATGCCAAGTTCAGTAAGTGTGATTTTTGAAAGAAAGAAGTCGATTTTCTTGGTCATGTGATGACAGCCGAGGGAGTAGCAGTTGACCCCGCTAAAGTTAAAGTAGTGTTACATTGGGAGCAACCCAGGACTGTAACTCAGATTCATAGTTTCTTGGGAATGGCAGGATATTATCGCCATTTCATTGAAGGATTCTCATTGATTGCTAAGCCTCTTACACAATTGTTGAAGAAGGAGAAGAAGTTTACATGGACCCTAGCTTGTGAAGAAAGTTTTCAAGAGTTGAAGAAGCGTTTGACTTCAGCACCAGTGTTGATTCTGCCAGATATTTGGAAGGATTTTGATATCTATTGTGATGCTTCGCGTCGAGGATTAGGATACGTCCTGATGCAAGAAAGAAGAGTCGTCGCTTATGCGTCAAGGCAATTAAGACCTCACAAGGAGAATTACCCTACCCATGATCTGGAACTAGATGTCGTAGTGCATGCTTTAAAGATTTGGCGTCATTATCTCATCCAGAATCATTGAAAGTTTATCTGCACCATAAGAGCACAAGTATATCTTCACTCAGTCAGATTTGAACATGAGACAAAGAAGATGGTTGGAATTGATCAAGGATTATAATCTTGGAATCCACTACCATCCCGTAAATCCAATGTAGTTACTGGATGCTTTGAGTCGTAAGAGTTATCAGTAATGCTTTTGAAGTGAAAGAGTTTTGTTCAAAACTTCAAGAGGAATTTGAAGCTAAAGCTAGAAGTGGTATTTGAAGGATTTGTGGCCAGTTTAGAAGTACAGTCTACTCTGGAGAGGCAGATTCGGGAGGCCCAACCGAAGGATCCCGTGCTATCAGATATCAAGCTCAAAATGGCAGAAGGAAAATTTAAAGATTTCACCAGAGATGATCAAGGTGTACTTTGGATTAACGGACGTATCTGCGTACCAGATGTTGATGGTCTAAGGCAAATAATATTAAAGGAAGCCCATGAATCGAAGTATTCGATTCACCCTAGAAGTACTAAGATGTACCAGGATGTTAAGAATAAGTTTTGGTGGCCAAATTTGAAGCGAGAAGTCGCAAAGTTCGTTGCCTTGTGGGATGTGTGTCAGAAAGTAAAAGTAGAACATCAGAAACTAGCAGGTCTGTTGCAACCTTTAAAGATTCCAGAGTGGAAGTAGGAGGAAATTGGGATGGATTTCATTACCGGTTTACCCAGGACTCAGTCGAGGTATGATTCGATTTGGGTAATAGTCTATCGTTTGACCAAAGTTGCCCATTTCCTACCAGTCAAAACCACTTACTCAGAAGATCGCCTTGTAGAGTTGTATATGTCAAGGATTGTCAGTTTGCATGGTGTGCCTAAGAAGATAGTGTCAGATAGAGGATCGCAGTTCACCTCTCGTTTTTGGCAAAGTTTGCATGAAGCATTTGGTACCCATTTGAATTTTAGTATTGTTTATCATCCTCAAATAGATGGTCAGACTGAAAGAGTTAATCAAATATTGGAGGATATGTTGAGAGCTTGTGCCCTAGAGAATGCCACCAGATGGGATAAAAGTTTACCGTATGCAGAGTTCTCGTACAACAACGATTAAGCTTGACCGCAAATGTCACCATTTGAAGCTCTGTATGGTCGTGCCTGTAGAACCCCGTTGAACTGGTCAGAAACAAATGAGCGTTTGGTATTCGGTTCAGAAATCATTCAAGAAACAGAAGAGCAAGTGGCCATGATTAGAGAAAGATTGAAGATAGCTCAGTCCAGGCAGAAGAGCTATATTGATAATCGTCGTCGTGATCTCAGCTTTGAGATAGAAGATTTTGTTTATCTTCGAGTTACTCCACTCAGAGGTGTCAAAAGGTTTCATGCCAAAGGGAAACTTGGCCCTAGGTATGTTGGTCCGTTCAAAATTTTGGACCGCCGTGGAGAAGTTGCTTATCAGTTGGAGCTACCGCAGTCATTAGCAGGAGTACATGATGTTTTTCATGTCTCTCAATTGAAGAAGTGCCTTCGTGTGCCAAAGGAACAAGCCAAAGGAAGAAGTGCCTCTCGTAGTTGAGAAGTTGCTTATCAGTTGGAGCTACCGCAGTCGTTAGCAGGAGTACTTGAAAGAGGATCTCACCTACAAGGAGCAGTCAGTCAAGATTTTGGATGTCGCAGAACGCCGCACCAGAAGCAAGACGGTCTGTTTTTCAAAGTTTAGTGGAGCAACCACTCAAAAGGAGAAGCAACGTGGGATCGTGAAGAAGAGCTAAACGCCGAGTTTCCTAGCCTTTTCCCTAGCTAGCCTAAATCTCGGGGTCGAGATTCCTTTAAGGGGGGAGGTTTGTAACATCCCAATTTTCTGAGCTTTAAAAATCCTTTGAATAATTAGTAGGGAGAAAATTCACCATTTGATTTATTTGAATTAAATTCAAAAGCTTAATAAGGACTTTTAGTATCAAAATCATTTAATATGATTAAAGTCAACATGAACAATTATCAAAACTATTTTATTTGGATTATATGTGCTGAGATATATTTTCTAGATTTTTCTAGAATTTTTCTGAGCTCATTTGCTATTTTCTATTACTTATTTGAATTCTCAGTATTTTCTAAAATAGAAAATGTATTCAAAATCTCGGATTTGGCTTCGGGCCAAATCTCCTCGGCCCAATTTCCTTTCCCGCACGCGAGGCCCGCAAAGCGGCCCAATCGCGTGTTTGCCTTAGCACAGTCGTGCACGCGCGCGTCCTCGTCTTCGCTCTCTGCCAGGTGGGCTCGCCCGAGGCTTTCGTCCCCGAGCCACCATTGTCCTCGCGCAGCTTTGCCCACATCTGCCATTTTTGCACCTCCAAGCTCAGTCTGACAAAGGCGCAAACCGCCCAGATTTTGTGCGTAGACCCCACCATCTAGAAGCTTTATCTTTCCCGCACCTGTTCCGGTCCTATTTGAATTTCGAATTTGTCTCTATCTCCTATTCCTTCGTGATTTCATTTTCGGGTTGTTTCGGTCTCCGCTGCCGTTACGCCACCTCGAGCCTGCCCTGACCCTATAAATAGGTCGCCGAGGTTCGCCCTACCGTCGGTTCCAAAACCCCTCAACCAATTGCCCTACTCGAGCCCTAGCGCCGCTGCATTCCTTCATCTAGGGCTTTGGTGAGCTTCTTCCGACCGATTCGCACTGTGCATTGTTGTCGCCGTCAAGCACGCAGCTAGGTCCGCCGTCACGCGAGCCACCCCTTGGACCTCTTCGTGTCACTAGAGCAGCGACCCCTTGAAACTTGCCGCCGCCTCATGCTCGCCACCGGCCACCACCGACATCCTCGACCACCCGGGAGCGCATTAGTAGGTGCGCAATAACCCAGGCTACACTCCTGTACCACCCACTTCCGTGCGAGGAGCCGCCATTCGCCGGCGACCATCGGGTCCAGTGCCGCCCTTGCCGTCGGGTCCGACGTGGATGCCACGTCACCCTTTGCGCTGATGTGTCGCTCACGTGGCTACATTGTCAGCGCCCACGTGTGCGCCACGTGTGTGGGTGCGCCACACCAGCCCGAGCCAAATCCCGCACCCTCGGTGAAACTAGTCCACGGTGCACCGAGCTGCCGACATGTGGGACCCACCTGTTAGGTGGAGTACTGTTCGGCCAAACCCATCGCTAACATCAGCAGCTGCGCAAGAATCCGATTTTTCTGTTAAGAAATAATTCGAAAATTCTAATAATTCAGTTTTTAGGGTTTTCTTTTAGATTTAAATTTCCAAAGCCCACATGTTTCGCATCCGAACTCCGATTGAGCCCATTCAAATTCCTAAATCTATCTAAATTCGAGATCTATTTATCTAAGTTTTTTATTTAATTTTTGGAGTTTGTTTTGCCTCTGTTATTTATTTGTTTTGTTTATTTGCTTCTTTTGCGAGTAGACATCGATACGTTAGGGTATTTTGAAGAAGAAGGAGCACTTCAAGATCAAGACCAGTACCTAGACCTTTTTCAAGGCAAGTCACACCTTTGATCATATTGAATCCTAGTTTTCTAAAAGTATTTTGCTTCAAACTATTGTATTTACTATAAAGTATGTATTTAAATGCTTTTGGGTATAGTTATTATCCAATCTGTTATATCCACTTTGTCTTTGTATGTCATAATCTCTTGTCACCCTAGATTGGTTTATTTAGTTGGTATTATCGTAGCACCAATGTGGGTTGGTTAGATACGAGTAGAATTGCTTAGCCATGCTACGAGTCACACATATAATTTGAGTTGCAATTATAAATTTGATTAAGTGACTATGGAACTTTGTGTAAAACTATGTGCTATGTGTTATTACTTGTGATAGCATATGTTGCATTAAACCAACTGGGTGGTAAAAGATTTAGACTAAGGCAAGTGGTGGATACTAAGTGATTAGGTGGACTTCGTGAATGGGAATGATGATCTTTGTGGCATAGTTAGAAAATGGAAGTCTTGCCTTGGTCAATTAAGGACTTAACTTTATGCGCCATTGAACTAAGCCTTCCTGTACGACCACATGCCTGATGGGACGAGCCTAACTTAGTAGGTAATGGAGTCTCGACATTGATGTTTAGGTTGATAGGTTAGGCTTTGTGACTGGATGGATGTGTGGACTACCACATAGTTCACATTTATGAGCGGTTCGCCGTCTTCAGGTCCAACAGTGGGTGTCGGACTAACTTTCTTTGTGGGTTGGTCTGGCGGTAAAGCACACTGGGAATGTCAATGCTTGAGATGAAGTTTCTGAACGGTTTTGTTACGATCAGTGCTAGCTACACTAGTTGTATCGTGTGGGTAAAGTGTACAACCTCTACATAGTGTTAAAATCAATCTATTCAAATAGTCGTCTCCGCGGTCATGGATATGCTCGGGGATTTCACACGAGGGGTAGATTTTCATAAAATGTTTGGGATGGGAGCTATGTGATTTAAGTCATATGGCTATGTGAAATACATGTTTAGCTTTGTGTCTTTGTGAAAATAAATGCTAAATTATTAATTGTCTATTTGTTTTGAATTACAATTCAATTTATTATCGTATTCAATTGCAAATGACGCGTTTCTGCAAAATAACAACATAAGCCATTCTTTTGGAATAAGCCTGCATTTATATCATACATTTTGTGGTGTGATTTGCGAGTACGGTTATGTACTCACGTTTGTTGTAAAACGTGCACCCAAACCTACAGAGCCGGAGGAGTCTTCACCTGCTTTCGAGGAAGAATTCAACGAAAGTTGCTGATCGTTAAGGTTTGGATCCCAGTTAGTTTCCTGTGGTGATTGATGGCATTTTCGTTGGAGTTATTTTCTATTCTGCTGCTATTTATTCTCTGTTAGCCCTGCGCGGCTCAATAAGTTGTAAACTCGACCATAAGGTCAAAACCATTATTTGTTATTCAAGTTAATCGTTTACTCTATTAACCGCTTGTGTGGATCGGTATTCTCCTATGTTGACACTGTGTGCGCTAGCGTGATCCTTGACTAGTGCATTATACACAGAGGGTCCATAATCATAATTCTGGGTCCCGACATGAGTCCCAGTCCCATCTATGCCCCCACTGCCTGATAACTGGACTCTTTCTTGACTTCTAGTCCCAACATGATCATCTTGACTTTCTTCATTATACAACTGATTGTCCTCTTGTCCCAAAGCAATTTTGTTCTGACATTGCAGAGGAGGAACATCCTGTTGAAACTGATACACAATAGGATTTTCCTTAGCTAATAAGGGAGCATTAGATGCAGGAACTTTGTCATTCACATTCAAGCTTGCTTCCTCCAAATAAACCTTTTTCCCGATCCCAAAGTTGGACACTTTTCCAAAGACTCAAACTTTTTGTCTTTTGATTTCTCCGCGAAATCTCCTCAACCCCTCTTCCCCGTGTCCTGTAAGTCCAAAGACCAACATCAAGGTTACTCGATTCTCCCTCTATTCCAACCTATCTCAAGCACTGACTCTATGTTGAAGAAAACCTCATATAAGAGCAGCTTAGGGGTAGTCACTTCAGTTTTGGTAAGAATCTTAAAAGGATCCTTAACCCCTATTTTGATTCTTACTTCATCAGACCTTTCAAGTAAATCCATATCTACCTCCTGAACAACTCCCAAGGATGATCGAATCTCACACAAGGCATGAAAATTTTTTATTCTGTCAGGAACCCCATTCACTCTCACCCAAACAAGATGAAGTTTTCTTGTAGCCATAGTTTCAGGAGTCCATCTAGACACACTAATCTAAGCTCCAAGCCCCCTTAAAGTCACAGAAGAGAAGGGTGAGACCTCTCGTATTCTTGCAACAGAAGGAAACCGCATCAAGAACTTCCCAGGTCCATTAGCCCTAGCAGTCCATCCCCATTTCCAAGGAAAAGTCAATTCAAAATCATGTGCCATCTGAGAAGCAGTGAGATTACCAAAAACTACAGTCACCACAGCCATAGAATTATTCCTATCCCCCAGAACCAAGTCCCTTGCATGCTCCACCACAAAACAACCTAAACTAGCAATAGCATATCCCACAAATTTTGATCCGGTTTGGTTTAATGTCTTAACCAAGAACACTTGGAGGAGATATGAGAATCCTTCCCACAAACATTGCACAAAACTTTGTTAGGATAGTCCTTGAGGACATGACCTTTTTCACAACACTTGTAGCATATCATCTTAAAGGAATCATTGGCAGCAAATAGGGTATTGTCAGTCGTCTCATTACCTTGTGAAGGAGACCACTGTTGAAACCTTTTGGAATCCATCAATGGCATATGCTCTTTATCTATCCCTTTCTGCTGCAAATGATTAAAAATGAGAATATTCAACTATCCTCCCCAGCGAACCTACACTCCGAGCTTGACCAGAATATGTGACAAAGCAAGGTTGCATATCCTAAAATTGATTGCTATCCTGCATCCCTTGTTGCTGAACCATCTGATTTTGTAATTGCTGTTGAGCTCCATAAGAAGCACTCTAAGCTTGCCTATATTGCAATTGAGACTTCTAATTATCTGTATAACCTCCAGAGCTCGCCGCTTTTGCACTGATCGATGCAAATTCTCATTGCAACTCTGATGCAAAAGTTGATTATGCTGCTGATGAAATAAGGGATGCACAACATGCGTACCTGCAGATTGAACCTTCTTTGGGCTTGATTTTGTCTCAAATCCCCCTGATTTGGACGACGCTGAAGGTGCCCTCCTTGATGCCGCGATCGCATGTTCATCCTCGTTTGCAACATCGGGATTGAAACAATCGCGATCTCTTGACGATGCAAATGCTCCTCGTCCAAATCCAGTGAAGCGGCCCGCAAATCGCCCTCTCGACCCCGCCCGCCATACCCGACCTCCACTAGACGACTTCTCCTCAACAAAGGTCGCGAATCCCCGTGAGAGGCTGCAACCTAATCTAGCTCCCCACCCCCACACCAAAACGAGGCTGCAAGCCCCCACACGAGGAACCAGTGCTCAAAACCCCTAATCCTTGATCCCTGTGGCTAACCCTAGCGTGAGGTTCATCAAGCCACAAATGACACAAGAGGGGAGAGAGATGGTGAAAGCAATCCGATCGCTGCCCCCTCAGAGCCCCTAAAATCTGGGGGCAAATCTGACATTTCACCATAACTGCATGTCCCAACACCTTGCTCATCATGGGCCAAGAGAGACCCCATGGGCTGAACCTCCGCCCAAAAAAAAGGCCTTACTAACCTTATGAGCGGAAGTAGCAGCGACTAGAGCGCCCTCCTTGAGCCCAGGACCAGCACTGGATTCAAGCAATCGCGCCGAAGAAGGAAGCAAGGAGCAACAATGGCGGAGGGTTGCTCCAGAAGCTTCATCCATTTGCGTAGTCGGTGTGTTTCTGAATCCCTTGCCCCACCTAGCTAGTAGCCTCATCTCTCCCCTATATATCGATCTGCCCTATCGATGATTGAATTAAGGATAACAAAATATGCATACTAGACGAATTGGATGGATCATATCGATCTCTGCTGGTCAATCGATCAGGCATGCATATTTGGACTGGCTAGCTAGGGCATATTTTGAAATATGCCACTCCTCAGTTTGTGGTTTTGAAATATACCACTCCTCAGTTTTTTCTTTGAAATTTGTCACTCCTTAGTGTAATGAGGAGTGACATATTTCAAAGAAAAAACTGAGAAGTGACATATTTGAAAACCACAAACTAAGGAGTGGCATATTTCAAAATTCCCTAGCTTGTCAGCACGTAAATTAGGTCGTCACGCCGACGAAGCAATGCAATTCGACGGACGTTGACGAGAGGACGCGCTTGCCCTCTCTCTCTCCCGAATCCTATGCATTATTCATGTCGACGGCCGCGAGATGGGAGGTGCCATCGGGCGCAGATTATGGACCGAACACGATCCATGCTTAGTAGACTACAAAGACATGGGAGGATAGGTCCACCCTTGAATTAAGGTTACTACAAAACAATAAAAATTAATACTTTACTCAACAAAGCAATTAAAATATTCTATTCATAAAACACAATTAACATTTTTACTCGAAAATTGATTGGTTTTTTTCGACTTGGTTTTGCTGGTCGGGCCTAGTTTTTGAAGGCCGGGCATTTTAGGCCCAATTTATGCATGAACAAGCCTACTTACTCCTGAATGATCACATGGTGATAAATTACTAGAGGAGGTGCAAAGACATCGAAGAGGTTTTCTTGAAGCTAATTGCTCTGACATTCTCAAACATTTTTTGTTGCAAGAGGTTTTCTTGAAGCTAATTGCTCTGACATTCTCAAACATTTTTTGTTGAACTACATCTGATATTTTGGTTTTAGATTTTGTAAATCGTTGAACTCCGCCTCGTCCTTTTAATTAACGATATAAGATGCATAAGTTTGGAGAAGAACTGTAGGTATCGCAATCTGATAGGTTCTAGGAGGGACAGACTTGTAATGGTAGTATATGATGAGGATTCTCTTGAGGACCACATTGATAGTTGGGATAGAAAAGTAGGAGTTTCAGACCTCAGTGCCAAGGACTAAATTAACAGATATAAGGTTGAAGAGGAATTAGAATAACTTTATACTATTGAAGAATAGTTTTGACAACAGAAAGGGAATGTGAAATGGATTCTTCAAGGTGATGCTAATACCATATTTTTTCATTCCTGTGCTAATGGCAAAAGGAGGAAAAACTTTATTTTCACTGGAGAATAAGGGGTGGTCCTTATGTAAGAAGATAAAATCAAAGAGCATATATATGAATTTTATAAAGATATGTTCGCTATGAAGTTAGACAATGTTAATCTGTCCAACAATTTTTGGATTTCAAAAGATAGAGTCTCTGACTTAGATAATGATAGTCTGACTCAAGTTTTCTCTGAAAAAGAAGTTCTGGACCTTATTAAGAGCTTGTCTGGTGATTCTTCCCTTGGTCCAGATGGTTTCCCTGCTATTTTCTACAAAAAGTTTTGGGGATGCTGAAACCTAATTTCATGAAAATGGTTAAAGACTTCAATGAGGGGGTGTTAGACTTAAAAATGTTGAATTATGGGGTGATCGCTTGATTCCTAAAATCAAAGATGCTAATATCATTAGACAATCTGCACCAATCTATTTGATTAATGTTAGTTTCAAGATTATTACTAAGCTCTCGTCGCTCGGTTGGGTAAAATTGCAAATAGGATTATTAAAAAGAGTCAGACTGCTTTTATTAAAGGGAGAAATATTTTGGATGGGGTGTTATCTTTACATGAGATCTTGCATGATTTGATGGAGACAAAAAAAATAAGGAATTGTGCTCAAACTGGATTTTGAGAAGGCATATTATAAAGTTCAATGGGGTTATTTTTGGAGAATATTATGATTGGAAAGGGCTTCTCTCAGAGATGGATTGATTGGGTGATGAAATCATAAAGGTGGTAAGGTGAGCATCAACATGAATGGCACAATGGGTCCTTATTTTTCTACTCACAGAGGGCTAAGACAAGGGACCCATTATCTCCTCTCCTTTTTAATCTAGTAGCTGATGCTTTGTCAGTAATTATTGAGAAAGCTCAACATAAGGGTTTGATTAAAGGGGAGTCCTCTCACTTAATTACAGGGGGGGCTCTGCTACAGTATGCAGATGAAATAGTTCTGATGTTAGAATATATGATGACTATATTCTCAATCTTAAGTTCCTTCTTTACTGTTTTGAGTGGATGTCCAATGAAAGTTAATTATCATAAGAGTGAGGTTTTTGTTATGCGTGTGAAAAGAGAAGAGGTTGTCAAAGTTGCCGATATGTTCATTTGCAAGCTGGGAAAACTTCCCTTGACACACTTAGGGATTGACATTAGGGGTAGACAAGTGAACAGGGTTCTGTAATGTAATTATCAACAAGTCGGAGAGCGATTGGATAACTAGAAAAACAACTTACTTTCCTCTGGGTTTTATAGGCTAAATAAGGAAATGCATAGAAAGATGGACTCTATTAGATCCAGACTTTTTTGGAGGGGAGTGAGTGATAAGTTCAGATATCATATGGTGAATTGGAAAGCTGTGTGCAGACATAAAGATTTTGGAAGCTTAGGGGTGTTAGATTCAAGACTAATGAATGATTGCCTCCTGTGTAAATGATTTTGGAGATTGAGTGTAGCTAAAGATGAACTTTAGTTTAGAATTTTGAAAGCTAAATACTTTCCTAATGGGTATTTTAGAGATTCTCTATCTATGAGAGGTTCTCTATTTTGGAAGACCCTTCATAAGATAAAAAATCTCTTCAAAAGGGGTGTTTCTTACTGTGATAGGAATGGGAAGATTATTTCCTTTTGGAAGGATGTCCGATAGACAACCGTCCTCTTTATATTAGGTTTGTGGGCTGTTCAATATCTGTCTTGATCCTTATCGGTGTTTTAGAACCGATCTTACGTAAAGATTGTTTAATTCGGGGTCTCTGATTGATCACGTAGAGTAAAAGACACGAGGATTTTTATACAGGTTCGAGCCTTCTCTAGAGAGAATAATAACCCTACTCCTGTGTGTATTGTATTGGGTATCCTGGTTACAATCAATGGAAAGACTTGTGCTAATACTACTACTGATTGCCTCTCCCAAAGGTCCTCCCCATAGCTCTCTGAAAGAAGTCCATTTAATAGTATGCGGAGAGGTTATCGTTCCAAGTCAGGAGGCGCCCCATTATTCCATAATAATAGGAGTAATCACCGGAGTAGTAACCTCCCTATGTTGCTTGACAGTTATCAATCAGAGATAATGGTGAGTTATCTGTAGTTATTCCAAAGAATAACTACGTATCTTGACTGCTTAGATCTCACAGTTAATAGGGCCTACAGGAGAGTGGACCCGGTTATCTGTGGAGAAGTCGTAACAGGACTGGTCGTAGAAAGACTTACGACCAAAGGTAATCGTAGGACTTACGATTACGTGGTAGTCGTACACGGATTTACGACTATAGGAGTGATCGTAGAAGAACTTACGACCACCTGATTAACTTCTCTCTTACTACTGTAAGGGGTATACTCAATAGCTGTGTGACATCATATTTACCCATAATACACAATTACAGATAAATAGTAAAATAAGGATTATTAGATCCTCGTCATCTAGCCCCCTAGCTTCAAGTGAAAATAACTTACTTGGGAAAGGAGTCATAGATGTTCTTACGACCACTAGGTGGTTGTGAGGTAAAGGTTGAAGAAAAAATTGTTCAACATGTGTTTCATTTGACCGGAAGTGTACTTGGTCAAGGAATTTTGCCGAAAATCTCACGACTACGAGGTAGTCGTAGAAAATCTTACGACTACGGAGTAATCATGGTTCGATGATCGGAAGTAAATCCTTTTCGAGTGGTGTTTCTTTTGACCAGAAATATACTTGACCAAGAAGGTAATTTCGCTTGAGGTGTGAAAAGAGTATCGGTTTTCTCGAACAGGCAGATTTTAAAAGGATCTGTCCATTTGAGAAATTCCTAAAGCGGTGGGAACCGTTGAGTTTCCACGGCGTTTTGTCTTAAGCGTGTGGTTATAACATTGACCGCAGGGGTGACTCTAGGGTTCTTACCTTTTCCCCAATTCACCCTGACTGTTCATCAAGTTCTCGCCTCCTCTGCCGCCAACAAAATCTGTGTACTTTCTTGAAGCTTTTCCAAATCCGAATCTCCCTTTTGTGAGAAAAATTGGCTAGGATTGTCTCTAAGTGGGCGGAATCGGAGATGGACACGACAAAGATGAACGCATTGGTTGCTGCCGAGAAGATCCCCTGAGAAGGTACTCATAAACTGGATTTCAGCAGTTGGACAACATTGGCCGTCAGGAGAGGATAGGCAAATCCCTGTCTTCCAAGCGTACTGTGAGTGCGGCCTTCGATTGCCTGCTCACCCTTTTCTCACACTCGTGCTCGAGCACTTCGGGGTGGAATTAGTGAACCTTGGTCCTAACTCCATCACGATGTTAAGCGTATTTGTGTATTTGTGTGAGGCGTACCGAGGAATTCTAGCGGACCTCGAGCTTTTCCAATATTATTATGCGATGGCTCGACAAGTCGGAATCGTTGGGAGTTGCGGTCTGAATCTCCATGACGGGAAGTCAAAGGACTACATTCAGATGTTCACCCGATCTTCATGGCAAGGGTGGAAGAATAAGTGGGGCAGAGGATATTTGTTCTTCACCGTCACCTCATTGAGAGGACGGTAATCAACACACATGCGCAAAGTCTTGTCCTTCTTCTTCACAAAGATCACCGGACAACCCCAAGGAGATGAACTGGGACGGATGAAACCCTTTGCTTGGAGCTCACCAAGCCGCTTCTTCAATTCTTCTAGCTCATCGAGGCATCCGATACGGTGCCTTCAATCGGGCGTGTATCGGGCAGCAACTCAATGACAAACTCAAGGTCTCGAATCGAGGCATCCCGCAAATCTTCAGAAAGACATCCACAAAGTCGATACTATGGGAACATCCTCGAACCGCAAGGTGCTTCGCTCTAATGCACATAGATGTGGCCCCGTAGGCGCGCGAAATCCGACTCGCCTTTCAAGGGTCGTGAGGTAGACAATCTTCCCGCACAATCGATTTGCCCCAAGTGTTGGGACAACCAATCCATGCCAAGAATCACATCCGCATCGCTGACCGAAAGCAGAATAAGATTTGCCAAAAATCCCACTCCTTTGACTATGATAGGAACATCCCGACATCAGAATCGCCTCTCATTTCCGACCCTGCAGAGCGGATGAGCAAAGTAATCCCTAAAGGAACACAAAGAAGACCACTAGCCGCAGCAAATGATCTTGAAATAAAGAATGCGATGCTCGTAATCAAATAATCGCAGCAGAGACGAGAATTAACAAGAAGTGTACCCATCACGACATCCGCGCCCCGAGCCTCCTCACCGAAGGTGGTTGACTCGACCGCCGCCGCACTCGGGCTTCGGATTATCTTCCGTCGTGGGTGACCACCCCGCCCGCTTCTCCATTAGGACGAGGGGCTACCGCAGCACTCGAGGGCAAGCGTTGGCGAGGGCCCTTGTTGTGGCAAATAAAACAAGTAACCTCGCCGCCGGATTGCGAGACCGCTCGTTGGCTGATCGCAGCGCACGTGGCTGAAACACGGCCTGCGGTGGACGAGGAGCTGGTGCAGATAGCCTCGGCGCCGGTGGAGCAAAAGAACGGGCCCCTGGTGCTAGCCCAGCCCGAGGACGAGTGAGGCTGGTGTGAGTAGACTGATGGGCCTCCCATTTGCGCTTGTGGGACTCGCCCAGCGCCTTTGCCTTATGCTCAGCAACAATGGCCTTATCTACCAAGGCCTGAAAGTCAGAGAAGTCCACAATAGATAGCTTGTCCCGCAGCTCTCGCACAAGCCATCCATAAACTTCTCCCGCTTAGCCTCATCCGAGGCCACCTCCTCGGAGCATAACGAGCCAAATGATTGAACTCGCATGCATCCGTCACGCATTTGCGCCCTTGCTTGAGCGCGAGGAATTCCTTCTTTTCACTTCATCAAGCCATCCGGGATGTGGGCCCGACGAAAGGTCGACCAACTCCTCCCACGCCGACCACATGGCCCGCAGTCGCATGGCGAGATAGTTCTCCCACCATGAGAGTGCCGCGCCTCGCCGTGGGACGCGAAGAGTGCCTTATCCTCGCGCCGCATCAGCTATGTTGAGCTTTCGCCAACCATGCGCAGCCAATCATCCGTGCATCGAGAGGGTCCTCGTGAGCGGAGAAAGTCGGCGTGGTACGAGGAACTCGCAAGTCCCCGCGAGTCCGGTGGCCGCCACCACGGCAGGAGTGGAGGTATTCTAGTAATAACCTCCAAGATGCGCTGTCGTCCATGCGTTTCGCTCAACTGAGCGAGAACCTCACCATGGTTGGAGGAGGGGAAGCTCCTCATCATGACCACCACGATCGCCACGCTGCTCTCCCACCATCCTGTTTCACTAAGACAATTTAGCAACAAATCTAACAACAAGAAGGCCCATAATTCACTAAAACAGTCCAAAAACAAACACAAAGCAGTAAAGTCCAACCAAAGAAAATAGACACATAATTACTCACTTTACATCTTACCCTATTATTCCCACAAGTTTTTAGTTAAATTAATCTTCCAAGGTTCTCCCAAAACTAATCTCACCTGATAAGTAACTATCTTTTGAAAGGAAAGAGAGAAACCAAGTTTTAAAACTCAAATTAGAGTAAGATGAGAGTAGAAGGCTAAGATAGATAAGGAGTAAAATCGAGAATCGCTAGGTTTTCATAAACCTCTATCATTTGAAAATAAGCCTTTCCAAAATATTCTAAGGACGACTATGCTTGGGTTATTACGGTCGTAATGGCTCGATACCAACTTTAGAGGATTCTAATTTATTTGACTTGTAATGCTTAACCAACCACCGGTCCTAGCATCACAAATCAAATAAATTGATCCTCTAGATATGTATACTTCCGTAAAGTAGTATACACACCCGCTACAAAATTAGACATCAATTCCATTCCAAACATAGAGTCCAAACACCACACTACCAAACGGAAGATAAACAAATAGTAGAGTTATTACGCACAAAGGCCGACAGTGCCACAAGATACACAAATAAACAAGAACGACAATGAAGCAAAGTGCCATAAGATGGCTATAAACAAAGCCAATCGCTGTGCCTTCAACCCACAAGGCATCCGACCGACCGCCAAGTCTAGTCGCCCACTTAAACGGCAACACAACTCACGTAGTGAGGCCCTTGGGGCTCACCTTCTTCCTCTCGCAACAAAAACATTAAGCAAAGCACCGAGTACAAAGATTGTCTTTGTACCGCAAGATCGACGTGAACCAGCGCACTGCTCATATGCTACATGCAGCTTGTTTGGTGGAGGGCATATGTTTCATTTGCACAATGCCGATTTGTTTGCAATAATGTAATACGCTTTAAAGGCAAGTTTGCAATTCATTTTAATGTTGAGATAACTACGAAATAAAAATAGATACAAGTAACCACCTAGAAGTGACTATCCCAATAGTCACCACAACATAGCACGAATCCCCTGATTCGCACTCACCCATCAAGTTTTAATTTAAATGTTGTAGTCTAGTTCTTGGGGGCGATCCTAGCGTGTCCATAACCTAGGACGAGGCTATTCGAATAGTTTTAACCTCGCAGGTGTACCAATGTACCACACTTGCATCGCTTTAAGCCAAAGCACACTCCGAAGGTATGTCGCACGCTAAGTCCTACGAGACTTTTTCCAATATTGTGTATTAACTACGAGCCGCTCGTATGGATAGAAATCCATACGCTTACATGGTAAAGCCAAAAGGCAACTACCCACTCAGATAAAGCTTTTCTGACAACTACCATGCTCCCACCTCCATCCCTCCCGCGACTCCCGCGACCCGAGCCAATACACGCCAAAGTACTAGGTCAAGAGAGGTCCCATATACTCTAGTGTGGTTAGCACGCAAAATGCTCAAGACGGTGGCGCAAGTAACTTTCTGGTCCTTAATCGACTCGGGCACCTTTCCAAATACACCCAACAGATCACACCAGCCTTACCATTGTGCCCAAGTCTAAATCATTTTTGCTTTCATTTTTAATTTTGCAATTAAACATAGCAGAAATGTCAAACATAAAGTTATAGAAAATTTTAGGTGATCAAGGTTACCGACTAAAGTCGATAACCGCCTGGCCTCACCGATAGCTAAGCATGTCTAAGCAAATTGACCCGACCTACTAAGTGACAAGAGATCATCCAATGACCTCTAATCACAAAGAAATAACCTAGGCTCGTAGTAGAGATCAATATTTTGACTACAGGATATGCAAACTACGGATTTAACTAATCAATTTAACACAAATTAAGCAATGCATACATACAATTGAAACAAAATATTAGACTTTAAAATACGGGATTGTCATGATCAAACCGCTTGTTCGGTCACGTTGCTCGTAATGCTCAACTGTTGTAGAGGATCGCCTCGTGGTTACCGCAAATGTCGGCCTAACGATTGAACAAATAACAAATAATAAGAACGAATAACACCGACAAAACTCAAATATTCAAATACACACACAAATCCATACACACAAACTAAACCATCACAAAAGGATCAACCAAAATGGTCACATAAATGATGATTAAAATTAGACATGCTTTCATGTGATAGATCTACCCACTTACTTATTTACCAAGTTAACTACAAAATCAAACCTCTTATACGTTTTAATCTTTCGACAGACTTTGATGGTGATTGTGTGCACATCTATTAACTAAGCATCAAGTTAACACATCAAAAACAACTAGCTATTCTAAAACAACCATTATTAGTTGAGATCACAGAACCTACAAGAAGCTATTGACAACACTAACTAGCCAAGTATCCAACTATGAGATGCTAAACAAAATTTTCTATCTAAGATAGGATGTTAAAGATACTCAGCTATTCATACTCCTAAGCATCACACCAAGATATTGCAAGGCTAACAAATTTCAGCATGCGGCTACTACAAAACCTTACCTTACTGAAAATACATACCACAAGTACAGAGGCAATACATCTAGTCCCATTAACAGCTTCATAGATCAAGGCCAACAAGTGATTTGAAACCTATAGAGGCTAACTAATTAACTTCTTGCTAAACACTACTTCTCAGGGAGTCATCAAGAACTAACAAACTTCAAGAGCACAAGCATGATACCCAAAATCAGACATCGACAATGTAAAAATTGACAACAGAGAAGAACAAATACAGAGAACCAGTTGATCACTTCCTTCCAAGCCTCAATTTTCCAATTGCTTAAGCATGTGAGTTACTAATGACCATTCCTAAAGTTGATTAGCATTTAGAACCTGGCTAAAAGAAGGTGGGGCCACCGCCGCTGAAACAGAGAAGAGCACACCACAGAACAAAGAGGCTCTGGCCGCTCGACCGAACTTGCCGCCGCGAAGGAGTGGCGGCGTCAGGCGACGGCCAAAATGGGTCGCCAGGTTATCAAGCTAAGGGTGGTCGCGGTTGGCCTGAGAAGCACGGTGGTGGCGCGGCGACGAACACGGCGTCGGCAGTTGGGGTGACAAGGTGCGATCGCACTGCAGAGGAAGACGATGAATACTAGTGTGCGCATGGGCATCGGTGAGGCTCCAGAACTCACCGTGTGCTTGGCGACGACGAGAGGCATCGGAGTGGCTCGGCGACGAGCCCGCGCGACGCAGGCGGCCAACGCGATAGGAGCCCGGGATGAAAGAGAGGATGTGTGAGTGAGTGGAGAAGAAAGGTGGAGTCCGTGTGATGCTCATCGAGCAAGGAATCGAGTTGGAGCTCACTGAGAAGATGCGGCGAAGAGGCGGTTTCGGCCGAACTTGAGAAGAAAGCCCACGCGCAGCTCCACGCACGATGAAACCCAAATTCCTTGAGGGTTTACTTCAGGAGGTGGAACACACGTGACGCTGGTCGGCGATGACCGAGCCCACCGAGCGGCCGAACGCCAGAGGCGCCGCAGCCGACGCCTCGGCCCCGGAGCTCTGGAGAAGAAAGGCGATGGAGACGAAACGAGGTAGGGAAAGCCTCTGTGGCTTTTGTAGGAGCAAAGCGAGGCAGCGAGGTGAGGCGTGGGGCGTGAAAAGACCGTGAGGTGAGGTGGCAGCGTGCATGCGACGCGGCTGGCGCGAGCGCAGCGCAGAGGTGCGAAAGAGCCGGCGCAATGACGGGCGGGATAACTCGCAGTGGGACCGCCCGCCACAGAGAAAGGGGATGCGACTCGAGCCTGAGTCCGCGCGTGCGACGAGTGGGTTTAACCCGATCAATATCGACGACCGCTGATCCGAGATGGACGGCCGAGATCTCAGATGCATTCGACCGGCCGATTGCATACGCCAAGACGTGGATCGTAAGCGATGCACAACGGACGGTCACGATCGATTGGACTCGGCGTGCGATTAGTTGACGCGACCGAGTCAAGTGGTGCGGTCGATTTGAGTCGGGCTCGGTTCGAGCCCGACAAATGTGATTTCGATTTTGAGTTTCAAAAGCTCTCGAGAGTTTGGGGAATGTTTAGAGGTAGTTCCGAGCTCCAAAATTTCCGAAATTTTATGGTAGCTACAAGGGACAGAGAACAACATTGCATAAATTTTCCAGAACTTTTATGCACTGCATTGTTCTGCAGAAAATTCACAAGCTGCTGACCTAGGGTTTGACCAGAAATTCAAACTAGTTTGACTTGGCCATTTGAAATAGCAAATAAAATCTAAAAATTGTGAAATAATTCAGGAGGTAGGTAGGATGACCAAGATGATAGGAAAATAATTTCAGAGGATGATCATAGGTTTGAAAGCTAAGAATTGATGACCACAATTTCCAATCACAAGAATTAACTTCTAAAATTGAAATTGCTAGAAAATTTGGAAATCTTCCAAATGATTTGATGAGACAACAAAAGTTTTTATTTCTCCTCAAAATTTTACATTTGAAATACAAACCCTAAGTTAGGGTCTGTTATAAATCTCTCTTACAGAATCTCACCCGAGATTCGATCACCGAGAAGAAGGACTGTAATCTGCCTGAGACGATCTTCCTGCTCCCAAGTGGCTTCATCCTCTGAGTGGTTTGACCACCGAACTTTAAGGAACTTGATCACACGGTACCTTGTTCTGCTCAGCTTCTTCGAGGATACGAACGGGCGCCACGATAAGACAGATCTTCTTGCACATCGATATTTTCCAATGGCGTTTCCTCCACAGAACACTAAGGCACTTCTTCAATTGCGATACATGGAAAACATCATGCACCCTCATGTGTAGCTGGCAATTTAACTTGTATGCAACAGCTCCCACTCTCTTGATGATGCGACACGGCCCGACATATCGAGGAGCCGCTTGTCTTTGACACCAAACGACGATGTCCTTCAGAGGTGAGACTTTGAGATACACAAAGTCATTGGGCCGAAATCACCACGGCGACGCCGACCGCATAGCTCTTCTCGCTCGATCGAGCTACGCGCAAGTGCTCACGAATCAATCGCACTTGGTTTTCCGCCTCATTGATCGAATCCGCCAAAGAACCGCTTTCACCGCTTTTTGACCAGTTCAACGGTGTCCCGTGACGCCTCCCATACAAAGCCTCAAACGGTGCCATACCGAGACTAGCTCGAAGCCGTTGTTGTAGGAGAACTCGCAAGCGGTAGGCACTTCTCCCAATTCTTCCCATAGGAAAGAACACAAGCACGGAGCATGTCTTCAAGCACCGATTGACGCGCCCGGCTCACCATCACCCGAGGATGATAGGTCGAAATAACGAAAGACGGTCCCCATGGCTTCCGCAGACTATGCCAAAACCGAGAGGTGAACAGAGAACCACGATCCGACACAATTGTTCGTGGCACACCATGCGCATCACAATGCGATATGTAAAGATCCGCTAATTGATTCACATCAATCTTCGATCGCGACCGAAGGAAATGAGCCACTTTCACAATCGATCGATGATAACCCATAATGCATCCTTCCTCGCAGAGTGCGGGTAGACCCGTTGATGAAGTCCATGCCTACGAATCTCACTTCCATTCCGCATCGCAAAGGTCAAGGAGACTGGCTGGACGCCGATGCTCGCCTTGACGCGACAACATATGTCACATCCGCCACGAACCCGCAATCTCGCGCTCATGCGAGTCCACCGCACTTCGACGCAGATCTTGGTACATTTTAGTGGCCCCGGATGGATGGACAAAGGCGAATCATGGGTCTCTCAAGAATCAAATCCCGCAACTCGGGACCTTTGGGACCACAAGACGCTGCCCAAACCATACAACACCGCGCTCATCTTCTCGGAAACACTTGGCTGATCCATTCTCGATGTTCGCTTGATTTTACCCACACCAACATCTCGATTGTCGTGGCCGACTTGATTTGATCCACCAAGGTTGGTTGCACAACCAAGGCAAAGAAGGGAACCATGCTCAACCAAACCCAAGTTGAGACGCTGAAATTCGCAAGAAGTGCAGATGTCGCTCTTGGATCATCGTAGTATTGCAATACACCTTTCGCTAAGTGCATCAAGAACTACATTGGCCTTGCCGATGATATCAATACCCATGTCATAATCTTTGATCAATTCCAACCATCTCCTCTCGCTCGAGGTTCGATCCGTCGGGTGAACAAGTATTTCAAACTCTTGTGGTCGGAATACACCTCACAATGTTACCGATCGATAATGCCGCCAAATCTTGAGTGCATGAACCACGCAAAGAAGCTCTAGATCATGGGTGGGATAGTTGAGCTCATGAGGTCTCAATCGCTCGATGCATAGGCAACCGCCTTACCTTCCCGCATAAGAACACATCCAAGTCCTCGACGAGAGGCACGCAATAAATATCAAGCTCTTGTGGATATCAGAAGAGTAAGGATGGGCCCAAGTCAATCGCCGCTTGAGCTCTCAAAGCTCTCATCGCAAGCAGAGGACCACACAAACTTCTTGTCCTTCTTGAGCAATTCACCATCGGCTTAGCGATTTTGGAGAAGTTCTCGATAAAGCGGCGTAGTAGCCCGCTAAACCGAGAAAACTCCGCACATCGTTGGATCGACTTGGCCGCCTCAAGATAGAACATCACCGACTTTGTTGGGATCCACACTATGCCTCCACTGAAAGAACATGGCCCAAGAATGCCACCTCCTTCAACCGTAACTCGTGATTTATTCGAACTTCGCATATAGCCTGGTGCTCCCGCATTTGCCCAAAACAATCTTCAGATGCTCAAGAAGCTCTTCTTCGCCTTGGAATAAATAAGAATATCATCAATGAAGACCACCACAAATTTTTCCAAAAACTCCATGAATACTGAATTCATTAAGTTCATAAACAAGGCCGGAGCATTGGTTAAGCCAAAGGACATGACGGTGTACTCGCATGCACTATAACGAGTAGTGAAAGTCGTTTTGAATATCTTCGATCCGATCCTAACTCGATGATACCCCATTCTCAAATCAATCTTGAGAACACTGGCTCCACCAATCGATCAAACAGATCATCAATGCGGGCGAGGATATTTGTTCTTCACCGCCACCTCATTGAGAGGACGGTAATCAACACACATGCGCAAAGTCTTGTCCTTCTTCTTCACAAAGATCACCGGACAACCCCAAGGAGATGAACTCGGGACAGATGAAACCCTTTGCTTGGAGCTCACCAAGTCGCTTCTTCAATTCTTCTAGCTCACCGAGGCATCCGATACGTGCCTTTCAAATCGGGCAGACGGCAGAACTCAATGACAAACTCAAGGTCTCGAATCGAGGCATCCCGCAAATCTTCGTGAAAGACATCCAAAGTCGATACTATGGGAACATCCCGACCGCAAGGCTTCGCCTCTAATGCACATAGATGTGGCCCCGTAGCCGCGCGAAATCGACTCGCCACCAAGGGTGGTGAGGTAGACAATCTTCCCGCACAATCGACGGTTCCCAAGTGTTGGGACAACCAATCCATGCCAAGAATCACATCCGACTCACGATCCGAGCGGTAATAAGATTTGCCAAAAATCCCACTCCTTTGACTATGATAGAACATCCCGACATCAGAATCAGCTCTCATTTCCACTCGAGAGCGGATGAGCAAAGTAATCCCTAAAGGAACACAGTGAAGACCACTAGCCGCAGCAAATGATCTTGAAATAAAAGAATGCGATGCTCCGTAATCAAATAATACCGCAGCAGACGAGAATTAACAAGAAGTGTACCCATCACGACATCCGCGCTCCCGAGCCTCCTCACCAAAGGTGGTTGACTCGACCGCCGCACTCGCTTCGGATTATCTTCGTCGTGGGTGACCACTCCTCGCCGCGCCCCTCCATTAGGACGAGGGGCTACCGCAACACTCGAGGGCAAGCGCTGGCGAGTGGCCCTTGTTGTGGCAAATAAAACAAGTAACCTCGGCCGGATTGCGGAGACCGCTCGGCTCGCCGATCGCAGCGCACGTGGTCAAACACGCCGCGGTGGACGAGGAGCTGCGTATAGCCTCGCGCCGGTGGAGCAAAAGAACGGGCCTCGGTGCTAGCCTGCACCGAGGACGAGTGAGGCTGGTGTGAGTAGACCGATGGGCCTCCCATTTGCGCCAGGGACTCGCCACGCTTTGCCTTATGCTCAAGAACAATGGCCTTATCTACCAAGGCTCGAAAGTCGAGAAGTCCACAATCGATAGCTTGTCCCGCAGCTCCTCGCACAAGCCATCCATAAACTTCTCCCGCTTAGCCTCATCCGAGGCCACCTCCCGAGCATAACGAGCCAAATGATTGAACTCGCATGTGTACTCACGTCATGCATTTGCGCCTTGCTTGAGCGCGAGGAATTCCTTCTTTTCAGCTTCATCAAGCCATCCGGGATGTGGGCCCGACGAAGGACGAACAACCTCCCACGCGACCACATGGCCCGCAGTCGCATGGCGAGATAGTTCTCCCACCATGAGAGTGTCGCGCCTCAAGCCGGTGGGACGCGAAGAGTGCCTTATCTCGCGCTCGCATCGAGCTATGTTGAGCTCGCTCAACCATGCGCAGACCAATCATCCGTGATCGAGGGTCCTCAGAGCGGAGAAAGTCGGCGGTCAGGTACGAGGAACTCGCAAGTCCCCGCGAGTCCGTGGCCGCCACCACGGCAGGAGGAGGTATTCCTAGTAATAACCTCCAAGATGCGCTGCTCGTCCATGCGGTTTCGCCAATGCGAGCGCGAACCTCACCATGGCCTGAGGAGGGGAAGCCTCATCATGACCAATTGCTGATCGCCACGCTGCTCTCCCACCCATCCTGCTTCACTAAGACAATTTAGCAACAAATCTAATGTTAAGAAGGCCCATAATTCACTAAAAAGCGGTCCAAAAACAAACACAAAGGTAAAGTCCAACCAAAGAAAAATAGACACATAATTACTCACTTTACATCTTACCCTATTATTCCCACAAGTTTTTAGTTAAATTAATCTTCCAAGGTTCTCCCAAAACTAATCTCACCTGATAAGTAACTATCTTTTGAAAGGAAAGAGAGAAACCAAGTTTTAAAACTCAAATTAGAGTAAGATGAGAGTAGAAGGCTAAGATAGATAAGGAGTAAAATCTGAGAATCGCTTAGGTTTTCATAAACCTCTCTATCATTTGAAAATAAGCCTTCCAAAATATCCTAAGGACGACTATGCTTGGTTACTACGGTCGTAATGGCTCGATACCAACTTTGTGAGGACTTCAATTTATTTGACTTGTAATGCTTAACCAACCACCGGTCCTAGCATCACAAATCAAATAAATTGATCCTCGAGATATGTATACTTCCTAAAGTAGTATACACACCTGCTACAAAATTAGACATCAATTCCATTCCAAACATAGAGTCCAAACACCACACTACCAAACGGAAGATAAACAAATAGTAGAGTTATTATGCATAAAGGCCGATGTGCCACAAGATACACAAATAAACAAGAACGACAAATGAAGCAAAAGTGCCATAAGATGGCTATAAACAAAGCCAATCAAGGTGCCTTCAACCCACAAGGCATCCGACCGACCGCCAAGTCTAGTCGCCCACGAAAACGGCAACACAACTCACGTAAGTGAGGCCCTTGGGCTCACCTTCTTCCTCTCGCAACAAAAACATTAAGCAAAGCACCCGAGTACAAAGATTGTCTTTGTACCCGCAAGATCGACGTGTGAATCCAGCGCACTGCTCATATGCTACATGCAGCTTGTTTGGTGGAGGTCATATGTTTCATTTGCACAATGCCGATTTGTTTGCAATAATGTAATACGCTTTAAAGGCAAGTTTGCAATTCATTTTAATGTTGAGATAACTACTGAAATAAAAATAGATACAAGTAACCACCTAGAAGTGACTATCCCAATAGTCACCATTAACATAGCACGAATCCCCGCATCTGCATCACCCATCAAGTTTTAATTTAAATGTTGTAGTCTAGTTCTTGGGGCGATCCAGCGTGTCCATAACCTAGACGAGGCTATTCGAATAGTTTTAACCCCGCAGGGTGTACCAATGTACCCACACTTGCATCGCTTTAAGCCAAAGCACACTTCGGTTGCATGTGGCACGCTAAGTCCTACGAGACTTTTTCCAATATTGTGTATTAACTATTTAGCCGCTCGTATGGATAGAAATCCATACGCTACATGGTAAAGCCGAAAAGGCAACTACCCACTCAGATAAAGCTTTTCTGACAACTACCATGCTCCCACCTCCATCCCTCCCGCGACCTCCCGCGACCCGAGCCAATACACGCCAAAGTACTAGGTCAAGAGACGCCCCATATACTCTAGTGTGGTTAGCACGCAAAAATGCTCAAGACGGTGGCGCAAGTAACTCTCGGTCCTTAATCGACTCTGCTCCTTTCCACCACACCCAATGATCACACCGCCTTACCATTGTGCCCAAGTCTAAATCATTTTTGCTTTCATTTTTAATTTTGCAATTAAACATAGCGTAAATGCTCAAACGTAAAGTTATAGAAAATTTTGTGTAATCAAGGTTACCGACTAAAGTCGATAACCGCTCATTCTACCGATAGCTACATGTCTAAGCAAATTGACCTGACCTACTAAGTGACAAGAGATCATCCAACACTTAATCACAAAGAAATAACCTAGGCTCGTAGTAGAGATCAATATTTTGACTACAGGATATGCAAATACGGATTTAACTAATCAATTTAACACAAATTAAGCAATGCATACATACAAATGAAACAAAATATTAGACTTTAAAATATCGGGATTGTCATGATCAAACCGCTTGTCTGGTCAGCCGTTGCTCGTAATGCTCAACTCTGCTGCAGAGGATCGCTCGTGGTTAATGCAAATGTCGGGCTTCAACGATTGAACAAATAACAATGAATAAGAACGAATAACACCGACAAAACTCAAATATTCAAATACACACACAAATCCATACACACAAACTAAACCATCACAAAAGGATCAACCAAAATGGTCACACAATGATGATTAAGATTAGACATGCTTTCATGTGATAGATCTACCCACTTACTTATTTACCAAGTTAACCACAAAATCAAACCTCTTATATGTTTTAATCTTTCGATGACTTTGATGGTGACTGTAGCACATCTATTAACTAAGCATCAAGTTAACACATCAAAACAACTAGCTATTCTAAAACAACCATTATTAGTTGAGATCACGTAACCTACAAGAAGCTATTGACAACACTAACTAGCCAAGTATCCAACTATGAGATGCTAAACAAAATTTTCTATCTAAGATAGGATGTTAAAGATACTCACTATTCATACTCCTAAGCATCACACCAAGATATTGCAAGGCTAACAAATTTCAAAGATGCGGCTACTACAAAACCTTACCTTCATCAAAATACATACCACAAGTACAGAGGCAATACATCTAGTCCCATTAACAGCTTCATAGATCAAGGCCAACAAGTGATTTGAAACCTATAGAGGCTAACTAATTAACTTCTTGCTAAACACTACTTCTCAGGGAGTCATCAAGAACTAACAAACTTCAAGAGCACAAGCATGATACCCAAAATCGACATCGACAAATGTAAAAATTGACAACAGAGAAGAACAAATACAGAGAACCAGTGACTACTTCCTTCCAAGCCTCAATTTTCCAATTAAGCTTAAGCATGTGAGTTACTAATGACCATTCCTAAAGTTGATTAGCATTTAGAACCTGGCTAAAAGAAGGTGGGGCCCACTGCCGCTGAAATGCAGAAGAGCACACCGTAGTAACAGAGGCTCTGGCCGCTCGACCGAACTTGCCGCCGGCGAAGGAGTGGCGGCTGGCCGTGGCGGACGCCAAATGGGTCGCCAGGTTATCAAGCTAAGGGTGGTCGCGGTTGGCCGAGAAGACACGGTGGTGGCGCGGCGACGAACACGGCACGGCAGGTGGGGTGACAAGGTGCGCATCGCACCGAGAGAGGAAGACGATGAATACTAGTGTGCGATGGGCATCGCGAGGCTCCGTGAACTCACCGTGTGCTTGGCGACGACGAGAGGCACCGGAGTGGCTCGGCGACGAGCTCGCGCGACGCAAGGCGCCAACCGCGGCAGAGCCCGGGTGAACGAGGACGTGTGAGTGAGTGGAGAAGAAAGGTGGAGTCTGTGATGCTCACCGAGCAAGGAATCGAGTTGGAGCTCACCGAGAAGATGCGGTGGCGAAGAGGCGGTTTCGCCGACTTGGAGAAGAAAGCTCACGCGCAGCCTCCACGTACGATGAAACCCAAATTCCTTGAGGGTTTACTTCCCGTGAGGTGGAACACACACGGACGCGGTCGGCGATGATCGAGCCCACCGGAGCGGCCGAACGCCGAGGCGCCGCAGCGACGCTCGGCTCCCGGAGCTCGGGAGAAGAAAGGCGATGGAGACGAAACGAGGTAGGGAAAGCCCTCGTGGCTTTTGTAGGAGCAGCGGAGGCGCGAGGTGAGGCGGTGGGCGGTGAAAAGACCGTGAGGCGCAGGTGGCGCGTGCATGCGACGCGGCCGGCGAGAGCGCGCGCGAGCGGTGCGAAAGAGCCGCGCAATGACGTGGCGGGATAACTGCAGTGGGACCGCCCGCCGGCCGAGAGAAAGGGGATGCGACTCGAGTCGGAGTCCGCGCGGTGCGACGAGCGGGTTTAACCCGATCAATATCGATCGACCGCTGGATCCGAGATGGACGGTCGAGATCTCTCAGATGCATTCTGACCGGCCGATTGCATACGCCAAGACGGATCGTGGCGATGCACAAACGGACGGTCACGATCGATTGACTCGCGGTGCGATTAGTTGACGCGACCGAGTCAAGTGGTGCGGTCGATTTGAGCGGGCTCGGTTCGAGCCCGACAAACAAAGTGATTTCGATTTTGAGTTTCAAAAGTCGAGAGAGTTTGGGGAATGTTTAGAGGTAGTTCCCGAGCCCAAAATTTCCGAAATTTTTATGGTAGCTACAAGGACAGAGAACAACATTGCACAAATTTTCCAGAACTTTTATGCACTGCATTGTTCTGCAGAAAATTCACAAGCTGCTGACCTAGGGTTTGACCGAAATTCAAACTAGTTTGACTTGACCATTTGAAATAGCAAATAAAATCTAAAAATTGTGAAATAATTCAGGAGGTAGGTAGGATGACCAAGATGATAGGAAAATAATTTCAGAGGATGATCATAGGTTTGAAAGCTAAGAATTGATGACCACAATTTCCAATCACAAGAATTAACTTCTAAAAATTGAAATTGCTAGGAAAATTTGGAAATCTTCCAAATGATTTGATGAGACAACAAAAGTTTTTATTTCTCCTCAAAATTTTACATTTGAAATACAAACCCTAAGTTAGGGCTGTTACACTTACGACTATGGGCTGGTCGTAGAAGAACTTACGACCAGCGAGTGAACGTAGAAAAATTTACAACCACTTTAGTAAAGTTCTCTTTTTCTGATTTTAACAGAAAGTAGGCATAGAAGACTACCAAGACGAGGCGGAGGACGCATTAGTGGTCGTTGGGGAAATGGCTCAAGCAGAGCAAGCAAAAGCTCCTCCAACCAAAAGGCATCGACTTGTAAAAGTTGGCGACAAGGGTGGTGCGAGTTCAAGTCCCGCTAGCCCCTTCGCACAATTCGCTGCAGATATGGCAGCTACAGAGAACGAAAGGATAGACCAAGCTGCCATAACTCTTAAACGCAAAGCCCCCAAGGCCAAGGTACCCTTCTACTATGACAACAAGACTTTCGCAGTTTCTGCTTCTCGTGGCTTTGTAAAGCAGCTAGAAAAGGAGAACTGGAAAAGTTTTATGTCTTTTGTGAAGGAAACTACTGCTCCAGTAGAACCCGAGGCCAAGGAGAGCAGTGCTCTTGAAGTGGTCGAGAGAGATCTCGACTACTCGGGGAGTGAGGAGGGTCACGAAGCGGTGACTCCTGTTCCCCTAATTGAATCTCGACCAAAAGTAATCGAGAAGCAGTCAAAGAAATCTTTCGTTGGGAAGGTTGCTTCCAAGTTCCTAGTTAGGTCTAGGACGTAGAGGTATGTAAAAAACAAAAGTGTAAGAACTGCATTTACCCTTTGTTTTTCACGAGTTAACTTGCTCTCCGTTTCATGATCTTAGCCCAACTCCTTCAGCCCCCATAGATGCTTCTACTGAGAAGCCCACTGCTACTTTTTCAGCAAATGAAGGAGCGATAGCGGTAGTAGCTGAAGTTCCAGCCACCATTCTCATGGTGGAAGAAGTCGTCGCTGCTGAAGTTGCTACAACCACTGATGTAGTCGTAGAAATGGAGGCGGAGATAGGGGAGGCCATGAAGGAGATGCTAGGAGAAGGTTGTGGTGAGAGCTCCGACCACCGCGCCAGTAAGGAGGTTGTCGAGGACATTCCTTCCTGTCCTCAAGGCGGTGCTACAATCGCAAAGTCAGAGGAAGAGGAATACTTTAACTTCTACTCTGATTTCTTTGGCCCTGCCTCTATCGTAGGATCTTCCGCCTACAGATCTCGTGACCAAGTTCCTCACCCCAACAGCATTCCCAACTGTGGGGAAGTTTTTGATGACGAACGTCTCGAAGGGGTTTGGTGGAGATGTGTCGAGGAGATGGATGAGCTGAAAGATCCGACGAGGATAGTCTCCATGTTCGCTCGGACGACCATGAATGTATGTATCTATCGATACCTATAAATATGGTTTTATCCTCGCTTCTTATTGTCTTTCTTTCTTGCAGAAAGCTTTGAAACAAATTACCACGGTTTGTAAGTACAACCGGCAACTTGTCAAGCTACGTCAAGAGAAAGCTGTTCTTTGCGAACAAGTAGAGAGGTGGTGAGTAACTGATACTTGTAATCATTTTATATTTCGACTACTCGTACAGTACTCGTGAGGATTGCTGTAGAAATCCTTACAACTTGGTGTTGGTCGTAGAAAAACTTACGACCAGGAGTAATCGTAGAAGAACTTACGATCACATGATAGTCGTAGAAATACTTATGACTTGATACTGGTCGTAGAAAAGCTTACGACCATGAGTGATCGTAGGAGATCTTTCGATCACGTGATAGTTGCAGAAATACTTACGACTACTTGTCTCTATATTCATATCTACTCTTAACTCTTTCAGTTAAGAGTGATGAAAAGATCTTAACTGATTCACTCGACTACGAAAAAGCCGAGACGAAAAAGCTAAGAGATGAAATAACCAACCTTCAGAAGAAGCTTCAGGAGACCAACTATGCAACCCAGCAGTTGTAGGAAAAAATAAACAATACATACTTGAAGTTATGGTTGCTTATAATCTTGATCTTCATCTTCCTAACTTCTTGTTCTTTTTCAGAAAAAGAAATTGAGACCAGGGCCCTCCAAGCCAAGGTTGAGACCCTTCAGACCGAAGTTCAAGAAAAATCCTTGGTCATCCATGAAATCGCCCGCATTGCCAAGGACAAAGATAAAAAAAATTGAGTAATTAGATTCTCAATTAGCGGGTAAGTAATCCTTTACCTGCTATTAAATTGCTTTTCCTTCTCGTAGAATCATTTTATCTAACTAACTTTACTCCTTTCGGAGCGATTAGTTGAAATAAAACAACTCCACGAGGCTTCGACTTGCACCTAGGGGGAGATGAAGTCAATGAAGGTCAATCTTCAAGACAACATTTCACTTTTGAACAATGTACTCGGTGGGATTCGTGCTGAAAAGGTCACACCCCGTGACGACACGATAGCCGCTCACACAAGTGTCATTGGGGAGCAAGTCGGTACTTTGCAAGAGTTAGTGACCACTCTAAAGACCAACTAGACCGACTCGATAAAGGAAGCGGTCAAAGGAGCTGTACTGATTCGATTCGATTGAAGCCGACTTCGACTGCACTGAAGCCAAAGCAGAACAGTTGATCGAGGGCATGTAGCCGGTAGGCGAGAAGGTTGCAGAGGAGATGCAAATAGGATCTCCTTTGTCAGAGTAGTCTGTAATAGGAACCTGTAAAGACAAGCCTTTTGTTGATGTATAAATATATGATCTTTCTTTTTTCCTGCAAATCATCTCGTAGAGTAGTTAGTAACTCATAAGATAATGAATAGAAAAAATAATTAGACCAAATATCTGTGATCCTTCCTTCCTCCTTCCTTTTTCCTGCAAATAATCTTGTAGAGTAGTTAGTAACTCGTAAGATAATGAACGGAAAAAGAAACCAAGACTAAGAATTGAAGTCATGTTTATAACTTTATCCTAGCCCCTGACTATTTGCTTAGTTTATTTGAATAAACTAAGAAAATAGTGAAAAAAAGGTTTCTGAAAACAGAGAGGTTTGTTCGACTTATAGTTTTCGATCTCGATTATCTCGCACTAGTCGAAAGAGTAGGAACAAATCGACGCTAGAAAGTTTCTTCTAGTGGGCAGGATCACGTGTAGAGAGGAAAGGCTTCAACTAGGTGATGTTACCATCTCCGACCAGATTAATCAAATTAAGAGCGACAACTTAAGTGAAACAAATATCTAGAGGACCTTAAAACTTTGTCCAATGTTTTTTAGTGCACTCGATAAGTTTGTCCTGGCAGTAAAAGTAGGAAACGGGACGACACTAGGAAGTTCCTTCTAGTGGGCAGGACCATGTGCAGAAAGGAGAAGCTTTGATTAGGTGTGTTTCTTCCTCTAACCAGTTAAAACCGACCAAGTTTACCAAAAGTAGTCGAACGAATCTCAAAAGTGCACTCTTCTTAGAGTATTTTTCAAAATGAACAAATAAACTAATGTGATAAGAGTTTGCTTGAAAACTTTTCGACCGTGTTTCTGAGCCTAAAACCTTTGTATTGGTAGCAAAAGTTAGGAACAAGGCGATACTAGGAAGCTCCTTCCAGCGGGCAGGACCACGTGCAGAGAGGAGAGACTCTGACTAGTTGTTGTGTCCTTTCTTCGACTAGTGTAAAGAAAAATTAAGCATATAAAATATGATCAAAAAATTATAAAAGCACTACTTAAAGAAAGACAATAAAAATAGAAAGAACCTGATACTTTATTATCGTGGCGGTTTGTTACACGTAAAATTTGCGTAACTGGTCGATGTTCCAAGAGTTTGAGAGAACCCAGCCATCCTCCATTGCTAGTCGTACCGATCCTGGACGCGTAACTTCGACCACAGTGTAAGGACCTTCTCACTTAGGGGAAAGCTTATTCCAATTAGACTGGGATTAGATAAGCCTCAATACCAAGTCACCTACAGCAAGGCTGCGAGGTTGGACCTTACGATCGTAGTATCTGTGCAGGGCTTGTTGGTAGACTACTGAACGGATTATAGCCTGATTTCTCTTTTCTTAGAGTAGCTAGGTTCATGTCGTCTGCTCGATGTTGCTCTTCGGGTGGGCGACGGAAGCATAACACAACTTGGTACCCAACTCGTTGCAAAATTCCTGAAATTTTGCGCTCGAAAATTGCTTGCCATTATCTGTGATGATTCGACTAGGTACCCCAAATCGAGTTATCACGCATCTCATCATGAACCTTTTAGCTGCTTCCATTGTTATCCCAGTCACAGGTTCGGCTTCTATCCATTTTGTGAACATATCAATAGCCACAAAAAGGAATTCAAATCCACCTGTAGCTCTAGGTAACGGTCCTAGGATATCGAGACCCCAGGTCGCAAAAGGCTAAGACAGAGGAATTGTTTGTAACGCCTGAGCCGGCTGGTGTATTTGCCTGCTATGAAACTTGCATTGTACACATTTTTTAACCAACTCTTTGGCATCGTAGAGGGCTGTTGGCCAATAGAAACCTTGTCGAAAGGCCTTACCAACCAGTATTTTGTAGGAAGCATGAGTCCCGCAGATACCTCCGTGTATGTCGTGAAGGAGTTTAAATCCTTTGCTTTGCGGAATGCATCGCATGAACACCCCTTGAGTGCCTCTTTTGTAAAGGACACCTTCTACCGAAGTATATATTTTGGCCTTTTGGGATAATCGATCTGTCTCGAGATCATCGTTGGGCACGGAACCCATCTAAAGATACTCGTAGATGGGTGTCATCTAGGTATCCTTGTACTCTAGAGAGGCTGTTTCAACAGGAGGTGTCTCTAGTTCTACAACTAGGGACTGTTTCTAGAGTTGCTCCAGAAAAACTCCTTTTGGTACTATGGATCGGGAAGAAGCTATACAAGCAAGTTGGTCTGTGAGGAAATTATCCTTTCGAGGGATAAATTGTACCTCAAAGCCCTGAAAATGCTTTTCTAGCTTTCGGACTTCCAATAAGTACCGAGACATAGTCGGATTAGAGCACTGGTACTCTTTTTTGACTTGATTCACAACTAGTTGAGAGTCTCCTCTCACGAGTAGTTGATGAAACGAAAGCGCTTTCGCGGCTCGTATGCCAGCTAGCAAACATTCGTACTCTGCCACGTTGTTAGTGGCCTGAAAGTTTAATTGTATGGCATACTTTAAGGTCTCTCCGATGGGAGATTCCAGGACCACCCCAGCTCCCGAGCCACTTATAGTGAGTGACCCATCAAAGTACATCGTCCACCGGTCGTGGGAATCGTATTGGGGATCTTGAACAGGTTCAGGATTTGTCCATTCGACGACAAAGTCCGCCAAGATCTGAGATTTAATGGTCGTTTGGGACACGAAATGGATGTCGAACTCCCCAAGTTCAACTAACTATTTTGTCATGGGTCCTGCTATTTTCCTATTTTGGAGGATCGCTTCCAAGGGAAACTCAGACGGCACAGCTAGTTTGTACACCTGAAAATAATACCGCAATTTCCTCGAAGACATGAGGAGGACATATAGAAGTTTTTGGACCTGAGGGTAACGCTCTTTAGGCCCGTGTAAAACTTCGCTAACGTAGTGAACTGGTCGTTGTATGTTTTCACGTTCTACGACCAGTACTGCGCTCACTACCTATGGCGTGGCAGCTAGATAAATTAAGAGTGTCTCTCCTGGTTTCGGAGAAACCAGGACAGGAGCACTCGTAAGATACCTCTTGACATCCTCAACGGCTGCGTTAGCCTCTTTTGATCACTCAAAACCCTCGTGCTTCCTTAGAAGTTTGAAAAAAGGTAGTCCTTTTTCTCCCAAGCGTGCGATGAAATGACTTAATGCCGCCATGCATCCTGTGAGTTTCTGAACCTCTTTTTTCGTGGTCGGGGGGCACATTTGCATGATGGCCTTTATCTTTTCAGGATTTGCTTCGATTCCTCATGCAGAGACTAAGAATCCAAGTAATTTTCTAAAGAGACTCCGAACACACACTTCTCGGGATTGAGTTTCAAGCAGTGTTTTCTAAGGTTGTCGAATGTTTTTTGTAGGCCTGTGATATGATTAAGCCATTTGCTGCTTTTTATGACTAGATCATCAACATAGGCTTCCAAATTTCGACCTAGTTGAGGTGAAAAAGTCGTTTGCATCAAACGCTGAAAAGAAGCTCCAGCATTCTTTAAACCAAATGGTATTTTGACATAGTAAAATATTCCAAATAGTATAATGAATGCGGTCTTTTCTTCATCTTCTCGACACATATTGATCTGGTGGTAGCCAGAGTATGCATCCAGAAAGCTTAACATTTCATAGCCAGCAGTAGAGTCAACCAACTAATCGATACGAGGTAAAGGGAAATCATCATTTGGACAAGCTTTATTAAGATCAGTGAAGTCTACGCACATACGCCATTTGCCGTTCGACTTCCTAACTATTACAGGGTTGGCCAACCACTCTGGGTGGTTGACTTCTCTTATGAAGCCTGCCTTAAGCAACTTGTCCAATTCTGACCTAATAGCACCTCGTCGATCAGGGGAAAATCTCCATAACTTTTGTTTTACGGGTATTTTATCAGGCCGTAAAGCTAGCCTGTGCTCGATCACTTCCCTGGGGACTCTGGGCATGTCGGATGGTTGCCACGCGAAGACATCTGCGTTTGCTCGGAGGAAAGTGATGAGGGCATCTTCCTATTTGGGGTCGGAAGAATCCCCGATGCGAACAGTCTTCGAGGGCTCCTCCGCGTTCAGAGGAACCTCCTTGACTTGGTCGTTCGGCTTTGGTGCAGCTTTAGGCTTCAACTTGCTAGTTGAAGGCTGACTTTCGTTTCAAGCTGGTATCAGTCCAACCATCTCGAGGGACCGATGGTCGCAGGAATGCGCCATCTTCTTGTCACAATAGATTGTGATTACTCCTTTCGGACCTGGCATCTTAAGATATTGATACCCATAGTGAGTAGCTATTAAGAATTTTGCCAAAGTTGGTTGTCCGAGTATGGCGTTATATACCGTATCGAAATCGATCACGTCAAAGGAGATCTTCTCTGTCTTGAAATTACTTGGTGAACCAAATGTTAAAGGAAGAGAAACTTGGCCAATTGGTTTGGCCGAGGACCCCGGTACAATTCCATGGAAAGAGTATCGTACTGGCCTTACCTTTGTTCTGGGAACCTGCATCTCATCCAGGGTACTCGTAAACAGTATGTTTAACGAGCTTCCACCATCAACTAATACTCGATTTACTCGACAATTATTGATGGTGGGTTCGACCACAATCAAGAATCGACCTGGTCTAGTTGAAGTGATCGTGCAGTCACCCTTCTCGAAAGAGATGGTGACTTCCGACCACTTCGGCAACTTATTGATAAGAGGAGAGTCGATTGTGTTTACGTCACGCTCGACAGCCTTAAGTTGTCGTCTTGACTCATATGCCGATGATCCCCATAGATGTGATCGATGGTGTGTTATGGATCTTGAAACGACATCTCCTCATCGTCATCCGACTCCTTCCGTCCACTTGTTTGACCTACCTGTTCAAGAGTAGGAAGCGACCCTTTACTAGAGTAATAGTCTTCGAGTTTTCGTAGAAAAACTCGGCAGTTACGAAGGTCATGCCCTTCTTTTTTGTGAAAAGGACACCACTTGGGTTTATTATTCTTCCGATCAGGGCGCTTACCATTGCCTCGATCAGGATTTTGTTTAGAGTTACGTGGCTCTTTGTCGCTTACAGCTAGGACCTCCTTAGAACCAGTAGCTAGATACTTGTGCCTCTTTTCCTTGTTCTTGGATTTCTTAGCCTTTTTGTCCTTTTTCTTACCACTTTCGCCTACCTCTTGAGGAAGATTATCTTCGCGGTCCATAGTGTTATTCCACTCGACTGCTTCAGCGGCAGTTGCATATCTATCGGCCATCTTGAAGAGTTCGGCGACGGTGGTAGGAGGATTCAAAGCGATGTCCTCTGTTATCCTTCTGTTGCAGACTCCCTGCTTGAAAGCTCTAATAACAGACGAGTCAGAAACCTCTTGAATAGAATTACGAACCTGACTAAAGCGCCTGATGAATTGACGCAGAGTCTCATGATCGTTCTGTATTATCCGGTGCAAGTTGTCCTCCTTTTGGGGCGGTTGTAGGTGCCTTATAAGTTCGCCAGCAGAAGGTCGCAGAGGTGCTACCACGAGTAGATCGACTCGAATGGCTGGTTCAACAGCCATGATCGAGTAGATCCTTCAAGCACAGTCGGAAGGTAATTCGCCATTACATGCTCTCCTCCTGCTGTTGCTCGGATAGCTGTTGTGTAGATCTGGAGGAATTCAATGGGATTTTGGGTTCCACTGAACTTCTCCATGTTCGCTGGTCAGAAACGAAGTGGCCAGCGGACTACTCGGAGGTCAGATGAAAACACCCAACATCCAGTGATAACTTCTTGATGCCTTCTTTGTAGAAAAGAAGGGTTAGCGTCACCAGGTGATCGTATTCGACGATACCCAATCACAGGTGGACATGACCTAAAGTAGGCCTCAGTCTTACGAGGAAAATACTCCTCGTATTCCGTCTGCTGTTGCAGATTTTGAACCTGGAGTGGCGAAAGATGACCTCTCCTAGCAGCTTGTCGATCCCCAGATGTTCGAAGAGCCTTTCTCAAGTCAGGGGAGCGACGTGATCGATAATCATGTTGATCTCCATGTGACGAGTTGTTCGAACGACTGGCGGAAGATGGAGTCGTGCTGCTACGACTTCCGGGTTGATGTCGACAAGAATGCTCGAGTTTTTCCATCGTGTTCCGAAGCCTTCGTGTGATCTCTTCAACGAAAAGATCGTAGCCTGGTGCTCGAGCGAGCTCTTGAGTTGGGTTCTCCAGCAAATCGTTAATGTGCTGGAGTTTCTGAGCTCCTCTAACTGATAATAAGCGCGCCTAGGGAGATTTTTCTGAGCCACTATTTTCCTCTGTCGAGTTGTCTCAGGATCACCCACATCAGACCCTTGGGTTTGTTTTAGTGGAGTGCGAGAATGTTGAGGATTTCCCGCACGTTCATCAGGGTGCTCACTTTGTTCACCAGCAGTGGTGCTGTTGCCATTGCAACGAGGGGACGTAGACTGTGCCCATCGGGGAGCATCGTCAATCCTTCTTCTGGGAGAATGATTCTTATCAGAGGGAATGACGAATACCTCCGTTGATGACTTCCACTTGCGCTTGAGGTCTCCTCGCTTGAGGAGTAGTCGAGAGACACCATCTGGCGACTTGGAATAAACCCCTTCAGGAAGAGGAACTTCGGGTTATAACCGTCTCTGTCCGTAGGTGGTTCCTGCGATGGGATGGTCAAACTTGTAGAAAAAGCATATTTGATTCCCTCCTTTGCGGAATTATCCGGAGAGAAAGAACCATCAGGTGCCGATGAAGCTCGGAATGATGGCTTCCAGAACTTGTCTCGCTAGGTCGTACTGCCTTAAGGGGACTCGAACACTTGGAGGAAAAACTCTCGTCGTATTGTGAGTCTCTCTTAGGGCAACCTGTTTGTGGTCGTGTTGACCTTTGCCCTCTCAGGAAGCTAGTCCCTCAATTGAGCATATTGTTGTTGGGAATAAGGATCCCTCCTCAACTCCGTCGGTGGTGCGGTCTCCGAGATCTGATAAAAAATCTCCAGAGGCGGCAATACCATCGGATGATTCGATACTCGGCTCGTAATCGAAACCGCATCCATGTCGACGTCTGTGTAATCGGTCAAGTCGAACTAGTTCTCCTCGTTCCACTCTCCAACCATGGAAGCATCAAAGAGAAAAGAAAGAACTGTTGACAAGAAATTACCAGAAGTACCCCACGGACGACGCCAACTGTCGGTGTTTTAGAACCAGTCTTACGTAAAGATTGTTTGATTCGGGGGGTCTCCATAGTTGATCACGTAGACAGAAAAAGATGGGGTGATTTTTATACAGGTTCGGGCCTTCTCTAGAGAGAATAATAACCCTACTCCTGTGTGTATTGTATTGGGTATCCTCGTTACAATCAGTGGAAATACTTACGCTAATACTGCTACTGATTGCCTCTCCCAAAGTTCCTCCCCATTGCTCTCTGAAAGAAGTCCATTTATAGTATGTGGAGAGGTTGTCGTTCCAAGTCAGGAGGCACCCCATTATTCTGTAATAATGGGAGTAATCACCGGAGTAGTAACCTCCCTATGTTGCATGACGGTTATCAATCAGAGATAATGGTCAGTTATCTGTAGTTATTCCAGAGAATAACTACGTATCTTGACTGCCAGATCTCACAGTTAATAGGGCCTACTAGCGAGTGGACCCGGTTATCTATGGAGAAGTCGTGGTAGAGTTGGTCGTAGAAAGACTTACGACCAAATGTAATCGTAGAAGGACTTACGATTACATGGTAATCGTAGACGGACTTACGACTATAGGAGTGATCATAGAAGAACTTACGACCACATGATTAACTTCTCCCTTACTATACTCAATAGCTGTGTGACGTCATATTTACCCATAATACACAATTACGGATAAATAATAAAATAAAGATTATTAGATCATCATCAATCTTATGCAAAAATAGCAGATCACCTGAAGGATGGGGTGTGGCACATTAAGTTCACTAGAAATTTTGGAAAAGAGGAGGTGGTTCTATGGAGAGATTTGAAAGAAGTGCTGCAAGAGGTTGACCTTTCTAGTAACCAGGATAGAATGATTTGGTGTTTAGAAAAATTAGGACACTATACTGTTAAGTCCCTTTACAGGAATGTAGCTTTTGGGGGAGTCACCGATAAGAGAATGCATGATCTTTAGGCTAGCAGGCTACCTCTTAAAATTAAAATTTTCCTTTGGCAGACTCATTTGAATAGATTACCAGCTATGGATCAACTGGTTTTGAGGAATTGGAAAGGTGATAATAAATGCTAGTTTTGTGGGGTGGTAGAGGATGCGAACCATGTTTTCTTTCAATGTATTTTGGCAAGATTTGCTTGGGCTTGTATCAAGGAGATCTTTAAGTGGGAGAGAACCCCTGAATGTTTGGATGATTTTCATATATGTTGGTTAGATAATGGGGGTGCTAACAATCATAATATATATTGGTTTATTCAGTTTTGCAGCGTTTGCTTGGACACTATGAAAAATCAAAAATAAAGAGGTCATCGAGAAGACCTTAAACGCTTGGACACTATGAAAAATCAAAAATAAAGAGGTCATCGAGAAGACCTTTCCTAAGCGTTCAACTAAAGTTATATTCCAATTTGTACGTCAGACGGTATGCACTGAAGCTGCTTTTAATTCTCGTATCGATCAGATGACAACAATGGCCATCTGACTAGCAAGCAGAAAAGTTCACATGAGATATCTGCAGCTAGCGAGGGGGCAGTGTGCAGCTTCTGCACTTTTGCAGTAAGTCAGGCCAAGGTATCCAGGTGTAAGCTGCATGTTTAGCCCCAGCCGATCTGTCCGCTCGAGACACCAGTGGGAGAAGGACGACGGAGCAGCACTGTACACGTATGCTTCTGTCGCCCTTGACTAGCCGCTTCTCCTTTTGTAACGGCACGCGACGGGCAAACCGTTCAGAGGGCGGTACAGGCCCCCTCCCTCCTATGCTCCCAAGGAATCATATACCATTTCTAGTTTCTATCAACGTGGGAAAACACCATAATTACCGAATCTGCGCCGAGCCATACTAGTATAGCTTGGTTGGCATTGTTATACGATCGATTTAGCATATACCATTTCTAGTTTCTAACTAAACTGACCAGATTGTTAACTCGTATATTCACACAGCTACAAAACGGCAATAATTTTCACCGGGTAAATTAACCCTCATTAATTTGTGTCGCAAGGCGCACATGCAGTTTTGCATACACACGGCGGCTTCTACATAACTCTAGCAAGTTCGAGGGACACTAATCATGGGAGTCGATCGCTGCAAACCATCATGAATTCTTCTGGCTGATTAATAGGATGCGAGGTCATTAATTAGCGCCACAATAATTCTGGCTGCAATGATACGAGGTTGGGCTGGGTCATGCTCATGCACATCTCATAGGCAACTAGCGCGAGCCAAGCAGGCAGGCAGGGCGCTCCCTGGCCGCGCGGCATCACGTCACGTCCGCCTCCGAACCATAATTAGTTTCTTCATGACTGGGAACGGCTGTGGCTGTGGTAGCTGCTTCATGATTGGGAACGGCTGTGGCTGTGGTAGCTGCTTGCTTCATGATTGGGAACGGCTGTGGCTGTGGTAGCTGCTTGCTTCACGATTGGGAACGGGCCACCTATGACATACACGCACGCACACACGAGCACACCAATTCGACCAGTTATGCTTGCGTTCGAGGAAAGCTAGCAGCTAGCCGGAGCTGGCTCGCAATGGCAGAGTTCAGTTTGAAACAACCCATGGGAAATCATGGAAAGCCAAACCAAAAATAAGTTTGGGAAGCTCGGTTGCTTGCTTGTCCGGTCGATCTAGCCAGTTGTTTACCCCGATGATTCCAATGATTTGATCGAGTTAAAAGCGTGGAAAGGTTGCGTCAAGCCAGTTTCATCTCTCTTCGGGTTTCTTCACGTTAGACCTATTTAGAAAAGTTGAAGAAAACCCGACACCGTGTTGTACTATCTTTCCCCCGTATACACACAAGCTGACGCTGAAGTTAGGCCAGGCATCGATCGATCTTCGGTAAGTAATTTAGCGCCCGCGATGGCCACTGCTACCGATTGAAACCTGTTGATCTGCGAAGGAGTTACAGAGGTCACACGCAACGCAAGGAACTGACGTGTTATGTCTGTACGTATGGGAAAGGGATGGGGCACATAAAGAGTGCCTAGGTGTGTGGGTGTCTACTCGGTTTGGTGCGGGCGGGGTCACCTAATCCCCGAAAGCCAGGCGCATCGGCGGCAACTCGGCTTAAGGCAGGGAACACTGTTTTGTTTTGAAAAAAAAATCGGGTGGGATGAAATCACCGAAATTTTGGGATTTCGGTTCAAAAATTTGGCGGGTTTTCAAACGGAACGAAATTTGATCGAATTTTGTCCAAATTCAAATTTAGGATGTAATTTATTCAAATTCAAATATTTCGAAATTTTTTTAAACGAATCATAAAAATTTCGGGGGGTTAGAAATCACCGAAATTACTTCGGCGAAATTATTTCCATGCTTTATGGCTAACCAACGGCTCGGCGTGGGCCGTGCGGTGCAAGCTACCGGCCGGACGCGCGCTCGCCGAGTTCGTACGCACGTACTCCTGCTAATCTCGTACCATTGATGAATCGATCGAATCGGCGGCATGTAGATGGACGCTTCTCAGCGCTGTCCGTCGCAAAAATAAATCCCATGCTATCATTGGTAACACGGCTAGCTAGCTTGTTGGTTTTCTTCTTATTCTTCATTCTCTTCCTTTTCAGCGAAAAATCTTGGGCACGTTCTTTCTAGACGTCGTTCGATCGGTTAGCATTTGCGTTTGCATTCGCTACTACTGGCTCACACAAACACACATTGCAATGCACGCAACGCGTTCCTCCTTCCTCTCTCTCTCTCTCTCTCTCTCTCTCTCTCTCTCTCTCTCCGGCCGTAGGAGCTGGCCGTTACAAAATAAAAAGGGAGGACAAGTAGGCAACTAGCGTGACCTCGCCGAGCTCTGCATGTCAAACAGCTGGGGGCAGTAGCGGCCGCGTATTGGATCTCTCTCTATAACAAACGGCCAGGAATATTGGGAAACGGGGCTTAAGCCGGACGCCTCAAGTTTGGTAAACTATAATTGGTAATTAATCGTAATTAAAATTCTTTAACGTAGTATCAAAACATAATCTTAATTAATTACCAACTGCTTAAATTAACATATTTGGCAATATGAAGCAATATAATAATCATACAACATCTTCTCAATATAATAAATAATGTATCAATGAGTTCAATCACGAAAGCATTATAACTGAAAGCATTAAAACAGTACATGTACAAACCAAACATAGCATATATTACAATCCAACAGTTGATACAAAGATTAAATTTCACAATTAATTACAATGTAAATTGCAACAATTGTTTACAACCAATCAAAGTAAATTACAAGAATTAATAAAATTACAATTCATCATCTTGCATTCAGGCTGCCAAAGCCCTCTTTGTATCATTGTCCATTGATCGCCCGTTTACCAAATCTTTTTCCCCAATCATCCAAAGCCTGTACACCTACCATTCTCCACCATTACCATTAGACAGTAACAAGCATGGTATTATTAAAGTTAGGATTGGGAGAAGGAGAAGATTGCCGTCAGATTCTTTGCGAAGGTCAATGAGGCTTCCCAACCACCCTAGGGTAGTGACACTGTTTCGCCTTTTGTGGTCCTCATCACCTGGCAATATTAGAACCAATACCCACATTTTACTAACCTACCTCAGCCAAATATCCGAAAACCGACCCAAAGCGCACCTTTGGTCGAAAGGTCCTTAAGCCACCATAGTAGAAGCATCATTTGGACCGGAGGTCCATCAACATTACCCTACCAACAGTAGAATATGAGAGCCAGAGGGATAAGAGCCAGTCATAAGTTTACCCCCCAGTCAAGACACATTCACCAAGCCATCTGAAATATCAAGCATAGAAGACCTACAAACGCCGGTCAAATACCAACCCACAGCTAGCCCCCATGAGATTCATTCCCCCTTGGTCACAACTCCCACAAACCACCGTTTCCTCACACGTCCAAAGCGCCCCAAAACATCAAGCACAATAGAGCACAGGAAGGAGATAAGGCTGGGTCCAAGCCAAGCAAAAGAAAGAGAGAGCGCATTTCATCCCCAACCAGCAGCCAGCCCCTCCCCTCAAACCGAAGGCAACCACAAGAGAGGTAAGGAGCCAGAAGGCAAGGAACAAGGAGCCAGGCGGCAAGGAACCAGAAGGTAAACGACGACCAAGCCACCTCAAGCTACCACCAGGCAGCCAGGAACAAGCAGGAAACCACAGCAAGCTCAGAGTTCTCCCCATCCTTGCTTGCAAGCACCAAGGAAGAAGAGAAGAGCACCAGCTTGAAGCCAGCGCTGCAATCCTCTTCCCCCTCCCCTCAAACCCATAAGAGGTAATACTAGCATACCTCAGATCATTCTACTACACACCTTTGGCATCACAGAAATCATGCATCTTCTAGATCTCAGCATTTCTAGCAAGAAAACACTTATAGCTAAAGCTCTCAGAGCATCTAGATGTCATCATAGAGCATGCACATGTAACCCGCAGTTCATCACATCACAGTAGCAACATCATTCAAGCTACCACCGAACACATGCATCATTTAGCTCTCAGTTTCATCCTAGAGCATATGGGGGGAAGGGTATAGAGAGAGAGGCAGGGGAGGCATACCACCGGTAGCGGACCTTGGTCACCATGCATCATCATCACCAGGACCTCACTAAAATCGATAGCAACCCTCATCCCAACATCATTCACGTTCGCATGCATATCACAATGGCAGCATCATTTAGCTCTCAGAGCATTAGGTGTCATCACAGAGCAATACAGGAGGGAGTAGATCTAGGGATTTAAGAGGGGGGGTTGTTGTACCTTAGTGAGCCAGGTCAGTCCATCTCCTACCTCCACCATGCATCAATGCACTGAAAACCAAAAGCTAACCACAAGCACCAAAAATTAGTAAGAATAAGTTAAACTTCTGAAAACCATTTATACCAGAGAAGCGAAGGTTAGCGTTAGGGGGAGTGTAGGCGCAGGAGAGGCCAGGGCTGGCGGCTGTAGGCTAGGCCGGCCAAGAGCGAGGGAAATCAGGGCCGGGCTGAACGGGTGAGTTAGGGGCACACGCGGCGGTTGGGCGCGACATTGAGTCGGAGGGGAGAAGGCGCCATGGGGAGGCGCCCTGGGTTGAGAAGGGCCGGCCAGGGGCGGCTGTGCACTGGAGGAGAGCCGCGGGGGCAGTGCTAGGACTAGAGAAGAGGAGGAGGTGAGATTTGGGGGAGAAAGCAAGGGAGGAAGAGGTGTTTGGGGGCCTTCGTGTGGATAAGGAAAGCAGGGAGAGGATAAGGAGGTAAGTAGACAGAGGAAGGGGGAATTAGGATTAGGATAGGGAGTTTAAGTCTAGGGTTAGAAAAATTAGGTTAGGTGTTGGAAAAGTCCATAAAAACGAAATAAAATATTTGAATTTTAGTAATTTTTAGTATTAGGTAATTTGGGTATCAATATAGGTTAGTAGTAAAATTAATGAATGTGACACTAGATGATTATTCAACTAAGCAAGATAAAGTACTATAAATTGTTGTTATTGAAAGATTAGTTCTCGGCTTCATCAAACCTATAAATTTAGGCAAATAACTTGACACGTTAGAAATACGGTAACCTTACTAGAATAATTAAGTTAATCAACCCCTATATTATGTAGAGAATTAATTATCGGTGTACGCGCTTAAATAAAATCAATTAGGAGTTTGTGCACAAATAAAATTTGATAGACTTAATAAAATACAAATGTGAGTAGTAGTTTATTTTCCATGCGTTAAGCCTGAGTTTCAACTACTACAACCCTAGTGCTACCGGTAGACCAGATTAACTAACTTTGGGAGTGCTAACTTAATGAGGACCAAAAAATATTGTTAAATTAAAATACACTAACAAAATGAATTGCACTAACTTATGTACGCATAATATCACCCAAAAATCAACTAAGTATTTATTTGTATATTATTATTTCGCTCCGTTACGTAATTGCAGCAGACAAACCAACGCCAACAGGAGTAGTTGATACAGAGTTCTCCACCGACGATCTTTGCTACCATTTTAAAAGGCAAGCTTATCTCTTGATCACCAACATAGTTATATTAAATGTAAACTGTACTTTGCTATATTAATATACCTATTGCATGAAAACTATACCTCAAAATCAAATCGGCTAAATGAAAGACGAAGATGATGAAAGATATGAGATGAGAGAAGATGAATATTATGGCTGGTAAAGGGGGCCATGGCAGGTGGTGATGAGAGAAGGGGTGAGACCCTTTACATATGGTTAAAATCTAAGGACTAACAAAACTTCCACCAGGATCAGAGGCCGTAAATTAAGTACTAACCATTTTTCCATTTCAGCGGGTAGAAAATGCTACCCAGTTACGTAATTTTACTCTCCACATCGAGTAAGTACTTATGTAGGATAAAGATGGCGCTATGGCGCTAAGTGGAGTGTTGGGGACTGGAGCATCGGCCCAACCAACATTACTGGAATTCGATGAGTGACGAGATCAGCACCGACGGAAAGTAATGGGTGGAGAATTTAATCACGTAACTTGAAAAACGTTCTGTATTCTGAACTTGAACCCGCATCAAAGGAAATGCAGGGGAGCCTAGCACAGAGAGTCTAGAATAGCTATGGGTAAAGTGGTACAAGCCTACGCAGTGCTATACAAAATAATGAATTTATGTCTATCTCCTGGATCGGAGCTTACGGGAACCGCTAAGGGTCTTTCCCCTATTCGAGTGACAAGTAGTCTTTTCTGAATTAAAACTTGTCACCTAATGTTTTGACGAGCTGTTTATTTTCCAGAATAGAGATGATTATAAAATGTAATAACCAACAGAGATGAGCCATCCAGTGCATCTTTTGCTATTAATGCTTGTTGAGTACATTAGTACTCAAACTTGCTAGTATTCTCCTTTTTAGATCCTATTCTGGCCGGAACTATTCCGAGTGGGACAATGGACATGTAGGTACCAAAGAGGCCGATGGAGGCAAGGGCGTGGACTGCAAGGACCAGGGCGAGGCGAGCAGCCTATTTGACGAGTGGGACGAGTAGGTGGCAGGTGGAGCTAAGCAGGCGAGCGAGGAGAACTAGTTCCTTTTGGCAAGTTGTAAATTACTACATGTATTAAAGACCATAGCTTTACGTGACTAAATGCTGGAATAAAGCACATTTTTTATCTTATTGTTCTGTTGCGTTGACTCTGATAAAGCCTACTATTCGTCGGAGCGATGTCTTACCGGACAGACAAATAGTAATTTGTATACCTAAGTGTGATTACCCTGAGTAATGACACGGGGCGTCGTACGATTGATTCAAGTAGCTAGGCCGGGCACACTTTATTAGTGCCTGAATGTGCATAAGGGTGTGCCGCAGTCTATATTCGTATGCTATACGTACCCTCACGAAAGCATTGCGCGACAAGTCAGTGTGTGTAATGATCGATCGAGAGGCCCACACACCCTTCAATTGCTAGCTCTCTTAAGCTCTCTCTCTCTCTATGCTCTCTCCCTATATATAGGAGGCTCTGCTGCCTTCAAGGTTCTCCAAGAGCCCAAGGCAGCTTAAGATTAGCTGATAGAACCTCCTCCTCTCCATTGATTGCTCAGTGCGCTCTCTCCATTGAGCAAGAGGAGAAGGAAAGCTAGGATCTAGCTTAATTAACTTGTTTCTTCAGTCTTTCGGTTGTTTGAGGAGGAGCGAGATCAAATAGAGAGAGAGATGGCTTTCTTGTCCATGGAACAGCACACTTGGGCCTTCACCTTTGGTATCTTAGGTACATACATGCATACATCCATGAATGCTGCGTTCACGTGATTTTTCTAGTCGTTTTGTTTCAATTCTTTAATTAGTCCTCTCCCATATTGTTGGAGATCCACACATATGTGACAGCATCTTCCTAGCTACTAGAGCAAAGAAGCCCTTGGAGATCAAAGTAATTAATCACACATTACGAATTAGGTTTATTTAGTTTGATCATCGATTGTCTTTTTGCTTTGCATGGTCACCTTATTAGCGCGTCTTCCTCAGACTCTTTCAAAGCTAGCGTTTCTGTCCCAAAGAAATGGAACTGCCAAAACGAAGCTTTTAGACTCTAATGAAGTGGTTACTCCAAACAAAGAAAAAGAACCATCATGCATGTTATATGTACGTTCACGAGAAACGAACACACCTGATTTTATTTTCTTTTCACCGGGCAACCTCGATTCTTTTTTTTTTTTTAGCTTCTCTTTTTGCAATGGTCGACATAACTGATCATAACGTCCTCTCTGTGCTTGAATTTGCAGGTAACATAATCTCACTAATGGTATTCCTTTCACCACTGTAAGAACCTCAACTTGCTTTACTATGTTACAGTTATCAAATATAAGCGTACATACCTCTGTGCATCCATGCATGCATCTTGTTTTTTTTGTATGTGTGTGAATATTATTTTATTCAGTCAAAAAAATATTTTATTACCTAGAGAAAAAATTAAAAATACCCCCCGAAAAAAAGTACCACACATGCCAATGAATACACGAAGGTCGGGTGGTCACCATCATCTATACTGTTCTAGAATTTTGCTACCTAAGACAACATAACACTGAAGATTATTTATTCTCACATTAATTAATTAATTAATTAATCAGTTAGGGAAAAAATTTGCACAACGTCACTTTTAGTAGAGTAATTGCGAACGTCACTGTTTGGTAGGTGTAGTATGAGTTTAACTTTAAGGGATTTTGTATTCATAAGTTGACTGAAATTTTTTTAAACATAAGTCTAATGTTTTATCAATTGGATTAATATCTAATTATATGATACATCAATTTCTACACAAATCTAATGGTCACAATAATTGATTTAAACTTAAGAAAATTTAAGATAACTTAGAAATAAGAAATCCGTAACTTTAATTACATGAACGAAACTCAAAAGTAAAATACTATCGCTCTCCGTCATTAGTTAACAAGAATATTCATGGTCTTTCTTGCATGTGTTTCGTCCATCTTAACAAATAGGAGTATAATTAACCGCGCGTACGTGCAGGCCGACGTTCTACCGCGTGTACCGGAAGAAGTCGACGGAGGGGTTCCAGTCGACGCCGTACGTGGTGACGCTCTTCAGCTGCATGCTGTGGATGTACTATGCCTTCCTCAAGACCGGCGCCGAGCTCCTCGTCACCATCGATGCCATCGGCTGCGTCATCGAGACCGTTTACATCGCCATGTACCTCGCCTACGCTCCCAAGGACGCGAGGCTCCTCACGGTGAAGCTGCTCCTGGGTCTTACCGTCGGCCTCTTCGGCCTCACCGCCCTCGTCACGCTGCTGCTGTCCAAGGGCAGCCTCCAGATCCACGTCGTCGGCTGGGTCTGCGTCGCCTCCTCGCTTAGCGTCTTCGCCGCCCCGTTTAGCATCATCGTGAGTTCACTAATTCTCCAGAGCTAGTATTCCGAATTCCTATGTTTGGTTGTATTAATCGATGGACACGTAGAAAATAAATATGGTTGGATTTTTGCAGAGGCTTGTGATCCGGACCAAGAACGTGGAGTTCATGCCCTTCTCGCTGTCCTTCTTCCTGGTGATCAGCGCGGTCATCTGGTTCTCGTACGGCCTGCTCACGAAGGACGTGTTCGTGGCGATGCCCAACGTGCTGGGTTTCTTGTTCGGCGTGGCGCAGATGGCGCTGTACATGGCGTACCGGAACAAGAAGCCCGCGGCGGTGGTGGCGCAGGAGATCAAGCTGCCGGAGCACAAGAAGGAGGTGGCCGGCGCCAAGGCCGGCGCTGCGGTCGACGTAAGGATCAGCTGCGGCGCGGAGGTGCACCCCATCAACGTGCTGCCAGCGAAGGCCGCGGTGCACGAGCAAGTGACGATTGACGAAGAAGCGACGAAGCGTACAGATGTGGACGATGGGGCCGGTGATGGTCACCGCATGGTCAGGCCGGAGCAGGTGATCAAGCCTGACATCGCCATTGTTGTCGAAGTGTAGTTTAGCTTAGTTTAGTACCAGTAGTAATTCTCATGTGAAGTTAATTTGATCTCACCAGCTGGTGGTACACGAGTACACAACACATGCAGATGCAGTGCTACTACGCCTTTTGGCTATGCATGCATGGGTGTGTGACTTCACTTGTCTGACTTGTCTAGCTAGCTGATCTGCATGCACGCAGAGATCACAGCTAGGCTGACCGAGTGCATGCCATGTGAACCTGTGAGAGATGAGAGGTTTAAAGTGAGAGAGAGGGGTGACTGCATGCAGCAGCTTTTACTACTACAAAAAAAGCTAATACTAGATGTCTCATCACAAACGGTTGATCAAAATTGTCTGTATTACATGCAATTATAGACGATTTTGGTTTAGAGACCATCTGTGTAATTGGATACGCTAAAAACCGTCTGTGAAAAGGTAATATCACAGACGGTTCATATTGAAAACCGTTTGTTAAGTATCAAATACGGTTCTAAACACGAACCGTCTGTGATAACTGAAGACTTTATAGATGGTTTTTAATTATAACCGTCTGTGATAATATCACTAAAATTCCCGGTGAGTTCTTCGTCGCCCGATGAGTCTCTTCATCGCCGATGCGTCTCTTCGTCGCATCAATACCGCTTCGGCTCCCCGATGTGTCTCTTCATCTCACACGCCGAAATTATTCCTTATTTTTATAAAAAGGATCATCCGCCATTGAAAATGATCATCATCGATCACCACTTATAACTCTACTCTTCTAAAGTAGAAATGACTCCCTCTTTTGTTTCCTTGTTGCCGGCCCTGATGGCCTACCTAGCCTACTGTATGCTCCTTGTAAGTGAGATCTTCTTTCAACTCAATCGATTCTAGTGGGGCTTGCTCTTGTGGCACACGAAGATACTTATTCAACTGAGAGACATAAAAGACATCATGCACTCCTGCTAACGACTGCGATAGCTCCAACTGATAAACAACTTCTCCACGGTGTTCCAAAATCTTGAACGGATCAACATACCTAGGGGCAAGCTTCCCTTGGTATGAAACCTTTTGACACCTCTGAGCGGGGTAACTCGAAGATAAACAAAATCCTAGGGTTCAAAGCTGAGATCGCGACGACGATTATCAGCATAGTTCTTCTGTCTGGACTGAGCTATCTTCAATCTTTCTCTGATCATGACCACTTGCTCTTCTGCTTCTAGAACAATATCTAGCCCGAATACCAAACGTTCAGCTGTTTCGACCAATTCAACGGGGTTCTGCAGGCATGACCATACAAAGCTTCAAATGGTGACATCTGCAGACTAACTTGATAACTATTGTTGTACGAAAATTATGCATACAGTAAACTTTTATCCCATCTAGTGGCATTAGCTAGCGCACAAGCTCTCAACATATCCTCTAATATTTGATTAACTCTTTCAGTCTGTCCATCCGTTGGGGATGATACGCAGTACTGAAATTCAGATGGGTACCCAACGCTTCATGCAAACTTTGCCAGAAACGAGATGTGAACTAAGATCCTCTATCTGACACTATCTTCTTGGGCACACCGTGCAAACTGACAATTCTAGCCATATACAACTCTGCCAAGCGATCTCCTGGGTATGTGGTTTTAACAGGCAAGAAATGGGCAACTTTGGTCAGACGATAGACTATTACCCAGATCGAATCATAACCTAATTGGGTCTTGGGTAATCTGGTAATGAAATCCATTCTGATCTCCTCCCACTTCCATTCTCGAATTTTTAGGGTTGTAACAAACTCGCTGGTCTCGATGTTCTACCTTTACCTTCCGACAAACATCACACAAGGCAACAAACTCTGCAACTTCTCGTTTCAAATTTGGCTACCAAAACTTATTATTAATATCCTGATACATCTTGGTACTTCCCGGGTGAATCGAATACTTTGAGTCATGGGCTTCCTTTAAGATTAACTGTATTAAACCATCAACATCTGGTACGCAAATACGACCATTTATCCACAGTATGTCTTCATCATCTCTGGTGAAATCTTTAAATTTTCCTTCTGCCATCTTTCTCTTGATGTCTGAAAACTCTGGATCTTTTGGTTGGGCTTCACGAATTTGTTTTTCTAGGGTAGACTGTACTTCCAAACTGGCCACAAAACTTTCAGAAACCACTTCTAGCTTCAGTTTCTAAAATTCTTCATAAAGTTCTGGGCAACTTTTCTTTACTTCCAAAGCATTACAGTAGCTCTTACGACTTAGAGCATCTGCAACTACATTGGCTTTTCCAAGGTGATAGTGGATTCCAAGATTATAATCCTTGATCAACTCCAACCATCTTCTCTGTCTTATGTTCAAATCTGACTGAGTGAAGATATATTTTAAGCTCTTATGATCTGTGTAGACTTCACAGCGATTACCGATGAGGTAATGAAGCCAAATCTTTAAAGCATGCACTACGGCAGCTAATTCCAAATCATGGGTAGGATAATTCTCCTCGTGCGGCCTTAATTGCCTTGACGCATAAGCGACAGCTCTTCCCTCTTGCATCAGGACGCATCATAATCCTTGACGCGAATCATCACAATAGATATCAAAATCTTTCCAAATGTCTAGCAAAATCAACATTGGGGCTGAAGTCAAACGCTTCTTCAATTCTTGAAAACTTTCTTCATAGGCTCGGGTCCAAGTGAACTTTTTCTCATTCTTCAACAATCGCGTAAGAGGCTTAGCAATCGATGAGAATCCTTCAATGAAACGGCGATAATATCCTACCATTCCTAAGAAACTGCGTATCTAAGTTACCGTCTTGGGTTGCTCCCAATGTAACATTGCTTTAACTTTACGGGGTCAACCGCTACTCCCTCAGCTGTCATTACATGACCAAGGAAATCAACTTTCTTCTTCCAAAAATCACACTTACTGAACTTGGCATACAACTGATGCTCTCTGAGTTTTTCCAAGATTATCCTTAAATGTTTGGCGTGTTCTTCCTCCGTCTTGGAGTAAACCAAAATATCATCAATGAACACGACTACAAACTTGTCCAAAAATTCCATGAATACTTTATTCATCATGTTCATGAAGTATGCAGGGGCATTAGTCAAACCAAAGGACATGACTAAGAACTCATAATGTCCATACCACGTTGAGAAAGCGGTCTTCGGTATATCCTTATGCCAAATCTTCAACTGATGGTAACTTGATCGCAGATCGATCTTTGAAAACACTCCGGCTCCTTTCATCTCATCAAACAAATCATCAATGCAGGGCAGTGGATACTTGTTCTTGATGGCAACCTCGTTGAGGGAACGGTAATCAATACACATCCTCATGATTCCATCTTTCTTCTTGACAAACAAAACTGGCGCTCCCCATGGCGATGAACTAGGTCTCACGAAACCTTTCTCAAGAAGTTCTTCTATCTGCTTCTTCATCTCTACAAATTCATCAACTGACATTCGATAAGGTATCTTTGAAATTGGTGCTGTCCCTGGCACTAGGTCGATGACAAACTCGATGTCACGGTCTGGTGGCATTCCTGGTAATTCTTCTGGAAATACATCCGGATATTCACTAACGATTGGTACATCTTCCAAAGATACGGCCTTCAGATTGTTGACTAACAGATATCCATCACGAACTGAGGTGGCTAGAAAATCTACCTTGTTTACCTTGGTATCTTCAATTGTCACAGCTCTTCAGCCACAATCTAGCACAACTTTATGCTTGGATAACCAATCCATGTCAAGAATGACATCTAAGGTTTGGGTATCTAGAACAATCAGGTTGGCTAAAAACTCAACTCCAGCTATGAGTAACTTAGCTCCTAAACAACCCACTTTAGTACTTAGCTCTGCTCCAGGCGACTGGACTAACAGAGTGTGCTTAAGACGCATAACCTCTAATTTATTCTTGGTTGCAAAAACTCCCGAAACGAACTAATGCGAAGCTCCAGAATCAAACAAAACTGATGTATGTACTGAGTTAACCAGAAACTTACCCAGTATGACGTCCGGTGCTTCATGGGCTCCTTCCAGAGTGACGTGGTTGACACGGCCTTTGACCACCGACGGCGGTGCTCCTCTGGTTTGACTGACAACTTGTGAAGCTCCTTGATTATTACCTGGCGCTGGTGTCTTGGTGGGTGTAGCTCCAAGATTGAAGCGTACTGGAGTGATTGTCCCCTTTTGTGGACACTGGTTGATAAAATGTCCTGGCTGACGGCAGTTATAATAGACTCTTGGTACATTCTGCTGATTACTCCCTGGGCTGGGGTTGACAGGTGCAGAGTTGCGGAAGTTCTGAGCAGCTGGAAGAGGTGCTGAAGTTGGTGTAGGTGCTCTGAACGAATTTTGTGGTGGGAAACGATTGAACTGTGGCGGAACTGTCCTCGTTCGCTGCTGTGACTGATGGCTTCCCTGCTGAGCCATCCGGGGCTTGCGGCTGTCCTCTAGTTCTTAGCGCTTGTCCTCTAGAATAAAAGCTTTATTGACCAATTCTTGGAAGTCAGGGAAGGTATGGGCGATCAGACTGACATGCAGTCCAGTGTTCAATCCCTTCAAAAAGCGACTCTTGTGAGCCTTATCCGTAGCGACATCCTTTGCTGCGTAGCGGGCTAGCATGGAAAACTTGTTGAGGTAGTCGGACACCGACATAGCTCCTTGCTTGAGAGCGCAGAACTCATCCTTCTTCAGATCAATAATACCTTCCGGTACATGATATTGGCGAAATGCTACAGAAAACTCTTCCCAAGTGATATTCTGTGGCGTCTCATGAGCGGCACAAAAGTTCTCCCACCATTCAGCAGCTATGCCCTCCATCTGGTGAGTAGCGTACAAAACCTTCTCATGGTCGCTGCACTGGGTGATCAACAGCTTCCTTTCAATAACCCGAAGCCAATCATATTCTTCAACTGGGGAGACGTGTCTAGAGAATGTTGGTGGACGAGTCCTCATAAACTCTGCAAGCTTAGACGGTCCATGGTTACCATGAGAAGCTGGGGCTCCATGCTGATGATTGTTGTTGTTGATCTGATTACTCATGGCTTGCATCTGATTCATCATGGTATTCATTAGTTGAGTCTGCGCTGCCAAGAAAGCTCCGAAATTTTGCAGGTCAATCGGGGTGCTTGTGGCGGAACAGCTCTGCGGCTGGTTTCTCGTTGACTTCTGGCGCTGGGGTACTGGAACCACTTGCAGCAGTCTGACGAGTCTGAACCATCTGGTGAAGCTCCATTGGTTAGATAAGGTAGCAAGCACAAGATAAGTTAAGAACTAGGCAGGGGATAGGTTAAACCCAACAAAACACAGCTCAAGAGAACTTAAATGAAATACTTTTATTAATTAAGGTTTTACCATGGCTGCAACAAATGCCTAAGGGCCTTCGCAGCTCATACTCGCACACAAAAGAAACAACGACCTGAGCACACAAAACTACTGTCTAAAGGGTGACTTGCTAAACTAAACTGGCTAAACCTGAAAAACTAAAACTAAGACAAACTACTCAAGAAAGCCTCCACAGCCACGACGGCGCTCCTGCCGGCTGTAGACTTGAAAGTGAGCCGGCATCCTGCCAAACTGATCGTGATGCCCCGGGACTAGTGCAGCAGGAACAGGCGTCCCTGGTGCAACTGGCTCAGTTGGCTCCTCTGGCTCAACTGGACCTTCCTCTGGATCTTTTTCGGGATCCTCCTCGGGGTCTTCTTCTTCCTCGTCATCTTCCCCATGGTCATGCTGGTCGTGGAGAGTCTCTTGCAGAATAGCGATCCTTTCTTCAGCTCTTTGTAGGGTCTCGTAGACATAATCCAGCTCTGTGACAACTCTCTCCAATGCTTCCTCCTGTGCTGCAACGAACTGGGCGAGGTGCACCACTGTAGCGTTGTTCTCTTCCTCCGTAGATGGGTAGCGTGCTGGCAGATCCACGGCGACAGCTCTGGGATGGTAACGGAAGACAGTGTTCTTCACTCCCGTGCGTAGATGTTGCAGATCCATAGCATAGCCAAGCGTGATGACTCCTGGATCCCCTCTAGCCAAGTGATCTTCCTCACGGAGATGTTCGAAGGTTGGCTTGCCTTGTCATTCTTCCTAGCGTAAATTGTTAAGCGACAGATCACTCCGCGGTCTTGACCATTCACAGTCCAGTTGTTACTGACGTACAATGGATGGTCGAAGCCTCCAAGCACCTGTAACAGCTTCCAAAGTTCTGCGGCATATCCTCTATAACATCCCAATTTTTTGAGTTTAAAAAAATCTTTTAATAGTTAGTAGGGAGAAAATTCACCATTTGGATTTATTTGTTTTTAAATTCAAAAGCTTAATATTGGACTTTATAATCAAAAACATTTAATGTGAATAATCCCAACATGAACATTAACCAAAACTATTTTATTTGGGTTCTTTGTGCTCAGATATATTTTCTAGATTTTTCTAGAATTTTTCTGAGTTCATTTGCTATTTTCTATTGCTTATTTGAATTTCTGGTATTTTATAAAATAGAAAACCTATTTAAAATCTCGGAAAAGCTCTTGGGCCGAAAACCAGCCCAAAACCCCCTTGGCCCACTGTCAACCCAACCCCACACGCGCGAGCCGCTCTCAGCGGCGGTGGTCCCGCGTGTCGCCTCCTCTTCTCTTCGCGCGGGCGCGTTGAACCTCGACCGTCCGATTTTCTTTGAACGGCGCGATGGCGTTGTGCCTTTCGGGGTAGCCCGAATGGCCCATTGATCGTGAGCCGTGCAATCAAGAATGGATGGTCCGATGGCGTGCTTAACGGCGACGAGGCAACCACAGCGGCGGCGCAAATCGATAGTGAAGAAGCTCGGCCGAAAACCCTAGATGAGGGAATGAGGCGGCGCTAGGGGTCGAGTGGGGCAATTGGTTGAGGGGTTTTGGAACCGGCGGCAGGGCGAACCTCGGGGACCTATTTATAGGGTAAGGGCGTGCTCAAGGTGGCGTAACGACGGCGGAGACCGAAACAACCTGAAAACGAAATCATGAAGGAATAGGAGCTAGAGACGAATTCAAAATTCAAAAAAGGATCGGAACGGGTGCGGGAAAGATAAAGTTTCTAGATGGCGGGGTCTACGCACAAAATCCGGGCGGTTTGCGCCTTTGTCGGACTGAGCTTGGAGATGCAAAAATGGCGGACGCGGGCGGAGCTGTGCGAGGACGAAGGCAGCTCGGGGACGAAAGCCTCGGGCGGGCCCACTTGGCAAAGAGCGAAGGCTAGGACGCGCGCGCGGGCACGGCTGGGCCGCTTCGCAAGCCTCGCACGCGGGAAAGGAAATTGGGCCGAGGAGATTTGGTCCAAAGCCAAATCCGAGATTTTAAATACATTTTTTATTTTAGAAAATAATGAGAATTCAAATAAGCAATAGAAAATAGCAAATGAACTCAGAAAAATTCAAGAAATATCTAGAAAATGTATATCTTAGCACATAGAATCCAAATAAAATAGTTTTGACAATTGTTCATGTTGACTTTAATCATATGAAATGATTTTGATACTGAAAGTCCTTATTAAGCTTTTAAATTTAATTCAAATAAAATCAAATGGTGACCTTTCTCCCTACTAACTATCCAAAGGATTTTTAAAGCTCAGAAAATTGGGATGTTAAAACTCAGGAATCAGATCCTGACTACTTTGCTAGACAGGTGGGTGTTGTGGTGACAGATAGTCAAGAGCTAGCAAGCTTTGGGGATGATACCTGTCAACAACATGGAGGTAAAAGTTTGTCTAATCCAAGAATGAGTTCTAGACTCAAGGATAGTGAGGAGGTGAATGTTATTAATAAAGCTAAGGAAAGAGCAAGAGTCAAGGATCTAGAAAAGGGGAAAGGTATTGCTTCTTCCTTTCCTTCTGTGAGTAATTCTTCCAATGAATCTTTATTTCGAATTGCCTCTTCTTTAGGCATTAGTTTGGGTTGTTCTTTGGACATGGTAGAGAGTAATCTAGATTTGCTACGATTGCAAGAGCAAGCTAGAGTTGATTTATTATTGGAAAGCAGAAAAAGCAAAGGACAAATGCAAGATGAAATTAATACAAATCAGGATGACCCTGATGTTGTAGTATTTCATGAAACTTTGTCTGATGAGGAGGTGGAGGTGACTGAAGGACATGATTCTAATTTCTCTTTGCTTCAGTTGGCATCTATGAGAAGGAAAAACAAGAATGGGGGGTCCCTGAGCTTTTTTTCTGTAAAACCTTCCTTAAAAGGTGGAAGGGGGATATATAAAACAAAGTTTAGAAAATGAAAGGCCTAGTTTGGAACTGTAGAGGTTTGGGTGATTCTGACAAAAAGTGGTTTCTTAGAGAAACAATTTTAGAACTGAAATTAGACTTTGCGGGTATCCAGGAAACTATGAAAAAGGATTTTCACCAAGCTGAGTTGAATTCTATTTGTGGTGCTTTAAACTTCTCTTGGATTTAGACTCCTTCTAGAGGTAGATCAGGAGGAATGTTGGTTGGAGTATCTTTGGATTCTTTTTCTGTTGTGGGTCATCAGTGTGAAGATTATTTTGTGAAAGTGACACTTCAAAATAATAGTGACAAGTTCGTGTGGGACTTGGTCATCGTGTATGGGGCTGTCCAACAAGAAGGCAAAGAGCCCTTCTTGATTCAGTTAGCTCAGCTGTTGAATTTGATTTCATTACCTATTTTTGTAGCAGGAGATTTCAATATTATTAGGAAAGCTTGTGAAAAAAATAAGCCAGGGGGTGTAGTAGGTGGAGTTTTTTTGTTCAATTCCATTATAGAAAATGTAGGTTTGTGAGAGGTGCAAATTTAGTGGTAGAAGATTTACTTGGAGTAATAACCATGAGAATCCTACTTATGAATTGCTAGACGAGTCTTGGTGAGTAATACTTGGGAACAAAAGTATCCTTTGGTGACCACCAAGACTTTACCTAAAGTGCTCTCGAGATCATGCTCCTCTCAGTTGTGGATACAGGGGAGAAGGTTTCCAAGAGTTCTCTTTTCAAATTTGAACTGGGTTGGTTTTTGAGAGATGATTTGTATTTGTTAGTTCAGAAAATATGGGAGCTACCCACTGATGGGTTTTCTCCTATGGATGCTTGGAAAAACAAATTGAGAAAAATGTTAAAGATGTTAAAAGGGTGGAATAATAATGTGGAAGGTTTTTATAGCAAGCATAAAAAGGAGTTGTTAAATCAGATAGATGTGTTGGATAAAGAAGGTGAAATCAATGGGCTGGATGCTACCAAAAGAGAGTATAAGGTTGTGCTAGAAAATCAATTAAGCAGAATTTTGAAGGAGGAAGAACTCAAATGGTTTCAAAGATCTAAGGAAAAAATATTGTTAGAGGGGGATAGTAATACTAGATTTTATCATGCAAAAGCCAATGGAAGGAGGAGAAAAAAATTTCATTCATGCCTTACATCAGGATGAAGGGGTGATTGAAGGGGATGCAAATCTAATGAAAAACATTACTGCTTTCTGTAAAAGTCTTTTTGGTCAATCTGATTCTATTATGTGTAGCATTGATTTGGAAGGTATTCCACAATTGGATGAACAGGACAGAGAGCTCCTGATTCAGGACTTTACTATGGTAGAGTTACAATCTGCTATTTTTTCAATGGATTTAAATAAAGCTCCTGGTCTTGATGGGTTTCCAGCTGAATTTTATCAGAAATTTTGGCCTCTGATTCAGGCTGATCTGAAAGATATTTTAGATGGTTTTGCTTCTAGGAAAGTGAATATTGCAAGACTTAATTTTGGAGTCATTTCTTTGTTGCCAAAAGGAAATGATGCTGATAGAATTCAAAATTTTAGACCTATTTGTTTGCTGAATGTTAGCTGCAATATTTTAACTAAGGTTCTAACTAATAGATTGGCTAAGGTTATTGATAAGATCATCCTTGTGTCTCAATCTGCTTTTCTTAAGGGGAGGTATATCATGGATGGAGTGTTAATATTGCATGAATTACATAGAAGAAAGTTGTCTGGCATTTTGTTCAAAGTAGATTTTGAAAAGGCCTATGACAAAGTTAAGTGGAACTTTCTTTTTGAAACACTTTAATTGAAAGGTTTTCCATCCAAGTGGATTGATTGGATAATGCATGTGGTTAGTGGGGGTCAAGTGTGTGTTAAAGTGAATGATGATGTTGGACCTTATTTTAGAACTTTTAAAGGTCTCAGACAGGGTGATCCTTTGTCATCACTGTTGTTTGATCTTGTTGCTGACATTTTAGCTCATCTCATTAGGAAAGCTCGGGATTTGGGTTTGGTTAAAAGCCTAAATTCTCATTTATTAAATGATGGGACTACCATTTTGCAATATGCTGAAGATACCATTTTCATGATTCAGGATGATGAAGAGAGTGCCAAAAATTTGAAATTTATCCTATGTTTATTTGAGCATTTATCAGGATTAAAAATAAACTTTCACAAAAGTGAGGTTTATTGTATTGGATCAGCAGTTGTTAAACAGGAAATTTATGAGGAAATCCTTACCTGTAAAGGGGGGAATCTACCTCTTAAATATTTAGGGATCCCTGTGGATAGGAAAAGGGTGAGAAATCTGGATTGGAAACATGTTGAGGACAAGTTTGAGAATAGATTGAGGGGTTGGCAAGGTAAAATGCTCACATTAGGTGGCAGATTAGTGTTTGTCAATGCATCTTTAAGTAGTCTGCCTCTTTATATGATGTCCTTCTATAAATTACATGTGGGTGTTGGTAGAAGAATGGATAGGTTTAGGTCAAGATTTCTTTGGAATTCTAGTGTTGGTACTAAAAAATATCATCTGGTTAGTTGGCCAAAGGTATGTTTACCTAAATCTCAAGGGGGTTTTAGGAGTTCTTGATTTGAAATCTATCAATTTGGCTCTTTTAGGCAAGTGGCTGTGGAGGTTAAAAAATAGGGAGGGACTGTGGCAGGATATCATTAGGAAAAAGTATTTGAACAAGAATACCTTGACACAATCTAGTGCTAAGTTTGGAGATTCTTGCTTTTGGAAAGGTTTAATGGAGGTAAAGGATGTCTTCTTCTCTTGTTGGAAAAGGAAATTGGGTGATGGTGCTAGAACTAGGTTCTAGGAAGACTTATGGTTAGGGGATATTCCTTTTGCTGTGAAGTATGCTAGATTGTTTAATCTTATGTATAGTAAGCATGTTACAGTGGCAAGTGTTTTTTGCTAAAGGTTTGAATTCTATCAAGTTTCAAAGAACCTTATTGGGTGAAAACTTAGTCTTATGGCAGAACCTAGTAAAGGAGTGTGGTGATGTTAAGTTGAGATGTGAAAGTGATAAGTTGGTGTGGCTTTTGACGAAAGCTGGTTTGTTCTCTATTAAGTCTTTTTTTATCTTGCTTTAAGAAATCAGCATTTTCTTTTTCCTTACCATTTCATTTGGGGTTTGAAAATGCCGTTGAGGATTAAGGTCTTCTTGTGGTTAGTGCTTAAAGAGAGAATTCTGACTAAGGATAATTTTTGTCATAAAGGTTGGTTTGGGAATAAAACATGTGTTTTATGTGAAATGAATGAGAGTATCAACCATCTTTTTTTTTGTTTATCCTTTAGCAAGGTTCATTTGGAATGTTGTGGGTTGTGCGTTTGGTTTGACTTGCCGTCCTGTGGACATCCAGCAATTGATGACTAACTGGATTGGAAGGTTTGCTAGGAGGGCAAGGAAATTAATTTTGGTTGGCATAGCTGCTGTTATATAGTGTATCTGGAGAACGTGCAATACAGCTTGTTTCAACCATAAGTGGCCCTCAGAACCAGTATACGTAATTTTTGATATTTGTCGATGTATTGAGCTTTGGGCCAAAATGAAGAAGGAGGTCGATCAGGAATTGTTGGTCAAGGGTGCTAAGGTGCTGAATCAAATGGCGGAGGAGGTTTTTGGGGGCGAGAAGGAGATGGACACCCTGGATCAAGAAGCTGGAGAATAGACTTGATCACGGTGGTAGCTAACTTGGGCGTTGCTTGTTTCTTCGCTAGGATTTTGTCTGTAGTTGAATAGGTTGAAGTGCTTTGTAGCTCTCTTCGGTTGGTGTCTTGGTTACTTTGGTTGCAACCACTGTTGGGTGGTTTTCAGTTTGTACTGGATTGTTCGAGAAACTTTTGTAATGTAGTTTCTTTTAATAGAAATAGGGGTGACCTTTCCTAAAAAAAATATAGGAGAGAGATATATACGTGATCGATGTGCGTAGGTCATGCATCCAATTAAGGCGCCAACGCTAGACACGAGGATTAGTTCTACCACAGAAGAACTAGCCAATTTGGCCAAGTACTCTATTCAATGTTTGGCAAGCAAACAAGTGTTAGATTAAGAGTAAGAAGAGGCCGAAGAGCACGTGAAACCTGCTGAAAGCCTCACTTCACCTCACCCAAGTGAGGATAAAGAACTGCAGCTAGCTAATACATACGGATCCTCTATATTAGCCACGGTAATGCAGAGGAGCATAGTGATATAACAGTCCTTCTCTCCATCGTCCGATAAAAAAACAAGCAGCCTAAATTGACACTACAAATTGCTCGGTGAAACGAAGAACTGCTCTGATCTATTCGATGCAGTAGATATTTTCAATGTTTATGCAGTGCTACCATGCTACTGATGAGTACTACTCATGCGGACTGAAACATACTATTTAAACAGGAGACTCTGACCCGTAAAAAGAGTCAGTCCTCCTCACCTTTTGTCTTGGGTCTCGACTTTTCCAACCTCCGCCCCCTGAAAATCGAAATAGCTCTTGGTGAGTAGCGATTTAACTGATTCATCTATGTAAAAGAAATAGATCTAGGTACCTAAATCTGATATAATAATGATCGATCGCCACCCGACAATTATAAACGAGTCGTCTATACTAAGATACCTAGGACTTTAGCTATTTAGCATGGCAACGTGTCGGATGTTTGTGCTCTGCGAATTTATTTCAACTAAAAGAGGCCAAGTTACATATGTTGTATCGTGCAGGCTTGTCATAGGCTAGGCTAGATGAGCATAGTACTGGTACTAGCTAGCACAATACACTGTACCTGGTGGTCCTCCCAATTAGTTGGAGCGAGCGAGCCAACGGTGGAGCTTTCTCCGCCTCTCAGCCGATCCAAATAAATCAGAGTATGTGCACGTGATACTGTCATGCAACTAAACTGCGCAGGCCCACTTGCTCGACCAATTAAACCATACTTACAAACTACTGCTACACAGATGGACCACAGACTTCTAAAAAAACTACTCAACATTGTGTTGGATCGTGGAGGCGACTAGACAGGGTTGAATAAGCGTCACACAATCAACGACCTCTTTAGAGTCTTTTATCTTAAGAAGTTCAAGATTCTTTTACTCCAATAGCTATGTAGAGTTACGAAGATCAAAGAGAATCATTCAAACAGAAACAAGGCAAGAAGAAGATCAAGACTCGCCAAAATCCTTACTTGACCGGTCAGACCGGTGAACAGTAGCAGTCAAACAGTGTGAACAGTACAATCAAGGCAGAACTGAATTTCAGCACGATTTCAAAATCACAAATTGATCTAGCTTTTGATCTACAACTCCAAACTTCATGAAACTTGAAACACATCTTCCCTAGGATGCTAGAAATCTGTTCCAATCAAAAATCCTAAAGATCATTGCCAAAGTTCTGATGTCTTTCCGTTTGAGTGAATGTTACACCAAAACTAGGCCAAATATGAAAATGATGATTGAGAGGAGCTCGTAGTAGGAATCAATCTAAGATGACTGAGAATGGTTTACAACACGTCCTAGCATCCTCAATCACAGCAAAAAGCAAGCCAAAAGCCCTCAAGAGCAAAACCCCTCAAATCACCCTTTCTTCCACCAAAATCGGGCAACCTCAAGAACTTGCAATAGAAAGTACCTTGATGTATGGTATCTGGTCACCAAGAGATATATCCATCACTTACACATCCTAGGTACAAATCAATATCAAGAGGGGAGGAAGCAACACCAAAAACCAAGCCAAATCAATAAATCAATACTTAAGCATATGAGATGATCGACTTGCACGAATTTGGAGATTTGATTTATTCCTAGAGATGAATGTTTACGGTCACTCCCTTGGGAGGACAAGGCCACTAGGACAGCATACACACAAGTGCTCTCATATCTCTCAATACATCTCTCAAACCCTAACCTCATCTGTCGTAGCAAAGAGGGCTAGATAGTAGAAAAAGGGAGCCCTGGTAACTACGAGAGGGACCATGGGATCCTTGAAGGAGGGGGCGATTGTTAAGAAAAGTAAATATGTATTAATTATTTCAAAAAAGGTCATGCTTATTACATGGGGGAGGCAGCTATTTATAGCCTTCCAACAGGGTACGTGAGATTACAGATCTACCCCTAAAAAGGTCCTACACACATAGGGGTTGCAGGGGCTTTTCCTTCCGCTAGGTGTAGCCTTCGGCTCACGGTGGACTTCTCTGGTCTTGGTCCATCTGGTTAGTATGCTTCGTCCACCGGCGCTCTCCTCCCTTCGCAACGTGCAGGGTGCCCCTAGGCCGAGGGGCCCTGAACACCCTTCGGCGCCCCTGAGGTGACCCCGGGGACTCACAACTCCTGGGTCCATGGTGCTTCGGCGGTCCTTCGGGAGCCTCTGTACCACCTCCGAAACCTCCAGTTCGCTGGCCCACGTGGGCCTCCTAGTGGCCTTCGCGTGGGCTTTGGGGCCCCTCTAGAGTACTTGGTACCCCACGGGGGCCCTGGGCCATGGCTCTAGCTCCTAGCCTCCGAGAGGGGGGCCTCGCGGCCTTTGCCGGGTCATTGGAGTGACTTTGTTGTGAGCTCTCCTGGGGTCATTCCCGGCTGGGTGAGGTGCGGAGTGCCCATAGAGCTTTGAGTAGCTGTTCGGGCCTAAGCCATTGGGCATGCCAACTAGGCACTTCGTTAGTCCCTCTAGCATGCTGCCATTGGCTCGCTCGACCGCCTCGTTGGACTCTGGATGTCCTACCGATGCGAAGCATATCTTTGTTCCTAGGCCTTCGCAGAATGTTTTGAAGCGCGTGGAGTCGAACTAGGTGCCGTTGTCGGTGACGATGCTGGTTGGCACCCCGCATCTGCAGATGATGTTTTTCCATATGAACCGCTGGGCTACCGCAGCGGTGTTTTTTGGTACAGGCTCCACCTCTATCTATCTTGAGAAGTATTCAATGGAAAAAAGGTGAAGTGAAGGTTGCCCTTTGCCGCGAGAAAAGGGACAAGGATGCCGAGGTCGTACTGCGCGCAGGGCTAGACCAGGGGTAGGGGCTGTAGTGGGACCGCCGGTGCCTTTGCACTACGATCGGCCCATTGGCTGCCCTAGCAGTGCTGGACGAGATCTTGTGCGTCTCGTAATGCTGTTGACCAGTACAGGTGTGGGGACCCCGGTAATTATCTCCATAAGACCGAGATTAGACAAGGTCTTAGGGACATAATCATGGGTCTCCGGTAAATGAATTCCAATTTAACTCTATCCAAGTGAGAGGCTTAGCCGAATACTAGAGCCTCAACGATCATGCGCGCTGCTCCTTTGCGGCGCTACATGATTGTCGATTCTCTTCGATCCAAGCACTACACTCAGTGAGTTAAATGAATTATCAACAACGGGTATGACTTATATTGGCTCCCAAGATCAATGACCAATATACTCATACCTCATCCAACGTTGATTACATCCATACAACGCATACAACAAGAGATTAAACGACATCGCACAATAGTTAAGGTCTACTGACTTATTACAAACCACGACCGGCCAAATTCAAGTAAAGTACCAAGTAGCATGCGAAGTAAATAGATAAAGCAAAAGGCCGCAGTGGTATGCCCATCACCCATCGGCAACCGACTGGGGGTTAAATGGTAGCACACTACTCATTAGTGTCACCCAAATCAACACTAGCGAGATCGTCATACTCATAATCTTCCTCACCTGAAAAGGCCAGCAAACATCTGGCTGAGTACAAGTGTACTCGCAAGTCTTACACAAATAAAAATAGTTATGCATAAGGGTCATTCAAAGGATGGCTCATATTGGTTTAGTTTTGCGAAAAAGACGCAACAGTTAACATCCTACACATACTAGTTTTTCATGTGCCCATTTAAAATCAGATTTGAAGTAGAAGTAAAACATGTAGTAAAACATTTCAGTAATAAACAATTGAATCATACAAAGACCAAAGTGGCAGCCCACTTTGATGTACTAAACACATGAACATCCCGTTCATGACGAATACCAAGTTCAACCACAATTTTAATTAAAAGTCTAACAATAAGCAGCCACAAATTTCAAGCGGTCGTCCATAACCGTGGACACGGCTATTCGAATAGATTAATACCCTGCAGGGGTGTACTACTTTACCCACACGACTTGATTAGCCCGTAAGCCTCTAGAGGCCTTTGAAATAGCACACTTCCTATGGTATGCCGGCCGGGTAAATCAAGATACAGTCATTTTCAACAAGAAAGCCCTATTGAGCTAAGTCCCCCTTGTGAGATGGTTCCTTGCCTAGTACAAGCGTCCGATAGCACTTGCTAGGGGCTCACAAGTTATATTGGAAATACCTGATGCAATCAAAACAAAAGAATTGGTGCTCCTTGCACACTATAAAGGATTACATCGGCTCCTCAAAGAACATAGGATTTCACAGTCGCTATGCCCCTTACACCACCAAGAACTTAACACAATAAAACCTCCCCTACTTAACCATACGGCTCCCAACCCGCGTGTGGCAAAGACGAGTGTTGCTTGAACGAGAGGTACCCAAAGTTCGGTCCTCAATTGTCGCATAAGTCCTTCCACTTACCCAATGCTCGTGCACAAAGCACCATCACCGACCAACACTTGTCCGGACCAAATCTCATTTAAAAATGACAAAGTTTAACTCATAAAACAGCTACAAGGATCTGAAGTAAAAACATAAAGTAAGAGTTGTGTGTATCCCAAAACCCATGGGTTATTCCCGACGATGGAACTCACTGTATCTAGACTTGCATGGCTAAGCAATTCTACAACCCATAATTCACACATCCTATCTTAAGCATGTAGGAGTTGGCATAATTCAAGATTAACCTCAAGCATAGGACATATCTAAACTACACATCACAAAAATATTGACATAATCAAAATAGCATGCAAGCAATTATCATTGCACTATCTTAACCAAAGCGGGATCAAATATGATGCAAAAGAAAGTTCAAATGATGCTTGCCTTGCTGGTACAGTAGCTGCTCACTCTGTAGCGTAAGTGTCGATATCAATATGCACGGATCTATATAATTATAACATCAAATAAATCTGAGAAAACAACTCAAAACCAAAATGCTCAAAAATGCATGATTTTTCTACAGTAGTTAGATCATGATTTTAAATGATTTCTGGTGAAAGAATTATTTCATTTTGATTTAGTATATGAAAGTTATAATGGTTTGAATTTCAGATTTCAATAAGCCGTCATTATGTAATTTAATTATGAAGTGAAATTTTGTAGAACAGTGGCGAGTGCATGGATTACATAGATAATTAGGCAATATTATTATAAGTTAAAAACAGTTGAGTTTGTCCTTTTTGGAGTTATTATGATTTAGTTATGTATTTTCAAAGTTATCAGCCTTTTATAGTATAACAATAATAGAGTTAAAGATTATATCCTCCCAAATATAGTTTCTGTGATAGAGGTAATGTGGAGACTATTTTTAGAATTAAGTTCACTGAAAATGAAAATTATCAAAAGTGGTCTCACTGTTTTTGGAGTTTCCAATGTTTACTTATGTATTTTTAAAGATTTCAGTCCATTTTCCTATTGTAAAGATAATGATTTTAATGAATTAATTTCCAATAAAAGCCCTCTGCTACAGAGACATGTATGAAACCAATTTTGATAGGAAGTCCATTAAGAATGTAAATTTTCAGAAGTGGTTCCATTCAATTTGGAGTTGAAATGAATTTGATATGCAATTTAGAACTTAATACCATTTTTCAGTTTATAAATAAACAGATTTCGAAATTACTAAAAGAACTACTACTTTTCTCACCGAGACGTGTGCTAGCCACGGTCAAAGACAAGCGGGGCCCGAGGAACAGTGTGTTCTCTAATTTAACTCAGATTTAAAGTACGAGAGCTGACAGGTGGGGTCTCCTGTCAGCCACTCGGTCTATTGGACTAGGTCCACTGACGCGTACGCTTGGTGCACGGGGTTTAAGGGCTAGGCCCACCCGTCAGTCTCTGTGGCTTTAAAATCAGTGTGCTGGATTTCTGTGCAAGGTCCCACTTGTAAGCGACACATTAGGACGGCTAAGACAGTATTTAATAGCTAATGATTGGGTTAACGCGGCAAATGACTAAGCTACAGTGATGGTCGAGTGCGGCGACGGCAATCCAGGCCGCCGCTTGCTTGCCGGCGGCTCACCGGCGCTACTGGCGCTCACGGCGAGCCCGCCACTTGTCGACAGCTCCGCAATAGTCTTGTGCATCATAAGTATGTGGTCTCGTCGGTACCGAGCCGCCATGCACCGCGGCTAGCCGGAGATGATCGGAGGTGACTCTTACGGCAAAAGTGCCAATGAGTGATGTATAGCTCCGCATGACAACCAAGCGTGTGCCAGGCCCTAGGGACTAAGTGGAAGTTACGTGAGCTAGATGGAAGCTCGGGAAGCTTGGAGATGGTCGAGCGTGACGGCGCCGGAGAAGACAAGTGCGGCAAAGGGCTTCACGTGGAGAGGATGCCGAAGCCAAAAGGAGGTGGCGAGAGCTAGGTATAGCTCAAAGATCCACAGAGGATACTCTAGGAGCAAGGAATCAAGAGGAGCTTACTGAACGAGGTAGGAGATGAAGGGTTAGTGCTATGGCGAAAAGATCAAATCTTCCAATACACGCACACCGCCGTGCAATGTCCAAATAGAGTTAGGGGTTTTGATTAGAAAGGTCAAGCATGCACGTGACGCCGGTGGAGTGAGGATAATTACCTCTCGGACACGAAGAAGACACGAGGTGTCCTTGGAGCGTGCTCGTACCGAGCCAGAGCACGACGATGGGGCGGATGCTACAAGCAAAGCAAGAGTTCGCTTGAGCAAAATGGAAATGCCAACGAACATGGAACGGAGGAGCACCACCCGGTGGAAGCTACCCAAGTAGAAACCGAGAAAGCCTCCTCTCCTCTGTCAACCGAGGAGAAGTGAGGTCCAACGAAGGGCATAGGGAGTCTTATTCCAGAAGAAGACGGCAACGGCAGCGGCGTTAGGTGGAGAAGCTCTCGGGTTAATCAACGGCGGCGGTGGTGTGACGGCGCCGACGAGGTGCTCGTATGCGTCGCGACCGCGTGGCACAGGATGCCCGAGAGGCGCCAGGTCGAGGTCGGAGGAGCCGACAGTGGGCCTAGGCGGTCGCCGATACATGGCGCGCGCGGTGCGTAGCAAAGTGGATTAGCGCCGCCGTTGGATCTCGAAAGGACGGATCGATTTGAGAGGGTGTTCGGACAGTCAACGAGGATGCGCGATCGGACCGTTGGATGATGATCTAACGGCCGCATGCGACGGTGCGCTTAGGTGGTTCGGTCGAGTCGGCTCGCGAAGTCGGACTCAAGCCCGAGGAACGAGAGCTAGTGGTTTGGGTCCGAGTTTGACCGAGATTTAAATGGTTTGCCTATTTTGACTGAGGCTTAGAAATAGAAATAAATTTTGAAAAATGATGAAATAATTTGTGGGGGTTCCTGGGAGTATATAGTTCCCATAAAAATTATAAAACCCTATTGTTCATAATAGAGTTTGTGATATTTAAATTCAAACATGTTATATGTCTATGAATGTTGTTTGAATTTTAATGAGGTTCAAACTAGTCCCAAAAATTTGGGAAAAATTATATTAATTCCTGATAATTAATGTAGTATTTAAATAAATTGATTTCAGATGATGATCACAACTTTTTATCACTGATTTGAATTGAAATGTGAATTTTGATGTGTATGTTCACCTCAAATTAGATTTTCCAAGTACAATATATTATGGAAATGTTTGAAATCAATAATGCATGCTAATGAAATACATATTAATCCATTTTAATTGTTGGGGCTGTGACAAAACTCCCCCCTTACAAAAGATCTCGACCCGAGATCTGGGTGGAGAAGAATTAGAAAGTTTTCATTAGAAGTTATAATTTATGTTGTCTTGATTTCCTTCAAAGATAGAGTTGACAGGTTATAATTTACATTAATATGTTTTACCTTTCCTTTCTTGATACGAAGGCACTTCATGCAGAGAAGAGTTCTGGATATGCTGCTCGCATCCGGTCTTCACGTTCCCAAGTTGCTTCATCTTCCGTGTGGTTGCTCCATTGGACCTTGACGAACTTGATGTCACGATTCCTCGTCTTGCGCTCGGTTTCTTCGAGGATACGAATCGGGCTCTCTCGATAAGATAGATCGGGTTGCAAGTCGAGTTTGTCCAACTCCGGTTGCTTCCGCTGGGACTCAAGACATTTCTTGAGTTGTGAGACATGGAAGACGCCATGTACGTCGAAAGTGATGGTGGCAACTCAAGCGTAGGCCACCGATCCCAACTTAGCTAGAATACGGAAAGGTCCAATATAGCGGGGTGCTAATTTACCTTTGATTTGGAAGCGACGTACTCCTTTCATAGGAGAGACTTTAAGATATACATGATCGTCCACTTCGAAACACAACTCGCGACGACGACGATCGGCATACGACTTCTGACGTGATTGAGTCGTCCTAAGCCGTTCGCGAATGACACGAACTTGTTCTTCAGCATCTTCCACCAAGGTTGGGCCATAGAATGGCCTCTCCCCGGCTTCGGACCAGTTCAACGGTGTTCTACAAGCTCTCTCATATAATGCTTCGAAGGGTGACATTTGAATGCTCGATTGGAAACTATTGTTGTAGGAGAACTCCGCAAACGGTAAACATTTTTCCCAACTATCGCTGTAGGACAGTACGCAAGCCCGGAGAAGGTCTTCCAAAACTTGGTTTACCCTCTCAGTTTGTCCATCCGTTTGCGGGTGGTAAGCAAAGCTAAAAGATAGACTGGTCCCCATCGCTTTATGTAAGCATTCCCAGAAATAGGATGTGAATTGAGGGCCTCTATCAGAAACTATCACCTTTGGAACACCGTGGAGACAAACAATTCTTGCAATGTAAAGCTCCGCTAACTTGTCCCCACGGTAGATGGTCTTGACAGGAATGAAGTGAGCAACTTTCGTCAAACGGTCTACAATTACCCATATAGAATCAAATCCAGCTTTAGTTCTAGGAAGGCCGGTGATAAAATCCATGCCAACTTCTTCCCATTTCCACGGGAATGGACGGGGATCTAGAGTACCGGTGGCTTCAAATGCTCACCTTAACTCTTTGACATAGATCGCTTTCGGCCACATATCGTGCAACGTGTCGCTTCATTCGGCTCCACCACGTTTCTTTTTCAAATCTTGATACATTTTCGTACTCCCTGGTGGATAGAGAATTTTGAGTTATGAGCCTCCTTGAGAATCAATTCTCTCAAGTGGCGATCAAATGGTACCACCATACGGTTTCCAAACCATAGAGTACCTTGTGCATCTTGCTTAAAACATTTAGCCTTGCCTTGTTTCATTAGTTCTAAAATTTGAGCCACTTCGCATCGGTTTTCTGGCTTCCTAATCTGGTCCTCAAGTGTGCAAGTCACACCGAGGGCTGCAAGCGAACCTTCTTCAACTATCTCCGGTGTAGGCCTTGCAATGCGGCACATAAGCTGCGAGAAAAGGAGTTCGACAAACAAGCTGAACCGAGATTTTCTACTCAATGCGTCGGCCACGACATTAGCCTTCCCGGATGATAATGGAGTCTCATATCATAATCTTTAATCAACTCAAGCCATCTTCTTTGTCTCAAGTTCAGTCGGCTTGGGTGAAAATATATTTAAGGCTCTTATGGTGGTGTAGATCTCGCAACGACACCGATGAGGTAATGTCACCAAATCTTCAAGGTATGAACTACACCGCGAGCTCTAGGTCGTGGTGCGGGATAATTGGTCTCATGGGGCCTCAATTGCCTTGACGCGTAGGCCACCACTCGGCCGTCTTGCATAAGCACACAACCGAGCCCATGGCGAGATGCATCACAGTAGATATCAAAGCTCTTGTGAATGTCTGGCAGAACAAACATGGGAGCTTCTGTCAGGCATCCTTTCAAGGTTTGGAAGCTTTGCTCGCATTCTGCTGTCCACTCAAATTTCTTTTCTTTCTTTACAAGTTGGGTCATAGGCTTCGCGATTTTTGAGAAATTCTTGATGAACTTACGGTAGTATCCCGCAAGTCCAAGAAAACTACGAATATCAGTGACACTCTTGGGTTGCTTCCACTCAAGGACATCTTGCACCTTACTAGGATCAACAGCGACACCGTCCTTAGATAGGATATGACCCAAGAAACTAACCTCTCGAAGCCAAAACTCACATTTGCTGAATTTGGCGTACAGCTGATGGTGGCGAAGCTTTTCTAACACAAGTCTCAAATGTTGCTCGTGCTCAAGATCAGACTTAGAGTAGATAAGGATATCATCAATGAAAACCACTACAAACCGATCCAAGTATTCCATGAACACCGAATTCATGAGGTTCATGAAATAGGCTGGGGCATTGGTCAAACCAAATGACATGACCGTGTACTCATACAACCGTAACGCAGTAGAGAAGGCGGTCTTTGGAATGTCCTCGGTTCTAACTTTAACTGATGGTAGCCTAACCTCAAGTCAATTTTGGAGAACACCTGAGCTCCACTAAGCTGGTCAAATAGGTCATCGATCCGCGGGAGCGGATACTTGTTCTTGATGGTGACCTCATTCAACGGACGGTAGTCAACACACATCCGTAGACTCTTGTCTTTCTTCTTGACAAAGAGAGCGGGCATCCCAAGGCGAGGAGCTAGGCACGATGAAACCCTTATCTTGCAACTCCTTAAGTTGTTCTTTCAATTCACTAGCTCATTGGGTGGCATCCGACACGCCTTTTGAGATGGGCGCGGTACCGGGTGCAAGTTCAATGACAAACTCTACCTCTCGATCAGGGGGCATGCCTGGAAGTTCTTCAGGGAACACATCAGGATACTCACTCACTATTGGTACCTCCTCTAGTGCGAGAGAGGTACTCGCCTCTAGAGCATATAGGTGAGAACTACCCACCAAAGGTGCAAAGACGACCTGGATGCCGTCCTCGCTAGTCACTGAGATAGACCGCTGGGCACAATCAATCTTCCCCTGATTCTTAGATAACCAATCCATCCCTAAGATAACATCAATGCCCACAGAACTTATCACTATTAAGTTTGCTGAAAAGTTAACATTTTGTATTTCAATTTTTACGTCCTTACAGACTTGATCGGCGTAGAAAACCGACCCTGGGGACTGAATATGATAAGGTGGGTGTAGTGTATGTATCTTAAATTGGTTAATTTCAGCATACTCGTTTTTAATAAATGAATGAGATGCTCCAGAATCAAATAAAACTGATGCAGGACATGAATTAACAAGTAGTGTACCTAGCACGACGTCAGGTGCGTCGGTCGCCTCCTCTGCTGAGACGTGGTTGACGCGACCACGTGCATGCTGGGGTGGAGTAGGTGCTACTCTCTGTGGTGGTGGCGGTGGCCTCGCTGGAGCTGGGGCTGGTGGTGCTGGAGCAGAGTACGTCCGGCATCCTCGCTCGCGAGGCATCATGAAGTATAGTGGCCTCGACGCCACAGTGGAAACAAGTAACGCCGAGCTTGTATGCCCCTTGATCTGTGGTCTCTCGCCCCTTGTGTCGCTTTGAGCCTTTGGTGGAGAAGGTCGTGGAGGTGCCACAGGAGACCTCGATGGTGCTGAAGCTGGGGCACGAGGTGCCTGAGGTAGTCCTGGGCGTGGCCTGGGAAAACTGCCACTCGCCACTGCCGTCTGTAAGGCCTTCCTCCTCTTCCTCGACTCATCCACCGTCATGCTCTCATGCTCCACCACGACGCTTTGTTGACCATATGCCGAAACTCACGAAATCATGTGCGGCTAAAACAAGCCGCAACTCCTCTAATAGTCCATGGAAGAACTCGTTCGCGACGAGCGCTGTCGAGACGCCGTCCGAGCATACCGCCAAGTAGTTGAAATCATGCAGTACTCGTGATCGTCTCCGCCCTCGCTCAAGGCAAGGAACTGCCGCCGCTTGATAAGCGGCACTCTCCCAGATATGGGCCTCTCTAACGCGTCCTCGACTCGTCCCAAGTCGGGACGTGACGGCCGGCTGCATGGCGGAATAACTATCCCACCACGCGCACGCCGCACCGCCAACCGATAGCCGGCAAACAAGACTCTCTCAACTCCGGTACAACTGCGCAATGTTCACTTTCTTTCTATGTTGTGCGGCGGTCCTCCGCCTCCATCGGTCCTGCCGCCCGCAAACGTCGGAGGGTTGGTCCGTGAAACTCGGCGAGACCCGGGCCTTCGGTGTGGGCAGCTCCTCTGCGGAACAGGAGCTAGGGGCGGTGTTACGTCACGATCGCCTCAAGCATCCGTGTCCGATCCATCCGGTTGCGCTCAATCATCATCATAAACTCGACCATGGATAGCGGCGGAGGAGCACCTCCTCAGCGGTCCACCTCTTTGGGACGGCGGCCGAGAGGCTCTCCATGCTCGAGCGGGCCTTGGGATGACCGTCCCGATCGTAGAAATCGCTCAAGGGTGCTAGATGGGGTGCCCTAGATGGGGATGGGGAGCCTCTGCCGCGCAGGGCTCCTGATCGCGTAGTCGGTCCTGTCATCCTGTATTGGACAAGGATGGTTAGTAAGTAAGACAAAAGCCATTACTTGGCCATACATGCACAATCAATATTACAAAGCAAGAAAATTGTAACATCGAATAGAACACCAAACGTTAAGCAACATAAACCAAATCGATACACTCCGTACATAAGCGCCTGCAGGCTTAAGATTACAATTGAAATAGTAGTGTTTTCAAATAAAACATAACAGTTCGACATCTACTACCCTATTACATAAACCTAAGGATACAAGCTCAAACATAGAGCTCCCTGCCCTAATAGCCTAGATATTATTCCGGTCAAAGTTCACCGGAAAGTCATCGAGCAGGTGGTATCCAGGGGATCCTGTGTCTTCTGGGTCTCCCGGGTTGGTGAGGCGTAAGGGGGATCCTACGCCAGTGATATGGCCTCCTACTGCCGGAAGACGATAGTCCGGAGGCGCAGAATGTACGGTGAAACCTCATTAGCGCCATACAAAGACATCCGGACGAATTAGCCTCATGTCATGCATAAGCTGCAAATGCTCCTGAGCTATAATGAGACGACGACGCGTCTCCCATAACTCATGCATTATGCAGCGATGCATTTGGTCCATTACGTGAACCAATCTCGCCAATCGCACGACTTGGGGTCCTCCCAAACCGGATCCTAGCAAACGAAGTTCACGTCCCTAGCGGCGTGCGCGCATCGGAGAAAGTGATCATATGAAATTTGGGCTACCTCTGTCAGTCGTAGCGAAGACGACTCATGGCCACCAAAGCCACTTCTTGTAACGCCATGGCCTCGTATACCGCTACCGAAGCGATAAGGTATGCTCCCGTGACTTGTCTAGCAACGATATCTATCATCGCCATAAATTCCTCCATTCGTGTCCTCGATCACGGTAGATGGAATAAGTGGGCTGATATGTGAAGTTCTCCTCCACATCATGTCTCGTAGCAGCGCGGGTATCCATCCACTCCTTCAGCTTGAGTTTCCCGGACAAGGTACTGAGGGTTCATCTAAAGGCAAGAAGGCAAGGTAAGTTAGTTTCATAAACCAAAACAGGATCAGGAGAGAAAAGATACTAAGATGGATAAGGAATAAAAGATATTCTTAACTTAAACTTTCTAAAAGTATTTTTATAATTTCAAAATATTTTGACTCCAGAGGGCTTACTAATTCTAACGCCAGTGCTACCTCTATCCTACAGTCAGTATGGCTCTGATACCAACGCTGTGGGGACCCCGGTAATTATCTCCATAAGACCGAGATTAGACAAGGTCTTAGGGACATAATCACGGGTCTCCGGTAAATGAATTCCAATTTAACTCTATCCAAGTGAGAGGCTTAGCCGAATACTAGAGCCTCAACGATCATGCGCTACTGCTCCTCGCTGCGGCGCTACATGATTGTCGATTCTCTTCGATCCGGCACTACACTCGATGAGTTAAATGGGAATTATCAACAACGGGTATGACTTATATTGGCTCCCAAGATCAACGACCAATATACTCATACCCTCATCCAACGTTGATTACATCCATACAACGCATACAACAAGAGATTAAAACGACATACTGCATAATAGTTAAGGTCTACAGCTTATTACAAACGGCCGACCGGCCAAATTCAAGTAAAGTACCAAGTAGCAATGAAGTAAATAGATAAAGCAAAGGCCAGCAGATGGTATGCCCATCACCCATCGGCAACCGATGGGGTTAAATGGTAGCACACTACTCATTAGTGTCACCCAAATCAACACTAGCGAGATCGTCATACTCATAATCTTCCTCACCTGAAAAGGCCAGCAAACATCTGGCTGAGTACAAGTGTACTCGCAAGTCTTACACAAATAAAAATAGTTATGCATAAGGGTCATTCAAAGGATGGCTCATATTGGTTTAGTTTTGCGAAAAAGACGCAATAGCATTAACATCCTACACATACTAGTTTTTCATGTGCCCATTTAAAATCAGATTTGAAGTAGAAGTAAAACATGTAGTAAAGCATTTCAAGAATAAACAATTGAATCATACAAAGACCAAAGTGGCAGCCCACTTTGATGTACTAAACACATGAACATCCCGCTCATGACGAATACCAAGTTCAACCACAATTTTAATTAAAAGTCTAACAATAAGCGCCACAAATTTCAAGCGGTCGTCCATAACCGTGGACACGGCTATTCGAATAGATTAATACCTGCAGGTGTACTACTTACCCACACGACTTGATTAGCCCGTAAGCCTCTAGAGGCCTCGAAATAGCACACTTCCTATGGTATGCGGTACGGTAAATCAAGATACAGATCATTTTCAGCAAGAAAGCCCTATTGAGCTAAGTCCCCTTGTGAGATGGTTCCTTGCCTAGTACAAGCGTCCGATAGCACTTGCTAGGGGCTCACAAGTTATATTGGAAATACCGATGCAATCAAAACAAAAGAATTGGTGCTCCTTGCACACTATAAAGGATTACATCGGCCTCAAAGAATATAGGATTTCACGGTCGCTATGCCCTTACACCACCAAGGACTTAACACAATAAAACCCTCCCCTACTTAACCATACGGCTCCCAACCCGCGTGTGGCAAAGACGAGTGTTGCTTGAACAAGAGGGTACCTAAAGTTCGGTCCTCAATTGTCCGACAAGTCCTTCCACTTACCCAATGCTCGTGCACAAAGCACCATCACTAAACAACACTTGTCCGACCAAATATCATTTGAAAATGACAAAGTTTAACTCATAAAACAGCTACAAGGATCTGAAGTAAAACATACAAGAAGAGTTGTGTGTATCCCAAAACCGCAAGTTATTCCGACGATGGAACTACCAGTATCTAGACTTGCATGGCTAAGCAATTCTACAACCCATAATTCACACATCCTATCTTAAGCATATAGAGTTGGCATAATTCAAGATTAACCTCAAGCATAGGACATATCTAAACTACACATCACAAAAATATTGACATAATCAAAATAGCATGCAAGCAATTATCATTGCACTATCTTAACCAAAACTGGGATCAAATATGATGCAAAAGAAAGTTCAAATGATGCTTGCCTTGCTGGTACAGTAGCTGCTCACTCTCGGTAGCGTAAGTGTCGATATCAATATGCTCGGGATCTATATAATTATAACATCAAATAAATACCGAGAAAACAACTCAAAAACCAAAATGCTAAAAAATGCATGATTTTTCTACAGTAGTTAGATCATGATTTTAAATGATTTCTGGTGAAAGAATTATTTCATTTTGATTTAGTATATGAAAGTTATAACGGTTTGAATTTCAGATTTCAATAAGCCGTCATTTTGTAATTTAATTATGAAGTGAAATTTTGTAGAACAGTGGCGAGTGCATGGATTACATAGATAATTAGGCAATATTATTATAAGTTAAAAACAGTTGAGTTTGTCCTTTTTGGAGTTATTATGATTTAGTTATGTATTTTCAAAGTTATCAGCCTTTTATAGTATAACAATAATAGAGTTAAAGATTATATCCTCCCAAATATAGTTTCTGTGACAGAGGTAATGTGGAGACCATTTTTAGAATTAAGTTCACTGAAAATGAAAATTATCAATAGTGGTCTCACTGTTTTTGGAGTTTCCAATGTTTACTTATGTATTTTTAAAGATTTCAGTCCATTTTCCTATTGTAAAGATAATGATTTTAATGAATTAATTTCCAATAAAAGCCCTCTGCTACAGAGACATGTATGAAACCAATTTTTATAGGAAGTCCATTAAGAATGTAAATTTTTAGAAGTGGTTCCATTCAATTTGGAGTTGAAATGAATTTGATATGCAATTTAGAACTTAATACCATTTTTCAGTTTATAAATAAACAGATTTCGAAATTACTAAAAGAACTACTACTTTTTCACCGAGACGTGTGCTAGCCACGGTCAAAGACATGCGGGCCCGAGGAACAGCATGCGTTCTCTAATTTAACTCGATTTAAAGTACGAGAGTCGACAGCGGGTCCTCGTCACCACTCGGCTTCATGGACTAGGTCCATCGACGCGCACGCTTGGCGCCACGGGGTTTAAGGGCTAGGCCCACCCGTCGATCTCTGTGGCTTTAAAATCGCACTGGATTTACGTGCAAGGTCCCACTTGTGGCGACACATTAGGACGGCTAAGGCAGATTTAATAGCTAATGATTGGGTTAACGCGCAAATGACTAAGCTACGGTGATGGTTGGGTACGGCACGGCAATCGCCGCCGCCGCTTGCGGCGGCTCGCCGGGCGCTACGCGCCACGGCGAGCCCGCCACTTGTCGATTAGCTCCGCAATAGTCTTGCGATCATAAGCATGTGGTCTCGCTACCGAGCGCTGCAGTCCGCGGGCAGCCGGAGATGAACGGAGGTGACTCTTACGGCAAAGTGCCAACAGTGATGTATAGCCCGCAAATGACAACCAAGCGCAGCCTGTGCCCTAGGGACTAAGTGGAAGTTACCGAGCTAGATGGAAGCTCGGGAAGCTTGGAGATGGTCGAGCAAAGGTGGCGCGCACGAGAAGACAAGTGCGGCAAAAAGGGCTTCACGTGGAGAGGATGCCCAAGCCAAAGGAGGTAATCGAGAGCTAGGTATAGCTCAAAGATCCACAGAGGATACTCTAGGAGCAAGGAATCGAAGAGGAGCTTACCGGAACGAGGTAGGAGATGAAGGGTTCGTGCTATGGCCGAAAAGATCAAATCTTCCAATACACGCACACCTGTCGTGCAATGTCCAAATAGAGTTAGGGGTTTTGATTAGAAAGGTAAAGCATGCACGGTGACGCGGTGGAGTGAGGATAATTACCTCTCGGACACGAAGAAGACACGAGGGTGTCCTTCGGAGCGTGCTCTGGTACCGAGCTAGAGCACGACGATGGGGCAGATGCTACAAGCAAAAGCAAGAGTTCGCTTGAGCAAAAATGGAAATGCCAACGAACATGGAACGGAGGAGCACCACCCGGTGGAAGCTTACCCAAGTAGAAACCGAGAGAAAGCCTCCCTTTCCTCTGTCAACCGAGGAGAAGTGAGGTCCAACGAAGGGCATAGGGGGAGTCTTATTCCAGGAAGAAGACGGCAACGAGAGCGGCGTTAGGTGGAGAAGCTCTCGGGTTGGTCAACGGCAGCGGTGGTGTGACGGCGCCGACGGAGGTGCTCAGGGCGTCGCGGCCGCGTGGCACGGGATGCCTGAGGGCGCCAGCGGGAGGTCGTGACGGAGCCGTGCGCTTGGGCTCGGGCGGTCAGCGATACAAGGGCGCGGCGCGGTGCGTAGCAAAGTGGATTAGCGCCCGCCGTTGGATCTCGAAAGCGACGATCGATTTGAGAGGTGTTCGGACAGTCATCAGGATGCGCGATCGGACCGTTGGATGATGATCTAACGGTCGCATGCGATGGTGCGTTTAGGTGGTTGGTCAGTCGGCTCGCCGAGTCGGACTCAAGCCCGAGGAACGATGCGGCTGGTTTGGGTCCGAGTTTGATCGAGATTTAAATGGTTTGCCCTACTTTGATCGAGGCTTAGAAATAGAAATAAATTTCCAAAAATGATGAAATAATTTGTGGGGTTCCTGGAGTATATAGTTCCATAAAAATTATAAAACCCTACTGTTCATAATAGAGTTTGTGATATTTAACTTCAAACATGTTGTATGTCTATGAATGTTGTTTGAATTTTAATGAGGTTCAAACTAGTCCCAAAAATTTGGGAAAAATTATATTAATTCCTGATAATTAATGTAGTATTTAAATAAATTGATTTCAGATGATGATCACAACTTTTTATCACTGATTTGAATTGAAATGTGAATTTTGATGTGTATGTTCACCTCAAATTAGATTTTCCAAGTACAATATATTATGGAAATGTTTGAAATCAATAATGCATGCTAATGAAATACATATTAATCCATTTTAATTGTTGGGGCTGTGACAAACCTCCCCCCTTACAAAAGATCTCGACCCGAGATCTAGGTGGAGAAGAATTAGAAAGTTTTCATTAGAAGTTATAATTTATGTTGTCTTGATTTCCTTCAAAGATAGAGTTGACAGGTTATAATTTACATTAATATGTTTTACCTTTGCCTCACGACACCTGGGGGAACTCCGAGGGGTTCGTGCACCCCTCGAAGGGCCTGACGTCTGGCATTTTGAAGCCCGGAGGCCAGCGGGCTACCTCCAGTCCTACGCTCAATAGGGAGTTAGGATCCCCTCAGAGCAGCGGCACCAAGGGTGTGGTTGTAAGTGCCGAAGGAGAGTCCACCTCTCCCCAAGTGGTTTTCCCTTGCTCGAGGATCGTGAGCCAGGACGGGGCTGCGAGGACCACCCCAGCTGGCTACCAGAGACTCAGCTTTTTCCGACGGAGGTCCACTAGCTCTCGCCGGAGGGCTTTGTCGGCTTCCCAAGTTACCCCCGCCGCCCCGAGTAGGAGTGGGCTTGCCGGGTGGTTCTCAGGGAGAGATGCCTCGGTGGGCTAGGTGTCGCTTCTGAAGATGTCTCTGTGTGTGGAGTTGTTGGCTTCTTCCTCTGCGGCTTCGACGGTGACTGTTGCTGCCGTGGAGGTCCTTCTTCGTTTGGCCCTTAGGTGCTTGGAGTCCTAGCCTCTGCGGCTACTTTGGCCACCGAAACCTTGGTTGTGACCTTCTTTCGAGGGGCCATGCTAATTTTTCAGAGCTGTGCTTCGTGACTTTCCTGGCGATTCCCATGGACAGCACCAACTATTGTAGCAAAGAGGGCTAGACAGTAGAAAAAGGGACCCCGGGTAACTACGAGAGGGACCAGGAGATCCTCGAAGGAGGGGGGTGTAACATCCCCATTTTGGCTTGTGTTTCAAATGTAATAAAATGAGGGTAAATTAAAACTTTTCCTTCATCCTTTTACTTTTGAAACTTTTCTGAAATTCTTGTAAAAGAATTTTGGAAAATTAAAAATCAAAGGCCTCATTTATCAAGTCAACAACCTCCTTGGTCAAATCTTTTGTCAAACCCTTGGAAATAATTTTCCTGGTTCTAGGGTGGCTTGGTAACACCTCCAATTATTTCATAATTTTGGGAAATTATTTGAAATATTTTAGAGGCAAGTCAAACCTTGGTCAAACCTCTGTTTTAACCTTCTGGAATTTCTTGAGAAAATTCCGATTGCACCAAACCTTCTGAAATTTTATGGAAGGTTAACCCCAAGGTAAGCAAGCTCCAGTTAAAATTTCATAAATTTTGGAGTTGATATTCATGCCTCAATTAAATCCTCAAAGTTTCAGTTCAAAATCAAAACCTAATCGTTTGCACTGCTCAGTGCGAAGTCGGGCTCGGGCTCGAGCCAACCGACTCGACCGAGCCAACTAATCGTCACTTCGCGCGATCCGGCGCGCGCGCTATGGACCGTTGGATCTCAATCGGACGGCTCGCGTTAGGTATGCATTCGGACAACTCCGTTGCCTTTGATGCTCACCGTTGATTTCCACCGGACGGTGGACGCCAGCGCGCGCCGTTTCAACGCGATCGCTGATAGCCGTTGATGCGAATCGGACGGTGGCCGTCGTCGCCTTCCTCTCGCTTTCGCGCAGCGTGGCTGAGCTCGCGTCGAGAGCGCCATGGCAGGTGGTTGAGCGCGTAGCCGGGTCACCTCGCAACGGTCTCTCGCAGGTGCATTTAATGCGCCGATGCACCGCCCCGCTTAGTCGCCGTCTCAATCGCCCCGCCACTCGTGGCGACCGTGAGCGCGTGGGCATCCGAGGCTAGTTGCCGCTGCTCCGGCTTTCCTCGCCTACTTAAGCTCCCATCTTCCTCCCCGCCTTCCTTTACGCACCCGTGAGCTCTCCCTTGCACCCACCGCATTCGTGGAGCTCCCAAACGCCTGCTTTCTCCCGCCGCCATTGTTGCCGCGGAGCTTTTTTGAAGGTCGTGCTCGGTGGTTCCTCGGCTCCTCCTTGCTCTGCACTCCTCTCACCTCGGTGGTGCTTAACAACCGCTCCATTCAGGTTGCTTCAACGGAGCACCAGATTTTGATTTCCCCAAATCGCCGCGAGCATCCTTCTTCGTCTCAGCCAGCGGTGAGTGCTCCTTGTTCTAATTCCTTTCTCGGGAGCTTCTCGTGCTCTCTAGAACCCATCGTGATGGCGCGGCATGGTTGATTTTGCCCAGCCGCCTTCCTCGCGTCATCTTCCTCGGTCCGTCGCGGAGTTTCGTCGCGGAGCCGCCCGACCGCCTCGCACCTCGCGTCGGTCCGTAGCTCCTGGTAGCCCCTAGACGCCAGCACCACTTGAATGGGCCGGCGCGAGCTCTTTTGCCGCTTATCGCCGTTGTCATCTTTGCCGTGACCGCCTCTCCGTCGCGTCGCCGCTCGTCCACCACCGCCGGTGTGAGTGGTGCGGAGGGTGCGCAATGCTGCTGCGCACTGTTGCTAGCATCCTCTCGCGCCGCCGCTTTGGTCGCCGGCGATTGGTCGGCGAAGCTCTCGGTCGCGTTGTCCGGACGCGTCCGTGCAGCATCGCGACGTGGCCCAACGTCGCGCCGCCCATCCTTAGATCTGCGGTCGAGATTTCGTGTGTTCGTGCGGTGTCGTGTAGCGTTCATTGTGAGCCGCCCATCTCACGATCGACGGTCCACGATCGCCGCACGCCACAGACGCGCGTTTTCAAACGCGTCGGCGTGGTTCGATCGATCGTTGGATCAAGATCAACGGCTGGAGTGCGAAGGCATTCGCTGGTCCAATGCCATCATCATTTGGACCGTTGGATCTTGATCCAACGGTGAGCCTCGATGAGCGCTGTGTGTGTGTCTTTGTGCGCGCTGCGCGCTGCGTGGCCGTCCGATCCAGATCGACGGTCCCTATTCACCACGCCATAATAGCCTTTATGAGTTTCAAAGCTTTATTTGCAAACCGAAAAGGTATTAAACTTCAAAATACATAACTAACTCATTTTAAACCCAAATCAGTTGATTCAAATTTTGTTAGCTTTAGATTGAGTTGTACTTTAATTTAAAAATGAATAGAAGTTTAGTTCGGCTCAGAAAACAGATTTTAAAATTTGTTTAGAAATAGGTTCTACTTATTATTCTAAAATTGGCAATTAACTTGTAAATTGCATAACTAATTCTCTGAAAATCAAATTTTAGTGAAACCAATTTTGTTAGCTTCCCTAATACAGTACTAAATGATAAAATTGGTTTTAGGCATGTTACTGTGTTTAACAAGGTTTCACATGCAACTTAAATTGGTTCATTTTCATGACTTGAAAAATCATAGCTCTTTAAATATAACTCCAAATGACCTGAAATTTTATATGGGTCATCACTACACCAGTGGGTAGCCACGCTAAAAATTTCAGCTCCAAAATATTTCTAGAAAATATTTTTGCTCTGTATTAATTATGGTAGAAAATAGGTTTTTAGGAATTTCTTTTGCACCACAAATCCAAATTAGGTTTTTCCAGTTCCTATGTCTAAGTATATTCCTATTATACCTTGTGTATAATTTTAAATCGATTTGGATAATTTTTGCTTGCTCTTTTGTTTAAGTGTTGCTCGTCTTATTAGTTGTTTTCGCTCTTTTCGCTTAGGATTCGATATTTGCATGTAACCCCGAGAACGACCCTCCGCAACAATTTGAGCCACAACAAGCGGACAAGCGGTTTGATCATTTCCCATTGATCCCATTACTTTTAAAGTCTAATATTTTGTTTAACTTCTATGTATGCATTGCTATTTTGTTGTTAAATTGATTAGTTAGACCTCTAGTTGCATAATCTGTAGGTAAATGGTTATCCTCTACTACCTGAGCCTAGGTTATTTGCTGTGGTTAGAGTTCGATGGATGAACTCTTATCACTTAGTAGATTACGAATGAATATTGCTTAGCCATGCCTAGTTATCGGTAGTATTGGGCGATCATCGACTTAGTCGGTGATCTTGATCACACAACTACTTGTACTACTCCATTATGTCCAACCCTTGTGTTTTATTGATTTACAAATCAAAAACTGAAAACAAAACTATATCTTGACTTGGGCACAATGGTATGTTGATGTGATCTGTTGGGTGTGTGGATGGTGCCTAAGTCCCCAAGGACCGAAGTTACTTGTGTCACTAAGCCAAGCGCTTATTGCGTGCTAACCACACGAGGGGATATGGAACCTCTCTTGACTAAGTACTTTGGGAGGTGCTAATTATGAGCTGGTCGGTGGGTGTGTTCTTGTGTGTGTGTTTTGGAGGAGCATTAGCGCATCGGTTAGGTCATCTAATGTGTCCTTCTCCGTGGGTTATGCTCTTAATTAGCATCGCCCATTGGAAAGCGTCTTGTTAGACTTAGCCATGCCTCGCATACCAAAGGAATTGTGCTAACCGTGGTGGTGGAAAGGCGGTCTATCGTGTGGGTACATTGGTACACCTGCAGGTTAAAACTATTCGAATAGCCTCGCCCTAGGTTATGGACATGCTTGGTAAGGTCGTGCAAGAACTAGACTACAACCTTTTAAAACTTAAACTTGACATGGGTGGTATGAAGGGTACTTCATGCTATTGTTGTGGTGACTATGGGTTAGTCACTTCTAGGTTGGTGTTGTTCTCTATCTATTGTTATTATTGCCTCTCTTTATTTGAACAATAAAAGTTAATTGCAAACTTGCTTTGAATCTATTACCTTATTGCAAATGGAAACTTGCTTTATGTCAAAATAAGTCCAGAGCCTCATCCACTTAAATAAAGCTTGCATGTAGTTAATTATAGTTACGTTATCTCACACGTCGGTCTTGTGAGTACAAAAACAAGTTTTGTACTCATCCGCTTGCTTAATATTAATTGTTGCAGAGGAAGAAGGTGAGCCCCAAGGGCCTCACTTTTGTGAGTTTGTGTTCTTGTATTGTTTGGGACGATTAGCTTGGCGGTCCGGTTGGTTGCCTTGTGGGTAAAGGCACACCGATTGGCTTTTGTTTATCGCCATCTTATGGCCATTTTGCTTCAGCTGTGTATTTACTTATTTGCATGTCTTTTGGCAGTCGGCCTCTCTTTGTAATAACTCTCTTTATATTATCTATGTCTTTCAGCTTGTTGCTTTTGCTTCGCTCTATGTGTATGAATGGAATTGATGCATGATTTTGTAACGGGTGTATACTGCAGTGCGGGAAGTATACATATCTCGAGGCTTGGTTTATTTGATTTGTACCGTTAGGACCAAGTGGATGGTTAAACAGTACTTCTAATAAACCGGGTCCTCACAAAGTTGGTATCAGAGCCATTCCGACCGTAGTAACCCAAGCTTGGTCGTCCTTAGGATATTTTGAAAACCTTAATTTCAAAGTATCAAATGATTTATGAAAGCTTAAGTAAATCCTCAGATTTTATTCCTTACCTATCTTAGCTTTCTTCTCTCATCTTGCTCTAATTTGAGTTTTAAAAGTTGTTCTCCTTTCCTTCTCTCAAAAGATAGTCATTATCGTTTAAATGGGGTTTTGGGAACCAATGAGTTTGGCAAATTGAAGTGTTAGCTGTTCTTTACAAGGTTTTGAAGCTTCCGAAGTTGAAGATTTCGGCTTAGGAGCTTGGATGCAAAATCTGGACAGCGATCATTCAGTTTCCGGACAGCAAGCTCAAAGGTTTCTAAATAGGGTAGAAAACGAGAGGTTAATCAACTAAAACTTGTGGGAATAAGAGGGTAAGATGTGATACTAGTTAGCTAAGTACCTAACGCTAATTTTGTCGCCTTAACCTTGATCTTTAGTAGTGTTAGACTTGTCGAGTGTGCTGAAATTTTTATCTTCTCACCCTATTACTCGTTCATTCAATACGGGTTAATGGCATTGAGAAGTTGAGCTTGTTTTGGAGTTTCCTTGCTGTTTTGGAGCTTCTTTGAAACATTTAAAGTTTGTATGCTTGCTGTTTTGGCTTTGGTTAGGTGATATCTCATTTCCCTAGTCGTTAACTTTTCGCTTTCATCAACTTCCGCCAGCGGTGTTGCTAACCAAAGTTATTAGTAACGCCTTGTTTTCTAAACCTTTTCAAGGCATTTAAAATAAAATAGAACCATTTGGTTTTGATGAGAGTTCAAAACTTAACCTAAGTTTCCGAAAGAGTCCTAAATGACTAAAACAAACTTCAACAGATCAAATTTGGAATTTCTTTGTGTTGAGTGGGTTCTGAACTACCTGTGCCTCCCTTACGCTTTGTCTTCTCTAGAACTCTCTTTCGATGCCCCTTTCTCTGGAATATCCATACCGCGTCAACTAGGTATTACCACTATGCGGTATTACCTTCGATCAATTCGTGGTCACACCGCTTCATGAGAGAAACAAACTCTTAAGAACATAGGTTCTGGGAATCCCTTACCGCCATGTAACACCGGTGCTACCGGAGGTGTGATGGTACCGAGCCTTGCAAACTCGCGAAGACCAGCGTTTGAACCTCTTTATACCATATGAGACCTCCTTGATCTAATCCGAGCCATTCAGACCTCTTGTTGGATCAATCTTGACCGTCAAAGACTACGACATGGGGATTCATTACCATCCGAGCAAGACTAATGTTGCTGCCGGTGCAATTAGTCGAGAGGTGTTTTGCAATGCATTGTTGCTCCAGGAACTGCAGCCTACCCTCCTTGAAGACTTTTATTGTCTCAACTCGGGTGTGGTTGAGCACGGGTCTATTGCCGCCTTGGTTGTGCAACCAACCCTGGCGCATCAGATCAAGTTTGCTCAGCAGTCGGATGCTGGAGTGAACCAAATCAAGCAAAATGATAAGATCGGAACAACCAACTTCAGTTAAGTTGAGATCGATTTCGCGCAGCTCAACCAGACAGAAGGGCTACGCGGATCGTTGTCGTCACAACTTAAGTTTACTTCTGTGGCCTAAATGGCCATAGTCCATCTAAGAAGTCGGGCCGCGAGGGATGACTCAGATAGCCGATTATCAAGCCGAGGTCTCGTTCGTTAGTGGAGTAACCGGACAAATTGCTCCACCAACCGAGAATGGCCTTGGTTCCTTTAAAAGCTAGTTGCGGAGGATGACTCGCATAGCTAGTTAGCAGCCGAGATCCGTTGTTGGCGGAATTGACGGACAAATCGCTCCACCAACTAACAACAACCTTGCTCCATCAACCTTAGGATCTAGAAAGACCTCTCGACCGCCAATCCTTATTTTATCCGGACTTGGTAAGTTTCTCCGTGTCAACTAAAGTGGCACATTTTCTACAGTCGAACCAAGATTCGCACCAATCACCTAGCGGAGCTCTATGTCGCCGAGGATCGTGAGCTTGCATGGGGTGTCGAAGACGATCGTTTCGATTGTGGCTCCATCTTCACTTCGATGGGCTCGCATAGCTTGCAAGAGGCTATGGAACTCGCCTTTCAAAGATAAAGATATCACCCCCAAACAGTTGGTCGGACCGAGAGGGTCAACTAAGTTTTGGAGGACATGCTGCGAGCTTGTGTCCTTTCCTATGGGAAGCATTGGGAGAAGTGCTTGCCTTCGCCGAAGTTTTCTTACAACAACGGCTTTCAAGCCGCCTCGGCATGGCACCATTTGAGGCCTTATACGGGAGAAAGTGTAGAACCCGTTGAACCTGGTGCGAGACCGGTGAAAGACCTTTCTTTGGCGGACTCGATTAATGAGGCCGAGGCAAGTCGACTCATTCGTGATCGCTACGCACGGCTCAATCCAGCAAAAGAGCTATGCGGATCGCCGTCGTCGTGAGTTGAGCTTTGAGCCCAATGACTTCGCTTATCTCAAGGTTTCTCCTCCAAGGGTCACCAGCGTTTTGGTGTCAAGGGCAAGTTGGCTCCTCGATATGTCGGTCCATACCGTGTTATCGAGAAGAAGAGAGCTGTTGCCTACAAGTTGGAGTTGCCTGCTGCACTTGCGGGGGTACATGATGTTTTTCATGTGTCCCAGCTAAAGAAGTGCCTCCGTGTTCCAACAGAAGAAACTCCGTTGGAAACTCTTGATGTTCAGGAGGATTTGACCTATCGCGAGCACCCTGTTCGCATACTCGAGGAGGTCGAGCGAAGAACAAGGAACAAGACCATCAAGTTCCTAAAAGTTCGGTGGTCGAACCATTCCGAGGATGAGGCTACTTGGGAGCGAGAAGATCGCCTTCGCATGCACTACCCCTCCTTCTTTTCCGAGTGAACCAAATCTCGGACGAGATTTTTGTAAGGGGGAGGTTTGTAACATCCCATTTTGGCTTGTGTTTCAAATGTAATAAAATGAGGGTAAATTAAAACTATTCCTTCATCCTTTACTTTTGAAACTTTTCTGAAATTCTTGTAAAGAATTTTGGAAAATTAAAAATCAAAGGCCTCATTTATCAAGTCAACAACCTCCTTGGTCAAATCTTTTGTCAAACCCTTGGAAATAATTTTCCCTGGTTCTAGGGTGGCTTGGTAACACCTCTGAATTATTTCATAATTTTGGGAAATTATTTGAAATATTTTAGAGGCAAGTCAAACCTTGGTCAAACCTCTGTTTTAACCTTCTGGAATTTCTTGAGAAAATTCCAGTGCACCAAACCCTCTGGAAATTTTATGGAAGGTTAACCCCAAGGTAAGCAAGCTCCAGTTAAAATTTCATAAATTTTGGAGTTGATATTCATGCCTCAATTAAATCCTCAAAGTTTCAGTTCAAAAATCAAAACCTAACTGGTTTGCACTGTTCCTCGGGTGCGAGTCAGGCTCGGGCTCGAGCCAACCGACTCGACCGAGCCAACTAACTGTACCGGCGCGGTCGATCGGGCGCGCGCGCTCTGGACCGTTGGATCTCAATCGGACGGCTCGCGTTCGTGTATGCATTCGGACAACTCCGGTTGCCCTTTGATGCTCAGCCGTTGGATTTCCATCGGACGGTGGACGTTTGTGCGCGGCCGTTTCAACGCGATCGCGTGATAGCCGTTGGATGCGAATCGGACGGCTGGCTGTCGTCGCCTTCCTCTCGCTCGCGCGGCGCAGCGCCAGAGCTCGCGTCAGCAGCGCCATGGCAGGGGTGGTTGGAGCGCAGCGCTGGGTCACCTCGCAACGGGTCTCTGCAGTGCATTTAATGCGCGCCAGTGCACCGCCCCGTTTAGTCGTCGTCTCAACTGCTCCCGTCACTCGTGGCGACCGTGAGCGGCGTGGGCATCCGAGGCTAGTTGCCGTTGCTCCTGGCTTTCCCTCAGCTACTTAAGCTCCCATCTTCCTCCCCTGCCTTCCTTTACGCACCCGTGAGCTCTCCCTTGCACCCACTGCATTCGTGGAGCTCCCAAACGCCCTGTTTTCTCCCGCCGCCATTGTTGCCGCGGAGCTTCTCGGTGAAGGCCGTGCTCCAGTGGTTCCCTGGCTCCCTCCTTGCTCCTGCACCTCCCTCTCACCTCGGTGGTGCTTAACAACTGCTCCATTTCAGGTTGCTTCAACGGGAGCACCGGATTTTGATTTCCCAAATCGCCGCGAGCATCCTTCTTCGTCTCGGCCACGGTGAGTGCTCCTTGTTCTAATTCCTTTCTCGGGAGCTTCTCGTGCTCTCTAGAACCCATCGTGATGGCGCGGCATGGTTGATTTTGCCTGTGCCGCCTTCCTCGTGTCATCTTCCTGGTCCGTCGCGAGTTTCGTCGCCGGAGCGCTCGACCGCCTCTCGCACCTCGCGTCGGCCGTAGCTCCTGGTAGCCCCTAGACGCCAGCACCGCTTGAATGGGCCGATGCGAGCTCTTTTGCCGCTTATCGTCGTTGTCATCTTTGCCGTGACCGCCTCTCCGTCGCGTGCCGCTCGTCCACCACCGCCGGTGAGTGGTGCGGAGGTGCGCAATGCTGCGCGCACGCTGCTAGCATCCTCTCGCGCCGTGCAGTTTGGTCGCCGCGATTGGCGGCGGAAGCTCGTCGCGTTGTCGGACGCCAGCGGCCGCAGCGCGCGACGTGGCCCAACGCGGCGCTGGCCCATCCTTAGATCTGCGCCGAGATTTCGTGTGTTCTGCGGTGTCTTTGTGTAGCGTTCATTGTGAGCCGCCCATCTCACGATTGACGGTCCACTGCCGCCAGCCCCGCGCGCGCTGCTTTCAAACGCGTCGGCGTGGTTCATCTGGATCGTTGGATCGAAGATCAACGGTGGAGTCGCGAAGGCATTCGCTCGGTCCGAATGCCATCATCATTTGGACCGTTGGATCTTGATCCAACGTGAGCCTCGTGAGCGCGTGTGTGTGTGTTTGTGGCGCGCGTGCGCATGGGCCGTCCGATCCAGATCGACGGTCCCTATTCAGCCACGTCGTAATAGCCTTTATGAGTTTCCCGAAAGCTTTATTTGCAAACTGAAAAAGGTATTAAACTTCAAAAATACATAACTAACTCATTTTAAACCCAAATCGGTTGATTCAAATTTTGTTAGCTTTAGATTGAGTTGTACTTTAATTTAAAAATGAATAGAAGTTTAGTTCGGCTCCAGAAAACAGATTTTAAAATTTGTTTAGAAATAGGTTCTACTTATTATTCTAAAATTGGCAATTAACTTGTAAATTGCATAACTAATTCTCTGAAAATCAAATTTTAGTGAAACCAATTTTGTTAGCTTCCCCTAATACAGTACTAAATGATAAAATTGGTTTTAGGCATGTTACTGTGTTTAACAAGGTTTCACATGCAACTTAAATTGGTTCATTTTCATGACTTGAAAAATCATAGCTCTTTAAATATAACTCCAAATGACCTGAAATTTTATATGGGTCATCACTACACCAGTGGGTAGCCACCCTAAAAATTTCAGCTCCAAAATATTTCTAGAAAATATTTTTGCTACAGTATTAATTATGGCCGAAAATAGGTTTTTAGGGAATTTCTTTTGCACCACAAATCCAAATTAGGTTTTTCCAGTTCCTATGTCTAAGTATATTCCTATTATACCTTGTGTATAATTTTCGTCGCATTTGGATAATTTTTGCTTGCTCTTTGTTTAAGTGTTGCTCGCCTTATTGGTTGTTTTCGCTCTTTCGCTTAGGATTCGATATTTGCGGTAACCCGAGACGACCCTCCGCAACAATTTGAGCCACAACAAGAAGGCAAGCAGTTTGATCATTTCCCATTGATCCCATTACTTTTAAAGTCTAATATTTTGTTTAACTTCTATGTATGCATTGCTATTTTGTTGTTAAATTGATTAGTTAGACCTCTAGTTGCATAATCTGTAGGTAAATGGTTATCCTCTACTACCGAGCCTAGGTTATTTGCGTGGTTAGAGTTCGATGGATGAACTCTTATCACTTAGTAGATTACTGAATGAATATTGCTTAGCCATGCCTACTTATCGGTAGTATTGGGCGATCATCGACTTAGTCGGTGATCTTGATCACACAACTACTTATACTACTCCATTATGTCCAACCCTTGTGTTTTATTGATTTACAAATCAAAAACTGAAAACAAAACTATATCTTGACTTGGGCACAATGGTATGTTGATGTGATCTGTTGGGTGTGTGGGATGGTGCCTAAGTCCCCAAGGACCGAGTTACTTGTGTCACTAAGCCAAGCGCTTATTGCGTGCTAACCACACGAGGAGGATATGGAACCTCTCTTGACTAAGTACTTTGGGAGGTGCTAATTATGAGCTGGTCGGTGGGTGTGTTCTTGTGTGTGTGTTTTGAGAGGAGCATTAGCAGGACCGGTTAGGTCTGCCTAATGTGTCCTTCTCCCGTGGGTTGCGGCTCTTAATTAGCATCGTCCATTGGAAAGCGTCTTGTTAGACTTAGCCATGCCTGCATACCAAAGGAAGTGTGCTAACCGTGGCTGGTGGAAAGGCGGTCTATCGTGTGGGTACATTGGTACACCCCGCAGGTTAAAACTATTCGAATAGCCTCGCCCCTAGGTTATGGACATGCTTGGTAAGGTCGTGCAAGAACTAGACTACAACCTTTTAAAACTTAAACTTGACATGGGTGGTATGAAGGGTACTTCATGCTATTGTTGTGGTGACTATGGGTTAGTCACTTCTAGGTTGGTGTTGTTCTCATCTATTGTTATTATTGCCTCTCTTTATTTTGAACAATAAAAGTTAATTGCAAATTTGTTTTGAATCTATTACCTTATTGCAATTGGAAATTTGTTTTATCTGAAAATAAGTCCAGAGCCTCATCCACTTAAATAAAGCTTGCATGTAGTTAATTATAGTTCTCGTTATCTCACACGTCAGCTTTCTTGCAGTACAAAAACAAGTTTTGTACTCATCCGCTTGCTTAATATTAATTGTTGCAGAGGAAGAAGGTGAGCCCCAAGGGCCTCACTTTTGTGAGCTGTGTTGCGGCGCTGTTTGGGACGATTAGCTTGGCGGTCCGGTTGGTTGCCTTGTGGGTAAAGGCACACCGATTGGCTTTTGTTTATCGCCATCTTATGGCCATTTTGCTTCCGCTGTGTATTTACTTATTTGCATGTCTTTTGGCCGGTCGGCCTCTCTTTTGTAATAACTCTCTTTATATTATCTATGTCTTTCAGTTGTTGCTTTTGCTTCGGCTCTATGTGTATGAATGGAATTGATGCATGATTTTGTAACGGGGTGTGTATACTGCAATTCTGGGAAGTATACATATCTCGAGGCTTGGTTTATTTGATTTGTACTGTTAGGACCAAGTGGATGGTTAAACAGTACAAGCCGAATAAACCGGAGTCCTCACAGGGGGCCAATTGTTAAGAAAACTAAATGTGTATTAATTATCTCAAAAAAGGTCATGCTTATTACATGGAAGAGGCAGCTATTTATAGCCTTCCAACAGGGTACATGAGATTACAGATCTACCCCTAAAAAGGTCATATGCCCATAGGGGTTGTAGGGGCTTTTTCTCCCCCTAGGCGTAGCCTTCGGCTCAGGGTGGACTTCCCTGGTCTTGGTCCATCTGGTTGGTGTTGGAAATATGCCCTAGATGCAATCATAGAGATGATTGTATTTCATTATGTTCATAACTTTTGATAATATGTTATCTTGTTCCTTGAATGAATCATCAGTTATATAGATCAATGAGTATGTGACTTGTTGGTGAAACTCTTTATCTTATATGATGTCGTTCTAAAAGTATCCCTAGTCGAATGTCACTGGTCGGAACACCAGTGACTCCACGACTAGTACATGTATTGATTGATGACCATGTTTCACCGGTCATGGATATAGAGATATCGAATCAATAATGTGGACACATGTTAGAGAACATAGTGTTGGATAAGACCCACCTTGAGACACTATTGAGATTGTTATGATTCTATGTGTCGTTAGTTGGTCTCAAGCAATGATGATGTATAATCCTTAGACCTGAGATCAGCATGGTTTCCTACATGCGTAATAGCACTCTTAGGGGTTGCCAAACGCTACTCCGTAACTGGGTAGTTATAAAGGTAGCTTTCGGGTATGCTATGAAACATGTGGAGGAATGTGACCGATCGGATATGGGATTTGCCCTCCTAACATAACGGAGAGATGTCTGTGGGCCTCGTTGTAGTCGAATAAAGAAAGTGCATGGCCATGCCACTAGTGGTCGAAGTGTCGACCACACGGTTATTCGACACTTGATCGAAAGTATTGAGCAGTCCATGGATGACATATTATCTCACCGAGTTCAACCGGATGTCTTGAGGCAAAGGGAGAATACATAAGCGTGTCGCTCGCTTGCCGAGGTCGACCTGGTCGAAGTCGTATGGAGATACGACCTGAGTCGAAGACTACTCGGACATAATCACCAACCGGTCGTAAGGAGTTGCAAACTGGTCGTAGTTAGATACTAATCGGTCGTGGGAGTTACGAATCGTTGTAATCGACATGAACTGGTCGTGACTGGCACGAGCTGGTCGTAAGTGATAAGGACCTGGTCGTAGATCATATTGCATTAAGGTTCGCCCGATATATTCGTGTGTGTTCGGGAATCGTTATGTGCTGCTAGGTACCGCTAACCACTCGTGATCGGAAAGAGTTTCCGAGTCACAACCGATTACACGAACCTATAGGGTCACACACTTAAAGGGCAAGGATTTGATTTGGATGGAGATCCAATTCTTATAGGCCACGAGTTCCTAATGGGCCTTCTGCTCGAACCCATTATGGATGCCTATATTTAGAGAGGTGGTGGCATGGGGTGAAGTGATCGATCGGAAAATCCCGAAACCCTAATAGCCACGCTCTCCTCAACCACGCCGTCGGCGCTAGCACTCTGCGCGTGGTGTCCCCGCCTGCACGTGTGGATACCTTGGAGGTGTTGTTGCGAAGCATCAAGACTAAGGACGATCCGCAACTCACGGCGACCTCGTGAGCCGAGGAGAACTTGCGACGCTCGTCGAGTAGGAGGAGAAGACGCGCAGCAAGTACGACTCACGATCGCATCAACTCGCCACATCGACTCTACTTCCGCTACGAGTCGGCGTGTCTAGTGGTAATCTCGTGATCTATTACTTGCGGTGGTTCCTTGGTTGCGCGGGAAAAAATTTTGTTTATGCTATCGTAGCCTTGCCACGATCCAACAGTTGGTACGCTTGGTCCATCGGCAATTTGTAACGCGCGGGTGTCCTCGCCAAGGGCCCTGACACCTTCTCGGGCCCCGAGGTGGCTCCGGGGGACTCACGAGTCATGGGTCCGTGGTGCTTTAGTGGTCCTTCGGGCGCCTCCGTACCACCTCCGAAGCTTCCGGTCCATTGGCCCTCGTGGGCCTCCTAGTGGCCTTCACACGGGTTTCGGGGCTCCTTTGGAGTACTTGGTACCCCCCCAGGGGCCCTAGGGCATGGCTCTGGCTCTTGGCCTCCAGGAGGGGGGGCCTCATGGCCTTCGTTGGGTCGTTGGGTCCGGTAGGGCTACCTCTATGACATCCTCCTATCTCCACTTTCCCCTAAATTTTCACATTAGGGTTCGTTAGCTTAGATAGTGGAGGTTAGGTCTAGAGAGAAAACACTAACGGGCACCGTTAAGCCCACACACAAACGGGTCTCACTCACGCATGCTTTTCAAAGCGTCGTCTTCATCTTTAGCTCCATGAGGCCGAATCCATCATGCTTTGCCCTCCATGGAATATCCTTGATCTAATCCACTTAGGCCATCGCCATGGTTTCGCACACCATCATCTTTCTGATATTGGGCAATTTACCAAAATGTCATCTACCGACCTTTTTCGATTCCTTCACATTGAAGCATTATCTATGCTTTGTCGTCATCCATATGGCCCCAATGACTTCCCGCCAAGCCTCTCATGCGTCCAAATCCCACCGAACCGTTTCGCAGTAAACGGGCTAAAGTCACTTGGTGTGCCACATGCCTCACCATGCACCATGACCGCATCCGGCTTCCCTGTCGTTGCCTCTCATGTCCATCACCGGCAGCTCTAGCTCCAGTTCCTTGTCTTCTCGGCTTGTAACCACCCCTGTATTCTCGGTCATCTTTTGGTGGTACCTTAATCGTTGTGGACCTCAGTTCTCCTAACCTAGTCTCGATCACATCCGCCTCACCATGACGTAGATCTAGAGTCCTACCACCATCATCGACAACCAAACCGTCATATAACGCACCACATGACACACCAAATCATCAATTCACACAATTGATGAGTCACAAACGCATACCTTCAAAGTTTCGCTCCCTGAAGCATCACTTTACCTCAAGTCTTTGCTCAAAATTTGTCTTCCTTGGTTCTTGTCCATCTTGCATCTTGCTTGAGTCCAACCATCTCATCTGGCATCCGTGACCGTTTTGGATCTTGGTTCTCCTAACCACGTCCCGGCCCTCCTCACCATTGACTATAGTTGACTCCAAGCCACTGGCACAATAATAGACCAATCAACCATTTCCAGGCATAAGTTTTTCTCAACTTGACCCACATTAGTTCAAATATGCAATATGCAACGCATATGCAATATTTCTATGACCCTAGGTCAAAACCCCAAAATCAGCATACCTCACTGTGTTGAAGCCATCATGGCCTACCCGACTGCACTCCCAAGAATAAGGGACCGGTTAGACCACCGTTGGTCTGACCACCAACCAAAGGCGGTTAGAACGCTTCCCATTTTCAAAAAACACCCTTATCTGGGCTTTTTGACAAAACTCTATTTAGTTTCACATTCAGTCTTCATTTTCAATGGTACCTAATGCAAGCACACCCTCAAACACTTAAACGCAAGTGTTTAGTGCGCAATCCTTGAAAGCTCACACCACCGCCACAACCGTCGGGACGCCACCCACGACAAAAATCCGATGATTTGCTAATCCGAGAGTTTGATCTCTAAACACCTCGACACCAATACAAATTGTTCAACACTAAGATTATGACCATACCACATAGTCTCCACACATTGCTAGTGTTTTTCTTTTCGAGAATACAGAATATATACTTGTCCATTCATTAGACACACTCGCTGACGACCAAAGTACTAAAAAAGCAACCTTTTTGTTGTGAAGGCACAGTGGAAAGGCATTCGAGATAAACCTTATGTAACATACCAAAAGTTCTCAAATAAAAAAATATGGGATTTTTAAAATTTTTTGTATGATTATCTGTTGCCATCATTTTGCCTGTATTTTTGGGAGTTATTTGATCTATATTTTCTTTTTGTCGGCACAAGTAATGTACAATAGAAGCTCTAAATACATAAACCCTAGAAACAAAAACCTAAATGAAGGAGTTAGAGAAGCAAAATAAAACTTAGGTATTGCCCTTCTAAATAATACATGAATTGTAAAACCTAAAACCAAAATCTTGTTTGAAAGCCAATTAGAAATATATAGCAAGTACCAAAGTTTATCTACCACCACGTGAGAATTTCCTAAAACAAATTGAATTAAGGGAATTAAAAGTCCAAGTTTGGTGTAATTATACTACTAATAAAAATAGGGAAATATTATCAAACATATTTTTATATTTTCCTCAAATCAAATAATAAAGATGCATGAAAATAGGAATTAAAAGAATTTTAGAGAAAATTACAAAGCACATAAAATTATGGTACAATTACATAATGATATACATTGTGTCTTAAACCTTCCCAAACAATTTCATGATTTTTGGGGCTCGGCACTTATATTTAAAAATTCACTTAAATCATCAGCCATTATTTAGAAACTAGTAGCCACCTGCGCGCAACACGAAAACATTGCATGCATGACAAGTGGGTCCCACCTGTAAGTGGTGGGAAAAAAGAAAGAAGAAAAGGCACAGCAAAGCAGAGCAGGTGTTTCTGTTGGGCGGTGCCGTCGGTGAGGGGCAACGCGGAGGCCGGCGATGACGGACAATAATGTCATCACGAATTTCCTCCCCCGTCAGATCCCACGCAGCCCATCGCTCTCGCCGTCCGTCGCCGATGCAATACCAGAAACTGTTGAGGAGTGGGCCCCATATGGAAGTGAGAGAGATGGAAAGAGAGGAAGGGTTATGCCTATGACAAGTGGGTCCCGCGTGGAAGTGGAACAAAAGAAAGACAGAAGAAGACATAGAGAAAAGCAGAGAGCAGGGTGGCGCGTCAATTCTGCCTCCATCTAACATGAAATGATTGGCTAAGGTACATAGGAAAGGCGAAAACTGATTTGTGTTAACCATGTAGGTGATATATGGTAAATATATAGCTTGAAAAACCGTTGAAATAGAATGATAGGTACAAAAAAAATGCAGAGATCCCCTTCAGGTTTCCATGAGCAGTGATATGATAAATAGGGTACCTGATTATGGATAAGTTCCAATTAAAGTGAATATCTTAAGTAGCTATTTACCCAAAAGAAAGCGAGACCAAAACCAATAATTCCAAAGAAGGCAATAAAGTTCTACAAAAATGACAAATCCTTTGTAGCCTGATGTTTATTGGATTCTCTAGCTTCAGAGAAACAATATAAATAGTTATGTCATCATCAAAACAATTACAGGCTTTCTTTTTATCATATAAATGATGTGCTTTTAAAGAAATAAAAAAACATAGCCAATAACATTGTTCACAATAAGTCACTGTCGATGCTACATGCTCACTCAACTTGCCATATTTTTTATGGTAAGATTCTGTGAATTAAATTATACATATTTGTTCTTTTAAGACAAACAAGACAAGTGTACATAGCAAACACAAAGATAAGTAGATTAGAAAACATTGGGCAAGCGATGGTTAATATTACATGTTCAGGCAATAACGTTACAATAACAATTGGGTGAATTCCTTATTTTCCTAATTTTAAAGAGAATTTTTTTTAAAAGAAAAATATACATAGAGTTAGATAGCTAGAAGCATGGAAGCGATCAAAATAATAATAAATATAAAACGCTTCCAATTTTAGAGAAGTTTATCAGCAGCTATTTCAAAGAAACTAACATATTTATTTATGTGAATAGTCCAACATGTCCAGTTGTGTTCCATAACAAACTGCACTTATCTCAAATAAGCGCATCCAAACTCACAATATATAATCCACAATAAATGCCAGACATGATTGAAACACCTATTTACTCCCTCATCCATTAGTTGCCTGAGATGGCTTAAAGTATTGTGTTAGCACCAATAAACTTAACAACCAAAAAATGCATAGGAGGGAAGGGACCGAACGATATAGCGGCTAATTCACAGACAGATATTTTAGAGAAACTAACAGATTTATGTGAATAGCCCAACATGTCCCGTTGTGTTACATAACTAACTGCATTTATCTAAAATAAGCACATCCAAATTCACACTATATAATCCGCAATAAATGCCTGACATGATTGAAACACTTATTTACTCTCTCATCCATTTAGTATGCAGATGGGAAGCCAACAGTTTGTTACATTTACCACTATGTTCTTACAATGTAGGGGAATAATAATTTAGTAATTTACCATTTTGTGCTTCCTGATAATTCTCTTGGAGCCTCTTCCTTGCGAATCCAAATTTATGAAGGTCCGTAAGATTGTCCTCTCATTTCCTCATCGTCTTCTGCATCGAAAACTCAAAATCATTCTCACTGATTCGCATCTATCTAAGAAAACACCCACACTCCTTTTACGCTTGCAAAGCAGTTGACATGGTAGATTGTGTAGCAATATATATGAAATCTTAGTTTAAGACTTGTATCCATCATTGCCAAGCTAGCTAACATCACTAATGTTGCTGATTGCTCAATTTAATCATATCTTATCATATGAAAATCAAGACATCATTATGGTAGTAGGGATGTTAAACCAAATTTGAAAAATAATGATGATCATCATCACCAAGATTTCAATTTGTCTCAAACATCACCAACATCTTAGCATTTTAGTTTCTCATTGAAATAAAGGTAGGTTGTTCTTAGATCTATTATCATTATGGAGCTAGTGCTATAGATCCGCATAGTACCATGTTCTAGTAAGTTTTGCCAATGAGTTCTAGAAAGAATCCATTATGTGTCATATGAGAATAATTACCATGTATAGGATCTCTACATTCACTCTTGCGACACAACAATAGTACATCATCCTTCTCTCTATTGCCCGAGCAATGACATGCTAGATTGTATACCAATATATTATCATATCTTAATTTAAGATTTGTATCCATCATTGGCAAGCTAGTTGACATCAATAATGTTGCTGATTGCTCAATTAAATCATGTCCTATCATATGAAAATGAAGACATCACCATGCTAGTAGGGGATGTACTTAAACCAAATTCCAAAAAATAATGATGAAAATGTAGGTGCATGTCATCCATCTATGTTTGTAGGCATCAAGTATCAAGTTAGATATTCCCCATTCATCCATGCATCATCCATGAATCGGCCGGTTAGGGTTTAGAGGTAGAGGTGGAAGAAGGAAAAACCTGGAAGGCTAGATGGACGACCGGAGCTGCAACGGTGCCTAGCAGCACGACATCTCACAACCGCCGGCGGTTACTTTGGGGTGGGGGGCTCGGCGTTGAAGACTAGACGAGGGTCTCACCAGATCCAAATCCATCAAGCGGAAAAAGGGGGAAGTGAGGCCGGGGAAGAAGGAAACATGGGGAAAGAACTGACACAACAGTAGCTCACTCCCAACACCACTCATCATGCATGAGCAACAACCCACATCCATCACCTCACCATACATGAACAATAAGCAACAAGAATAAGTAAATAAATCAAACAAACACTGAAAACCGAAATCACAAAGTAGGTAAAAAGGGGAAAACAAATCCTTGGGGAGGGAAGGCACATCAGGCCTCCACCCACAAGTCCGGCAGGAGGCGCACGGCGGCCAAGCGCGCGCGTGAGCCGAGCCATGCGGCGCGGGCCAAGCAAGGCCGGGCTTAGTGACGACACGCTGACGGCACATGGAGGCGCAGGAGAAGCGGCGGCGGCGAGGCACAGGGGCCCGGCGCAATGGAGGAAGTGGAAGAAGAAACGAAGAGGCGAGCCCTACCTGACGGCTTGAACGTTGTACTCGACCTGGAAAGAATCGCCCTGCCGGGATCCCCAAGAATCCCGACAAGAAACAAAGAGGCGAGACGGTTGCGCCGGAAGGGGAGGAGGGGGAAGGAGTAGGCGGCACCCGCGCGTGGAAGGAGGGAGGTGGGCAGGCGGCGCGCTCGGGAGGAAGACCGGGGGAGGGAGGAGGAGGAGGAGGGCCGAGGCGGAGGTTCCGGGGGAGGGAGGAGGTGATGCGGCGCGAGGTGAGGAGGAGGAGGAGGGCGGAGGAGGAGGCGGAGCTGCGGGCTGCTGCCAGCGCCGGAAGGGGAGGAGGGAAGGAGGCGGCGCGGCGCGTGGAAGGAGGGAGGCGGGGAGGCGGCGGGACGAGAGAGGCAGAGATGGGTAGGACACGAAGGAATCGCGGAAGAGAGCGCGTGGGAGCGCTCCGCCCGGGCGAATCGGACGGTGGATAAGGAAGGAAAACACAGCGAACAGTGGGGAGGAAGCGAGGAGAACACAGGCAAGCAAAACGCCGAGCGAATCGGATGGACACGAACGAGAGGCGCGCCGAACCGGACGGGCAGAAGATTTCAGGGCAACGTGGCCTGTGTCTTTGCTCCTCAAGTCTCCCGCGATTTAACCGTTAGGATTGATGAATCCTATTTCTTTCTTCCTCCTGCTGACTGCTGGTCCCATGTGCAGGGGTTCTCCTCCACAAAGCCCTGCCCCTGGCCATGCATGCCGGCATGCCACCCCTCTGCCCAAGCCGCCGGCCACCTCTGGCACTCCGCCCGCTTGCCTATATAGGCCAATCCCGCTGCCCTCTTTTGGCCTTCCCTTCCCCTCCCCACCTTCTCCACTGAGCACAACCGAGAAGAAAAACTACAGAGCAAGCTCAAGCTTCAACGCCACGCCCGCTCAGCCGCCAACGTCGCCCTCGTCGTTCCTGGCAACCCGGTGAGCTCCGATGCCGACCGACCGTGTCACGCTGCGTCCCGCACCACCACCATCAAAACCCCTCAAGACATTTTGGTTCTTGAGCCACTAGAGCACCGCGCCAGCCCGTCTTCCCTATCCACAGCCAACTCCGCCTCTACGACCGGCACTCCTTGCTCGGTAAGACTCCTCGATTCCTCTCTATGGAAGCAACCCTCACTCTCTCTGCCACCCCATCACCCACTTCGTCTCCGTTCCCCGCAGCGCCGCCCCACGGTGGATTGCCCTCGCCGCCACCGGCCCATGGCGCCATCTCGCCTCTGGCCTCCTCAGCTTCCATCAACAGCTCCGGCGAGTTCCCCTTGACCCACTCTAGCTCATGCGCACGCTAGCTCCTATCCTCTCCGGCACAGCCACACCTCTCCCCCTCCACGGCCGGCCAGCGCATGCAGCCGCCCCGCCGCTCCCGACCATCCCCGGGGGTGCCTCCACCACCCCGGAGTTCGCCACGGCATCGACATTCCATTTTGCCCATATGCGGCTACCGCCGTTGTCCCGCACGCCACGTTGAGCGTCGCCCGAGCCACCTCCGGCCATCCTCTGTTTTGGAGCAGAGCCATGGAAATACTTCCCCTTCAGTCTATCCGAGTGTATGTTAGGTGAGTCCACCTATTTGAATGACTAATCTAGATTAGTTAGTAGGATGATTAGTGAGGGAGTTTACTTAGCAATCTGCAGAATCAATTGAGTTAAGTAGTGATGTGGGAGCATTAGCAGTAGGGAAGCAAGCACATGGTTTGATGGGGAAGCTTGGGTTTGAGGTGCAAGTGTATGTGAAGAGCACACTGATGGATCATGTGGTTCCCATGGGTATTAGAGCACCAGCTGACAACAGTTCTTATGGTGATCATGTAATTGGTAGTGGACATTCAGCCTCTGTCCCTGGAGACATGCAGCAGCTCATAGATTATCCTTTCTTCGGTGAGCAAGATAAGTTTGTTAGCAGTTCCTTTGAGGAACTGCCTTTGGAATACCTGGGAACATAACAAGGCAATAAAGCCTCTTGCGTTTCTTTTTCTATCATCCATTTTGTCTCACGAGGATTATCATCTTAACTTGAGTATGGAAGACTAAACTTCTCATTTTGCTATCAATCTTGCTATTTGAGAGCATCTGTGGCAACATGGTGGTTATTACTAAATCGAGAGGGACACTAGCCTATCCTGTCCTCTTGTGCTATTTGGCATCGTCATATTTAGATATGGCTGACACTTCCTCTTCCTGGTGGTTCGCAGTCTCTCCTCGGTCGCCTTCTTTGCGTGTATCCAACTATCCATGGGGCCACAAATCCCCCTTCCAGAGCATGTGCTGTGCCATTTCTTTATGGGTTCAGTTAAGTGACTAACCTGGTTTGGTCAGTATGTTGTTTTAAAGTCAAAACAATGTCAAATGATCAGTGAACTGTTATCATATAACTTACAAGGACAAATCGAAAATCATTATCTGAAAATGTTAGTTAGTAATCAGAAATAGCAAGTTAGGCAATTAGTGGTTAGTTTTAGAATAGTTCAGATAATTATATGTCAGTCAGTTGTCCTTGGCATTGAGATTGGGAGAACACAGCCTAGCTATAAGTCGCTTGTTCAATATAGTGGATCATTAGGGTTAATTGAGAGCGCAATTAAAAAGTGCGGCTAGGATAAAGGTATATACATGTACAACCTTGTATGCCAAATAATGATAGTGGACCATATCAATTAGGAACTAGTTCAAGTAAATGGTTTAGGCAAACTAGAAGTTAATTATGAATGGCATTGTAGTATAAGCAATTAAAGGTTAGGTGTTAAAGAGGGATATTAGTTTTGATTTGCATGTTTAACTAGAATGTAACTCAAGTGAATAAATGTGCCACTAACGAATTGCAACCACAATAATAGTAACTAGTGAATAGAACTTAACATGAAATCATTAGTGAGCTGGTGTAGTTAAAACAACAGTGAGACACCATGTAGCTAATGATCAACCCAGGATGATAGGTTACTTATGAGTATACCAAGCCACGTAAGTAACGAAGCTGAGTGTAAGATCACCGCCAGGACAAAACCCACAACCATAGACATCACTAAGAGTATAAGACTGCCGTCTAGCCCGTGTTCGGAAATTCCAACTAAGGCTCATGAAATTTCCTTGATAAATATAAAGTTGTAAAAGAAACTATTAAATGTGCCCATGTGTCGGTGAGACGCATGTGTACCCTATGCGAACACCGCACTGATGCATAGGTCTCACCCGACTCTCATAGGAACTTCATCGGTAAATAGGAAGTAATAACTAAAATAATCATTAGAATAGCTAAGCGCCGCGTGAGCAGCGGAGGTATGTTCCCTACTAGATGACAGAAGTTCATCCACCAGGCATCACCTAGGCTCTGGCTATCATCCATCAGTGTATGTTCCCAGTATTCGGACGATCCGTGATCCGAAAGTAGATTTGAGAGTATTACTTAATCGGGTAGTCTCTCACATCTAGGTAACCATTGAGCAATGTTCCTGCGGACATTCTCTCTTCCAGTTAGATTTGTCTACTTTGGTCCGAAGTATTTCCTTCATTCTAATTATCCATGGCTATATTTTGTATGTAGTATTTCCTTCATCAACTCCTTGGCTATACTTTGTCTGAAGTATTTCCTTCATCAGCTCCTCTAAATATAGTTAGTCTACAATATTTCCTTCGTCAACTCCAGATGAGTGTATAATTAGGTCACATCTGAAGTCACTACTACAAAAAGACTAATACCAGACGCTTCATCATAGACAGTTTTCCAAAACCGTCAGTGTTAAAGGTCGTCACAGAAGGTTTTACCAGCGCGTCCGTCTCTGTTATTGGATACGCAAAGAACCGTCTGTGATGAGATACTTATCACAGACGGTTTTTAACAAAAACTATCTGTGAAGTATCACAGACTGTTCTTAATAAGAACTGTATGTGATAAGTATATCATCATAGATAGTTTTTAATTACAAACTGTTTATGATATGACTTAAAATGCCTAACTCTGTGATTTTACCATGACTCGAAATGCCTAACTCCTTGATTTTACCATAACTTAAAATGTCTAACTCTCTAATTTTACCATGACTTGAAATGTCCAACTCCCTTATTTTACCATAACTTGGAATGCCTATCTCCCTAATTTTACCATGACTTGAATCACACAGTAAGGCATTCCAAGTCATGGTAAAATCATTACTTGAAATGTTGATTTTGCCATGTCCACCGATTCGGTTTGAGATGGACACCTCTACTCGACATTGTTCTCGTCAGAGAGTGAGCCATTGATTGAGAGAGAGAAAGAGAGAGAGAGAGTATCTTTTAATTACCTTCTTGCGAACTATCGAAAGAGCATATAGAAACTACTGTCTAGCAATTGATTGGTTTGGCTCAAAATTCGATTTTTTTTTGCAATAAAAAAACTATCATAGATGGTTTTTACTAAAAAATCGTCTGTGATAGTCTTTTTTCACAGACGGTTCTGAACAAGAACCGTATATGATATTTGATTATCACAGACGGATATTGTTCAAAACCTTCTGTGATAGCTTTTTTCACAGATGGTTAAACAACTGTCTGTGATGACCTCATGTCATTACTGACCCATAAAGTCAGACGGCTCACGAAACTGTCTGTGATGATGATTTTGAACCGTTTGTGAAGACCTTTTTGTAGTAGTGAGTACCCCCTGCTTTCAAAATACTGATAAGTATGTTTAGTTCTGTTCGAAGTATTTCTTTTTGTTTGAATATATTTGTATTTATTGGATTTTATTTGAATACTTTCAGTCGTCTTGGGTTCGATCGAATTCTACATTGATAGAATCTGAAGATATAATGGAACAACAACCCCAACAAGGACGAGGCCAGAATCAAAATTATCACGACGTTGAATAGGATGCATGATGATTATCAGAACATTGAGTGGGATAATTATCAGGACTGAGGTTATTAGAATATTGAGCAAGACGAGTTAATACTTTGATCATATTGCACCTAATTTTTGCAATTATATTGTTTTAAATTATGAAATTACATTGCTATGATTTATACAACTATATCGGTCTAGCTCATAATTAATTCCTTAATAATAATTGTGTATAAACTTCCAATCCTTGAATTTGGACACTATCCTTGTCACCGTAGAATTAACGGTTAACATACTGTATCTAAGTGTCATGCTTAGGCTTGCTTAGATACATCGTCATTTGGGCATTAAATTGTCCGACATCATTAAAAACCTTTGAAAATGATATTGGGCAGTCGAGGCGGGAGCCTGACTGGTATATTGGACTAAAGGTTATTTTAAAAGCAAAGAAAAAACCTGAAAAACAGATTTAGACTCGGATGGCTAGAAAGAGTGGTTGGTGCCGAGTGCACGAGAGGATATTGGTATGTGGATGTACCACCCGAGTCAATTAAGGACCGAATCTGGTAATGACCTCTCATGTAAAAATAGTACAACTACAAGTCGGTAACACCTATGACCTGGCTAACTAATTTGTCCGCCTTAGCGTGGCTTCGCCATTGGAGGATGCGGGTGGATAGATGGGGGAGAACGAAGCCATAGGAACTGCATGGCGCAAATGGGAGACCTTCCGTGGGCGAGGGGAGGCCCTAAGGAGGTGATACCTAGTGGCGTGAAGTTGAGTTGAGGTGGGACATTGTAAAGTTCTTGTGATAATCAACATTAGCCACACCCCTACGGAAGTGTGTCAGGGCAGTATAAGTTGATATATCTCTTGTGGGTAAAGTGTACAAACTCTGCAGAGTAAGAAAACTATCTAGATAGCTGCGTTTATGGTCAAGAGTGGTGCTGAGAACTTGCTTGGTATGGCTTTCATTTTTATAAAACCATTTGTGTGTGTGTGGAATGAAAAGGGTGGGTTAGAGCCCAGTAGTTGAAAATATTGGGTTGGGAACCTAGAGAATTGAGAAGCCTGGTCTGGGACCAGTGATACGTACGGGATATGACCTGAGCATTGGGTGGCTGTAGTCACTCAATGATATAAGAGATGGATCTCCACTAGTACTTTACAACAAAACCCAGTTTATGAAAAGCATATGTTAGTTAAAATACTAAGTCTCAGGATTTGATACTACTTACTCTATTTTCAATAAATGGCTTTGTGCAAATAAAAGAACTATAAACCTTTCCTTGATTAGCCTTGCATATATAATAATTGCATTGTGTGTTGGCTCACAAGTACGGTTATGTACTCATACTCGCTATTTATATTATGTTAGTCAGTAAGCACAAAAGAAGGCTACAGGAGCAATTATGAGTGTTGATCAAGATTTGTTGGACCGAAAAGGCGACTAGAGGGGGGTGAATAGGAGCACGATCTCTTTTTCACGAAAAATGGATTCAACAGGATGTTTACTCCAATAGCTATGAAATCTATGAAGATCACTCAACAAGCACAGCGAAAGATTTGTGTTGAACCCAAATCAAAACCCCAAACAAGAGACCAAAACTAGAGATCAAAAAACTCTAAAACAGAGGGTCGGACTGACCTCAAGAAAAAGTGCGGACTGACCTCAGGCAAAAGTGCGAACTGACCCGGGGCCGGACTAACCTCAGGCAAAAGTGCGAACTAACCTCAGACACGATGAATAGGAAAATCAGCTCGGGTTCCAAAACGAAAAACGGTCTAACTTTTGATCCGTAAGACCAAACTCCACGAAATTTGAACCACACCTTCTCTAAGATATTAGGAACCTATTCCACTCAAAGATAGCAGAGATCCATGCCAAAGTTCCTATGTTTTTCAGTTTGAACGAAGAAGGGTTCAAAACCAAGCAAAAATCGAAATATGATCTAGAGACTTGCTCGTGGGTGATTGATGATCAAGATGACCCTAGATGGGTTCCCACATGTTGCAGCAAGTTAGATCACGGCAAGAAATCAACCAAAAACTGACGGATCAAAGAAAGTCTCAAAATCACCAAATAGAGAGAAAGAAAGCAAATGAACTCATCTTTGAGAGAACTTTCTTTAGATTGATTTGATATGGTATTGGTTTACAGCCACTCCATTAATGGAGGACAAAGACTCAATACATGAGCACAAAATCAAATCTAACTCTCTAGAACCCTAACCTCCACTAATCCTCTCCCTAAGCAAACTAGGGTTTCAAACACAATGAAAGGGTTGAGGGGGTGTAGCCACCTCCCTCCTCTATTTATAGTGGAGGCTTAGACCTTCTAGAAGAGCTTCCCTAATGGGCTCCCGTTAAGGCCCAAAACAAACGGGTCACACACGCACACATTTTAAAGCGTCGTCTTCATCTCCTCTTGACCTAATCCGCTTCTTCACGCACCGTCTTGCGCCGCGGGTTAGCAAAAGATCACCAAGGCGGTATTTGGTAAAATTACCAAAATACCCCTTCTCGGTCCTTCTTCAAGACCGAGTCCATCTTCGCGGCGATGCATGCTCCGCCACGTGTAGGTTGATCCGGCGGTTCTCATCATGTCAAGAAGTCTCCCATCCGGCTCCCACCGAAACCACCATGGCACTTGCACCGACCCCCGCGCCGCTTGATCCAACCCGTCGCACCGAACTGCCCGTTCGGTCACCTTTGTCCCTTTTGCGCCATGCTTGACTCCATTGACTTCACCCGGCATCGTCGACCGTTCTGAACCTCAGCTCTCCAAGCCTAGTCCCGATCATCCTCGCCGTTGACCGTCGTTGATCACCAAACAACCTGCACAACAATAGACAAGCAAATCGAAACCGGGAATAAGTTCTTCACATCTTGACCCACGTTAGTCAAAATATGCATCATGCAACACATATGCACTAAAACTCATGAACTTGACCTAACAGCATTCCAAACCATGACGAAAACATGTGTTCGACAAACAGTTAACGACATTGCCAATTGTAACATCATCCAAAGATCACAAGCATATCCCCATGATATCCACAATCTCCCCCTTGATGAACACATTGGCAATTCCCAACAAATGCAAATATTAAGGTTTGAAAAGTAAAAACTCGACGTTTTCGCACAAAGGCTCAACTTGGTCCATATGCAAGAGAAAGCAATGGAAATGACCAAGTTGGCTTCAGAATAACAAAGGCAAGTGAGATAAGGCAAAATAAAGCAGGAAAGCTTCAATTTCCAGAGACGAGTCAAAATCTCACTTAAGGTCCATATGAAAGAACAATTGTTCGATATGACCTTTGATCATCGTGAGGATCAAGAATTGCAATTCAAGTTCAGAAAGGGCAATAAGACCATAAGAATGCAAATAAGAAACTCCCCCTCACTATGATCCTGAAAATTTCAAATTCTCCAAATTTCTCCTCTTTTTTAACACTTTTTATATCTTCTCCCCTTTATACATCTCGAAATATCTTCTCCCCCTTTGACAATGGAGTCATCAAGGAATCACGCCTTTCTCTCGTCCAGAGATAGCAAATGTAGAATGAGGAAAAAGCATAAGAAGGAGCATGCATGAAATGCAATGGAGTGGCTTCATATTTTTATATTTTTCAATTTTTGATTACAAGAAGCTTTGGAGATTACCCAAAAGAACAAGCTAGCATTTATAATAATACACAAACAACATATCAGCCTGAATGCGCTAGCAAGATCATGATAAGATATATATAACAAAGCTAAAGCTAGAAGGCTCAATATAAAGCAATGAATTTTAGCATTTTAAGCAAAGCTTCAAGTCTAGCAAGTTCATCAACAGGGATCCTAAGATGATACTAGCCATGTCAAAATATCAATGTGAGATCAAAAAGCTAACAATGACCACATTAAGAGACAAACAGGTCCTGAATTGAATCATTTTGCTCAATTTTCTCAAACGCCCATTTTTCAACAGTTTTTCATTTGCAATGAATATTGAAGTTGACTAATGATCTAACTTGGTGAAGAAGATCCTAGACTAGGAGCCATCCACAAACTCTTCCTAAGCTTCGACCAGAAGGTGATTAAAGGTATATCTTAGTGAAGAAGATCATGGACTAGGAGCCATCCACAAACTCTTCCTAAGCTTCTACCAGGGCGACAAATCTTGAGGTTCATGTCAATTTTGACAAGCAATCCCCATGAGATCGTCTGGATCATCAAACTATCTCCAAGTTCATGTCTATGACATGCAGTCTCGTGATAGTAGTTTGGCACATTTTAAGCACAAGACAATCTTTAAATTTGATTTGTCATTTTTCACAAGAGCAGATTTAGATTCTTAAAAGAACAAGAAGCTCAAGTAGTGATCAATACTAGATTCAAGAGCTAACACAACAATTTTGACAGGGCCAATGTCACAAAAGGATCACTAATTGTGCAACTAGTTAAAAGATCCATAAATTGCAGTTTTTAGTTCAAGTTGTCTTAAAGTTCTAGCTCATTCAGCAAAGACTTAGCTACACATGTGAAAGCATGATAATTCTAGCAAGTCAAAGAACTAAACATGGCATTGAGCAGAATTGAAATACTAAAGCTTAAGAGGGTAATAAACAAAGCTTCATCAATTTTAAAAGACGAGCAGAAAAGCTTATATTACAATGCATCTTTTTGGATTTTCATATGAATGCAATATGATATAATGAGATGCGAGAAAAACTCAAAGAGCCTAAAAAGATCAAAAAGTTCAAAAGAAGATCAAGAAAAGATCAGATGAACAAGGTAAGATCAGAAAAGATCAAACTCCCCCTCAAACCAACCCATAGGGATAAATTACCCCTAACTCACTTCTCAAGGTGGCAAACCTAGTTGGATCTAAAGGCTTGATGAGGATATCAGCCAACTGAGCATCGGACTCCACGAAATCCAGCACAATATCACCCTTCTCGACATGATCTCTAAGGAAGTAATAGCGAATATCTATGTGCTTGGTCCTAGAGTGTTGCATAGGGTTTTTAGCAATGTTAATAGCAGAAGTGTTATCACATAAAAGAGGAACACTATCAAAAGACAACCCAAAGTCCTTAAGAGTGGACACCATCCACAAAATCTGACTACAGCAACTAGCAGCAGCTACATATTCAGCTTCAGCAGTGGATTGTGCAACATAAGACTGCTTCCTAGAAGACCAAGAGACAAGAGAAGTGCCTAAGAAGTGACAAGTGACTGAGGTACTCTTCCTATCTAGCCGACAGCCCGCAAAATCAGAATCAGAAAACCCCCGAATGGACAAAGAAGAAGAACAGGAATACCAAATGCCATACTGGAGGGTAGAATGTAAATACCTGAAGATGCGCTTAACGGCTTGGCGATGAGAAGTCCTCGGAGACGCCTAAAACCTCGCACAGAGGCAGACCGCGAAGTGAATGTCCGGTCTTGAGGCCTTCATGTACAAGAGGGAGCCGATCATGCTGCGGTACTCACGTTGATCCACGGCTTCTCCTTCCTCATCTGGATCCAAAACAGTCGAAGTCACCATGGGAGTGGCGATCGGCTTGCAGTCACCCATCTCGAAGCGCTTGAGCAAATCCTTGGTGTACTTCGTCTGATGGATGAAGATCCCTTCCTTGCATTGCTTGATTTGAAGCCCTAGAAAGTAGTTGAGTTCTCCCATCATACTCATCTCAAATTCTCTGGACATGGTCTCAGAAAAACTGGAAATAAGAGCATGAGAAGAACCACCAAAGATAATATCATCTACATAAATCTGAGCAAGCAGGAAGTTATTGCCATGCCTAAGGATGAACAGGGTCTTGTCTACCTTTCCCATCTCAAAGTCATTCTTAAGCAGAAAGGTCTTAAGTCTATCATACCAGGCTCTAGGGGCTTGCTTAAGACCATACAAGGCTTTGGATAGCTTGAAAATATGATGTGGATGTTTGGGATTCTCAAAGCCTAGGGGTTGTCTAACATACACTTTCTCCTCTATAAAACCATTCAAAAAGGCACTCTTAACATCCATCTGATATAATCTAAAGCCCTTAGAAGCAGCAAATGCAAGCAGAATGCGAATGGCTTCCAATCTAGCAATAGGAGCAAATGTCTCATCAAAATCTAACCCCTCAACTTGGCTAAAACCCTGAGCTACCAACCTAGCCTTGTTTCTAACCACAGAACCATCCTCATTTTGTTTATTTTTGAACACTCAATGGGTTCCTATCACATTATGACCACTAGGAGGTTCTACTAGGTTCCAGACCTTGTTCCTCTCAAAATTCTCTAACTCCTCATGTATGGCATTGACCCAGCTAGAATCAGATAAAGAATGTGATATATCGCGGGGTTCGAAAGAAGCAACAAATGCAGAATGAGAGTAGAAACTCGGATCGTGATACTTGGAGCGAGTGACTCGCTCATGAAGACTACCAATCATCTGATCCGGAGGATGACGCCTCTGAATGTGAAGTGGAGCGCCCGGGGGAGATAGCATCTCTTCGACCTCCGCAGGTACTGCTGATGATGAAGATGCAGCAGGAGCCTCAACTGAAGGTGAAGTAGTCGTAGCAGGTTCTAGAGCTTGGACATCTTGGACAGGAACATCAGCAACAGGTGAAGGAGCAGTATCAAGTTCATCATCATCTTCTTCAACAAAAATGCTCTCTGTCACCTGTAAGTCACCTAAAACATCAGATCTAGCTCTAGGGCTAGTCTCATCAAAAGTGACATTGCATGTCTCCTGGACAGTGTTAGTTTCAACATTAAAAACCCGAAAACCCCTCGAATGTGCAGGATAACCCAGAAATACACCATCAAAAGTCCTTGATTCAAATTTATCTAGGTTTCCTATCTTGAGAATGAAACATTTAGCTCCAAAAACTCGAAAATGAGAAACAGAGGGTTTTCTACCAAATCGAAGCTCATATGAAGTCTTGCCCAAAGATGGTCTCAAGAAGACACGGTTTGAAATATGGCAAGCTGTAGCAATAGCTTCGGCCCAAAACCTCCTCGGAGTGCTATACTCATCTAGCATCGTCCTAGCCATCTCGACTAAGGTTCTGTTCTTCCTTTCTACAACGCCATTTTGTTGAGGGACGTGTGGAGAAGAGAACTAATGCTCAATTCCGCGCTCAGCACAAAAAGAGGCAAACGAGGCATTCTTGAACTCCGTGCCATTGTCACTGCGGATCGCTCTCAAGGCACTCGGAAGTTCAGAAGCCAAACGAAGAACAAGATCACGATAGTGACCAAAAGCTTCATCCTTCGAAGCAAGAAAGAACACCCAAGTGTATCTCGAAAAATCATCGACTATGACAAGAATGTACCATTTGCCACCGATTGACCGAACCCTAGCAGGACCAACAGTATCCATATGAAGCAACTGTCCCGGTCCGTTAGTCATGACCATAGTCACTGAAGGGTGTGAGGCGGCAACTCGCTTGCCATGCCTACAGGGCGCACATACAACATCCTTGACGGCTTTGAGTTTAGGCAAATCTCTCATGAGATCAAGGTTGCTAACTCGTGTCAGATGATCAAAACCAATGTGCCCCAAACGTCGGTGCCAAAGCCAGAACTCAGAAGAAGGTGTAATCAAACATTTAAGAGAACCAGCAAGAGATTCAGAAAAATCAGCTCCAAAGATCCTAGCAGCTCTATAAATCCCCAAAACAAGCTCACCAGCTGAATCAAGCACCCGACAAGCATTTTTCTTAAATATAGTCTCATAGCCATCATCAAGAAGCTATGAGACAGAGAGTAAGTTAAACCTGAGCTTGTCCACAAGGGCGATGTCCTTTAGGATGAAATTGTCGTTCACCCTGATTGATCCCGTTCCTTCAATCCGCCCTTGAGTATTGTCTCCAAAGGTGATGAAGACATCACCTGTCGACCGCGTGAAGGAGGTGAACCATTTTGAGTCTCCGGTCATGTGGCGTGAATAGCCGGAGTCGACGAATCACATGTCCTTCCTTCCGCGGTGATCCTGAAAATCAAGACACGGAAGATCGATGTGTCTCAACATCAAGTTAGTTAAACATGACTTGGGAACCCAAGATCGAGACACATGTCTCGCGAGTAGTATGCAAAGCAGAAGTGCTATCCTTGATTCTCTTTGAAATTCTGTTATGAGCAATGGTTACTCTAACATGAGAGTTATCCTGTTTAACTGTTTCTTACCTTTAGAGAATCTTTCTAATGTGTCCTTAAGGTAAGCAATATCTTTTCCAAAGTTAACACATGAATCACAAGTTTTAGCGTTAAGCCTCTTCTTATAAAGAGCAACTTCAAGCTTAAGAGCTTCACATGAAGCACAAGTAGCGAATTAATACCGCCCTTAAGCTTGGCATATTTAGCTCTAGTCGCTTCTACAACATCATGTACTTCACGCTCACGTTCTAAGCGCATGCAGCAAAAGCTAGATTCAACCACATAAAACAACCAACTTGTTAGACTCTAAGCATTTTTCACAAGGAGCAGATTTAACTTCAATTAGCTCAGTCCTAGCACTTTCAAGTTGTTGCAAAGTAATATCATGAGCAGAATGTAGTTTAGCCAATTCAGAATGTAAAGCATGGCAGGATGAACATTCATCACATTCAAAACTCTTAACATTCACAAGTTCTAATGTGAGTTTATCTACTTGTGACTCTAACTCCTCATTCCTAGTCATGATGAATTTATCCTGACTTAGCATTTGCTCATAGACAGTTTCGCATCTAGCAAAGAGAACATCATAGGAGGGAGATACCTCATTGTTGTCATCGATGTCGTCGGAGTCAGCCATGAAGCACATGCCTGTGAAGTCCTTGGCCTTTCCCTTCTTGTCTTGAGGGAGCTCCTCCTCCTTGTCCTCCTCACTCTCGGAGTCCATATCGCTCAAGGATCGATCTCCAAGAGCGGCAAGAACCCGGTGAGCAGCCTTCCTGAGCTTGGTATCATCAAACTTGGACTTGCGTCCTTGAGGCTTCTTCCAAGCTGGCTTTTCATCCTTATGGTTGTGCTTCCCTTTCAGCTTAGGGCAATTTGTCCGGATGTGATTAAGCTCTCCACACTCATAACAAGTCACAGGGCCGCCTCTCTTTTTGTTTCTCATATTGTTGTAGGCCCGTGTGAACTTCTTAATCAAAAGTGTCATCTCGGGCTCAGGAATACATTCAAGATCCTCTTCTTGGATTGCAGATAAAGAAGCAAGAGAAATTCCAGAAGAAAACTCAAACGACCCATCAGAGGCTCTCTTGAGCGGGTCTGCTACTAAAGCCATGCTATCCTTCTTAGAATGGTCACTCCTCTGGATCTCATGAGTCTTGAGCTTGCTATAGAGCAGCTCCAAAGTTAGATCAGAGAAGTTGACATTTTCCTGAATGGCGGTAGCCTTTATCTCCCACTCCCTGGTGTTGATTGCAGTCAGGAGATGGGTGGCATTTTCAGATTGGGTAAATTCAATACCAACAGGCTTCATCTGATTTATCACTGTGTTAAAGCGACTGAAAATGTCATCGATGCTCTCTCCAGGACGCATCTCGAATTTGTTATATTCTCTTTTATAGACCGTCTGACGCACTTGCTTGATTTGGGAAGAACCCTCATGATAGGTTTCGAGGGTCTTCCAAATCCCATGTGCGGTCTCGAGATTGCAAATCCTATCATACTCCTGTCTACCAAGCCCACCATATAGAAAATTCTTTGCCTTATGGTCGTTAGCCAAGAGGGCTTCAGAAGCCGGCGTTGCAACCTCAGGCAAGATGAGCGGAGCTTGAACAACCTCCCATACACCTCGTCCTTCGCTCTGAAAAAAGACACGCATGCGGTTCTTCCAAAATGCATAGTCATGCCCATCGAAGATATACGGTTTGGAGGAGTACTTATCCATCGCCAAGTCCAGTGATCGGTTAAGATCAAGATTGAACTAACCGGGCTCTGATACCACTTGTTGGACCGAAAAGGCGACTAGAGGGGGGGTGAATAGGAGCACGATCTCTTTTTCACGAAAAATGGATTCAACAGGATGTTTACTCCAATAGCTATGAAAGCTATGAAGATCACTCAACAAGCACAGCGAAAGACTTGTGTTGAACCCAAATCAAAACCCCAAATAAGAGACCAAAACTAGAGATAAAAAACTCTAAAACAGAGGGCCGGACTGACCTCAGGCAAAAGTGCGGACTAACCTCAGGCAAAAGTGCGGACTGACCCGGGGCCGGACTAACCTCAGGCAAAAGTGCGGACTAACCTCAGGCACGATGAATAGGAAAATCAGCTCGGGTTCCAAAACGAAAAACGGTCTAACTTTTGCTCCGTAAGGCCAAACTCCACGAAATTTGAACCACACCTTCTCAAAGATATTAGGAACCTATTCCAATCAAAGATTGCAGAGATCCATGCCAAAGTTCCTATCTTTTTCAGTTTGAACGAAGAAGGGTTCAAAACCGAGCAAAAATCGAAATATGATCTAGAGACTTGCTCGTGGGTGATTGATGATCAAGATGACCCTAGATGGGTTCCCACATGTTGCAGCAAGTTAGATCACGACAAGAAATCAACCAAAAACTGACAGATAAAAGAAAGTCTCAAAATCACCAAATAGAGAGAAAGAAAGCAAATGAACTCATCTTTGAGAGAACTTTCTTTAGATTGATTTGATATGGTATTGGTTTATAGCCACTCCATCAATGGAGGACAAAGACTCAATACATGAGCACGAAATCAAATCCAACTCTCTAGAACCCTAACCTCCACTAATCCTCTCCCTAAGCAAACTAGGGTTTCAAACACAATGAAAGGGTTGAGGCGGTGCAGCCACCTCCCTCCTCTATTTATAGTGGAGGCTTAGACCTTCTAGAAGAGCTTCCCAAATGGGCTCCCGTTAAGGCCCAAAACAAACGGGTCACACACGCACGCATTTTAAAGCGTCGTCTTCATCTATTCTTGACCTAATCCGCTTCTTCACACACCGTCTTGCGCCGCGGGTTAGCAAAAGGTCACCAAGGCGGTATTTGGTAAAATTACCAAAATACCCTTCTCGGTCCTTCTTCAAAGACCGAGTCCAATCTTCGCATGGCGATCGCATGCTCCGCCACGTGTAGGTTGATCCAACGGCTCTCATCATGTCGGCAAGTCTCTCCCATCCGGCTCCCACCGAAACCACCATGGCACTTGCACTGACCCCCGCGCCTCTTGATCCAACCCGTCGCACCGAACTGCCCGTTCGGTCACCTTTGTCCCTTTTGCGCCATGCTTGACTCCATTGACTTACCCGGCATCGTCGACCGTTCTGAACCTCAGCTCTCTAAGCCTAGTCCCGATCATCCTCGCCGTTGACCATCATTGATCACCAAACAACCTGCACAACAATAGACAAGCAAATCGAAACCGGAAACAAGTTCTTCACAACTTGACCCACGTTAGTCAAAACATGCATCATGCAACACATATGCACTGAAACCCATGAACTTGACCTAACAGCATTCCAAACCATGACGAAAACGCGTGTTCGACAAACCGTTAACGACATTGCCTATTGTAACATCATCCAAAGATCACAAGCATATCCCCATGATATCCACAAGATTGAAGATTAAGAAGGCCAAGAACTAGGTCGCTAGCCCACAGTCGATTGCTGATGGGTATATCGTGAGGGTTCCATGCGTTACACTCTCAATCTGCTTCCGTTGCTATTCTCTGAAAAGTATTTGGCCTACCCGGCCATTCTGCAAGTCAAAGTCCGTAAGGTATATTTACGCAATATTTAATATTATGCAATAACTTTACATTTTCATAATATATGTTTGAACTAACAATGTAACTTTGTATGCCAGCTACTGATCCAAATAATGGCACAAATATACACAGTGGGTCCCAAGTTCTAAATTTGTAGTCTGACACCTTAGTACCCTGTCTGGCAATCATCGGGTTAAAATTGGGTACATTTTGCTATCCAATGGTTGTTTCCTCTTATCTGTTCCACTATCTAGAACGTGGCACTATCTGGATAAAATTGAATACATTTTGCTACCCAATGGTGTTGGCGAGCATTGCAGTATTCTGCATGTTTGAACCTCAAAAGCTCTCCGCTTAAAAAAGAGGGAAATTTAGATAAACGCCACTACTAAGCAGTCGTATCAGAGAAATACCACTACAGAGTTTATTATTCGAAACATGCCACTATAATTTGTCCATTCTTTGAGATATACCATTATGCAAAAATTTAGGACTATAATGCCCCTGCCTTCTTCCTCCTCCCTCTCATCTATGACCGATTTGTTCCTCATCCATGGCCACCTTCTTCCCCTCAAGATCCGGTTGCCGTTTCTCCACTACTCACATGCCCATGCCTCCAATCTCGCCACCACCACCGCCAAACCAAATCGAGGCCGGCAGTGAGCAACATCTCCGTCGCTTTCGCCGTTCTTCCTCTGCTCCGCAGCCGTGACGGCATCGGGCCGCCCAATGCTGTCCGCCGGCGAGGTCGAGCGGCACTTCCTCCCGCCGTGCGCCTCTCCACGGCTGCCTTCTCACGCTCCCGAGGAGAAGCAGAGGATGGAGACGAGGATCCCAGCGAGGTCCGCGCTGGGTAGCCCCGTCCCCTCCCCAGCGACGACGCAAGCCACCTCCACCGCCTACACCAAAGGCGGGTCACCGCGCACCTCATCTTCCTCCACGAGCTCTCCCGTTCCACATGCGCCCTCCCCCTACTGTTCTTCCGCCACCTGGGGTTGCAAGCCGCCGCCTGTTTGCCGCTCGGATCGGGATTCCCCCTTGAATCCCGTGGGCGAGTGGCGCATCGTGGCTGTGGAGACGAGGAGCGACGGCCCAGGGAGACATGGTCGCGGAGGAAGGCGAGCGGCGCGGTGGCAGTGGTGTCCAGCAGGTCCACCCACAGCTCCTTTGCGCGGCCGAGCTTGGCGCTCGCGCTCCTGGTCTTCTTCTGTGTGTGCTGCTGGCTCCTGGGCGGTTGCGACACTGAATTGGTGAGTGGGGAGCTGGGACGGCGTTGGTGCCAGGGGACAAGGAGGAGGCGCCGGAGATGAGGACGGCGATGCTGGGTGAAGAGGGAGGCGGTGCAGGAGTTGGGGCGGCGACGCTGGGTGAAGACGGCGGCTGTGGCACTGGGGGACGAGGGAGCAGCGACGGCCATGGGAGGAGGTGGGGAGTGGGAGGGGTGGAGGAGAAACGATGAAGACATGCATTTTCGTCCAGAATGACATATCTTTAATTTTGCCCACTTAGCAGTGGTATATATGGAATAATGAACTTTGTAGTGGTATATCTCAGAATCTACAACTTTGTAATGGCATGTATCTAAATTTTCCAAAAAAAAAGGGCCCCTTAGAGCCTTCTTGGAAGAGGGTTTTTTTCCCCCAAAACCGGTGTAAGATACCAGCCCCTAACCTTTTCCCGGCTGGGCTGCAAAACTGTGCCTAGATCCATAGTTATATGATGCCTTGATTTGTTGGGATGATATGCTAATTAGTTTGGTGAGAAATTTATCTCTGGTCTGTATGTGAGGTTTGAGATGTGAGCACGAACACGGTATGATCTAGTATGTTACTACATTCCATGGTATTGGTGATGGCTCACTAGAGAAGCAATACGGCACAGGAATCACTCTAATGCACATAGGAGTCTTGAGATCTAATCTAGTGCATAGGAAGCACTAATGCAGTATAATGGACAACCCTGGCGCGTTCATGCTTAGTTGGTGGTAGCAGATGACTCCCTGATCCTGTCTATGGCTCAACTGGAACTAACACTGAAGTAGTAGTGGTCTAGTTCTTTTCTATTACTCTAGTTAATGTCACTTGATCTCTGATATTTTGCTAGACTTATTTAACACACCAATTGTACTACCCGTTGGTGGAAACTGGATTGTGCAAGGAACAGTGGAGCAAAAATTTGTTGTGGGCATATGATGTAAAATTTGATTTGGGGCATATGTGATCCGACGCAGCTTGATCTCTAATATTTAGGTGGACTGTATATACAACACACCAATATTGCTCTGTGTTGACTTCTTTGTCAACCAATACATTTAACTTCCTTTTCTTGCGTTTAATTTGTTTACTGATTGGCAATTTTTCATTTTTAAAGTTAATCTTCTTGAGTGCTAGTAGTAAAAATGGATATGGAAGACCTTACTCGTGCCGGCATTATATGAAAGCTTCTACCATTCCGATTAAACATTTTCAGAAAGTGAGCCTTTCGCCATTCCAATTACTGCAAATTGATAACTAAAATCCGGACTTGTGCTGCTATAATCTATCTGCGTGCATGTAAGCTGCTGCCTTTTTGGATTGAAGAGGCACGAGTTTGTTAGATAATCAACGAAGCAGGTTGAAACTTAACCAGGAATTAAGGTCCATTAACCATTGGTGCTAGTAGTACTTGTATTTAGTCAGTGAATCATGGTGGTGGTGTAGGGGTGGGGATGATCTTGAGGTCAATTTTTTTAAAAATCAATTCCTGTATACAGCACCATATTCATCCTTGTTGCATAGCAATTAGCAAGAGTTCTGCATGGTTATGTAAAGTTTTTGTTATATGGTTTCTGGACAACTTCTACAAGCTTTGCATGTATTCCTTACTATTGTTCTCAAGACAGAGCAATTGCTTGCAATGGTACATGTTGTATGTTGACTGAACTAGCATTTCCCATTTCATTTCTTGTCGGTTGTATCAGGTAATCATCGCACTTCATTTTGCCACTTGGCTATCTTTAATGTTGTAATATCCCGTTTAAATATAAAATAAATAAGTGATTAGTACTAAAATTAAATATAATTAGAAAGAAAAAATTCAGAATTTTGAAGGAGTTTTAGAACTCGGACCTTTGACCCATAGCTCTTTGGACCCATGTGGGGGGGCCGGCTTAAAAGGGTGTGATGGGGGGACCAAACCCTAGCACCCTATGCAGTCATGTACTGTAGCACAACGGGGTAATGTAGCACTAATGGCTACTGTAGCATGCTCATGTACTGTAGCATCTCCCTTCCCTGCTGCTATGCCAGGAGGAGGAGGAGATCAGCAAGAAGGAGAGGAGAAAGGAAGGAGAGGAAGGAAGAAGGAGAAGAAAGGAAGGAAGAGAGGAAGAAGGAGAGGGGATCGCTGGATTTTGCATTCATCATTTTGATCTCAAAGGGTGACAATTCTTTTACCTCTTCTCTATTTAGCAATCAGTAGGATCCATTTAGTAGATCAGTAGAATCTGTTGGTAGATCGGCAATCTGCCACTTCTGTTGCACTGCAATTTTGAGTACTATAATGGCAAAATCTGGGAATATCGTCTCCTAGAGATAGGTAGATTATTTCAATAGCTTTCTGGAAAGTCTTGGTTCATATTATTTGGATGAGTAGGTAATTAGTTATGATTTTTACAATCCGAATGCCTTTTCAGTCTCTAGGTTTCGGGCAGCGAACATAGTTATGCGAATTAAAATATAAAAATAGATGAATTTGGACTTTTGGTCTGCATGAATTAGATAGATGAATTTATAATGGTTCTAGAGAGCCCAAAATCACACTTTTTGGACAAGTATAATAGGAGTTGTGAATTTTTGAACTATGTGATTCAGTTCTGCCTTTCTGTTGGGGACAGTCGGGGAAAAATATTGAGTTAGCAAAGTTTATTGCAGAGTAGAAGAATTAGATTAAATTTAATCTGGTAGCTAATTCTATGGGGATTCTAAAATGTCTTAGATCACTATTTTTGGATGTACCAATTAAAAGTTATAGAATTTCTAAGTCGATGTTAGCGAAGATAATAGATCTATCTTCGAAGTTAAAAACAAGAGTCTAGACAAAAATAATCTGATCTTTCGACCACTTGAGAAATTGTGTGAATATGTGTGTAGATTCTATAAAGTCTGAGTTCATGATTTTTGGAACTAAAGATAAAAAGTTATGATTTTTCTAAAGTAACTGTCCTGTTTTGAACAGAATGGAATGATGTTCCGGAAGGAATGGTATCGTTTCGGGTTACAATTAGGAGCGGATATGTTTATGTAGTATTATTGTTATGATGTGTGCTTTTGGATGATATTCTTAGTATGTTTGTTAAATGCTCAGGTGATAGTGTGAATCCGGGGTTAGCGTCCTCTTCTTGTTGTCCTAATTCACACGGTTGAGGCAAGTGCAAATAGTGGTAGCATATGCGGAGAATTATTATGAGTTGCTAATGAGTTACGTACATGAATTGTTTATCCATGTTCTTGCTGTTGATTAGGTTTTGTGCATATGTTGTTGAATCAATGAGATAAAGGTTAATGATTTGTTACCATCATTTGCATCATTCATTGATCCTTAAGGCTTAGTCGACATGGTAGCCAAGTAATGATGATTTTGAGGTCTCTGTCATGTTATGGACGGGCTTGAGGTCCCTACACTCGTGGAGTGTGGGCTTGAGGTCCTTGTGCTAGAAGGCACAGTCATGGGTATACATCGACGGATGCATACTACGTATTACCGGTAAATGCAAAGAGAAACATTATGGGCATTTGTGGTATTTGCATTGCATGGCATTGAGAGTTGAATAGTTGTGATATTATTGTGAATGATTGGTTGTGTTAGAAGCAAAGTCTGTCTTTGAGATTTGGGTTGTTGTCTTAATTGTACTTTGCTGAGTCGTGAACTTACGCTTGTTGCTTTGTTTATTTTATTTTTAGGTACCTCTTGCAAAGACATCATGCATGGGAAGGGCTAGAAATAAAGCTTGATGCACACTACCATGTTAAACACCATGATCGCTAATTTTGAATATTAAGTTTAATTGGAGGAACCTGCTAGAGAACGATATTTATCTTTATGATCGTATTCACCCTTCAAGGTGTATTTTGTTTAGTATGTAATTGAGTTGGTCGGTTCATCCATAGGAGTCTTTATGGTGATGTTTTAAGCTTTGCAATTTGGTTCATGCTCGTATACTTGTTATTTGCTGTGAACTACTTAAATGGTCATTGTTTTAAAAGAAATGCTGCTGAAAATTTTAGAGAAAACTGTATAGTGTAGCTTCTGTTCTGTTGGTTTAGTAGCATTCTTGGCTCATGAAGAGGGTCTACTTGCATACCACCACCAATAAAACAAGTATGTGATTATGATGTGCCTGTATGGCTGTATTGCAGGTTAGCATGCTGCCTGCAAACATGTTGAAGTCGCTGTTGGTGCAATGATAGAGCAATGTTTCAAGTCCTTGTTGGCTCCATGCATTTCAGTTTCTAGTCTCAGTTTGTGATTGTGATTGTGGTGTACCCGACAGAGCAATGTTTCATCCCGTTGTTTCAAATATGTTTGTACAAATATGAGTTGACATGCTGGTGTTTTACTCGGTGTCCAATAATCCCAGGGCCTCCTCTGTCGCTGCTGCAAATGAGGCAGCACAAGAGAGGCAGGAGATGTGCAGGGGTTGATGTCATGAGATTATTGACCAAAGCAAGCTTTTTTTTCTTTGTTCTTTTTGGTTTTTGGTGAGATGTTTGTGAAGATGAGCATTGTGTTGTGAATTGTGAGGAAGAATTTTCTTTGATTTGCCTTGGTTCCTTTCTTTTTGTAAGTGTTTGGATTAAAGGATTTACTCTAGTTGTGTGATCCCTGTTCAGTTGTTTTAAGCTTGATTTTGTTCTGTTTTATCACTCGATGGCCCAAGTGAAGGGTAGTTTTAACCCAAACAACCTTTACAAGGGAAAGAAATTCCAGTTGTATTGAAAGGGTATTTTTGTGCCCAGGGAAATACAGGTGGAAACTTTTTACATGTGGAAAAACTTACAATACTCCCAAGCAGCCCCTTAGTCAAAATGGAGTTAAACAACTTTAATTCCGAGCTTATACAAATCACAGTATTTCAAATCCACAAAAAAAAAACTCACGTTTCCAAAGTGAAATTCCATACTACTACTTTCGTACCCACTTGTCGTTAAGAGTACCGATTGGTCGTTCGGATACGGATATGGTACACTAACGTAAAGTACGTTTGTCATTATTTGAAAGCTTGACCATTAACTTAATCTTGCATATTCATGATCCATGAAACATGATCATTAATAAATACATATGATGCTCTATAAAAATCAATACATCGCTACCTAGAACTGCTAATTTTCCGAGTGCTCAAAACACTCGGGAGCACATTTCCCAAAGGTCAGCTGTCGTGAAAAAGCACCCGGGATAGTTTTGTCGGGCAAAAACTGCTTTCCCGAGAGTCACACTCAGGAGAAAGACATTTGCCATGTGTTCGGATTTACACTATTGAAAAATACAACACTCGAGAGAAATTTTCCATAATTGTTTTACCGCCCTGTGAGGACCCGGAATATTTAACTAGTAACACTTAACCTCTAAATGGTTCTAGCGTTACTAATTAAACATTCTAAGCCTCGATGGACATATGCTTCCCAGAATTGCAGCATATGTACATCATCACAAAATTACACATCATTTCCATACAACATACATCACTAGGTTCAACAACGACATACATAAAGTAAAGTTATTACAAAAGAGCCGACCGGCCAAATAGAACAATATACAAGAAAGACAATTGAAACAAAAGGTGCCATAAGATGGCTAGAACAAAGCCGACCGGTTAGCCACACCACCCACAAGGCAACCGACCGGCCGCTAAGCTAGACGCCTGCAAGCTACCACAAAGACAACTCACGTAAGTGAGGCCCTCAAGCTCACCTTCTTCCTCTCGCAACAATTACATTTAAGCAAGATAACCGAGTACACAAAGGTACTCGCAAGATCGACGTGTGGAATAGCAGACCTATTCATAAACTACATGCAAGCTTATTTAGATAGAGGTTGTATGTCTCATTTGCATAAAGCCAACTTTATTTGCAATAATGTAATACATTTAAAAGCAAGTTTGCAAAACTGTTTTGTTGTCAAAATAACAAATAAATAAAGATACATACAAGTAACTGACTGGAAGTGACTATCCCAATAGTCACCACAACATAGCACGAATCCCGATTCGTACCACCCATCAAGTTTTAATTAAAAGGTTGTAGTCTAGTTCTCACGGGCGTATCCGAGCGTGTCCATAACCTAGACAAGGCTATTCGAATAGTTTTAACCTGCAGGGTGTACCAATGTACCCACACTGCATCGCCTTTAAGCCCAAAGCACACTTCCGAAGGTATGCCGCACGACTAAGTCCTACGAGATATTTCCAATCTTGTGCATTAACTACGAGCCGCTCGTATGGATAGAAACCCATACGCTACATTGCAAGTCGAAAGACAACCACCATCACGGAAGCCTTTCTGACACTACAATGCTCCCAACACCATCCCTCCCGCGACTCCGCGACCGGCCAATACACTCCAAAGTACTAAGTCAAGAGAGGTCCCATACCCTCTAGTGTGGTTAGCACGCAAAATGCTCAAGACGGTGGCGCAAGTAACTCGGTCCTTAATGACCCGGCACCATTCCACCACACCTAAGCACACCAATCATACCATTGTGCCCAAGTCTAAATCATTTTTGTTTTCAATTTTAGTTTTCATAAGTAGACATGGCACAAGGCTGAAATCATAATTCATAATAAGTTTTATAGATCAAGGTTATCGACAAGTCGATAACCGCCATTTCTACCGGAAGCTAAGCATGGCTAAGCAATTAATTCGCAACTACTAAGTGACAAGAGCTCATCCACGAGCTCTAATCACAGCAATAACCTAGGCTCATGGTAGTAGAGGATAATCATTTGTCTAAGGAAATGCATCTACTAGGTAAACTAACGACAATAGTTTAACACAAAGTAGCCATGCATACATAGGAGTTGCAAACAACATAAATACTTAAAAATACTGGGATTAACATGATCATACTGCTTGCCTTGCTGGGATTGGTCTTGCTGCAGAGGGGAGTGCTTAGGTTCAAAGCTTTCTTCGGAACCTAACGCGAAAAGGCGATAAAAACCGATAAGAACGAAGAACACCAAAAGGAACTCAACAGCAAAGAACAACCAAATCCCATGAAATTTCTACAGCAGCTAGGGGTTGATTTTAGACAATTTTAGAAACAAGAATCACATCATTAGGACTTAGTATGAAAAAGTTATGGCTAATCTAAGCTCTCTCAGCCTGAAAAATTATAATTAAATTAATTTCGGTTACTGTTCATAGCAAAAATTTCTAGACTGATCTGGAACTTGAAATTTTTATGGTAGGTAGATATGGTTATCCTAACAACAACAAAACTGAGTTTGCACAATTTGGAGTTGAAATGAACTAGTTATGATTTTTCTAAGTTCTAAAACTAGTGAATCATTAACTTCAGTGGCAAGGATCATATGAAGACCTATTCTATATTACAGTACATTCATAGTGGGTTTTAACAAAACTTAGTTTGCTCAGTTTGGAATAACAGAGAATAAGTTATGCATTTTACAATTTTTCAATGAATTTTTGAGCCACTATTTTCATTAAACAAGATCATGCGCTTTCTATCATTTTTTGCTACATAATAATTGCCTAAATTCATTCTCGATTAAAGTTCATACTCTAATGTATACAAAGAATCGAATCATTCAAAAGAAGCTAAAATGACAAAGTTATGCACTTTTGAAATTTGAAGCAATAAAAGACTTAGAAAATTCGAGCTCTGGAGGTCCAATTGAATCAAAGACAAAGGAGAGGTCGTGGGCCGTCGATCCTTCATCGCGACGCCACGACTCGGCACAGCGCACAAAAGACCTCCTCCCAAGATCGGGAGGTCCGGACCGTTGAGATCTGATCCAACGGCCACGACAGCAGTGCATGCACGCAGACGCAAAGGAGGTCCACGCGCTTATCAGAGGTCGTGGACCGCCGACGAGATCCGCGGTCCCGAGCACTAGGGAGGTCCTAAGGCTTTAAATCGAGGAAGGAGGTTCAGCCCGTTAGATCTAAATCTAACGGTTTAGACCAGAGGAGGAGGTCCTAAAGCTACGGATCTAAAGGATGAGGTCCTAGACGGTCAAGATCTCCAGAGGGAGGTCTTGATCAGCTGGGATTAACACGAGGAGGTTTTGGATGGCCAAGATCTACTCGGGGAGGTTCTAAGCGATAGTGTTTTAATCGGAGGAGATCTGGACGGCTCAGATTAGACCTAGGGAGGTCCTGAACGATCCCGATCGACGCGGAGGGAGGTCCTGAGACTAAGAATTTTACAAAGGAGATCTAACGCTCAGATCTAAATCCGGGGAGGTCGTGAACGGTTAGGATTGAGCCTAAGAGGTCCTGAGCGGGGTTTTCTTGCAAACGACCAGGGGTGGCTTTTTACCAAGAGGACCCTGAGGGTGGTCTAGGGGTGGTCTTTGCAAAATGACCAAGGGGAGGTCTTTTGCAAAGAGGACCTTGGTGGAGGTCCAGGAGGTGGTTTTGGCAAAATGATCAAGGGAGGTCTTTTGCGCACGGGGAAAGGTCTAAATGGCTAGGGTTTAACCGGGGTGGTTTTAGACGGTTAGGATCAACTCTAGGGAGGTCCTGGCACTTAGAATTTACACGGAACACCCTCTACGGTGCAGATTTGACTTGGAGGTGATCTAAACGGCTGAGATAATACTAGGGGGAGGTCCTGAGGAGGGAGGTCTTTGCAGACGTGCGAGAAGTGGTCCTACGGCTAAGATTTACCACAGAGAGGTCTTTAACGGCCCGATCATCACTGGGAGGTCGAGCGGGGAGGTCTGGGTGGGTTTTGCCAGACGACAACAGGAGGAGGAGGCCCACTCGCAACGAGAGGCTCCTCAAAGATTCCGACAGCCAATCATTGGCTACTGGGCTGTCCGAATCTTACGCGACAAAAGCTTGAGTGCTAACACGAGCTCACCGCCGGCGATGGGGAGCTCGTCGGCGAGAACCAAGGACACGACTGAGTTCCAAATAATGTCAAGAACCTAAAGGGCGTGCTCGACGACAGGCGATGGTTTTGAACGCGGTGAGCCTGAGAGAGAGAAAGAAGCCCCATACGGTAAGACTACGAAATCTACACGAGCTCTAGGAAGCAGAAATAGCTAAGAAATGGGCACCGAGGCGAGAGGGAACCAGGAGGCCTGAGGAGCTTGAGAAGGGCGACAAGTCCGCGATGAAGAGCTTGCCGAAGAGGAAGAAGAAGATGGCCTCGACTCACAAGCTACCTCCCAACTCGTTCACTCTGCAATGTGAACCAAGCCAAGTTAGAGCAAGCTTGAGTTGAGGAGATCAAGATGACATGAACAAGGCCGAAGTTGCTGGGACCATCGGAGCTCGAGCTTCGCAGGAGCCCAAAGCCTAGCAATGGTGGGAGAGAGGGTGGGGCTCTCGGGTGCTTGAGTTTGAGGACCAGCCCACACTGAGGGAGCTCAAGCACAACAAAGAACGAAGGAAGACAAGGAGAAGGGGGGTCTCAGGCTATTCATAGCCTGGAAGCTTGGCAATGGCATGGGCAAGTTCACTGTGAACAATGTCCATGCCCCTGCCAAAAGCACGCATGGTAGGTAGGGGGCAGAGCAGGGTGGAGACTTTGGAGGTTAAAGCTGACTGGCATTAAATGCATGGCAGCAAAAAGAGCCATTGACAAGAAGCAAAAAGGTGACATCTCACTGCCCCCAACTGCTCTGGTCCTGACACATGTGCAGGTGCATGAAAATCATGACGACTAGAACTCGAGGAGGTCTAGAGGAAGAGGGATGTGGCCGAGGAGGTCCTGGACGCCCCGATGCAATCGGGTGGTCTCGACGTCCTGCATCAACCGAGCGAGCAGGAGGTCCGATGCGGGTGAGGAGGCCCTGGGGAGGTCGTGACCGCAGGATGGAGATCCAGTGGTCTCGACCACCCCGAGGCGCTGAGGTCAGAGGGGAGGTCTGGGGCACTGGATGAGAATCCAACGCCCAAAGACGCGCGCCGCATGAGAAGGTCCGACGGCATCGGGCGACTCGACTTAGCCGAGTCAGTTGACTGGGTCGGACTCGGGTCTGACTCGAGCCCGAGTCCGACTCAGCCCTAATTTTGGGTTTCAAACCGATCTGAAGTTTGGGGATTTATTTGAGGTAGCAAACTCACTGCAAAAATTATGAAATTTTTACAGGAGCTTGCTAGCTGAGTTATTGACCTTGTATAAAATTTCCAGAGGTTTTTGTGCTATACATTTTCCTCCAAAATTCCACAAGGTGCTGGTCCCAGTTTGACCAGAATTTAAGTAGGTTTGACTGACCTCCAAAAGTATTCAAACAATTTCTAAAATTGTGAAATTTTTCAGAGGGTCACATACCAACCCAAGAATTTAGGAAAAATATTTCCAGGAGATTATCACAAGGTGGAACAAGAATTTTTTTGAAGGATCAAGATTTGGATCAAAGACTTGTGACTATGTATTTCCATAACTCTTGTACAATAATTGTTTAGTACATACAGGAAATACATGATGCAAGAAAAAGTTTTAATTTCTACTCATTTTCTTACATTTGAAACACAAGCCCAAAATTGGGATGTTATACGCCCGTAATGGAATACTTTCCCGAGTGTAGTTAGACATATCACTACTACAAAACAAAGTCATATCGACGCTTTATCACTGACGTTCCTTTGGAACCGCTCGTGATAGTGCTCATCACGCATAGCATTCTTATTACCAACCGTCATGAGTATCGCGCACGGTTCATTATAGAACCGTCTGTAATATGCTCCTATCACCGACGGTTCTTTAATAGAGCGATCTGTGATATTATTATCACAGACGGTTCCATGATAGAACCGTCTGTGATATTTCTTTCCTACCTCTTCGTCTCCTGCGCGATGTGTCTCTTCATCTCACCATCGCACAACCGTCTCTCATGCGTCTCTTCGTATCACGTGCCAGTTACTCCTAGTTTTATAAGATGGAATAACCGAAGATTAAACCTCCCATCGCTATTCGTCTCACGGTATTGAATACGTACGCGTAGCAATCGCGAAGGTGAGCATGCAGAGCATGACGGCCAGCACCAAGGCGAGGAGGTCGGTGATTGCCGCTCTTTCTCACGATGTCGTCGTCGACATCGTCGGCCGTGTAGCCGCGAGCTCTCCTCATCCCATGGAGGACCTATGCAGCCTACGATTAACGTACTTACATATTTATACCTACAAAATATGTACGTATGTACTACTATTTATTCTTGTAGGGCAACGGGTAGGCTACACTAGCGCAAATTAAAAAATTCTACCCGTAAACCAAGATCACTGCAGTTATAGATCACGGTCTTACCACTAGACGCGCAGGTGCGGAAGTTGATGCAGCGCGTCGGGCAAGTGTAGTCGCGCTGTTGATGCAAGACGTCGGGCAAAGTAGTCGCACTACTTCTCGCCCTCGCCGTGGCGCCCCACGCATGCCTCCTTTCTTGCGGTTCGCCCCAACGCCATGATGCGCGCCTTCAAAGGTATCCACATGTACGGAGGAAGCGACGACGCCGGACTACTAGATCGCGCGAGCGACTAGGGCGTGGGAGGGTGGCGCTGTGGTTTGGGATGTCACGAAAAACTCAACCCTTAACCGCGCCGCTCTCCTTTTATAGACGCCCTTATAATGGGCTTCTACGAATAGAGGCCCATTAGGACTCAATGCTCCGATCTAATTCGGATCCAATCCGACTAGGCTTCACTTCTTAAGTGTGTGACCTATGGTTCACGTATGTTTAGACATGACGCAAGTACACATACTTGGTCAATAGTTGGTAGTGGCCTCTAGCAAGACGTACAACTCCTAAACGCACGTAAAGATCATATCGGACGAACCATCACAACGTTATGTACATGCCAATCCCTTTGCCTCACGATATTCGGTCGAGCTCCAAGTCGACCACTCTTTCTCGATCCCGTGATCCGAATCCCTTACTAGGTTAACTCTTAAACTTAAGTAGCATGGCCATGCATTTCGATCCGATCACCGAGGCCCAGATATCTCTTAGATAGAGAGGGGCAAATCCCATCTCGACCGATCATGCCTCGCAGCATGCTTCATGACAAACCCGAAGCTACCTTTATAACTACCCGCCACGAGTAGCGCTTGATAGCCCCTAAGCAGGTCGATTCACATCTCAAGTACATGCGACAATCTCTGTGTCTAAGGACAAGGCGCATACATTGTGTAGAGAGAACCATAAGAATAATTACTATGTCTCATGTTGGGTCGGTCCAACCCCATGTTCTAAACATGTGTCCACATTATTGGTTTGACATCTCCATGTCTATGACCTGTGAAACATGGTCATCAACCGATACATGTGCTAATCCATCATTCACGTGTGTCCTCACATGAACTCCGATTAGGGACAACTTTAGAATAACCATACAAGTAAAGAGTTTCACAAACAAGTCACATACTTGTTAATCAACACAAAGGTAATATTCAAGGAACATTTATTAAATCATGGATACAACGAAATATCATCATCAATATGATTGCCTCTAGGGCATATCTCCAACAATTCTAACATCTTGAATTTTGTATGTACGTATATTGGAGTTGCAAGGTCTTGTACAAAGTGTCCAAGGAACGCTACTGGGAGGCGCGCGCGTGGCGCCGAGCGAGAGGAGGCGATGAAGTGGCAGACAACGAGCGCCACTCGCCGCCGCCAACCACCCGCCGGGCGCAACCCGGGGCTTGTTTCATCGTCGGCCTCGGGCTTGTCTTCTTGTCCCAAGACATGTAGCACGGCCACATGTTCCTTGAACGGGCGGCCGTGGCCAGCCACAAGGCCGCGGCCTACGTGCTCGGCCTCCTCCTCCACATGGCCGGCGAGACACGCGAAGTTAGGAATCACTACATTAGCCAGGTCGAGGGCGAGCCGACCGGCGGCGGGTGCGAGACGGCCAAGACCAACCGGGAGTGCAGGCGGTGCCAGAGGCTCACCGCGGACATGGTGTAGGCGGCGGCGTGGGGGAAGAAGGCCGGGCCACTGGGCCGGGTGTGGGCGCTGTCGGAGGATGGCCACCGGTGCACGAGCACCGGCTGCGGTGTGGAAGGATGGGACGACTACGCCATCTTCAGAGTGACGATCGCAGATTAGGCATGAGTATGCCAGTTGCTTTGCAAAGTTGTTGGACTATTTGCCATAAAATTTTAGTTTTTTAGGTTTCTAGAAAGGTGGTGCAGCTGGACTATTTTCCAAATTAAATGAATTTTTAATGTACCAAATAACCCTAAACAGGAATTAAATCTATTTTCATATTTTTCTCGCGAACACTCCCACAGATCTGGGCCGTTGATCCAAGGATGGACGGTCCACAAGGACAGGAGCAATTACAATTCCACGTTGACATCAAAATATACGTACGAGGGATTACAAGTCCATAACACATGATGTTATGGAATAAATTAATTACAATGGAGTAATTTCTTAATTAAAATATAGCCCTTCATGATGATCGACGCGCATATAGCTAGCTTCCTCACTGGGTTCTTCCTCGAGCCTGATGCCATCTCCAAAAGGAGGCAACTCATCAAATTAATTGTATTCTTCCTCGTCCACTATATTCTCAACTCCGACAATCCTTCTTTTTCCATGAAGAACTACGTGGCGCTTCTTATTTGCCGGGTCGGTTACATAGAAGACTTGAACAACTTGGTTAGACAGTACGAATGGTTCGTCTTTGTATCCGACACGATCGAGGTCCACGGTAGTGACGCCGTACATGTCGACCTTCACCTGTGGGAGATGGACCCAACGGCACCGAAATAGGGGGATCTTGAAAAGCACGTAGTCGAGCTCCCATATCTCCTCTATTTGCCCATAGTACGAGCTCCTCAGCCCATTGGTACTGAATGCATCTATGCGGATACCGCTGTTCTGGACTGTGCTCTTCCTATCCTGAGCTGCCGTATAAAATGTGTACCCATTTATGTCGTATCCTTGCCATGTGATAATTGTAAATTATAGCCCTTTGCTAACCATAGCAACAGATCATCACTTGATGACCTCCCGTTGATTCGCACTTTAACCATTCGTTGAACCAACGGTTGTGCTTCTCGTGATCCAAACCACCGACCGTCCGATTCGCGTTGGCGCACCATGTCTTTGTGCTCGCCGATGTACGGAGACACTTGGGTCATGTGTTGCAAGACCGTGAAATGGGCTTGAGCGCACGTGATCCGGATCGGGAGTGATTGATTTCCTTCCGATGGTCCCGATACCATCCACCTTCCTCATGACGAGATAGAGGCACACCTATCGGTTCCACCGAGCCATGTAGTCGATGCGTAACTCAATGACCTCTTCGATTGCATAACCTTCGATGATGTCGCCTCCGGCCGAGATCGATTCCGCACGTAGGACTTGAGAATTCCATATACCTCTCGAACGGGTACATATGACGAGGAACACAGACCGCATATTTTTATCTCTTTCACAAGATGAACAATGAGATGGACCTCCTGAGCAATTGAGTTGAAGAAATAACACACTCTCTAGATTGCCACTCGGACCTTGTTCGGCAAGATACTCCTAATTGCAACAGGAAGCATTTGTGTCATCAGCACATGACAATCATGAGACTTCATACCAATTAATTTTAAATCTTGCATAGAAACAAGTTTGTTAATGTTGGCGAGTAATCGATGGGACTTTGACACCATGCAAGCTTTGGCACATTCATTTCTCGGCCTTGACATAGTGTAGCAAGTCGTGGAAGGTATGTTCGCCCTTATCGGTCTCTTTCGATGCTAACTCGGTCCTTATGTTCATATCAACTAAGTCACATCGTATGCTAACACAATCCTTTGTTTTGCTACTAATGTTCAAGAAGAGACCAATCAAGCTTATCACATACATTCTTCTCCACGCATGACGCCGATGCGTTGACGAACTTCTAAGTGCTCCCAATAAGGCAAGTCCCAAACAATTGACCGCTTCTTCCGGATGTTCTTCTCGACGGTTTTTAATTTACGCCCTTCCAAGCACAACATCGATATCCTTAACCATATCATAGACCTCTTTCCTCTAAAAGCCCTTTGAGCCGAACTATCGCCCTTATTTCCGCGAATTGTTTCTTCATCTTGTGGTATGGGTGACTCGAGGAAGGAACCTACGGTGACGCATATACGCTTTACGCGAGTTGTTCACCATACACTCTATATAGCATCTAAGCAAAGGCTGAAAGCTTTGGCTCCTTTCGCATCAAGCCCGATAGTTACCAAGGGCAGGAAAATCATTGATAGTGCGTAACAATATGGCGTAAAGAGAAGTTCTCTGCTTGTACGATTCCATACTTGTACCCCCTTCGCTCCACAAAGGTCACAAGATTATCCAAGAATGGTGCTAGGTACACATCAATATCGCTCCTGTGTTGCTTCGCCCTTGGATAAGTAGTGACATCAAATGAACTTCCGCTCATACACACCAAGGAGGAAGGTTGTACATACATAGATTCACTGCCAGTGCTATGTCACGCTCATGTTACCGAAAGGACTCATTCCATCCGTATTTAAACCCTAACCTTATGTTCCTCGATTCAAGACCGAACTCTTTGAAGGTCCGATCGTTTCTCCACCGATGTAATCAAGCAGGTGTCTTAGCTTTCCATCTTTCTTATGATAAAAAGGTCGCCATATCGCTTTTACATCACGCATTTATAAAAAGGATGAGCGATCCTATCTTAGTCTTCAAATCTTCGCACGCCTTCTCATCGGCTTCTGGGGCGGATCGATCGTCTCACCAAACGCCCACCGTGACCTTGCACGCCAATTTCTCTTGTAGATGTTCGACTCGTAATCAAGTCCCATATAGCCTGCAGGCCATCAACCCCGGTCTCCACGCCTCACTAGGCGACCCGCCTCGCAATGTCGAGGTCGCCTCGACTCTGGCCGCATCCTCGGTGCGACCAATTAGTTCCATAGGACAACCCCACAACGAGGTTTACTCACGGATGCCGAGAGCCTCGCACCGTCCGTTGGAGGAGGAGCTTCAATCGGCTGGATGATCGCCGTTATTGATGAGGACATGAACCCTTCTGATACGACCACAACTCCACCTCCAACTCGCCGCTTCTACTTCCACCACATATTGATCGAGAAGGCTTACGACCACTACACGACTTCGATCGCGTGGTCAAGCCCCGCCGAGTGGTCGAAGGAGGCTATCGACCACACGAGAAGGGGTCGAGAAGTCACGCATCGCATCGCATCCGTCGTAGGATTGTTTTGACCGCCGTGGTCTTAGCATATGGAGGTTCGACTATATCCCGGTCGAGACCTTAGACTAGTCGGAAGTTCCGACACCGGTCGAGATCACTCATATCCGTGTGCGCGCCACTCACTTTGGGCCGAGGGCCTTGTATCAACACTTCATTAGGGTTTTGGGCCGACCACCTCCCGGCCCATAAGGCCACCTAGGGTTTCGAGGGCACTGCTCACGCGACACTAATCACGCATGAACAAGCGCGCCGCCTCCCTTCTTCCTTTAAGCAGTGGCCGCCCTCTAGTTCCTTGGGTTGTTCTTAGATTATTCGTCACTTTGCGCTTCGCGCTTATCGGTTCGAGGAACCCCACATTGTGAACTTCATTCATATTCGCAATACAATTCAGATTGCATCTTCCTTGTTCTTGTGAGTTGCTTCGATTGCTTGCGTGAACAATAACCTCGTGGTAAGGTCGATCGCGCATGCAGCGTGGTTGATAACGATACCGTGCGGGTGTAGCGAATTGCGAGGTGACGATCCACTGGTCGAAAGCCTCAAAGCGCCAACGCCCTCACGATTTAAACCAATCGAACTTTATCGGAAGATCGACACCGTGACTCATCATTTGCATCGTGAGCTAAGGTTGCCCGTTAGGTAATCTCGCTTATCCCTTTGTTAGTTGTTTTCCATCACCTATAGTCCGTAAAATTGCCCTACAAAAAGTTTTAGATCTTAGTCTTTCCGCTGTCCAAACCACGCTGTGCCTTTCGCAATTTTGTTTTCGATTCGCGTTGTTGAGTTCGAGTCCATCGCCGTGTCTTTGTTGCTGGTCTAGTCGCCGTGATCTAGTTTCTAGCGCCGAAGTTTTGCTGCTTTGGTCATCGTGTATCTCGCTTGTCCTTTGTTGCATCCGCTGTAATTAGGGTTTGTCTGCTATAGCCGAGAATTGAGTCACCCCCATCCGACCACTTACTCGAGCCAATATTCCCATCCACCACCTACTCGGATTCGACCACCCAATGGATTCGACCACCTACATCAAGTTCGACCACCTCGCCGGATTCGACCACCTACTCGAGTTTGACCACCTTCTGGTTCACCACCGCCGAGTATTCGCCCCGACAAGTCTATCTGCTTCTCGTTGCTCTCTGACACCTACACACTCATCATATCGTGTCCGATCCAACAAGGACCGAGAAGAAATCCCATAGCCGAAACAGAGATAGCCAAAGTTCAGAGAGAGAGAGAGAGAAGTTTGTGACCTATATCTATCCTTAGCCCGAAAAAGGGTTTTGAAGAGTTGTGAGTCAAGGTCACTTGCGCAAAAAAAAAGGAATCCTAGGTTGGGTTTCACACCAAAAAAAGAAGAAGAAGAAAGAATCAAAAAAAAAGAAAAGAAAAAGAGACCACCTCGGCTTGGCTCACGATCACCCTCAGCTGGTCTACGACAACCCACCGTAGCTCCACGACCACCCACAGAGATAACGGTTGCTTTGCAACTTTGTTCTTTGAGCTTGTATCTACCCTATCTTTCGGCTTGCTTGAGCTAGTGCTAGGAGCGCTTGGTCCAAAGAATCGTGACGAGTAATCGTGGACTTTGATTTAACTTGCTAATCTGATTTCATTATTGCTACTCCTTGCTACTAAACATTGCCTCGTCCGAGCCCACGCACTTTTGGCCCTCGATTTGATCCTCGTGATTCGCCGCTGCGTGGTCATACATCCCACCTCCTCCGATCATACCACCTCGCTGAATTGGTAAGAAATTCATAAGAGCTTGGTAAGACGCTGAGAGTGTGTGATTCCACCTTCCACCACCTACTAGTTGGTAGGGATAATACATTTGTGTTGTCTTTGTCTCCTACTAACCATGGCAGTGAGGAATTGATGCGCAAGAGTGTGTTGTGAGGAAGAGCTCACTGTGGTGTTGGATGAACACCGCCATGCTTTTAATGACGACCTTGATAGGAAGTTTACGCAACAAATGCTACACTACAACAACTCAATGAAAGTATTGCAATGCTTAATGCACGATTAATGGTTTGGTCAGAACATCCCAATTTTCAGAGCTTAAAAATCTTTTAATAGTTAGTAGGAAGAAAATTCACCATTTGGATTTTATTTGAATTTAATTTCAAAAGCTTAATATTGACTTTACAATCAAAAATATTTAATGTGAATAATCCCAACATGAACAATAGCCAAAACTATTTTATTTGGGTTCTATGTGCTCGATATATTTTCTAGATTTTTCTAGAATTTTTTGAGTTCATTTGCTATTTTCTATTGCTTATTTGAATTTCGATATTTTCTAAATTAGAAAAGGTATTTAAAATCTCAGATATTTCCTTGGCCTAAACCCATTCCTATTCCCTAACCCCGCCCGCTTCCTTCGCCGCGTCCACCCAACACTCACCAACTCCCGCACACGCTGCCGCCTAACCGACACGCGGGCCCCGCATGTCGCCTTCTCTATTTCTCTCCGCCGGCCGCAAATTTTCCACCGCTCGATCAAGATTCGACGGCCGAGATGCGGCCGAGGTACCGGAGGGTCCGAACGCCTCAGACAGGGTCGCTCGATCGATCCGACGGCCGATCTTGAGTCCGCTTTCGCAGCCGCGCTGCTTTCACACGCGCCGCGCTCGAGCCGCCGCCGACGCGTGGGACCCACCTTGGTTATCGCTCATCGCCCCGACTTGACTCTCCTCTTCCTTATCTCCGCCGCCGCTTTCTTCCTCGCTGCCTCGTCACGGACTCCCGCCGCGTGTGTATAAAAGAGAGAGGACCCCTGGCTTCCGTGACTCCAAACCGCGCAGCCGCCAAAACCCTAACCCTAGCCGCGCAAAGCTCGGAGAAGCACCGCGCCGCGCAACTCCGACGAGCTTGTTCTCCGCCGCCGCCGCCGCGCCTCCGCACTCTCGGCATCGCACGGAGCTCCTCTACCTCCTGGTGGCCTTGGTTTCGCCGGAAGATCGCCGAGCTCCGATCCCGCCGAGCCCAATCCTCTCCGCCGCCGCCGCCGCCGCCGCCACGACGCTCCTGCACCGCGTGAGCACACCGCGTGATCCTCGTGGTCATCCTCTACCTCCCTGCACCACCCACCGCCGGTGGAACGCCGCTGTCACGGAACCTTTGTTCTCGAGCCGCCGCCGCCGGGTCCGACGTGGCCGCCCACGCGGGCCAAAGATCGCCCCGCGCCGCGTGTCATCCCACGTGGCGCCGCATCGCCCTCATCGCCACAGCGTGGCTTGGTCCACTGACTCGAAGTCTCGAGGCTCGTGGACCTAGTCCACCGCGGAGTTTAGCCTCGACATGAGGGACCCACATGTCGAGAATTCTTTTATTTATCTTTTCCGAAATTCCTTCACGACGTCACCATGATTAAATCCGATTTTCCTTTAGGAAAATAATTGTAAATTCATAAAATCTGATTTTCAAAGATTTTATGTAATTGCAAACTTCCAAAGCTCATAACTTTTGCATCCTAACTCCGATTGAGCCCATTCAAATTTCTAAATTTGTCTAAATTCAAGATCTATTTATCTGCGATTTTTATTTAATTTTTGGAGTTTGTTTTGCCTCTATTATTTATTTGTTTTGTTTATTTTTTTGTCTCGTTTGCGAGTAGACGTCGATTCGTCGGGGATTTTCGTTGAAGAAGGAGCACCCCAAGATCAAGATCAGTACATAGACCTTTTCCAAGGCAAGTCATACCTTTGATCATCTTGAACCCAGTTTTCAAATTACTTTGTGTTAAATTAATGCATTCTACTTTAATTATTTATTTAAATGTTTTGGGCATAGTTATTATCCAAATTGTTATCACACTTTGGCCTTGTATGTCATAATTCCTTGTCACCCTAGATTGGTTACTAGTTGGTATTATTATAGCGCCAACGTGGGTTGGTTAGATGCGAGTACAATTGCTTAGCCATGCCACGAGTCGTCATCACATGTAGGTTGCAAATGTTAATTATGACTAAGTGACTATGGAACTCGTAAAACCGTGCTATGTGTTATTACTTCGTGATGGCATGTGTTGCACTAAAACCAACCGGGTGGTAAAGGATTTAGACTGAGGCAAGTGGTGGAGACTGTGTGACATGGTGGTCTATGTGATGGGAATGATGGTCTTTGTGACTTAGCTAGAACATGGAAGTCTTGCCTTGGTCAATTAAGGACTTAACTTTGTGCGCCATTGAACTCGAGCCTTCACTGCACGCACCACATGCCCGGTATGGGACGGCCTAACTTAGTAAGTCATGGATTCTCGCATTGATGTTCGTGGATAGGTTAGGCCAGGTGACAGGTGGAGGTGTGACTACTTGGTGGTTGCATCGCGGGGACGATCTCGCCTTCCCCGCCCAATGTGTGTGTTATACCAATTCTATGTGAGTCGGTATAGCGGTTTGTAAGCACACCGGGAATGTCAATGCTTGAGATGAAGTTTCCAACCGCTTTGTTACGATTGATGCTTGCTACACTAGTTGTATCTTGTGGGTAAAGTGTACAACCTCTGCAGAGTGTTAAACAATCTATTCGAATAGCTATCTCATGGTCATGGACATGCTCGGGATTTCTACACGAGGGGTAGTTTTCATAAAATGTGGGAATGGGAGCGTGTGACCTTAATCATATGGCTATGTGAAATAACTGCTTAGTCAGGTGTCTTTGTGGAAACAATCATAAATTAATATTGTCTATTTGTTTTGAATTATGCTTTCAATCTATTATTGTATTCAATTGCAAATGTCGTTGTTATGCAAAAGAACCACGTAAGCCTTTTCTTTGGAATAAGCCTCGCATCTATACATTGCATTCTGTGGTATGATTTTGCAGCACGGCTGTGTACTCACGCTTGTTGTAAAACTTGCGCCAAACCTACGTAAGAGGAGGAGTCTACGCCGCTCGAGGAGGAGTTCAAGGCCGATCGCTCGTTAGGTCCGATCCCGCGGCTGCCTCGTGGTGAATTGGTGGGATCTACGCTGGAGTTATTTCCGCTCCGCTACTTTATTTCATCGTTAGCCTCGCGTGGCTTAATAAGTGTAAACTCGACCATAAGGTCAAAACCTTATTTGTTATTCAAACTAATCGCTTACTTTATTTATCGCTGTGTGGATCGACATTTACCTATGTTAACCCCAGTGTACTAGCGTGATCCCGACTAGTGCAAGATACACGAGGGTTCCGTAATCGTAATTCGGGTCCCGGCTGCAGGTGGTATCGTGAGCCATACCGATCGAGATCTTGACCTTAGTTAGATTGGCCGCCTTTAGAGTGTCCAAATTATTTTCTAAAAGAAAATTAACTTGCAAAGTTAATTGATTGCTTAACTCTTCTCATTTCTCTCGCTCAACTTTTGCTATAATCTCTTCTCTCCCGCTGCTTTAAAGTTGCGCTTACCCTGCTCGCTCTGCCTTGACAGATGCCTCGCCTTCGAGCTATGGTGAGCGATCGAGGGTATGCCGCCGAGCTTTAGAAGTTGCTCCGTGTTCTTGGGGTTTTGATCGTCACGACGCCGGCAACAACCGGACGGTAAATGGACGTAATCGTGGAGTTATTTGTCGATGACGATCTATGCCGAGGAACGACAAGGCAAGCCAACCTTCGCACGCCTCGTGAGAAAGATCACTGGCCGGAAGGTATCCGTGAGTCGCCGCGCTTGGCCATGCCGCGATTCGCAACATCTACGCACGAGCTTCAGACACCGTCACCGCTACCACCCCGTAGCCGCACCGTGGACTTGCCAAAGACGCTACCCATCCACGTATGAGAGAGCAACACACGTGCACCTCGCCCGCCTCAGTGGCCGCCAGAGGAAGCTTTGGAGAGAACCATCACGAGCCGGATCATGTCTATGAAGCCTTGCAGAGTCAAGAGAAGGTCGCCACTGCAAGAGATCCTCTACGACCAAGTCCCCAAGAAGAGGAAGACCCCGAGGAGGATTCAAGAAGATCCGAGGAAGGCCCGCCAGTTCGAAGAAGATGCAGAGCCAGGAGCTGGGCCGAGCTGCTTGCACCGAATGCCTGCTCTCGCTGCACCAGCCTGTGGCATCGATGGGCTTGCCAAGATGCCGGCTCACTTCCGAGCCCACACCGCCGAGCGCGCCGCGGTTGTGGAGGCTTTCGAGTAGTTGGTCTTAGTTCCGCTGTGCTTAGCCGCCGCTTAGTGAGTCGCCTTTAGGCGTAGTTTTGTGTGCTTAGGTCGTTGTTTCTTTTTGTGTGCAAGTATGAGTTGCAAAGGCCCTTAGGCATTTGTTGCACCCATGCTAATACCCTAAGTAATAAAGGTATTTCATTTGAGTTTTTGAGTCGTGTTTTGTTGGGTTTAACTCTACCCCGCTTAGTTCTCAACTTATCTTGTGCTTGCTACCTTATCTAACCTATGGAGCTCGCTGATGGTTCAAACTCTGTCGATCGCCGCTAGTGGTTCCAGCATCTCAAACACGAGAAGCAATGAACAACCACCGCAGAGCGCCTCCGCCACAAGCACCTCCAATTGACTTGCGTAACTTTGGAGCTTTCATGGCAACGCATGCATCACCGATGAACACTATGATGACTCGATGCAAGCTATGCACAACCGTAACAACAACAACAAAGAATCAACAAAGATGGAGCCTCAACCGCTCATGGTCACCATGGACCATCCAAACTTGTAGAATTTATGAGGACTCGTCCGCCAACATTTTTGGACACGCTCTCCAGCGGAAGCGCACGATTGGCTCGTGAGTTATCGAAGGAAGCCGATCACCCAAAGGCAATGATCGTGAAAAGGTTCAGATGCCACTCACCGATGGAAGACACCCTTTGAATGGTGGAGAATTTCGTGCCGCGCATGAAACGCCACAGATATCACCGAAGAATTTTTCTCGCCGCCACAAGATCATGTACCGTAAGGAATTATCGATCCAAGAAGGATAAGTTCCGTGCTCTCGCAAGGAGCTGCGTCGTGTCCGACTACCTCAACAAGTTTTCACAACTAGCTCGCTATGCACCAAGATGTAGCCACGGACAAGGCTCGTCGAGTCGCTTTTGAAGGGACTAAACACCGACTACAAGTCGCTTGATCGCCATACTTTTCCCGATTTTCAAGAGCTGGTCAACAAAGCCTTTGTTCTAGAGGACAAACGCAAGTAATCGGAGGATAACCGCAAACGCCGATGGCTCAACAAGGAAATCAAGAATCACAAGCAGAGGGCAAGAACAAGACAAAGACAGCTTCAATGTGTTTCCACCTCGACTTTGCTCAGAGCACCGCACCAACTTCAAAGACTCGCCACCGCCGTAACTTTCGCAACCCCGCACTACAACCCCAATCCAGAAGCAACCAGCAGAACGCACTAAAGGTCTCGCATACGCCGCCGCCACCAGACATTTTGCCAACCAGCGCCCGCAAAGGGGAACAATCACTCCAAGACGCTTTCAACCTTGGAGCTACGCCATCCAAGACACCCACCTGCATCAACCGTGAGCTTCACGTTGCCTGGTCAAGCCGAGGAGCACCACAGACCGCGGATCGAGGCCGTGGTCAACCACGCCACCGAAGGAGCCCAGAATCACCGGACGTCGATCGGGTAAGTTTCGTTAACTCAAGACCGATCGCTTTGTTTGATTCTCGAGCTCGATTCGCTTGTTTCGGAATGTTTGCAACCAAAATTAAATTGGAAGTTATGCAACTTAAGCATACCGTAGTCCAATACCGAGTAGAGCTAAGTACTAGAGTGGGATGTTTAGGAGCTAAGTTACTCATAGTCGAGTTGAGTTTCTAGCCAACCTAATTGTCCTAGACACCCAAACCCTAGATGTCATTCTTGGCATGGATTGGTTATCCAAGCACAAAGTCGTGCTAGATTGTACGAAGAGTCAGAATGAGGACGCCAAAGGAAACAAGGTAGAGTTCCTAGGTACCTACAGTGATGGACATTTGCTAGTAAACAGCTTGAAGACCCTTTCCTTGGAAGAAGTACCAGAGTCATGAATATCCGCATGTGTTTCCTAAGAATTACTGTGAATGCCACCGGATCGTGACATTGAGTTTGTCATCAACCTAGTGCCAGGACAGCACCATTTCAAAGAGACCTTACCGATGCCACCGATGAATTGGTGGAGATGAAGAAGCAGAGAAGAACTTCTTGAGAAAGGTTTCGTGAGACCTAGTTCGCCGCCATGGAGCGCCAGTTGTTGTTTGTCAAGAAGAAAGATGGAAGTATGAGTGTAATAAAACCAAAATTTCAATTTCCATTGAAAATAAAGTTAATTATTTTATTGATTTTGAGGAATTTTAAAGCTTTTCCTTAACCAAATTAAAGCTAAAACAAAATTATGTGCAAAATCTATTACCGATAATAGCTGAAATATTTTTCTTAAATCCTAAATGCTCCGTAGAATTTCGTGAATTTTCTCATAATTTTTAGAATTATTTTGCTATATTCTAAAGCTTAATTGAATTATCCGAATTAAAACAAAAGAAAATCAAAAGAAAACCTCAATAGGAATTGGGCCAAACCCACTGCCCACGTTCTTCTCACAGCACGCCCGCCCGCCCGCCGCCTCCTCTCTCACGATGCCAGGTCCACCCACACCCTTTCTCTCTCCCACCACACTGCCAGATCCCAACCGCTGGATTAAAATCCAACGGTCGACTCCACAAAGCATTCGAAGGTCCAATGTTCTATGCAACGGACCGTTAGATCTAAATCCAACGGCCCACGCATCGCCACTTAACGATTCACCGCAACCCCGCGATCTATTTCAACCGTTAGATCGAGATCAAACGGCTACGCCAATTACAACTTAACGCTTCGCCCAAATTTTGTCCACCGCTCGATCAAAATCTGACGCGGCTCCCGCTTGTCGCCTTTCTCCGCGACCCTCGCGCCGCCATTAAAACCGACGCCAACTCGTAACGCCGCCTTCAATCCCCACTCCCTCGCCATCGCGGCGCATTAACGACTTCGCATCACGCCGCCCACTTCCGCCGCTTCCCTTCTCCGCATCGCTTTACCCACGATCACCGAAACCGCCGCCGATGACCTTCGCCGCCGCCGCTCCCGCCTTCCCCGCCCTATAAATAGGAGCCATGGGTAGCCCTTCTCCTCCTCCACCTTTTCCCCACGCATTACTCCTCGCACGCCTAGCCGCCGTAACCGCCGTGGAAGCCTTCACCACGACGCTTTCTTCCCCGATTCCGCGCCGACGATGTGCCCGCCCCGCCGCCACTCACCAACGGCCGCCACATCATCGCCGACTGTGTGCTCACCGCCGCCAGACGCCCGAATCGCATTGTCGCCAACACCGAACCTCCGCCGCTTCAACCTCCCGCCGCCACCACCGCCCACCTCACCACCCGAGCTAGTCTAGCAGTTCACAACAGTCCTAGCTACACACCGGTACCACCCATCGCCGCGAAACTCGCTCGCCGCTGCCGCTGGTTCTCGTGACGCCACCGCCGCCGGCCCGACGTGTCACGCCGCGTGGCGCGCCACCTAAGCGCCACTCAACCTCGCGCGTGGTGTACGCGCGGCGCCCCATTCATCGCCATGTGAGCACCGCGCGTCGTTCACCGCGCCAGATCACCCTCGGCTCGGTGGAATCACCACCGTGAGCCGAGTCTATGACATGTGGGACCCGCTTGTCGTAAAAATCATTATAATTCTTTTAATTTCCGAAATTTTCACAAGGCCAAGATTGCGCAATAAATAGAATTTCCTTTAGAAAATAATTCGAGAATTCAATTAAATTCCGATTTTGTATTAAACTTCTAAAATTCATATCTTTTGCATTTGAACTCCAAATTGAGTGGTTCAAGTTGCAAAATTTGTCTAAAATCATAATCTAGCTAACTAAAGCAAAATATTTCAATTTGGAGTTAGTTTGGTCTGAGTTTTTGAATTTATTTGAATTTGAGTTGAATTTGTCGATTTTCACGTATAGACTTTAACGACTCCGAGAGTTAGATCCTTCCGACGAATTAGAGTTCCAAGACTTCAACGAAGGCAAGTTACACTATTGATCATATTGTTCCTATTGTTTTAAAGTATTTATTTACTATTTACAATTTACTATTGCATGCATATGTTTATAAAAATATCCTCAATATCCCGATTTCAGATATAGTTGTTCCAAACTCCTTGGTATGGCCAATTTGACTATCAAACCTGAATACCTTGACACCTTAGATAAAATTTGTCAAATGCTTAGCCTTGCTTAGATAATATTTACAAATTTGGGAGAATTTAGTCAAATCTTTACAATTTAATTTAAAATGTGTTTCGTGGTAATGTTTTAACATGAAAGGTTTATAAAGGAGTTTTACTCTAAATAAAATGAAATGGGTTTGACTTAAGTAGATGGATGGATGGTGGGTGCAGTTCATGCACGGTCTAACTGTTAGGATTACGACCTGTGGTTTTAAATTGAAGTCGCCCAGCCGCTAAGGACCGGTCTTGAGCGTATTTTGCTACGCCTACCGCACTCACCACATGTCCCGTATGGGTAGGATTTGGCTAAATAATCTATAGTGTCTCAGTGTTATTTGTGCTATGTTGTATGTGTGGGCGTTGGTCGACATTAGTCCCACCGCGCAAGAGGGGCTTCCTGAGGATGGATTGTCCAAAGGTAGCGAAACCTTAGCAGCATGAATACAAGAGGACACCGCTTGTAACGGCCTCATGATAATTGCTTAGTCACACGCTTCGAAGCGTGCTTTGGCCGACATTAAAAGCATTTTATCTCGTGTGGGTAAAGCTGCATAACCTCTCGCAGAGTGTAAAACTATTCGAATAGCCGCCCGCGGTCATGGACATGCTAGCAAAGCCACTCTAAGTTAGAATTGTTTTTGGTTTATAAAATGTGTTCAATAAATGTTTTAGGATGGATAGTCCTATGGTAAAATTGGGTGGTTAGCCATGTGTTAGGAGGATATCCTTCAATATTCAACTAATGGAGGTCATCCAATATTCGTTGTCGCTTTGTCACCGTTTTTATTCGAATTATTAAAATTGACTTACAAAAGTATTAGCAATATAATCAAAATGTCGCTTATGCAAAACAACCCCGCCATTACCTTTGTTTACCTTATGCATGCATTAAACTTTCTATATTGGGTGTGACTTATGCAGCACAGTAGTAGTGTTTCACTCTGCCGAATAAATCTTATTCAGAGAAGACGCTTTTTCCGACGGTGAGGATCTTGACGAATAGGTCTGGCTCCCTGCACGATTGCCTCGTGGCAAGTCGTGGCCTACTACTACTACTACTCATCACCGTGTTATTTCTTTTCTTTGGCCGCAGCCCTTTGTAATAAACTTTGAATTATTATCAATAAACTCGTGATATGATTGTGCTATCACTTTTGTTTAATCGTACACTAGAACTCCCGACTAGTGTATGAACACAGAGAATTTGGGATCCTTCGCTCCTGGTTCGACAAAAGTGGTATCGAGCTATATCGATCAGAGGTCGTGGCCCCACAAATGTCCTAAGGACTCATTTGCAAAAATTAAAAACTATTTTGAGTCTATCCAGAGTCATCTCTCAACCCTTCTCTTTAAAAACAGTTACTGACTTGTCTATTCCTCAAAATTGTAGATGGCCGAAGTACCAGACGCTATCTCTCACTAATCATTGCCGACATCTGGCCGAACTTCTCGGGAAGTGATGCAAAGACTTGGATTACAAGAAGAGGCCAACGCTTCAGTGGCTACCGCATAAGGTGGAGAACGACGCGACACCTTCGCCGATGGCATTCAGATGCAATGAGAGAAGCGTCGTCGACGACCGCCATACTTACGATCGCCACCTCAACGGCACCGGTTTCACTATTTCCGATGCATCTTCCAACCAGATTTGATGTTGTCTTCCGCACCACCGAGGAGGAAGATTCCCGAGTTGACGCACTGTGGACCGACAAAGGCACCGACTACGCCTATGGAAATGCCTTGGACGACTTGCGCATCACTCAGATAGTCTAGAGTATACAGAGGCGTAGATCAAGGCACAAGAGGAATTGGCTATTTACAAATCAAAGCAAGGCAAGCATCAAAGAATTCTCCGAATACACCCCATCCACCCCATAGATGTTTATTTTTTCATCCGTATTTAGTTACGCATTATGAGCTATCAACTACCCATGTGATAGCCATAATATATTAATAAAATAAATGAATAAAGGAACCATTTTGAAAAGTTGATTCTTTGTTTGTGTGCTTGTTCGCTCTGGGCTATCATAGATTTATTCCCATAGAATTCCTTGCTACCTCTTCTAAATCATTAGAGGGTTCCGCAGATGGTGACCACCGTAGAAACGGCAATGTCGCCAGCAGCGCTAACGACAAGGAAACGATCAGTGATCACCAGATAACCACGCTTCGCACCGCCACCACCGCCGCAGTATGACCCGATCGCACCAGATGATGGCGAATCGCACTCATTTGATCGACCTCCTTGCCCAATCACCGCAGAATGTTCGAACACTCAGCCGCTACAAAAAGAAAGCAGCCCCGCCCACCTCCGCATAACCAAAGGTCGACTATGTCCGAAGTTTATGAGGATGCGTCCACGACATTCTCAAATAGTATCAACTAATGGACGCCGACGATCGCTTCGCTATTGGAAAGAAATCGACATTAGTCGTTGTTCGACCGTGAGAGGGTCCTCGCTTGCCTCTCACCAACCGAATGGCCCCGCATCGTAATGGTGGGACAACTACTCCATCGCACACAATGATGCTCACCCATCACATGGGCCGACTTCAGGCGAAGAAGTCATGCACATATCCCGCAGGATGATGACGCCAAGAAGAAGGAGTTCCACGCGCCCGATTAAGGCAACCGTGACGGTGAATGAGTACTTCACCGCTTTAACTAACTTGCCCGCTACGCCCACCGACGAGCTGTGAGATGAGGACAGATGTGAAAGGTTCCCGGATGGATTGAATGATGATATCTCGCCCAACTTATTTCGTAATTTCACCGACTTCCAGCAGCTTGGTGGATAAAGCAATCGTGCAGAGGCCAAACATGCAGAATGGAGAACCGCAGCGAGGATGGCCGCCTGCAGGTTTAACGCAGAGGTCCGCCCAAAGCTCGCATCACCACACCGCACCGCAGAACGGGAAGTTTCAACCTTCCACGCCTCGCACTCCAAAGACCGCCACGCGCCCAACCCTTCCAACTTCCGTGGCACTTCATCGAGGGCGCAAAGCAGAAGCACTCTACCTCCTCACTCGAGTCACGTGCTTCCACCGCAACGAGACAGGCATTATGCCAATAAATGTCCAAAGAAGCAACAAGGTTTGGCACCAACAAGGCCAACCTCAGAGTTCAAGCTACCGTGGCACCACTGCATCAAAGAAAGCCGCTTCACCAAGGGACGGTGAACCATGTCACCGCCGAGGAAGCTCAAAGACTGATGTTGTTCTCAAGACGCTCTCGTTAATTCAGCATCAAAGATCCGCCCTATTTGATTCTCGAGCTTCACACTTTTTGTGTCATATAAGTTTGTGGGAAAATATGGGTTACCTATATCCTCTTTAGCTACTCCCATGATAATTCATTCCCTGCTCTAAATGAGAACCAATTCTCTATGCCCTAATCTCACTCTCGAGATATCCGAGTAACTTTTCTAGCAGATCCGATAGTTTTACACTCCCAAGGTTTGGATGTAATACTTGGAATGGATCAAGCAGCTAAAAATCACACAAATAGATCGTGCAATAGATCCATCACCTCACTAATGAACAAGGTGTGTCTCATGAATTCAAACCCGAGACTCAACCGAGGAAGTTCCATACTCACCGATTGAAGGAAGTGAAACTTGAAGATATACCCGTGGCACGTGAGTATCCCGACGCCTTTCCGATGATCTACCCGGCATGCCACCGATAGGGACATCATGTTCCTAATTGATCTAGTCCCCGACACCCGATCTCGGCGACCCTATAGAATGCCACCAACGAGTTAGCGTAATTGAAGAAACAGATTGAAGAACTACGAGAAAAAGCGCACATTCGACCCGCCTCACCATGGGGAGCCCCAGACTATTTGTCAAGAAGAAAGACAATAGCATGAGAATGTGCGCCGATTACGATCACTCAACGGTAACAATCAAGAACAAATATCCATTGCCCGTAATTGATGATTTGTTTGATCGCTAAAGGAGCAAGTATTTTCTCAAAGATCGATTCGAGATCCGTTATCACCAATTAAAGATCGACCGAAGATATTCCAAACCGCTTTCACCACCGTGATATGGACTATATGAGTTCACAAGAATGTCATTTGATTGACCAACGCCGCGCTATTTCATGAATATGATGAACAAGGTGTTCATGGAATTCCCGATAAGTTCGTAGTCGCCTTTATTGACGATATTCTCATCTACTCAAGAACTAAAAGAACATGAAGAGCATCTCCTGATGATCCTAGACAAGCTTAGGGAGCACTAACTCTATGCCAAATTCAGCAAGAGTGAATTTCGCTAAGACAAGTTGCATTCCTTGGACATATTGTATCCGCAGAGGAATTGCGTGAGACCCCGCCAAGGTTGAAGCAAGAATGGACTGAAACACCAAATCACCACCGAGGTGAGATGTTTTCTCGACCGCAGCTATTATCGCGGTTTATTGAGGGTTTTCTAAACTTGCCAAACCCATGACTCAACTTCAAGAAAGAAAAGAAGTTTGAATGGTCAAGCGCTCGTGAAGAAAGTTTCAAGAATCAAAAGAGGCTAGTCTCAAAGACCGTGTTAATTTTACCTGACATCCGCAAGGATTTTGAGATCTTTTGTGACGCATCCCGTCAAGGCCTCTGATGTGTACTAATGCAGAAGGCAAAGTTGCAGCTTATGCATCCCGGCGCTGAGGCCACACGAAGGGAATTACCCGACTCATGATTTGGAGTTAGCGGCAATTGTGCACGCCCAAAATCGCGCATTATCTCATTGGTAATCGCTGTGAGATTTTCACTGCACTATAAAAGTCTAAAGTACATATTCACGCAGTCCGAGCTCAATCTCCGACAAAGAAGATGGTTGGAACCGATAAAGGATTATGATCTCGAATTCATTATCATCCGGCAAAGCCAATGTGGTAGCGATGCCTTGAGCGTAAAAGCATATTGCAACACCATCATGGTGCAACAAAATTAGCTCGAGTCAGTATGAAGAGTCAAGCATCCAACTGAAATTGTCAACCAAGGCCGTAAACGCTTTAGAAGTTCAACCAACTCTTCAGATCGATTAGAATAAAACAGCTTGGAAGATGAAGATATCCAAGAAATCAAGAAAATATGAGAAGAGGCAAAGCCCTGTGTTTCTCTCAAGATGAGCAAGGGACAAGGTGGTTCGAGACCGCATCTCTGGTGCCTAACCAAACAGGAGATAAAAGACTCAATTCGAAGAAGCTCATGAGTCGCCATACTCCATTCATCCCGCAAAGCACCAAAATGTACCAGATCTAAAAGAAAGATATTGGTGGGTCAAGATGAAGCGTGAAATTGCCGATTTCGCCGCCACAGACATTTGTCAAAGAGTCAAGGCACAACACCAAAGACCCACCGTTTGTTGCAACCATTACCACCCCGAGTGGAAGTGGGAAGAAGTTGGTATGGATTTCATTACCGACTACCCAGACCCAATTGGGATATGACTCATCCGTGGTAATTGACCGTTAACTAAAGTCGCCACTTTATTCCCGCCAAGACCACCTATCGAGTAGTAAACCAGCGTAATTGTACATGGTCGATCGTCACCGCACGAGTACCCAAAAGATTGTGTCGCATCGAGGTTCCCAATTTACCTCTCGTTTTGGAAAAGTCCGCATGAAGCCTTGGGAACTGTGACTCAATTTTAGCACACAGATCATCCCTGCATCGATGGTCGGCTGTAACGCACCAATCAAGTTCTTGAAGATATGCTTCGAGCCTCCGGCCTTAGAATTCAAAAAGGTTGGGACAAGGATCCGCCGATGCGAGTTCTCATACAATAATAGTTACCAAGCTAGTTTGCAGATGTCTCCATTTGAAGCTTTATACGGTAGGAAATGCCAACCCCGCTTCTTTGGGATGAGGTAGAGAGCGCGCCTTGGACCCGAGTTGATCAAAGAAGCCGAGAGTAAAGTGAAAACTATTCAGAGCGCCCAAAGCACCCAATCCCGACAAAAGAGTTATGCCGATAACCGCCGAGGGAATTAAGCTTTGAGGTAGGAGATGTTGTCTATCTCAGAGTAACCCCACTCAGAGGTGTGAAGAGATTCCTGACAAAAGGTAAACTCGCACCTGCATATTGGGCCATACAAGATCTTGGCAAAACGGGAGAAGTAGCTTATCACCTACAACCGCGTAAGCCCCGCCAGCAGCACATAACGCCTTCCACGTGTCGCAATTAAAGAAATGCCGCAAGAACCTAAGACCATACTTTCTCGAAAGCTTTGACCTTCAAGAAGATCTCACCTACGTGGAGCGCACCGATTAAAATTATAGATGTCGCAGAACGTGTTACCGTATGTAATAATCGATCGCTCAAGGTGCAAGTGGAGTCACCATCCGAAAGTTTAAGCCACATGGGAGAATGAAGAAGAACTCAAGACTAACTACCCCGATCTTTTGTTAATTCAAGTCCAATCTCTGGTCGAGATTCCCTTTAAGGGGGTAGGTTTGTAATAGCCCAAATTTCAATTTCCAGCTGAAAATAAAGTTAATTATTTTATTGGATTTTGAGGAATTTTAAAGCTTTTCCTTAACCAAATTAAAGCTAAAACAAAATTATGTGCAAAATCTATTACTGATAATATCCGAAATATTTTTCTTAAATCCTAAATGCTCCAGAGAATTTCTGAATTTTCTCATAATTTTGGAATTATTTTGCTATATTCTAAAGCTTAATTGAATTATCCGAATTAAAACAAAAGAAAATCAAAAGAAAACTCAAATAGGAATTGGGCCAAACCCACTGCCCACGCTCTCCCCACACGCACGCCCGCCTCCGCCGCGCCTCCTCCTCTCGCCGATGCCAGGGTCCACCCGCCACCCTTTCTCTCTCCCACCACACTGCAGATCCCAACCGCTGGATTAAAATCCAACGGCCGACCAACAAAGCATCGTAAGGTCCGAATGTTCTACGCAATCGGACCGTTAGATCTAAATCCAACGCCCACGGCATCGGGCCACTTAACGATTCACCGCAACCCGCGATCTATTTCAACCGTTAGATCGAGATCAAACGGCTACGCCGACATAACTTAACGCCGCCCATATTTTGTCCACCTTCGATCAAAATCGACGCGTCCCGCTTGTCGCCTTTCTCGCCGCCTTCTCCGCGACACTCACGCGCCGCCATTAAAACCGACGCCGAACTCGTAACGACCGCCTTCAATCCCCACTCCTCGCCATCGCGGCGCATTGACGACCCGCATCACGCCGCCCACTTCCGCCGCTTTCCCTTCTCCGCATCGCTTTACCCACGATCACCGAAACCGCCGCGATGACCTTCGCGTCATCGCCGCTTCCCGGCCTTCCCGCCCTATAAATAGGAGCCATGGGTAGCCCTTCTCCTCCTCCTCCACCTTTTTCCCACGCATTACTCCTCGCACGCCCTAGCTTCGCCGTAACCGCCGTGGAAGCTCCTTCACCGCGACGCTTCTTCTTCCCCGATTCCGCGCCGACGACGCCTCCGCCCGCCGCCACCACCAACGGCCGCCACATCATCGCCGACCCGTGCTCACCTCCGCCGCCAGACGCCGCCGAATCGCATTGTCGCCAACACCAAACCTCCGCCGCTTCAACCTTGCCGCGCCACCACCGCCCACCTCGACCACCCGAGCTAGTATAGCAGTTCACAATAGTCCTAGCTACACACCGTACCACCCATTGCCGGCGAAACTCACCGCTCGCGCTGCCGCTGGTTCCCGTGACGCCACCGCCGCCGGCCCGACGTGTCACGCCGCGCGGGCGCTGCCACCTAAGCGCCACCTCAACCCCCGCTATGGTGTGTACGCGGCGCCCCATTCATCGCCACGTGAGCACCCGCTGTCGTTCACCGCGCCAGATCACCTCGCCGGCGGAATCACCCACCGTGAGCCGAGTCTATGACATGTGGGACCCGCTTGTTTAAAAATCATTATAATTCTTTTAATTTCCAGAAATTCTTCACAAGGCCAAGATTGCGCAATAAATAGAATTTCCTTTAGAAAATAATTCGAGAATTCAATTAAATTCCGTGATTTTGTATTAAACTTCTAAAATTCATATCTTTGCATTTGAACTCCAAATTGAGTGGTTCAAGTTGCAAAATTTATCTAAAATCATAATCTAGCTAACTAAAGCAAAATATTTCAATTTGGAGTTAGTTTGGTCTGAGTTTTTGAATTTATTTGAATTTGAGTTGAATTTGTCGATTTTCACGTATAGACTTCGACGACTCCGGAGAGTTAGATCCTTCCGACGAATTAGAGTTCCAAGACTTCAACGAAGGCAAGTTACACTATTGATCATATTGTTCCTATTGTTTTAAAGTATTTATTTACTATTTACAATTTACTATTGCATGCATATGTTTATAAAAATATCCAATATCCCGATTTCAGATATAGTTGTTCCAAACTCCTTGGTATGGCCAATTTGACTATCAAACCTGAATACCTTGACACCGTAGATAAAATTTGTCAAATGCTTAGCCTTGCTTAGATAATATTTACAAATTTGGGAGAATTTAGTCAAATCTTTACAATTTAATTTAAAATGTGTTTCTGTGGTAATGTTTTAACATGAAAGGTTTATAAAGGAGTTTTTACTCTAAATAAAATGAAATGGGTTTGACTTGGGCGAGATGGATGGATGGTGGGTGCAGTTCATGCACGGGTCTAATCTGTTAGGATTACGACCTGTGGTTTTAAATTGAAGTCGCTCAGCCGCTTAAGGACCGGTCTTTGAGCGTATTTTGCTACGCCTTACCGCACTCACCACATGTCCCGTATGGGTAGGATTTGGCCAAATAATCTGAGTGTCTCGTTGTTATTTGTGCTATGTTGTATGTGTGGGCGTTGGTCGACATTAGTCCCACCGCGCAAGAGGGGCTTCCGAGGATGGATAGTCCAAAGGTAGCGAAACCTTAGCGCATGAATACAGAGGACACCGCTTGTAACGGCCTCATGATAATTGCTTAGTCACACGCTTCGGAAGCGTGCTTTGGCCGACATTAAAAGCATTTTATCTCGTGGGTAAAGTCGCATAACCTCTCGCAGAGTGTAAAACTATTCGAATACGCGTCCATGGTCATGGACATGCTAGCAAAGCCACTCTAAGTTAGAATTGTTTTTGGTTTATAAAATGTGTTCAATAAATGTTTTAGGATGGATAGTCCTATGGTAAAATTGGGTGGTTAGCCATGTGTTAGAGGATATCCTTCAATATTCAACTAATGGAGGTCATCCAATATTCGTTGTCGCTTTGTCACCGTCTTTATTCGAATTATTAAAATTGGTCTTACAAAAGTATTAGCAATATAATCAAAATGTTGCTTATGCAAAACAACCCCGCCATTACCTTTGTTTACCTTATGCATGCATTAAACTTTCTATATTGGGTGTGACTTACAGCACGGTAGTAGTGCTCACTCTTGCTGAATAAATCTTATTCACGAGAAGACGTTTTCCCGACGGCGAGGATCTTGACTTAATAGGTCATGTTTCCTGCACGATTGCCCTGTGGCAAGTCGTGTGGCCTACTACTACTACTACTCATCTACTGTGTTATTTCTTTCTTTGGCCGAGGCCCTTTGTAATAAACTTTGAATTATTATCAATAAACTCGTGATATGATTGTACTATCACTTTTTGTTTAACTGTGTACACTAGAACTCCTGGACTAGTGTATGAACACAGAGAATTTGGGATCATTCGTTCCCGGGTTCGACAATGAGGATGTGTATTGATTACCTTTCTCTCAACGAACTTACCATCAAGAACAAGTACCCACTACCCCGGATAGATGATCTGTTTGATCAGATGAAAGGAGCCGGATTATTCTCAAAGATCGACCGCGATCAAAGTTACCACCAAATAAAAATTTGTCCTAAGGATATACCAAGACCGCTCAACACTCGGTATGGACATTATGAGTTCTTAGTCATGTCCTTTGGTCCACTAATGCCCCGCTACTTCATGAACATGATGAATAAAGTATTCATGGAATATTTGGACAAGTTCGTAGTTGTGTTCATTGATGATATTCGTGTACTCCAAGTCGGTGGAAGAACACGCCGAGCACTTAAGGATAGTATTGAAAACTCCGAGAGCATCACCGTATGCCAAGTTCGTAAGTGTGATTTTTGGAAGAAGGAAGTGGATTTCTGGTCATGTGATGACATCCGAGGAGTAGCAATGACCCTGAAAGTTAAAGCAAGATACATTGGGAGCAGCCCAAATCAGAACTCAAATTGCAGCTTGGGAATGGCAAAGTTATTACCGCTGCTTCATCGTAGGATTCTCATCGATTGCTAAGCCCTTACGCAATTGTTGAAGAAGGAGAAAGTTCACTTGGACTCAACTGTGAGGAAAGTTTTCAAGAATCAAGAAGCGTTTGACTTCACTTTCCATGGTCGATTTTGCCGATATTCGTAAGGATATCGATATCTATTGTGATGCTTCGCGCCAAGGATTAGGATGCGCATCGATGCAAGAAGGAAGAGCAACGCTATGCGCCAAGGCGCTTGAGACCTCACGAGGAGAATTACCCTACTCATGATCCGAATTAGCCGAGTGCATGCTTTAAAGATTTACGCCATTACCTCATCTGGAATCGTGGAAGTCTACACGCATCATAAGAGTCTAAAGTATATCTTCACCCAAATGATTTGAACATGAGGCGTAGAAGATGGTTAGAATTGATCAAGGATTATAATCTTGGAATCCACTACCATCCCGAAAGCCAACGAGCTGCGCATGCTCTAAGTCGTAAGAGTTACCGCAATGCCTTGGAAGTAAAGGAAAGTTGCCTAACTTCATGAAGAATTTCGTAAGCTAAAGCTAGAAGTTGTGTCCAAAGGATTTGTAGCCAATTTGGAAGTACAACACCCCGAGAAGCAAATTGTGGAGCACAACCAAAGGATCCTGTGTTGTCGACATCAAGGTCAAAATGACAGAGGGGAAATTCAAAGATTTCACCAAGGATGATCAAGACATACTGATTAATGGTTGTATCCGTACCGATATCGATGGTCTCGCATGCTTAATCCTAAAGGAAGCCCATGACTCAAAGTATTCGATACACCCCGAAGTACCAAGATGTACCAGATGTTAAGACTAAATTTTGGTGGTCAAATCAAACGAAGTCGCAGAGTTCGCTGCCTTGTGCGACACCGCCGTAAAGTAAAGGCGTAACACCGAGACCAAAGAGTTTGCCGCAATCAAGATTCCGTAATGGAAGTGGGAAGAGATCGGAATGGATTTATCACCGGTTTACCCAAGACCCAATCGTTACGATTCGATCCGGTAATAGTTGATCGCTTGACCAAGGTCGCCATTTCTCGCCACCAAAACCACATACTCGTGAGATCGCCATGGAGTTGTACATGGCCGTAATTGTCGGGCTTACACGGTGTGCCCAAGAAGATAGTGTCGATCGAGGGTCTCGCCACCTCGCTTTTGGCGAGCTTGCATGAAGCATTGGGCACCCATCTGAATTTCGCATCGCGTATCACCCACGCATGCGGATGGACATACCGAAAGAGTTAATCGATATTGAGGATATGGCGAGAGCTTGTGCTCTAGCTAATGCTACCCGCTGGGATAAAAGTTTACCCTACGCAATTTTCAGACAACAACGCTTATCAAGCCAGTCCGCAGATGTCACCATTTGAAGCTTTGTACGGCCGCGTTCGTAGAACCCCGTTGAATTGGTCGTAAACAAACCAACGATCGCATTCGTCCGCACATCATTCGCAGCGTAAGAGCAAGTGGCCATGATCGAGAAAGATTGAAGATAGCTCACCGTGCGTAAGAGCTATGCGCCGATAATCGCCGCCGTGACCTCACTTTGAACCCGAGGATTTTGTTTATCTTCGAGTGACCCCGCTCGTGGAGAAGTTGCTTATCGCTTGAGCCGCCGCATGTAGCAGGAGTACATGATGTCTTTCATGTCTCGAATTGAAGAAGTGCCTTCGTGTGCCGTAAGAGCAAGCCCCCGAGTCAATTGAGTTGAAGGAGGATCTACCTACAAGGAGCAAACACCAAGATTTTGATGTCGCAGAGCGCTCACAAGAAGCAAGACGGTTCGCTTTTGCAAGGTTCTGGAACAACCACTGTAGGAGAAGCAACGTGGGAACGTGAAGAAGAGCCAAAGCCGAGTTTCTAGCCTTTTCTCTAGTTAGCCCAATCTCTGGGTCGAGATTCCTTTAAGGGGGGGAGGTTTGTAACATCCCAATTTTCAGAGCTTAAAAATCTTTTAATAGTTAGTAGGAAGAAAATTCACCATTTGGATTTTATTTGAATTTAATTTCAAAAGCTTAATATTGAACTTTATAATCAAAAATATTTAATGTGAATAATCCCAACATGAACAATAGCCAAAACTATTTTATTTGGGTTCTATGTGCTCAGATATATTTTCTAGATTTTTCTAGAATTTTTCTGAGTTCATTTGCTATTTTCTATTGCTTATTTGAATTTCTGATATTTTCTAAATTAGAAAAGGTATTTAAAATCTCAGATATTTCCTTGGGCCTAAACCCATTCCTATTCCCTAACCCCGGCCCGCTTCCTTCGCCGCGCCCACCCACACAACAATCTCACGACGCTGCCGCCTCCAACCGACACGCGCCCCACATGTCGCCTCTCTGCTTTCTCTCCTGGCCACCTCAGCCTTCTCCACCGCTCGATCAAGATTCGACGGCCGATGCGGCCGAGGTACCGGAGGGTCCGAACGCCTCAGACAGGGCTCGCTCGATCGATCCGACGGCCGATCTTGAGTCCGCTTTCAGCCCGCTGCTGCTTCACACGCCGCCGCGCTCAACCGCCGCCGACGCAGGGACCCACCTGGGTTACTGCTCATCATCCCCGACTTGACTCTCCTCTTTCCTTATCTCCGCCGCCGCGCTCTCGCCTCTCGCCACGGACTCTCCCGCACCGTGTATAAAGAGAGAGGACCCTGGCTTCCGTGACTCCAACCCGCGCAGCCGCGCCAAAACCCTAACCCTAGCCGCAAAGCTCGGAGAAGCACCGCGCCGCCGCAACTCCGACGAAGCTTGTTCTCCCACGGCAGCGCCGCGCCTCTTCGCGCACTCGCGATCGCACGGAGCTCTCTACCCCGGTGGCCTTGTTTCACGGAAGATCGCCAGAGTTCGATCCCGCCGAGCCCGAATCCTCCTCCGCCGCCGCCGCCGCCACGCACGCTCCTGCACCCGTGAACACACCCGTGATCCTCGTGTCATCCTCTACCTCCCAGACACCCACCGCCGGTGAAACACCGCTGTCACGGAACCTTTGTTCCTGCCGCGCCTCGCCGGTCCGACGTGGCCGCCCACGCGGGCCACAAGATAAGCCCCGCGCCGCGTGTCATCCCACGTGGCGCCGCTGGCGCCCTCGCCGCCACAGGTGGCTTGGTCCACTGACCTCGAAGTCTCGAGGCTCCTGCGGACCTAGTCCACCATGAAGTTTAGCCTCCGACATGAGGACCCACATGTCGATAATTCTTTTATTTATCTTTTCCGAAATTCCTTCACGACGCCACCATGATTAAATCCGATTTTCCTTTAGAAAATAATTGATAAATTCATAAAATCTGATTTTCAAAGATTTTATGTAATTTCAAACTTCCAAAGCTCATAACTTTGCATCCTAACTCCGATTGAGCCCATTCAAATTTCTAAATTTGTCTAAATTCAAGATCTATTTATCTGAGATTTTTATTTAATTTTTGGAGTTTGTTTTGCCTCTGTTATTTATTTGTTTTATTTATTTTTTTGTCTCGCTTAGTAGTAGACGCTGATCTGTCGGGATTTTCGTTGAAGAAGGAGCTCCCAAGATCAAGATCAGTACATAGACCTTTCCAAGGCAAGTCATACCTTTGATCATCTTGAACCCAGTTTTCAAATTACTTTGTGTTAAATTAATGCATTCTACTTTAATTATTTATTTAAATGCTTTGGGCATAGTTATTATCCAAATTGTTATCACACTTTGGCCTTGTATGTCATAATTCCTTGTCACCCTAGATTGGTTACTAGTTGGTATTATTATAGCACCAACGTGGGTTGGTTAGATGCGAGTACAATTGCTTAGCCATGCCACGAGTCATCATCACATGTAGGTTGCAAATGTTAATTATGACTAAGTGACTATGGAACCTCATGTAAAACTGTGCTATGTGTTATTACTCGTGATGGCATGTGTTGCACTAAACCAACCGGGTGGTAAAGGATTTAGACCGAGGCAAGTGGTGGAGACCGTGTGACATGGTGGTCTATGTGATGGGAATGATGGTCTTGTGACTTAGCTAGAACATGGAAGTCTTGCCTTGGTCAATTAAGGACTTAACTTTGTGCGCCATTGAACTTAGCCTCACTCAGACACCACATGCCCGGTATGGGACGGCCTAACTTAGTAAGTCATGGATTCTCGCATTGATGTTCGTGTGGTTAGGTTAGGTCAGGTGACAGGTGGATGTGTGACTACTAGGTGGTTGCATCGGGACTATCTGCCTTCCCCGTCCAATGGTGTGTGTTATACCAATTCTATGTGAGCTGGTATAGCGGTTTGTAAGCACACTAGGAATGTCAATGCTTGAGATGAAGTTTCGAACCGCTTTGTTACGATTTGCTTGCTACACTAGTTGTATCTTGTGGGTAAAGTGTACAACCTCTCGCAGAGTGTTAAACAATCTATTCGAATAGCGCGTCGCGGTCATGGACATGCTCGGGATTTCACACGAGGGGTAGTTTTCATAAAATGTGGGAATGGGAGCTGTGTAACCTTAATCATATGGCTATGTGAAATAATCTGTTTAGCTGTGTGTCTTTGTGGAAACAATCATAAATTAATATTGTCTATTTGTTTTGAATTATGCTTTCAATCTATTATTGTATTCAATTGCAAATGTTGTCGTTATGCAAAAGAACCACGTAAGCCTTTTCTTTGGAATAAGCTCGCATCTATACATTGCATTCTGTGGTATGATTTGCGAGTACGGTTGTGTACTCACGCTTGTTGTAAAACTTGCGCCTAAACCTACGTAAGAGGAGGAGTCTACGCCGCTGAGGAGGAGTTCGCCAAGGTCGATCATTCGTTAAGGTCCGATCCCACGGTTGCCCGTGGTGAATTGGTGATCTACGCTGAGTTATTTCCGCTCCGCCGCCGCTTATTTATCAGTTAGCTCGCGTGGCTTAATAAGTGTAAACTCACCATAAGGTCAAAACCCTTATTTGTTATTCAAACTAATCGCTACTTTATTTATCGCTGTGTGGATCGACATTTACCTATGTTAACCCCGTGTGCACTAGCGTGATCCTCGACTAGTGCAAGATACACGAGGGTTCCGTAATCGCACTCGGTCCCGACATTGGCCAATCAACCACCGAACCATGGGCGTGGATCTCAAGGTGCAACCCATGACCATGAGTTTGACAATGATAATAATGAGATGCACAACCACGACGCCATTGATGGACGACAATGTAACCGATTGAACTTCAACCGTGAAGGTATGAGAGGTAATAACCTTCAAAGAACATAATGCACGTGTTAATGATGATCCATATGCTAAAGTCAAGTTCACTATACCATCTTTTATGGTGCTTATATTGCTGAAATATATTTAGATTGGGAGATGACGGTGGAACAGAAATTTAATGCTCACTTAGTTCCCGAATTGCATAGAGTTAGGCAAGCAACAAGTGAATTTAAAACTTTGCCATCAATTGGTGGAATAGGATATGCAACGATGGATTAGCACCTACTACGTGGGATGCTTTAAAATTGCTATGCGTGAACCGATTTGTTTCATTTTCTTTAAACATCGATTGAGGAGAAATTGAGAATGCTTGATGATAGGAAACATGAGAACCAACTCGTGTTCTCGCTTTTTCTATGACTAACAATTTGCGTGAAGTTGAAAACCATGCTAAAGAGGAGAATGAGTCGATTGCACCACCAACCCCATTGATCGAGAAGGAAGATGAGGAGATGGATGCACCTACATCATCCGAGGAGAGCCAAAAGGTAAAGACAATGGTGCTATCATCACTCCTGTGAGTATGCCCTGTGAAGAACTACAATTGTCCACCTGCTCATGCTATTTTAGAGCAAAAATTAGTGGAAAACAATTTTGATATGCACATGTTTCAAGTAAAGAGTTCGGGATTGCACGGGATGAGTGCACCATGTGATAACATTGTTGATTTTTCATCGTTGGGAGTACTTCATGTGATGAGTTAATAGCATATAATGATCATGTGGAATTGGTTAGACATAAAGAAGTTTTGACTAGAATATCTCCTGCTAATTCTTTATGTTACATTATGTTGGATCTACCTATGAAATTGTCACATGCTATGGGAAAAGTTTCAAATCGCGTGTTCAAAATCCTTGTTTAGTGCCTACACTCGATATAAGTTTTATTTGATTGAGATTATGGTGTAGACAATCGTTTCTTGTAAATCGAATATGCATAACTTGTGATCACATGGATGAATTGAAGCTTGTCGTTTGGGACAATAATTTTGTGTGTCGATCTTGTTCAAAATGAGAGTAAAATGAAATTTAGTGCTCATCCCATTCCTTTGTGTTCACCTTTTCTTGCACCACCTAGTAGGAGGAATCGATTAAAGATGTTGAAGTATGGAAGAACTTACAAATCTTTTCACCCTTGCTATATGAATTTGCTCTTGCTCAATTGAAATCTGATTATATGAATGGCTTGTGCTATTTAAATTCAATTATTGTGCTGCCCATTCACAGAGCAATGAATAACTCTACTATATACTTCACTTATACTTGCAAATTGAGTTGCAAACTGAATGTTATGAGACAATATACCTTTGCTGATTTGATGCATGCACAATCACCTTTAATTTCAAAAGTTCTCTATTTTTCCACCGCAATGGCTAACATTTTGCGTAAAGATGTGAATGCAATGCTACAAGCTTTAAAGCCTTTCTTGTCGCCGAGGAGGGTGAGCGTGAGTCGAGGACGACTCAAATGCAAGAAGGGGAGGATGATGAGGACATGAACCCTTCTGATACGCACCACAACTCCACCTCCAACTGGCCGCTCTACTTCCACCACATATTGATAGAGAAGGCTTACGACCACTACACGACTTCGACTGCGTGGTCGAAGCCCCCGCTAAGTGGTCGAAGGAGGCTATCGACCACACGAGAAGGGGACGTAGAAGGCTACGACTGCATCGCATTTGGTCGTAGGATTGTTTTGACTGCTCGTGGTCTTAGCATATGGAGGTTCGACTACATCCTCGTCGAGGACCTTAGACTAGTCGGAAGTTCCGATTACCGTCGTATATCACTCATATCCGCATCGCGCCACCTCACTTTGGGCCGAGGCCTTGTATCAACACTACATTAGGGTTTTTGGGCCGACCACCTCCCTGGCCCATAAGGCCACCTAGGGTTTCGAGGGGTACTGTTCACGCGACACTAATCACGCATGAACAGTGCCGCCGCCCCTCCCTTCTTCCTTTAAGTAGTGGTCGCCTCCCCCCTAGTTCCTTGGGTTGTTCTTAGATTATTCTGCCACTTTGCAGTTTCACCGTTTATCGGTTTGAGGAACCCCACATTGTGAACTTCATTCATATTCGCAATACAATTCAGATTGCATCTTCCTTGTTCTTGTGAGTTGCTTCGATTGCTTGCAGGAACAATAACCCTCGTGGTAAGGTCGATCGCGTGCGAGCGTGGTTGATAATGACAACGGCGGGTGTAGCGATTGCGAGGTGACGACCCTGGTCGAAAGCCTCAAAGCGTCAACGTCCTCACGACGAAACCAATCAAACCTATCGGAAGATCGGGACACCGTGACTCATCAGTTATGGTCTCCGGTAGATGGGAGGGCCTACAACGGATTGCATTGCGAACGGACGCCTTGTCCGTAGCTTGGGCCAGGTTGCGACCAGAGAGGTGCGAGTACACAACCAAAATGTAGGCCACTACACCCGGGACGAGAGAGGAAGCCATTTGGAATTTGTGGAGAGAGAGGGGATGATCAAGGAGGTTCGTGAGAAATCCCTTTGATAAGGGTTGTCTATTTATATAAAAGAAGTAGTAAAGCTAGAGCAGGAGACGAAGAGATGAAGAGACACTCGCGCGGAAGATGAAGGGATTGAAAGGCATATCACAGACGGTTCTATCATGAAATCGTCTGTGATAATAATATCACAGACGACTCTATTAAAGAACCATCTGTGATATGGTAATATCACAGACGGTTTGTAAATATAACCGTCTATGATATGGTAATATCACAGACAGTTATTTAATATAACCGTCTGTGATATCTTATCACAGACGGTTCTTTAATAGAATCGTCTGTGATAGCCTTTTTATAAAGAGGCGCACCACTAGGGTTTTGCTCTTTACTCGTCACTTCCTCTCCCGTGCCCCTTAGGCTCGCGCCTCGCCGCCCTCTAGGTTCGCCTGCTCACCTCCCCGGCCGAAGCCCCCGACGCCGCCCCGACATCGACGATGCCGCTCCTCCCGTGTCGGCCTCCTCCTCTCGTGCATAGGCCTCCTCCCCGCGCCGCCCTCCTCCCTCGCACCTGCCTCTCCCGTGCCGCCCTCCTCCCCGTGTCGGCCTCCTCCCCGCACCGCCTCCTCCCGCGCCTCCTCCTCCCGCATCGGCCTCCTCCCCGCACCGGCCTCCTCTTTGCACCGTGAGTTGTTGTGCGGCATCCTCTCTGTGAGTATTCCTATATTACGATTTGTCCTCGGTGGATATATTGACTTTGATAGTCTTTGATAATATGTGAACCGAATCTAGTACTAAAGATATTGCAAATTGATCTGGGCTTTGTTGACATGCTCGTGATGAACTTTGTCTTATACCGAGATTGAATGTGATAGTTAGTTCATTCTTGAGCTCTATTGTATTACTTGCTATCACAATTTGATATACCGTTAATTTGTTACTTTTGCTGAATGCTTGTTATTCTCGATTCTTCTAGTTCGCTTCGTGATGAACTTTGTCTTATACCGAGATTGAATGTGATAGTTAAGATCATTTTCTGTAATGCTTGAGATCATTTGACGCTAAGCAAAATATTGTTTAGAGCTCATAGTTTGAATTTATACTATCATATTCATTTAATGAATAGTATAGACAATAGGATTGAGATGGCAAAGACTTATTCTTTGCAACTCTCCTTCCGAGAGCACAAACTATCATCAATCCTTCTTTATATATTATGTTTATGCATCATTTTCGTTGTTGAGTAACTGCATGAATCTAGTCGCTAGAGCTAAGCATATTGCTTCGCATATATAGATATCAAGTGCGACATGGCGTCGCACCATCTTCGCCGCCATCATCGACGCCGCCAATGCGCCCGATCTCCAAGGAAAGTGGTACGCACGCGAGATGGCGAGGAATATCAAAAATTCCTCCAGCCTAATGATCGCCACGAGGTCAATGCCAATGGGATCCCCGTGAGTCCCCAAAGCAATGCGCAGATTTCGACCATCCATGGATACTTGAAGGGAACAGTCCCCATCACCACACTAAACCGACATCGTGGTCGGATGATCGGAGATGCGAGCTATGGGACGAAGTTTTAAAACCATTCACTTTCCCAGCCGCAAACCAGGCACGCGTGGAACGACAAGCATTGCTCTCGATCGGAAGGTGTGGAGGACCTTCAAAGCGCGCTTGTCACGGCACGTGAACACGGTCGAACGCCCTTCACGGCGTATAAATTCTTGTCGCGGGATATATGGGACACCTTTGTGCAAATGAAGACGACACGAATTTCTTGAGGAAAGTGCGACGCACAAGGCTCTCCGCACATCAACACTCACCCCACAAACTCGGCATCACTGGTATGCGTTAAAACCGCGAATGGGCGCGGAGGACGAGAACGAAACAAGGCCATTTGTCGAGATCACAGACAGCGCGCTCTCCGGTTAAGAGCGAGGGCATCGCCACGCCTTCAGCGAAATCTTTTCACAAACCCGCATCGAGATGTGGCCAACCGTGGTAAATATGTCTTCGAACTACCTAGTTGTTAATAAGTCCATAACTTCATAATGTCTATAATGACATGATGACCTCTTGCAGCAAGAATTGAGTTCCGCATATTCCGAAGGCTCCTTTCAAGCAGACAGGGAGAAGGATATACTATCCACGGCCCTAGGAAACAAGAAGCACCCAGGTCGCACGCGAGGCAAAGGGGTTAACGTATCTTGGAGGGATGGATTCCTGCACGACTCATCGCACGATAGGAGGAAGAGATCCAAGGCCGAGTACGACACGTAGTTGGAACATGTGCTTACTACAAAATTTGAAGGAAGAGAACGGTGCTTATCTGCAAAATTTGAAGAAAAGATAGCAAGATTGCAGGACCAAGTGAATCAACTCCTACTCCTCAACTGCCGCAAGCCGCCCCGCTGTTTTGGGAGCCCTCCTCAACATCGAGTAGGCCGCCCACGCAAAAATTATGAACATGATGACGCCCAATTACCTATCGACAACATCATGGTAATGTACATCTCTCGAATGCTCCAAAGATAGACCTATAGGACGCCTTAGCTAATTGCGATCGCTTTGTAGGAGCCGACGACCGCACGCCCAAGTGAGGATGGTTGGGATGTCTATTGAGGTCAAGGGGGTGGCGATCCATGCAAGGAAGGGATAGTGCAAAGAAAGCCTGTGTGGCGCAGGTTACACAAGGGTTCAGTGGACATGGTACATGACAATTTTAGGGCTGTCCCGCTTGAGATTCGCCTCAACGACGACATCGTAACACTAGGGATGCCGGTACGCTTATCCAAAGGCCTAAGAAGGACATCGCTCGACCGCAGCGTCGCCAACCTTTGATGACCCAACCCAACCATCTCGACACCACCATGCCTCCAACAGACCCAAGAAGGACATCGCTCGACCCTACAAAGGTCGCTCAACCTTTGATAACTCCACCCTAACCATCTCGACACGACCATGCCTCCAACAGACCTCCATGACTACACCTCAACCTTCGCCGTGGCCCGCCTCATCGGTTCCCGTGGAGAAGACACCGAACGAACAAAAAAGCGTGCCAGACGGCTCCCGAAGTTGTCTCACGTGAAAACGCGTGAAGCGGCAAGTCGCTCATGACAAATCGAAATCGAAGAACATTAAGGCGCTCGCCTCCTAACCCTAAGAAATACTCTTTCGAAGTCCGCTGGCACCACCACAAGATAGCCTACGCCTGGATTAGGTTGTCGAGTTTGCATACCGTACTTGCACAAGACCAAAGAGAAAGGGTGCGCTGATGAAATCACCGCCGATACACGGAGGAGTATTTCTCCACGAGCGCCTCCTTCGTCGTGGGCTTCACGACTTATTCGACCTATTCAACCTCAAAGCCCTCGATGCCTCACTTCTACGATGTCGACACTGTAAGTGTGTACAATCAAGTTCTACATTCACGTAATACCGATTAATATAACAACTCATTGCTTATGTATAGATACATGATTAAAAATGCCCGACGATTGAAAGAATCGGTGGTTTCTCGACCCACACGTGGTCTCTCCGAGCAAACCATCTTGGCAGACGATCCTATGTCGAGAAATACATAACGCTGTGATTGCTTGCTCAAAACGACAAGGACTACATAATGGTGCCCTACAACTAAGTAAGTGCTTCACTACTTGCTATACAAATTTCATTTGTACTTTATACGCAGATTTAACTTAGGTTTAATGACTATAGCGACATACATGAGTAGGCACCACTCGATCCTTTTAGTCATTATACTAAAGAGGAACCAGTACTATACCTGATTCCCTAGTCAAAAGCCACGACTTCACCCTTGTGCAAGGAGTACTCGACAGGTGTGCTCATTTCCTGTAACATCCCAATTTTAGGCTTGTGTTTCAAATGTAAGAAAATGAGGGGAAATTAAAACTTTTTCTTACATCTTGCATTTCCTGTGTGCTTTGGGCGATTGTTGTAAAGAGATTATGGGAATACAAAGATCACAAGTCATTTCGACCCACATCTTATTCTTCTTAATCATCCTTGTTCCATCTTGTGATAATCTCCTGGAAATATTTTTCCTAAATTCTTGGGTTGGTATGTGACTCCTCTGAAAAGTTTCACAATTTTTAGAAAATGTTTGAATATTTTTGGAGGTCACCAAACCAATTAAAAATCTGGTCAAACCTTGACCAGTGCCTTGTTAAATTTTTGGAGGAAAATCCACAGCCCCAAAACCTCTGAAAATTTTATGTTAGGTCCTCGTTTGAGCTAGCAAGCTCCTGCAAAATTTCATAATTTTTGGAGTTCTATTGCTACCTCAAACAATTCTCCAAATGTCAGCCTTTCTATAATACCGTAAAATTTAAATCGTTGAGTCAAACCTGCTCGACCGAGCCCAACTCAACCGACTTGGTTGGACCATGTCGCCACAGCCCGAGCTCGATCTCGCGCGCCCGTTCTAGCCGTTGGATTTCCATCCACCGCCACGACCTCCCAGACCTCCTCGCCCGCGCACGACCTCCCACCTCTGGCGATTCTTGGACGTCCATGACCTCCCGAGCACATCCGGACGTCCAGACCTCCTTCGGCTCTCGCTCTTCTTCCTCTAGACCTCCCGGAGGTCCGGTCATCATGGCTTTCCCGCACTCCATGCGTGTGTCGAGACAGAGCGCTTGGGAGCAAGGGCTGCCACTTTTGGTCCTTCCCAACGCCTCTTTCTCGCCATGCATTAATTATGTCGAGCCTAGCCCTTAGAGGAGTCATCACCTACCTACCGCTCTTGTCAAATCTAGCAAGTCATGGCAGGCCATGGACTTTGCTCACGTGAGGTTTGCCCTAGCCCTTGTCCAAGCTCCCGCCATGTATAGCCGGTGGTTCCTTCCTCCTTCTCTTCCCGTCACTTGGTGCCGCTAGACTCTCTCGAGTGTGAGTGAGCCCCAAACCCGAGCACCCGAGAGCCCCTTCTTACCTCCATTGTCACCTTTGAGCTCCTCGCCAAGCTCGAGCCCAAAGGGGTTCCATCAACGTTCTTGCCTGCTTTTTCTTGTCATCTCGAGCACCTCGAGCATTCCCTAACTTGTTGTGTTTGACCTTCTCGAGGTTGACAATTGGGGAGCCGCTTGTCGAGGTCGTCTTCTTCTCCTTCGCAAACGCAACACCGCGGACTTCGTCGACCTCCTCCAAGTCCCTCCGCCTTCCTCCGACCTTCCCTACACTCGGGTGAGTTTATTTTAGCCTCCTAGAGCTCGAGCGTGTTAGGTTAGGTAATAGCGGCCTTTTCATATTTTCGCTTTTTGTCCAAGGCTTGCTCACCGCTCCTCTCGCCGGCTGCTCAAGGTCGCCACCGCCGAGAGTGTCTCCGTTAGGTCCGCGCGCTTATTGTGAGCATGGTGTGCTTGGTTCCCGCCGCGTGGCCTACGCCGCCGCGGTGAGCTCGCTTAGGTGCTCGGCGTTTTGCCGTGTCTTCGGACAGAGTTGTGATCTAATGATTGGCATTAATGTCGCGAGGATGTTTAATGTCAGTCCGAGATTGCCCTTTAAGGCTGTTTTGCCCAAGAAAACGCATGCGTACTCACTAAGTCCCCGACCTCCCAGGCGTATTCATAGCCGTTAAGACCACCCCTGCTAGATCCGTATCATAGATGGCTTTTCACAGAAATTTCTAAGTCCCGTGACCTCCTTAGTTCTATCTCACCTTAAAGACCTCCCGGGATTAGCCTCAGCCGTTAGATCTGCTCTGTAGAATCTACGCGCTAGGACCTCCCGGTTAGATCCTAGCCGCTTAAGACCTCTTGAACTCCATCCGAGCCACTAGGACCACTCCGCAAGAAAAGACCTCCTCGTGGTCCTTTGTAAAAACCACCCTCGACTCTCCACCGAGGTCCTCTTTGCAAAAGACCTCCTTGGTCATTTTGCAAAGACCACCAGACCACCTCGGGTCGCCCTGTAAAAGCCACCACCGCCTTTTACAAAGAAAACCCCGCTGCACCTCTTAGGCTCAATCTCGACTGCTCACGACCTCCCGGATTAGATCGAGCGTTAGATCTCTTTTGTCAAATCCTTAGCGCTCGGACCTCCCATCCGCGCCGATCCGACCGCTCAAGACCTCCTAGGTCTAATCTAAACCGCCCAGATCTCCTCGATTAAAACGCTATCGCTTAGGACCTCCCGAGAAGATCTTGGCCATCCAAGACCTCCTCAGTGTCAATCCCACCATCAAGACCTCCTCGAGATCTTGACCGCCTAGGACCTCCTACTTTGATCCGTAGCGTTAGGACCTCCTCGCTCAATCTTGACGCCCAGACCTCCTCGCTTGATCGTGTCCGTTAAAGACCTCCTCCGAGATCTAGACCGTTGGGACCTCCTCTCGTGAGATTCTCGACCGTCCCGACCTCTTTCCTCGGATTTAAAGCCTTAGGACCTCCCTAGTGCTCGGGACCGCCAGATCTCGACCGACGGTCACGACCTCTGATAGGCGCATAGACCTCCTTGCGTGCGCCGCGGCACGCGACCGGTCGTGATCGTTGGATCAGATCTCAACGATCCGCACCTCCCTGCATGGGAGGAGGTCTTGTGCGCTGGCTGCAGCCGAGGCTCGTGAGTCGCCGACCTTGATCTAACGGCCCACCACCTCTCCTTTGTCTTCTAGTCCGTTGGACCTCCGAGAGCTCAAAGTTTCCTAAGTCTTTTGCTGTTTCAAATTTCAAAAGTGCATAACTTTGTCATTTTAACTCCTTTTTGAATGATTCCAGTTGTTGTAGCTTTGTTATGGTATGAACTTTAATCTGAGAATGAAATTAGGCCCTGTGTTGTAGCAGAAAATGATTTTAATAGCATGATCTTGTTTAATGAAAAATGAGGTCTAGGAATTCATGGAAAATTTGTAAAACACATAACTTCCTCTCTGTAGTTGCAAACTAAGCAAACTCAACCTGGTAAATTTGGCCTGTAGACATGCTTTAAATTGATCTAGGCTTTGTCTTTATTCATGTTCCTGAGAAATGATATATGCTAGTTGTAGAACTTAGAAAAATCATAATTAAATCATCTTAACTCCAAATGACCTAAAATTTTATATGGGTTACCACTATACCAGTAGGTAGCTACCATAAAAATTTTAGCTTCAAAATCTTTCTAGAAAATATTTTTGCTACAGTGCTAATTATGGCCGAAAATGAGTTTTTAAGTAATATCTTTTGCGCCACAAATCCAAATTAGGTTTTTCCAGTTTCTATGTCTTGGTATATCTGTATTCTACCTTGTGTATAAATTTCGTTGTATTTGGATGATGTTTGCTTGCTCCTTTGTTTAAGTGTTGCTAGTCTTATTGGTTGTTCTTGGTTCTTTTTGCCTTTTCGCTAGGATTAGACATTTATGTAACCAGAGCGATCCTCCGCAACATATTGAGCAACGACAAGAAGGCAAGCAGTTTGATCATGTTAATCCCAGTATTTTAAGTATTTATGTTGATTACAAATTCTATGTATGCATTGCTACTTTGTTTTAATAGTTGGCCTAGTAGATGCATTTCCTTAGCAAATGATTATCCTCTACTACCATGAGCCTAGGTTACTTGCTGTGATTTAGAGTTCGTGGATGGGCTCTTGTCACTTAGTAGTTGAATTAATTGCTTAGCCATGCTTAGTTTAGGTAGAAATGGGCGGTTATCGACTTGTCGATAACCTTGATCACACAAAACTTATTATGATTTATGATTTCCACCTTGTGCCATGTCTACTTATGAAAACTAAAACTAAAAACAAAATGATTTAGACTTGGGCACAATGGTAAGATGGTGTGATTGTGGGTGTGGATCGAATGGTGCCCGGTCAACAAGGGTGAACATCTTGTTACACTAAACCAAGCATTTTAGCGTGCTAACCACATTAGAGGGTATGGGACCTCTCTTGACTTAGTACTTTGGCGTGTATTGGCTCCGAGTCGCGAGGAGTCGCAGGAGGGATGGTGTTGGGAGCATTGTAGTGTCCGAAAGACTTCACCCGTGATGGGATTTGTTGTCTTTCGCTTGCAATGTAAGCATATGGGTTTCTATCCATATGAGCGGCTCGTAGTTAATACACAAGATTGGAAATGTCTCGTAGGACTTAGTCGGGCCAGCATACCTTCTGAGTGTGCTTGTGGCTTGAAGGCGGTGAAGTGTGGGTACATTGGTACACCTGCGCAGGTTAAAACTATTCGAATAGCCTCGCCCTAGGTTATGGACACGCTTGGCAAAGTCTTTCAAGAGTTAGACTACAACCTTTTAATTAAAACTTGATGGGTGGTGCGAATCGGGATTCGTGCTATGTTGTGGTGGCTATTGGGATAGTCACTTGTGTGGTTACTTGTATGTATCTTTACTTCATGTTATTTTGATAACAAAATAAATTTGCAAACTTGCTTTTAAAATGTATTACATTATTGCAAATAAACTTGGCTTCATGCAAAATGAGACATACAACCTCCACCTAAATAAGCTTGCATGTAGTTTATGAATAGGTGCGCTATTCCACACGTCGATCTTGCGGGTACAAAGACAATCTTTGTACTCGGATGCTACGCTAATTGTTTTGTTGCAGAGGAAGAAGGTGAGCTCGAGGGCCTCATTTTTGTGAGTCGTGTTGTGGTAGCTATGGGCGACTAGCTTAGCGGCCGGTCGGTTGCCTTGTGGGTGTGTGGCTAACCTGTCGACCTTTGTTCTAGCCATCTTATGGCGCTTTTGCTTCATTGTCATTCTTGTATATTGTTCTATTTTTGGTCGGCTCTCTTTTGTAATAACTTTACTTTATGTATGTCGTTGTTGAACTTAGTGATGTATGTTGTATGGAAATGATGTGTAATTTTGTGATGATGTGCGTATGCTGCAATTCTGGGGAGCATATGTCCATCGAGGCTTGGTTTATTTGATTTGTACTGTTAGGACCAAGTGGATGGTTAAACAGTACAAGCCGAATAAACCGGGGTCCTCACAAAGTTGGTATCAGAGCCATACTGACCGTAGAAACCCCTAGCTTGGTCGCCTCTAGGATATTTTGAAAACTTACTTTCAAATAGTTTATGAAAACTTAAGTAAGTTCTCTAATTTTACTCCTTACCTATCTTAGCTTGCTCATCTCACCTTACTCTCACTTAAGTTTTGAAAAAGTTGTTCCTCTCTTCCTTTCAAAAATTAGCCTCTATCGATTAACTTGGTTTTGGGAGAACCATGAGAGCTTGGAGAAAGAAATTTGGGCAGCTAGCTAGTGGTAAGTAATTAAGGTAGGAAATGAGAGGTAAATACAACTAAAACTTGTGGGAATAAAAGGGTAAGAAGTGATATGAAAATTAGCTAAATGCCTATACCCTATTAGGTGGTTATACCTTGATGTTCGGACTGTTTTGAGCTAGATTTTAGTTCTGAAATTTTGGGCTTTCTCACACGATTACTCGCTCTTCCATACGGGTTAGTCGCTTCAGAAGTTGATTCGTGACTTGTGGTCTCATGTTCTTTGTGGCTATTCTTTGGTCATTTTAACTAAGTTTGGATTTCGTGCTCTTGGGTCTTGAATCGTATCTAACTTGTCTTAGTGAATCGGGATGGTGGTGGGACACGTGTGGCCGAATCAACCGTAGTCCCGATGAGGAGCTTCCTCCTCCACCATGGCGGAAGTCCTCATGCAAATCGAACGCAATCGTTCGGAGGACCGCAGGTGTTGGAGGTTATCGCCAGAACACCTCCACTCCCTCTGGTGCCTCGGATCCGAGGTGGGCACCGCACGTGGGGGCTTGCGGAGTTCCTCCGCACGCAGCCTCCTACCTTCTCCCGGTCAGAGGATCCCTTGGACGCATGACGATCAAGCTGCGTCCGGTTGAGCGGAAGCTCAACGCTGCTCGATGCCGGGAGCAGAGCGGGCACTTTTCGCATCCCATCGGTTGGAGGGTGCGGCACTCTCATGGTGGGAGAATTTTCGCCATGCAGCCCGCGGACACGTGGTCGTGGGAGGAGTTCGATCGACTTTCCGTCGGGCCCATGTCCCCGTCGGCCGATGAAGTCAAGAAGAAGGAGTTCCTTGCGCCAAACAGGGCGCAAATGCGGATCGAGTACCTCCATGAGTTCAACCATTTGGCGAGTGCGCTCCGCCGAGGTGGCCACCGATGAGGCCAGCGGGAGAAGTTCATGGAGGGTTTGTCTCGAGAGCTTCAGACAAGCTCTCTATTGTGGACTTCCACGACTTCGGACCTTGGTGGACAAGGCCATCATCGCCGAGCATAAGGCGAGAGTGTTGGCGAGTCCATAGCGCAAGTGGGAGGCCCGGCCGATCGCGCAGCCGGCCTCGTTCGTCCCGAGTTGGGCTCGCACGGTGGCCCGTTCTTTGGCTTCACCACCGCCGAGGCTTTCGGCACCGCTCCGCCCTCCAGCGTGCCGTGACTCGCCACGCGCGCTGCGACCAGCAGCAGGTGTTCCCGCAACCCCGCGGCCGACGCCACCGCTTCTATGCCACAACAAGGGCCACTCGCGAGTAGTTGTCCTAAGAAGATCGAGCGGCCCCTCGTCCTAATGGAGGACGCGGGCAAGGGAGTGGTCACCACCGACCGAAGACCCGGGCTTGGGAGCGCCGAGTCAACCACATCTCGGTGAGGAGGCACGAGGCGCGCCGACGTGGTGTTGGGTATGCTCCTTGTTAATTTGCACTGCTACGGTTTTATTTGACTCAGGGCCTCGCATTCTTTTATTTCGTGGCCTTTTGCTGTTGATTGTGGGCTTCACTGTGTTCCTCTGGGGGTTCCACTGCTGATTCACTCTCCGGTTCGAAATGAGAGTGACCAAGTATGCCGGGATGTTCCTATCCACATCGAAGGAGTGGGATTCTTGGCGAATCTTATCCTGCTTTCGACTGCACGCTTGGACGTGATTCTTGGCATGGATTGGTTGTCCCAACACTTGGGGCAAATCGACAGCCGGAAGGTTGTCTACCTCACCGATTCCTTGGGTGAACAGGTTGGGTTTCGCCCAGCTAGTTAGAGCCCCATCTTTATGTCCTTGAAGCAAAGCAAGATTGGAGATTCGCGACGTCCTACTGTGTGACTTCGCGGATGTCTTTCTTGAAGATTTGCCGGGATGCCTCCTGCTCGAGATCCGAGTTTGTGATCGAGTTGCTGCCCGGCATCGCCCTATTTCTAAGAGGCCGTACGCATGCCTCCTAATGAGTTGGAGGAGTCGAAGAAGCAATCGGGTGAGCTGCAAGTGAAGGGTTTTATCCGCCCTAGCTCATCTCCTTGGGGTTGTCCATTATCTTTGTGAAGAAGAAGGACAAGACCTTGCGCATGTGTGTTGATTACCGTCCGCTTAATGAGGTGACGGTAAAGAACAAGTATCCTTTGCCCGTATTGATGATCTTTTCGATCGCTTGACCGAGCACGAGTCTTCTCAAGATTGACTTGAGGTCGGGCTATCATCAAGTCGGGATCGAGCCGAGGATATTCCTAAGGCGGCTTTTGCTACTCGTTATGGCCTTTACGAGTACACCGTCATGTCTTTTGGTTTGACTAATGCTCCCGCTTTATTCATGAACCTAATGAACTCGGTATTCATGGAGTATTTGGATAGGTTTGTGGTGGTATTCATCGATGATATCCTTATCTACTCAAGAGTGAAGAAGAGCATGCCGAGCATCTTAAGCTTGTGTTGGGCAAGCTGCGTGAGCACTGTTGTATGCCAAATTCAGCAAGTGCGAGTTCGGTTGAAGGAAGTGGCATTCTTGGGCCATGTTCTTTCAGCAGGAGGTGTGGTGTGGATCCTAGCAAGGTCGGTGATGTGCTATCTTGGGGTCACCAAGTCGGCCACCGATGTGCGGAGTTTTCTTGGTTTGGTGGCTACTATCGCCGCTTTATCGAGAATTTCTCCAAGATTGCAAAGCCTATGACCGAATTGCTCAAGAAAGACAAGAAATTTGAGTGGTTCCTTGCTTGTGATGTGAGTTTTGGGGAACTCAAGAAGCGTTGACCTCGGCCCAGTGCTTGTTCTCCCCGATATTCACAAGAGTTTTGATATCTTTTGTGATGCTTCGTCGGGGTCTTGGTTGTGTTCTTATGCAGGAAGGCAAGGTGGTGGCCTATGCATCGCGGCGATTGAGGCCTCATGAACTCAACTATCCTACCCATGACTTGGAGTTAGGCTCTTTGTGGTCCATGCACTCAAGATTTGGCGGCATTATCGATTGGTAACCGTTGTGAGGTGTATTCCACCACAAGAGCTTGAGGTACTTGTTCACCCACAGATCTGAACCTCGTGCAAAGGAGATGGTTGGAATTGATCAGGATTATGACATGGGTATTCGGTACCATCCGGCAAGGCCAATGTCATTGCGGATGCACTCACGGAAAGTGTATTGCAACATGTTGATGCTCCAAGGGCGTGACTGCACCTCATTTCAATTCCAGCGCCTTAATTTGGGTTTGATCGAGCACGGTTCCCTTGCTACCTTGGTTGTGCAGACCAACCTTGGTGGACCAAATCAAGCGACACATGACAGATGCGGTGTGAGCCAAATCAGCGTAACATCAAGGATGGGATAGCCAAGTGCTTTTCGGAGGGCGAGCATGGCGTTGTGTGGTTTGGGCAGCGTCTTGTGGTTCCTAAGGTCATGGCATTGCGGGATTTGATTCTCCGCTGAAGCCCATGATTCTCCTTTGTCCATCCATCCGAGGCTACCAAGATGTATCAGACCTTCGAGAGGTTCCGTGGACCCGAATGAAGCGCGAGATTGCCAAGTTCGTTGTCGAGTGCGACGTGTCTTTGTCGTGTGAAGGCGAACATCAGCGTCCAGCGAGTCTTCTTGACCTTTGCGGTGCGAGTGGAAGTGGGATTCCGTTGGCATGGACTTCATCACCGGATTGCCCCGCTCGCCCAAAGGAATGATGCTATTTGGGTGCGTGATCGGCGAGTTGACTAAAGTGGCACATTTCCTTCCGTCAAGACTTCGGCCGCGTGGGGCCTTTGGCGAACTTATGTCTCGAGAATTGTGAGTCTTCACGGTGTACCAAAGACGATTATTTCGATCGTGGTGCGCTTTTCACCTCGCGGTTTTGGCATAGTCCGCAGAGGCTATGGGGACCCGCCTTCATTTCATCTGACCTTTCATCCTCGGATCGATGGCGACGGAGCGAGTCAACCAAGTGTTGGAAGATATGGTCGTGCTTGCGTTCTTTCCTATGGGAAGAAGTGGAGAAATGCCTACCATTTCTTTGAGTTCTCCTACAACAACGGCTTCGGGCCGATCTTGGCATGGCACCATTTGAGGCTTTGTATGGGAGAAGTGCGAACCCGTTGAACTGAGTCGAGATCGGTGGCGGCGGTTTCGGTCGATTCGATCAATGAGGCCGAAAGTCAAGTTCGATTGATCGCGAGCATCTGCGCACGCCACCTGCATAAAAGAGCTATGCAGATCGTCCGCCGCCGTGAGTTGAGCTTTGAGCCCAATGACTTTGTGTATCTCAAAGTCTCACCCTTGAAGGGCCATCCGTTTTGGCATCAAGGGCAAGTTGGCTCCTCGATATGTTGGGCCTTACTGTATCATCGAGAGAGTTGGAGCGATTGCATCGAGTTGGAGCTACCAGCTGCACTTGAGGGTGTGCATGATGTGTTCCATGTGTCCCACCTGAAGAAGTGCCTCAGTGTCCCGACCGAGGAAGTTCGTTGGAGGTTCTCGATGTGCGGGAGAATTTGGCCTACGCGAGCATCCTGTTCGCATTCTTGAGAATCTGAGCGGAGAACAAGGAACCGTGTCATCAAGTTCCTTAAGGTTGATGGTCAAACCATTACGAAGATGAGGCAACTTGGGAGCGAGAAGATCGCCTTGCAGATTTTCCTTCTTTCTTCTCGAGTAAACGGAATCTGGTCGAGATTCTTGTAAGGGGGAGAGTTGTAACATCCCAATTTTAGGCTTGTGTTTCAAATGTAAGAAAATGAGGGGAAATTAAAACTTTTTCTTACATCTTGCATTTCTGTGTGCTTTAAGCAATTGTTGTAAAGAGATTATGGGAATACAAAGATCACAAGTCATTTCGACCCACATCTTATTCTTCTTAATCATCCTTGTTCCATCTTGTGATAATCTCTGGAAATATTTTTCCTAAATTCTTGGGTTGGTATGTGACTCCTCTGAAAATTTCACAATTTTTAGAAAATGTTTGAATATTTTTGGAGGAAGTCAAACCAATTAAAAATATGGTCAAACCTTGGACCAGCACCTTGTTAAATTTTTCGAGGAAATTCCACAGCCCCAAAGCCTCTGAAAATTTTATGTTAGGTCATCGTTTGAGCTAGCAAGCTCTGTAAAAATTTCATAATTTTTGGAGTTCTATTGCTACCTCAAACAATTCTCCAAATGTCAGCCTTTCTATAATAACGTAAAATTTAAATCGTTGAGTCAAACCCGGGCTCGAGTCGGACCAGCCCAACTCAACCGACTTGGTTGGACCATGTGCGCGGCGCCGCCGCGAGCTCGATCTCGCGCGCGCTGCTTCTAGCCGTTGGATTTCCATCCACCGCCACGACCTCCCGGGACCTCCTCGCCGCGCTCACGGCGTCCCCACCTCGGCGATTCTGGACGTCCATGACCTCCCGAGCACATCCGGACGTCGGGACCTCTCCTTCGGCTCTGTTCTTCTTCCTCTAGACCTCCTCGAGCCACGGTCATCATGGTTTTTCCGCACTCCATGCGTGTGTCGAGTCGAGAGCGGTTGGGAGCAAGGTGAGATGTCACCTTTGGTCCTTCCCAACGGCTCTTTCTCGCCATGCATGCATTATGTCGATCAGCCTTTAGAGGAGTCAAAGTCTTCACTACCGCCACTTGTCAAATCTAGCAAGTCATGGCGAGGCCATGGACTCTTGCTCATAGTAGGTTTGCCCTAGCCCTTGCCAAGCTCCCGGGCTATGTATAGCGGTGGTTCCTTCTCTCCTTCTCCTTTCCGTTCACTTGGTGTCGCTTAGGCTCTCTCGAGTGTGCGTGGTCCCCAAACCCAAACCCCAGAAGAGCACCTCCTACCTCCATTGTCACTTTGGAGCTCTCCTTGAAGACCTCGAGCTCAGTGGTTCCATCATTACCGTTTTGGCTATCACTTTGCTCTCTTGGCACCTCAAGTCCCCTAGCTTGTGTTGTTTAACCTTCTCGAGAGGTGGGCGATTGGGGAACTTGCTTTCGGAGTTGTCGTCGTCTTCCCCAACTCCGCAAGCACGCGTCACGCGGCACCTTCTTCGGCATCGACCAAGTCCTCCGCCTTCCTCTGGACCTTCCCTACACTCGGGTGAGTTCATTTTAGCCTCCTAGAGCTTAAGGTCTAGCTAGCATAGCTCGTGGCGCTTCCTTTTCACCGTTTTGGTTTTGTCCAAGGCTTGTCACCGTCATTCTCCGGCTCGCGGCGTTTAAACCGTCGCCGCCGTCGAGAGTGTCTCCGTTAGGTCCGCCGCGCTATTGTGAGCATGGTGTGCTCTTAGTTCCGCCAGCGTGGCCCTCGTCGCCCGTGAGCTTCGTTTAGGTGCTCGGGCGTTTTGCCGTGTCGTACTCGGACAGGAGTTGTGATCTAATGATTGGCATTAATGTCGTGCGAGGATGTTTAATGCTGTCCGAGGTTGCTCTCTAAGGCTGTTTTGCTGGCAAAACGTGCGTACCGCTGAGTCCCGACCTCCTCGAGCTCAAGTAGCCGTCTAAGACCTCCCCTCGTTTAATCTCGGCCATTAAGACCACCTCGGTTAGGTATCTCATAGATGGGTTTCATGAAATTTCTAAGTCCCAGGACCTCCCTAGTTCTACCTCGGCCTTTAAAGACCTCCTGGGATTAGCTCTTAGCCGTTAGATCTGGCTCTGTGTTAAATCTTTCGCACTAGGACCTCCCCTGGTTAGATCCTAGCCGTTTAAGACCTCTTGGAACTCCATCCGAGCCACTAGGACCACTCTGCGCAAAAATACCTCCTCGTGGTCCTTTGTAAAACCACCTGGACCTCCAGAGGTCCTCTTTGCAAAAGACCTCCCTTGGTCATTTGCAAAGACCACCTCGAGACCACCCTCGGGTCGTCCTTGTAAAGCCACCACTGGCCTTTTACAAAGAAAACCCCGCTCGAGACCTCTTAGGCTCAATCTCGACCGTTCACGACCTCCGGATTAGATCGGCGTTAGATCTCTTTTGTCAAATCCTTAGCGCTCGGACCTCCCATCGCGTCGATCCGGACCGTTCAAGACCTCCTAGGTCTAATCTGAACCGCCCGGATCTCCTCCGATCGCGCTTATCGCTTAGGACCTCCCAGAAGATCTTGGCCATCAAGACCTCCTCGTGTCAATCCTAACCGATCAAGACCTCCTCGGAGATCTTGACCGTCTAGGACCTCCTCCTCTTGATCCGTAGCGTTAGGACCTCCTCCTCGGTCAAGTTAGATTTAGATCGCGGGTTAGACCTCCTTCGCTGATTTGGCCGTAGGACCTCCCTCTGGAGATCTGGGCCGTTGGGACCTCTCTCGTGAGATTCGGCCGTCCCGACCTCTTTCCTCGATTTAAAGCCTTAGGACCTCCCCTAGTGCTCGGGACCACGGATCTCGATCGGCGGTCACGACCTCTGATAGCGCATAGACCTCCTTGCGTGTTGTTGTGCACGCCTGAGTCGTGATCGTTGGATCGGATCTCATCGATCGGACCTCCCAGTCACGGAGGAGGTCTTGTCTTGTATTTGTGCCGAGGCTCGTAGCCGTCGGACCTTGATCTAACGGCCCCGACCTCTCCTTTGTCTTCTAGTTCGGTTGGACCTCCGAGAGCTCAAAGTTTCCTAAGTCTTTTCTTTGTTTCAAATTTCAAAAGTGCATAACTTTGTCATTTTAACTCCTTTTGAATGATTCGATTCTTTGTAGCTTTGTTATAGTATGAACTTTAATCGAGAATGAAATTAGGCCCTGTGTTGTAGCAGAAAATGATTTTAATAGCATGATCTTGTTTAATGAAAAATGAGGTCTATGAATTCATTGAAAATTTGTAAAACACATAACTTCCTCTCTGTAGTTGCAAACTAAGCAAACTCAACTTTAGTAAATTTGGCTGTAGACATGCTTTAATTTGATCTAGGCTTTGTCTTTATTCATGTTCTGAGAAATAATATATGCTAGTTGTAGAACTTAGAAAAATCATAATTAAATCATCTTAACTCAAATGACCTAAAATTTTATATGGGTTACCACAGTACCAGTAGGTAGCTACCACAAAATTTCAGCTTCAAAATATTTCTAGAAAATATTTTTGCTCTGATGCTAATTATGGTAGAAAATGAGTTTTAAGTAATATCTTTTACGCCACAAATCCAAATTAGGTTTTCAGTTTCTATGTCTTGGTATATCTGTATTCTACCTTGTGTATAAATTTCATTGTATTTGGATGATGTTTGCTTGCTCCTTTGTTTAAGTGTTGCTAGTCTTATTGGTTGTTCTTGGTTCTTTTGCCTTTGCGCTTAGGATTAGACATTTGCGGTAACCGAAGCGATCCTCCAACATATTGAGCAACAACAAGAAGGCAAGCAGTTTGATCATGTTAATCCCAGTATTTTAAGTATTTATGTTGATTACAAATTCTATGTATGCATTGCTACTTTGTTTTAATAGTTGGCCTAGTAGATGCATTTCCTTAGCAAATGATTATCCTCTACTACCATGAGCCTAGGTTACTTGCTGTGATTTAGAGTTCGTGGATGGGCTCTTGTCACTTAGTAGTTGCGAATTAATTGCTTAGCCATGCTTAGTTTAGGTAGAAATGGGCGGTTATCGACTTGTCGATAACCTTGATCTAAAACTTATTATGGATTATGATTTCCACCTTGTGCCATGTCTATTTATGAAAACTAAAACTGAAAACAAAATGATTTAGACTTGGGCACAATGGTATGATGGTGTGATTCTTGGGTGTGGCTGGAATGGTGCGGGTCAACAAGGACCGAACATCTTGTTACACTAAACCAAGCATTTTAGCGTGCTAACCACATTAGAGGTATGGGACCTCTCTTGACTTAGTACTTTGGCGTGTATTGGCTCAGTCGCGGGAGTCGCGGGAGGATGGTGTTGGGAGCATTGTAGTGTCAGAAAGACTTCACAGTGATGGGATTTGTTGTCTTTCGACTTGCAATGTAAGCATATGGGTTTCTATCCATATGAGCGGCTCGTAGTTAATACACAAAATTGGAAGCGTCTCGTAGGACTTAGCGTGCGGCATACCTTGATAGTGTGCTTGTGGCTTGAAGGCGATCAAAGTGTGGGTACATTGGTACACCCTGCGAGGTTAAAACTATTGAATAGCCTCGTCTAGGTTATGGACACGCTTGGCAAGGTCTTTCAAGAGTTAGACTACAACCTTTTAAATTAAAACTTGATGGGTGAGTGCGAATCGGGGATTAGTGCTATGTTGTAGTGACTATTGGGATAGTCACTTCAGTGGTTACTTGTATGTATCGTACTTACTGTTATTTTGATAACAAAGCAGTTGCAAACTTGCTTTTAAATGTATTACATTATTGCAAATAAACTTGGCTTCATGCAAAATGAGGCGTACAACCTCCACCTAAATAAGCTTGCATGTAGTTTATGAATAGGTGCTATTCCACACGTCGATCTTGCGGTACAAAGACAATCTTTGTACTCGGATGCTATCTTAATTGTTTTGTTGCGAGAGGAAGAAGGTGAGCTGAGGGGCCTCATTTTTGTGAGTGTGTTGTGGTAGCTTGGGGCGACTAGCTTGGCGGCGATCGGTTGCCTTGTGGGTTATGTTGGCTAGCAGGTCGACCTTTGTTCTAGCCATCTTATGGCGCTTACCTTCATTGTCAATCTTGTATATTGTTCTATTTGGCGGTCGGCTCTCTTTTGTAATAACTTTCTTTGTATGAATGTCGTTGTTGAACTTAGTGATGTATGTGATGATGTACATATGCTGCAGTGCAGGAAGCATATGTCCATCGAGCGTGGTTTATTTGATTTGTCTTTGTTAGGACCAAGTGGATGGTTAAGCGGTGCAAGCCGAATAAGCGGGGTCCTCTGAGGACCACGAGGGTGGTCTAGGGTGGTCTTTGCAAAGCGACCAGGAAGTCTTCTTGCAAAGAGGACCTCGGTGGAAGTCGAGGCTTAAGTTTTGGAGCGGGCCAAAGGCTCGGATCTAACGGGGTGGTCATTGGCGGCCCGATTAACAAGGAGGTCTTAGGACTTGTGAAAATCCGATAAGTCTGAGCACGCGGTTCACTCGGAAACGCGTCGCGCGACCAAGACCATGGCGGCACTAACCAGCGTGCAACGACCTAATACTATTGCGCACATAATGGAACCACTCTCAGCGGCGGAGCGGGCACATGCGCCGGCAGCCAAGAGGCGGAGGATGATTTGTGGCAAAACCGGCAGCGGCTCACGTGCTACGAGCTAACCTAGCCATTGCTTAAGCTCTCAGGGCTAGCGAACTCACCGAGTGCGGGGAGGTCTAGAGGAGTCGGAGGAGACCAGCGGTGGGGCGCAGCCGGAGGTGAAGAAGATGGCGGCGACCGGTGATGCGAGCCAGCGAGCGAAAGAAGGTTAGGATAAACTGCGATGGCGGAGGTGATCGGGACCCAAGGTGGGCGGAGAACACTCATCGCGGATGGGAGCGAAGGAGCACTTTGGCGCGAAGATCAAAACTTCAAAGCGAGCATTCTGAGAAAGCAACCCAAATTGAGGTAGGGAAGGACTTGCGGCGACAAGTGGCCCACAAATAAAGTGAGAATTGGGCTAAGAACCCTTTGAAACACCCAAGTCACCAATGGAGCTCCCACGGCAACAATGGCGGAGAGGAGTGCTCACGGTGGTTTGAGTTTAACTCAAAGAGTGAGCTAGGGTGATCGCGAGTGGAAGAGGGCGGAGGGTCCTCGGGGTATTAGAAACTCGTGAGTGCGGGGAACAAGGGAGGGCCGAGGCGAGCTACGGCGAGCTCCTCGCAACTAGCCGAAAGCTATGGGAGCAGGGCAGCGCGGGGCGGCTTTGAGCGAAAGCGCGACGCCGCATTGCTCGACAACATGCGCGCGGGCGTGGGATGTGGCGATGCCATACCGCCGCGATGGTGCGCGTCTGCGCGAGGAAGAAGATGACGAGAGCGATTGCAAATGGCGGGAGGTCGTGGGCATTGGATGCTAATCCAACGGCCAAAATGCCGTGCGAACTCAACAACAACTTGGTCGGCCAAGGCCCAAAGGCTGAGCGACTCGGTCGACTCGAACCGAAGTCGACTCGGACCCACTGACTTTGGATATTGAATTGAGCTGGACTTTTGGGAAGTTGATTGAGGTAGCAAACTAACTCCAAAAATTCTAAAATTTTACAGGAGTTTGCTAACTAAAGTGTCGACCTTGCATAAAATTTTCAGAGGCTTTGGTGCTGCACAACTTCCTCTAGAAATTCTACAAGCGCTGATCCAAAGTTTGACCAGGTTTTAAATTGGGTTGACTTGCCCCAAAAGCATTCAAACAATTTCTAAAAATTGTGAAATTTTTCAGAGGGTCACACATCAATCCTAGAACTTAGGAAAAGTATTTCTAGGAGATGATCAAAGGTTTCACAAGATTATTTTTGGAAGGTGAGATTTTGGATTAAAAGACTTGTGACTTTGTATTTCCATAACTTTTGTACAAGAATTGTTTGGTACAACAGGAAATACATGATGTAAGAAAAAGTTTTAATTTCTACCCATTTTCTTACATTTGAAACACAAGTCTAATTTTTGGGATGTTCTGGTGAGCTAGCAGTTGATCCTTAGGACTAGTTCAGAACATAGGAGATGTAGGGCTTTGCCAAATCCCACGACCTCCTCAGGCTGGGTCTCTTGACCTCCCTTGGGTGTGGTAATGGCATTTGGGGAGGTCCTAGGTCTCAGGACCTCCTTAGGTCAAGTCTACAGACCTCTAGGTGGTCCTGCTGGACATCCTGAGAGGTCCTGGTGGACTTTTTAGGAGTTCTAGGAGGTCCTCTTTGGTCACCTTTGGTAGGGTCGTGACAACTGTGCATGCAATGGGTTGGTGGATTGTCTCACCTGAGTCAATTAAGAACTGAATCATGTGTTCCACTCTAAACTACTAAGCCGTACAACCACAAGTCTAGCTTAGTGTTGGCATGAAAACCCATGCCCTTATTATATTAAGTCGAGAAGGGCCATGACTCCCTAACAATGGAGGGTTCCTCATTGAAAATGTTCCTAGTACAAGGGCATTCTAGGGGTGTACAATAAATCTTCATTGTCCTAGCATTGAGTGTTTGCCCGCCGGAGTGGATCTAATGTCGGGAGTGGGTATTCGAAAAGTCTTGTTATGATCATCTCTGCATACGCCCTAGGAAGTATGTCTTGGCTGACAATATGAGTTGGTTCTATCTTGTGGGTAAAGTTGTACAACGTCTACAGAATGTTAAATCGATTCAAATAGTCGTGCCCCCAGTTTTCGGTATTGTGAAGAAAATAAGCACTGGTTAGTTTTGTTGAATTAAAATTGTGAACTAAAACATGTTGGGTAAACATGGTTGTTTTGATCTGCGACATGCTGGTTAAGCATGGTTGTTGGTCGTTGCGACATGTTGGTTAAGCATGGTTGTTGTGAACGAAACATGCTCGTTAAGCATAGTCGCCAAATTGGGACATGCTAGTTAAGCATGGTCTCTGTTTTTTGCGACATGCTGGGTAAAGCATGGTCGTTGGAAAGTTGGGACATGCTGGTTAAGCATGGTCTCGAGGAATTGTGGCATCTTTGGTTAAGCATGGGCGATGGGTTTGCAACGTTTTTGTTAAGCATGGTCGCCGAAGTGCGGTCATCTTGGTTAAACATGGTCAAGACAACAATTTCTTACACAAATACAACATTGGTTTTGAAGTTAAACGTGCTAAGTCATAGGTTTGGAAAATAATTAAATTATTTAGCAAGCTGACTTTGTGCTAAAATAAACATACAACCCCTCTCTTGGAAGCCTTGTGTCTATATAATTGCATTTGCGATGTGACTCTGTTGGACCAGTTTCACAATCTAGAATCCTTTGTGAAACCACTTCACTATTCCTAGATCAATAGATAGTCTTGTGGATACATCATGAATCATTTCATACATGATGTAAACCAAACTATTCATTATATTACAAACATCGAGTCAATTAGACCTCATCGGGTCAAGTTTCTGATGGGCTAATCGGGCCAAATGATTAAATCGTATAAACTACTGAAGCGATAAGCGGAAGCAAAGGGAAGAGCACATCTCTCCACAGTGTATTGGACAAACACGTATGCGACCGATATTATCAAAGACCTAGATAATATTGGTGTGTGCAAGCATAAGCGTGCAGATTAGGCTGAGGTGAGATCTAGACTACTAGAATCTATACTACTCTCCACCATCTTCTTGGCTATCAACTTGGATCCTTGTAGTAGGTGTAGTGTCCTTGATCCACGGCTTCTGAGAGTTGGGGGAAAGAGCGAGGGTGAGCACAAACAACCGTGCTCTTAAGCCAACACGAAGAGAATGCAATATTTGTATATGCAAAGCTTTAACAAGGAAGGATCGGGTTCTTTTATTTGCTAATAGCAAATTTTTTAATTAAAATAATTAGAAATTCCCATAACTTAGCATTTTAACCAAAGCACATTTTAATAAAGAGAAGTTGTGCATCATTTATAACAGTGAAGGTTACCCACCTTATGCTTATTTTGATTTGGGTGCATCCACCTTATTAACAACACTTGGTACTTCTCTGAGGAAAATCCAAAATCAGGGTTATATTAACTTGACGAGTTTTCATCCACCCCAAAGTTTTTATAAATAGAACTAACATAAGTTCCCATGCTCACCCTTGACCGTGGACACGACTTGTTCGAATAGTTTATACTCTGTAGAGGTTGTACACTTTGCCCATAAGTGATAATGTCGGGACCCAAAAATACAATTATAGACCCTCTGTATCTTGCACTAGTCCGAGGATCACGCTAGTACACTGATGGCAACATCGATGAAATATCATTTCCATATACAAAGCAAGGAAAAGGATTAGCCATGGGAATCAGCGAGAAAGCGAAAGAAACAAGAGAGCACAAAGATGAAGCGCAGCGAGAAGAAAGCATGCGCCCGGTGTTCATGCATGAGCGGTGCACATGCATGAATAGTGCGCCGGAGTAGCCGGCGGAGCGTGTAGCAGCGGCGAAGGGCAAAGTGAAAGGAAGCGGCGAGGCGGATGCGATGGCGCGGTCGGATTTTGGAAAAACTCACAGGAAGCGAGCAGCGCGATGAACACGGTTTGTCTCTAATGGCGGCGATGCTCGGCGATCTTGAGGCGAGTGGATGGAACCGTGGCGTGAAGGCGACGGCGAAGCCAACTCCGCGAGCGGTTCGGCGGCGGGCGTCGAGCAGCGCGATTCGCGGAGAAGACCCGGTTGGAGCTTGGTTTTACGGAGATTGCGGCGAAAATAGATTGATTAGGAGGAAACCAAATCGGGATTGGAAGAGGAGGTCAAGGCAGACAGCGTGGCGCAAACCGTTCGCTTTTATACACCGTGGAGAAAATATGAAAATTTGAAGGTTTGAGTTCAACACGTATCGTTACGGAGATGTTGTTCGATTACGGAGGTTCACGATGATGAACAGTACCTCGCGATTACTGTAGCACATGGCAGGAGAGAAAAGGCTGAATTTTCGGAATTAAAATAAAGGCCGAAAATCAAGGAGATCAAATAAATAGCAAATAAATCCGAAAAATCTCAGAAAATACCCAAAAATTCTTGAAAGACAAGGAAGCCAAAAACACAATTTTTATTTAATTAATGTTTATATTAGTCAAATTAAATATTTTAAATTTAGAAAATTCCCAATTAAGCTTTATTAATTAAAATAAAATTGGTGAAATTTTCGAGGACCTAAACTACTCAAAAGATTTTTGAAAAGCCAAATTTTGGGACGTTACAGATAATCATCTTGATATGTACACAAGTTTAGAAGACATGTGAATCAGGAGAGATTACCACAAAGCCTTTATAAAGTATCCTCAATGTTAGTTACACAGCTAAGGTTTCATGCGAGAGTGGTTACGCTCTTGCACTGCGTCAACCATGCCCTAAAACCCCTCTTGCGCCACACGGTGGCTACGCGACATCGTCTTTGTGTCCACGAGCAGACACGGCGCGTGGGTCCCTCGATGGTGCAACTCACATTCTTTGGATATAAATTATTTAGCGAGTTGAAACCATTATAAACTTGTGGTTGTCTTTGTTTTACATTGAGAGGTCATCATAGGATTAAGTCTTTAAATTCAACTCGGCGGTTCATTAAACACCAACCACATACCAACATTCCTTAGGCTACATTAGCACCCACCATCATACAGTCCATCATAACATCCGCGGATGTGGTATGACAAGTTATTAGGGTTTTGAGAAGCATAAAATAGATTATCTCAAACATTCCGGTCATTTACCAAAAATGACGCCCAAATCCATTTTCATGATTAAAGATGATGATTGGGGCAATTTATGCCCCAGTACTCAAGCAAGACTAGCATGGCGCTTAAGTATGACTATAGCTAGCGAGTTACCACATAATTATGTAGGGTGATAAGGATTAAGGAATTCAATTTCCAAAGGATGGTATAATATTCAAGTGTCAAATTAGTATTTAACTACCTTAAACACTTCACATACATTTGCAAAATAAACTTAGCATGCAATTTTATATTTTTAAAGGAATATAATTTGTATAAAATGCAGGTTCAATATGATCAAAGTATTGACTCATCTAGGTTAAAGGCAAGAGGGTATAGATAGTCTTGAGCTTGATCAAATTGGAGCTCTCGTGCTTCTTCGAACTCTACATGGGCGATCACGCTAGAAAAGAACAAACAAGCAAACAAAAAATAAATACTAAAGAAATAACAAATGAACTCCAAATTGCACAAAGCTACTGCTATTAGAAAGACACTGAATTTAGAAATTTTTAGAAACAAATTTCACTTAAATCGAGTTAAAGCGAGGAGAAACAGAACCTTGAAGTTTTGGTTTAGAATCAAATCGAGAAAAAAGAAAGGAGAGAGAACTTGTCTCTAACATGCAGAGTCCACATGCAGTGGTGCAATTCACAAAATAGGGCATGGACTTGCGGTCCGTGCACATGGTTCTCTAGTCCTTTGAGCATTCAATTGACTCGGTCCACTTGCCATAGAGTTACGGAGGAAGCGGGTTAAGGAAGCACCATTCTTGCTCCTCGGGCCTTCGTGTCATTGAAGATCTGTGAGGACCGGAATATTTAACTAGTAACACTTAACCTCTAAATGTTTCTAGCATTACTAATTAAACATTCTAAGCCTCGGTGGACATATGCTTCCAGTGCAGCACATGCACATCATCACAAAATTTCACATCATTTCCATACAACATACATTAACAAGTCTAGTAAAGGACATAGATAAAGTAAGTTATTACAAAAGCCGGCCGGCCAAATGACACAATATACAAGAATGCGGTGGAAGCAAAGCGCCATAAGATGGCTAAGAACAAAAGTCGGCCAGGTTAGCCAACACAACCACAAGGCAACAAGCCGGGCACATCAAGCTAGTCGCCCATGGCTACCACAACAAAACTCACAAAAGTGAGGCTCTTGAGCTCACCTTCTTCCTCTGCAACAAATACATTTAAGCAAGACAATGAGTACACAAATGTACTCATAAGGCGCGTGTGGGATAGCAGACCTATTCATAAGCTACATGCAAGGCTTATTTAAGTGGAGGTTATATGTCTCATTTTGCACAAAGCCAACTTTATTTGCAATAATGTAATACATTTAAAAGTAAGTTTGCGAATCTATTTTGATGTTGAATATAACAGTGAATTAAATAATAAATACAAATAACCACAGAAGTGACTATCCCAATAGCCACCACACATACGAATCCCGATTCATACCACCCATCAAGCTTTAATTAAAAGGTTGTAGTCTAGTTCTCAGGCGTATCAGCGTGTCCATAACCTAGGGCGAGGCTATTCGAATAGTTTTAACCTGCAGGGGGTGCACAATGTATCCACACTTGGACGCCTTTAAGCCACAAAGCATACTTAGAAGGTATGCTAAGTACGGCTAAGTCTCTGAGACACTTTCCAATATTGTGCATTAACTACGAGCAGCTCGTATAGATGAAACTCATGCGCTTACATTGCAAGCGAAAGACAACCAACCATCACGGGAAGCCTTTCGAGACACTACAATGCTCCCAACACCATCCCTCCTGCGACTCCTGCGACTGAAGCCAATACCGCCAAAGTACTAAGTCAAGAGGTCCCATACCCTCTAGTGTGGTTATACGCAAAATGCTCGATGCGGTGGCGCAAGTAACTCGGTCCTTAATGACCGGGCACCATTCGATCACACCCGAGCACACCAACATACCATTGTACCCAAGTCTAAATCATTTTGTTTTGAGTTTTAATTTTTATAAGTAGACATGGCACAAGGCTGAAATTATAGATCATAACCGCCCATTTCTACCGGAAGTTAAGCATGGCTAAGCAATTAATCCGCAAAACTACTTAGTGACAAGAGCTCATCCACGAACTCCAAATCACAGCAATAACCTAGGCTCATGGTAGTAGAGGATAATCATTTGCCTAAGGAAATGAATCTACTAGGTAAACTAGCGATAATAGTTTAACACAAACTAGCAATGCATACATAGAATTTGCAAACAACATAAATACTTAAAAATACGAGGGATTAACATGATCAAGCTTACCTTGCAGCAATTGTTCTTGCTGCGAGAGGAGGATCCTCGGGTTCAATAAATTCTTGGAACCTAGCGAAAGTGCGATAAAACCAATAAGAGCGAAGAACACCAAATAAAACTCAACAACAAAAGACATCCAAATCCCATGAAATTTACACAGCAGCTAGAGGATGATTTTATACAATTTTAGGAACAAGAATCATGCAATTTGGATCTAGGATGCAAAAGTTATAGCCAAAATACACTTTCTCACCTATTAAATCACTAAATTAATTATTGAGTACTGTTCATGGTGAAATTTTCTAGAATGATGTAAGCTCTGAAATTTTTATCATAAGTAGATTATGACATCCTAATGACAGCTAAGTTGAGTTTACTAAATTTGAAGTTATAATGATTCACTTATGATTTTTCTAAGTTGTAAACATAGCACATTACATTTTCCACGAACATAAACATGTTCCAAAACGTATTTCATATTAAAGTACACTAACACGAGGATCTAACAAAATTGATTTTGCACAATTTGGAGTTATCTGAGAAAAGATATGCATTTAGAGTTCAATTCTATTTTTGGATATTCAAAATTGGAAGAAATCAAGTTATTTGAGTTACACAATTTTCGTGATAGAAACATGGCCAAATGCATTTTTATATTAAACTACAGAGGCAAAGAAATTTATTACTGATTGGAAACACCTAAAAAGGAGTTAAAATGAATTAGTTATGAGTTTCTAAAGTTTTGATACAATTTTTAGTTGATAATTAAATACTTACAAACTGAAATCCAACCCAAGCGAAATAAATGGCGTGGACACTCGAGAGCCCTCGATCTAACATCCCTCGGCACAGCGCGAAGCGGCGCGCGCGATCTCTAAAGGAGCCGCGTTGGATCAAGATCCAACGGCTCACGAGAAGGATGCATCCGGGCGGTGCGATTGCCTCGGCCGCCACGACCGCATATCTAAAGATGAGCGGCTCTGAGCACACCTCTAATCGGAGAGCCGATTGCACACACGATCTCGTGCGCGGTCGTGAGATGGGCGATCCCGAGAATGAAGAGGGAATGGGATGGTCGAATGTTTCTCGAATCTGGGCGCGGATCGCAAAATGGACGGTGGACTTAGATCGAAGTTCAAATCTATGCGCTGACATGTGGGGCCGCACGTCAGTGACTGTGAGTCACAAACACGAGCTCTAACACACGTGCACAGGGCTCGGGGCCCACATGGCAGCGAGACACATGGAGATTTTAGGACAGATAATTAATTACTAATGACCAATGATTAGTGATGATTAGCAATTAATGTGTCCTAAAGATTTTGTGCAGAGGTGATTTAAGGACTGAGGGCCCACCTGGCAGTGGCACAGGATGGCGGCTTCGGACACATTTATTGCTAACAATGATTAGCAATAAATAAACCCAAAATTAGCCCTAATGACTTCTGGTTTTTGGTTTTAAGCTTACGGTCCACTGGCGTTGCACGAGGGTTATTTCAAACGACCCTTTATCTGACACTTAACTAATCAATGATTAGACATTAATGATGTCCTAAGCATGCTGATTAGCGCCGTGAGAGGGATTCTGAGGTTGGACCCACATATCGATGAGACATTAGGCGGATTAGGACACAATTAATACTTCTAATGATTGACAATGGTTAAGCATTAAATGTGTCCTAATTAAATGGCCAGCAGGAGTTCCGGTGACAAAACCGAGTGGAAACTACGACGGCTTGTCGCCGGCGACTCGATCGTGGCGGCGTAACTAAGACCAAAATGGACTCGCAATAGCGATGCGGACCTAATGGTGATGACCTCGCCGGCGGTGGAGGTCTAGAAGCAGTGGCGGAAAACACGAGAAGGAGGCCATTTCGGCAAAACATGAAAATAGCAAAATGCTCATTGCAGTCCAAGCGAGTGCCATCACTTCTAGGGACTAATAAGAGGCTACCTTAGCGAGAGGAGCTTCAAAGATGGCGGAGAAGACTTGAACACAATGAAGCTCGCGGGCCGAGGAAGGTGAAGTAGAGAATGAGGTTACGAACAAAATGAGTGGGACCAACTCATTACCATAACTTCATTATAGCTGGAGAAACTCTAACGACAAGTAATTGCAAAATGAACCACTAGGAGTTGGAGAAGAAAGGGGTGAAATCGGTAGAAAGTCTCCAAACTTAAAATTGAGTGATTCTGTGAATGCAACCCAAAATTAAGTTAGGGGAAATGTAAAGGAAGTTGAGGAGCTCGAAAGGGTACAAGAAAGATTGAAGATGAACCACTGGACACCAAGATCACCAATGGAGCTTCTCGGGTCAACAATGGTGCTTTGAGGATTTGAAGTGGTTTTGAGCTCAAAACACAGAGAAGAGTTAGGGGTGGTGTAAAGGAACACGGGGGAGGACCTAGAGGGTTTATATATAGGAAGCATTAGGGTTTGAGCAAGAACAAGGGCTCACGATGAGCTCGGTTATGCCACGACCATGGACCAAGAAATGATGGGGCAAGTGAGACTCGGGATGGAGGGCGAAAGCACGGGGCACATTTAATGCCCCACGAGAGCGTTGGCGGCAAGCTCGAAAAGACAATGCGAAGCTGCCCTCTCTCTCTCCCTCTTCACGCCATTGGCGCCTTGCGTGTGCGCGAGAGCAGAGGAAGAAGAACGATGAAAAGGAATCGTGGCCGTCGGATCTGAGATGGATGGCTGCGATTGAAAAGTCGGCGAGAGGTTTCTAATACTCCAAGCAATCAGGCGGTCCGATCAAAACAAGCGGCTCGGATGGATAGAGCGTTCATGGCGGTCCTAATGTTTACTGACGCGGGCGTGCGATTCAAATCCAATGAAGGATATCAATCGCCTTGTGAGGTGAGCACAGGTGCGATTAGTTGGTTCGGTCAAGCCCGCGGCTCGAGCGAGTCGACTCAAACCCAGAACAGTGGAACTGGTTCTAGGTTTTTAAATAGCGGAGACTTTTGAGGATTTATTACAGGTAGCAAAATAACTCCAAAATTCTGAAATTTTACAGGAGCTTCTTGTTGAGTGATTGACCTTGAGTAATATTTTCGAGGTTTTTATGAATTGCATTTTCTCCAAAAATTCTACAAGGTACTGGTTCAAGAGTTTGACTAAAAGTCAAATAAATTTGACTGCCCTCTAAAAATGTTCAAACAATTTCTAAAAATTGTGAAATTTTTCAGAGGAGCCAAATACCATCCCAAGAACTTAGGAAAAATATTCCCAGGAGATGATCGAAAGATTAGACAAGATTGTTTTTGAAAGCTCAAGATTTGGATTAAAAGACTTGTGACTTTGTATTTCCCCAACTCTTGTACAATAATTGTTTAGTACACACAGGAAATACATGATGTAAGAAAAAGTTTCAATTTCTACTCATTTTATTACATTTGAAACACAATTTTGAAACTTGGGATGTTACAACTCTCCCCCTTACAGAATCTCGGCAGAGATTCAGTTCACTCGGAGAAGAAAGATGGATAATGCACGAAGGCGATCTTCTCGCTCCCAAGTTGCTTCATCTTGAGAATGGTTTGACCATGAACTTTAAGGAACTTAATGACACGGTTCCTTGTCCTTCGTTTAGATTCCTCGAGAATACGAGCAGGATGCTGCGGTAGGTCAAATCTTCTTGCACATCGAGAACCTCCAGCGGGTTTCCTCGGTTGGAGACGGAGGCACTTCTTAAGGTGGGATACATGGAACATCATGCACACCCTCAAGTGTGGTGCGGCTCAATCTATATGCCACAGTCCCAACTCTCGGCGATGCGATAGGGCCCAACATGCCGAGGAGCTAATTTGCCCTGATGCCAGCGATGGCCCTTCAAAGGTGAGACTTTGAGATACACAAAGTCATTGGGCTCAAGCTCAACTCACGCGGCGGCGATCGCATAGCTCTTACTGCTGGACTAGGCCATGCGCAAATGCTCGCGAATCAAGCTGGACTGGCTTTCGACCTCATTAATTGACTCGGGCGAAGAACTATCTCTCCCGGTTTACGGCGGTTCAACGAGGTTGCATATCCTCCCATACAAGGCCTCAAATGGTGCCATGCCAAGACTAGTCGATAGTGTTGTTGTTGGAGAACTCCACAAGCGGTGAGGTATTTCTCCCAATTCTTCCCATAGGAAAGAACACAAGCACGAGCATATCTTCCAACACTTGGTTGACTCTCTCCGTATGACCATCGATGCAGGGGATGGTAAGCCAGAACTGAAGAAAGCGTGTCCCCATGGCCTCTTGCAGCTGGTGCCAAAACGAGAGGTAAAAGAGAACCGCGATCACACTGTCGTTAGCGGCACACCATGCGAGCACGCAATGCGGGATATGTAGAGATCCGTGTGAGGACCGGAATATTTAACTAGTAATACTTAACCTCCAAATGGTTCTAGCATTACTAATTAAACATTCTAAGCCTCGATGGACATATGCTTCCGAAATGCAGCATATGCACATCATCACAAAATTACACATCATTTCCATACAACAATTATCACTAAGTTCAACAACGACATACATAAGGTAGAGTTATTACAAAAGCCAGACGGCCAAATAGAACAATAAACAAGTATGTGGCGAAGCAAAGGTGCCATAAGATGGCTAGAACAAAAAGTCGTAGGTTAGCCAGAGAACCCACAAGGCAGCGGCCAGGGCGCATGAAGCTATCGCCCCTCGGGCTACCACAACACTGACTCACAAAAGTGAGGCCCATCAAGCTCACCTTCTTCCTCTGCAACAAAATATTAAGCAAGCGATTGAGTACAAAAATTATTTTTGTACTCGCAAAAACGACGTGTGGAATATGAGACCTATTCATAAACTACATGCGAGCTCATTTAAGTGGAGGTCATATGTCTCATTTTGCTACGCCAACTTTATTTGCAATAAGGTAATACATTTAAAAGCAAGTTTGCAAATCTATTTTAATGTTGAAATAACAGCGGAAATAAATATAAATACAAGTAACCACACAGGTGACTATCCCAATAGTCACCACAACATATACCGAATCCTAATTAGTACCACGCATCAAGTTTTAATTAAAATGTTGTAGTCTAGTTCTCACGGGCGTATCAGGCGTGTCCATAACCTAGGGCGAGGCTATTCGAATAGTTTTAACCTGCGAGGGTGTACCAATGTACCCACACTTGAGACCGCCTATAAGCCACAAAGCACACTTCAGAAGGTATGCAGCGCGGCTTAGTCCTCTGAGGCTTTCCAATATTGTGTATTAACTACGAGCCGCTCGTATGGATGAAAACCCATCGCTTACTTTGCAAGCGAAAGACAACCAACCATCACGAAGTCTTTCGGACACTGTCTCCCAACACCATCCCTCCTGCGACTCACTGCGACCGTAGCCAATACACGCCAAAGTACTAAGTCAAGAGGTCCCATACCCTCTAGTGTGGTTATACGCAAAATACTCATTCACGGTGGCGCAAGTAACTCGGTCCTTAATGACCGGGCACCATTCGATCCACACGAAGCACACCACTCATACCATTGTGCCCAAGTCTAAATCATTTTATTTTCAGTTTTGGTTTCATAAATTGACATGGCACAAGGTGGAAATCATAATCATAATAAGTTTTATGTGATCAAGGTTATCGAAAGTCGATAACCGCCATTTCTAGGAAATTAAGCATGGCTAAGCAATCAATTACAACTACTAAGTGACAAGAGCTCATCCACGAACTCTAATCACAGCAATAACCTAAGCTCATGTAGTAGAGGATAATCATTTGCTTAAGAAATGCATCTACTAGGTAAACTAACGACAATAGTTTAACACAAACTAGCAATGCATACATAGAAGTTGCAAACAAAATAAATACTGAAAATAAATGGGATTAATATGATCAAACTGCTTGCCTTGCTGGTTTTGCTCAGTCTCTGCAGGCTCACTCTCAAGATCGATACACTCATCGGCACCTACGAAAGTGCGAATAGGAACCGATGAAGCAGAAGAATACGAAAGACTCAAAACCAACTTTCCCAAATGCTCTGAAAATTATACAGCAGCAAGAGCATGATTTATAATGAATTTAGCAACAGAATCAACTCATTTGGACATTCTAATCAAAGTTATAAGCAAAACAATTCTGCTAGGCTAGAAAATGCAATTTATTCTGTTTGTTGTAATTAAATTGTTTGGCAAAAATTTCTGGAAAGGTGGTGCACTTGAAATTTTACAGTAAATCTAGCACCTAAGATGAATAACCCAATTGGATTCATCTCATTTGGAGCTATAATGCATTTCTATGAATTTTCAAAGACATGAAAATGAGCACAAATTAATCGTATTTGCAATTTCTCTAACAACAGAAATGTGAGGACCCCAGTTTATTCGACTTGTAATGCTTAGCCTTCCATTGACCCTAGCATCACAATTCAAATAAACCAAGCCTCAGGATATGTATACTTCCCAGAAATGCAGTATACACACCTCGTTACAAAATCATGTATCAAATCTATACAGCAAGAGGTTACAAAATCTAACGCTACAATTATACAATAGATTGAAATTACAAGATAAAATAACAAACTACACAGCGGAAGCAAAAGCCATAAGATGGCAATAAATAAAAGAGCCAATTAGTGTGCCTTTACCCACAAGGCAACCAACCAGGGCATAAGCTAGTCGTCAAACCATGACACATCTCACAAAGGAAGCCCTTGGGGCTCACCTTCTTCCTCTGCAACAAAAACATTAAACAAAGCATCAGTACAAAAATTGTTTTTGTACTACTTAAGCTTGACGTGTAAGGGTATGAGAACTATAATTTAACTACATGCAAGCTTTATTTAAGTGGAGGGCTCTGGACTTACTTTTAGCGAGAAAGCAAGTTTTCTTTTGCAATAATGTAATAGTTTGAAAGCAATTTTAACAATTCAATTTTATTTGCGAAATAACGATACAATAAGTAGTGACATAAAGACATCCTGGAGATGACCAACCCAATGGCCATCACAACAATAGTATGAGCGCAGTTCATACCAACCCATCAAGTTTTAATTAAAATGTTGTAGTCTAACTCTTGAAAAGCTTACCCAAGCGTGTCCATCACCTAGGGCGAGGCTATTCGAATAGTTTTTAACCTGCGAGGGTGTACCATACCCACACTTGGACGCCTTTAAGCCAAAGCACACTTCCGAAGGTATGCGACTGAGCTAAGTCCTCTGAGACTTTTCCAATATTGTGTATTAACTACGAGCGCTTTCGTATGGATGAAATCCATACGCTTACATAGTAAAGCGAAAGACAACTACCCACTCAGGATAAAGCTTTTGGACAACTACCATGCTCCCACCTCCATCCTCCTGCGACCTCCTGCGACCGGAGCCAATACATAAAGTACTAGGTCAAGAGAGGTCCCATATACTCTAGTGTGGTTATGCTTGAAATGCTGGATAAAAATTCACTCACAAGATGTTCGGTCCTTAATTGACGGGCACCATTCGATCACATCCAAGAATCACACCATCTTACCATTGTGCGCGCGTCTAAATCATTTTGTTTTTAGTTTTTAGTTTTCACAATTAAACATAGCAAAAGTGTTGAATCATAAAGTTATATAATAATTTTTGTGTGATCAAAGTTATCGACTAAGTCGATAACAGCCCAATCTACGGTGTCTAAGCATGGCTAAGCATCATATCGTAAATACAAATAAAAGGCCTAAATCATTCACGGACTCTAATTCACGGTGAGAATAATATTCCTAAGGTAGTGGCGGGGTCAACAATTTTCGGGCAACCATGCAATGGGATTAACTACCTCTAATCGACAAAATTACTTTGACACAAAAGCATGCATACATACAAGTTAAACAAAATATTAGACTTGAAAATAATGGGAATGAACTGGATATGATCAAACTGCTTGCCTTTGCTTTATTTGAGATACTCGACTTGCTGCAGAGGATCACTCTCGATATCAACGTCATCTAACGGTAAAAACTGCCAAGGCGAAAAACAACGAATAAACACGAGCGCCAACAACATTCAACAATCAATAACAGAAGATAGATTATGAATTTAGGAACAATAACTTAGCGGATTCGGAGATTATTTAAATTATATAGGATTTCTTATGGTGATCTTTCCAAACTCACTTATTTCCATGATAAACATATAGTCAAAAATCAATCTTCTATATATTTTATTCTTTAATGGACTTTGTGGTGATTGTGTACACATCTATGAACCAAGCGACAATTTACCCCATTTTAATTAACTAGCTATTCTATGCAACCATTATGCTATAAGTTCATATGGACCTACAAATTGCTATGGAAACAACGACTAACTAATTATCCAACTAATAGATACTAAGCAATTTTCCAAATAGGTTTGGGCTTGAAAAGATTCAGCTATTACACTTCTAAGCACCACACCATAATATTATAAGGTTAACAAATTTTAGCATGCTACTACCCCAAGCCTTACTACTGTAATAGCAAATCAAGAGTTTACTAACAAAACACATTGATCATCTAAAGCTTCTTTGACCATCTATGCCAACAAGAGCTTTGCAATCTAGAGTCACTAATGAAAATAATCTCTTGCTAAACATCGCTTCTTAAAGGGATTTACAAAGCACTAACATAATCTAAATGCAAGTGCACCCACTACCCCACAAAGGATTTTCATCTTCACGACAATAATGATGAAACAGTTTGAGAGAACACAATTCTAAACTTCTTTCAACTCAACTTCACATTTGTTAGTTCATTAGAGGAACTAATGGACAATCATAAGGTTGATTAGCGATTGAAGATGTCTGAAGAGTGGGCCCCCTTGTCATAGAGAGTGAAAAGAAGCGAGAGAGCAGAGCGGGGGCTCGGCGGGTGGGTGAGGTGGTCGCCGGCGAGGAGTGGTGCGGGGTGGTGGCGATGACCAAAATGGGTTGCGGGTGAATGGAAGCTAGAGGTGGCGGTGGTGCGGCAGCGGCAATGTGGCGGCGGCGGACGGCGGCGGCGGCCCGTGGAGGTGACGAGGCGATGGCGCGGAGTAAGGGGAGGAGTTAGCGAGCACGAGCACGATGAGACTCAAGGAACTCAGGGTGGTCGCCGATGGCGATGAGTGACGAAACATCTTGGCGACAGCAGCGGCGGTGGCGCGGGTGATCACCGTGGAGGATCCACGGAGAAAGAGGCACAATTGAGTGATGGGGCGAGTAGGGTGAGGTCGGGGATGCTCACGGAGAAGAGGGTGGTGGAGCTCTCGAATCAATGGCGGCGGCGGTGGAGGCGGATTCGGCGTGGTTGGAGAAGAAGGTCCATGCGCGGCTCCTTAGTGGACTAAAGCCGAAATTGATTGAGGGTTCGGCTCTGGTGATGTGGGGCGCGGCATGGCGGTTGGCGGGTTGGAGCTCATTGGTGTGGCCGGGAGGTAGGAGGTGGCGCGGCCGGCAAAATGGCATTCGGGGCTTCATTTGTTTTGGAGCTCGGAGATATGAAAATGGAGGAGAGGTGGCGGCGGTGAGCCGAGCTCGGGACTCCTACTTGTAGGTAAAGGGGAAGGAAGCAAGGTGGCGGCGGCGGGGCATGTGGCGGTGGTGGCGGCTGGCGGCTCAGAGCGAGGCCTTGTGGTAGTGCTGAGTGCGTGTGCGCGTGGAAGAGGCACGTGACGGCGGGGCCACCGTGCGCGAGGAGGTGACTCGGCGCGGCGAGTCAGTCAAGCCAGCAGCAAGCGTCCGGTCGGGGTTTGACTGGGTCGGTCGGAGGAAGTGCTAGGGCTCGGGTTAGGTTTTGAATTTAAGTTTTGACCAAAGCAAGAGTTTGACCGGTGATTTGAAATAGAAATAAAATTCAAAGTGCTGGAAATTTTGTGGGCACTCTGAGGTTCACAAGGGACTTAGGAAAAATAATTTCAAACACTTTGTACATTAAAATTTGTTAGAATTAAATTGTTTTCAATTCTGAATTTGAGGTTTGATTTGAATTTTGGTGGAGTAAAATTACTTCTAAAAATTTGGTAAAAATAATGATAATTCAAGATAAATAATCTAGTATTTGATTAAATTATTTTTGGAAACTTTTATTCACACATTTTTGGAATTCAAATAGAAATGGAATTTAAGTTTAAAAGGTTTGAAATTTCAGCAACTTCAATACAAAACATCAAAAGTTTAAAATTGTGCACAAATTTTAGAAAACCAAGAGCATGACCAGAGATACAACAAAAGTCTTTAAATTTTTAATACTTTTATACATTTAAAATACAAACCCTAATTTTGGGGATGTTACAAATCTACCCCATAAGCAGAATCTCGTCAGAGATTAGGTGGTCAGTCGGAGCGAAAGCAGGGCAACCTAGGTGGGTTTGGTCACGGTGTCACTTCTCGGATTTCGGCGTGAGCGAACTCAACTTCGAATCGGAGAGGTTCTTGAAGTTTTAGGTCCTAAGTGGGAAGCTTTGTTAAAGGATTTCTAATGCCCTTTAATAAGTGTTTCCTAAGTGGTTCTTTTCAACTCTAAGCGAAATGCACCATCTGTTGTCTTGATTTCCTTGAGAGATAGTGCTAGAAGATCATGTGTGATATCTGGCGTTCTTGACATATTTTCCTTTCCATTGCTTTGTTTAACCTTTCCTTTCTTGATTCGGAGATAATTTGACATCATGTTTCACGTCGTCTTACGGTAGTCTGAAGGACTCTGCTCCACTCGATTGGCCGAAAGGGGCATCGATCGATAGGACGGAAAGATGGTTAGGTGATAATCGTATCAATACCAAGGTTCGGTCTGAAAAGAAGTCAAGCAAGGTTTTAAGGTGGTCTCACTTAACCTCACCTCTCTAGTTCTATTTGCTTGATTTGGGATAGGAAATGCACGGGGATGCATGTGTGCAAATTAGTCCTATGGCAAATTTTAAATTTTGATTAGTGAGAGTGCAAATGCTCATATGTATGCCTACATGCTTCTTGTTTTATGCGACTTGATTAACATGACATGCTTGACTTAATTTAGAAACTATATGCATGATCAAAGTATAGGAATCAAGATGTCTAACAAGTATTTTGAGGTATCTGCAACCCCCTTAAACATGTTTGATGTATAAAGGATGAGAGAAGGAATGAATGAACACAAGGCGAGAAAGCAGGCGCGGTGTATGCATTTTAATTCTAACATGTACTATCTACTCCAAAAGTTACGACATAGTTGCTATACATGTCGTCAGTGGCGATGTGCAACTACTTGGAACAAGGAGAGCAAGCGATTACAAAACTCAGCGTCTACAAGCTAAAGTAATACCATTAGGTGTATATATTCTAATAATAAGCCTAATTTAACCCTAATATCGCAGCAAGGCATCGATTAGGAGACATTACCTAACCCGATTGCAAACACATAACAAGCGAGAAATGAACTCCAAATGTTTGTATGAAAACATAAGACCGGCGCAAAACCACAAAACAAAAGATTTGCTTCCCGGTACGACTAACTCGTATTGAATGAACGAGCAATCGTTTAGGATGATAGAATTTTAGAACACAACTCAAGTTCTAACGCATCTAAAAGGCATGGCAAAAACCATATAAGGGTGCATTAGGCACTAGCCATCTAATATCACATCATACCCTTTTAATCCCATGAGTTTTAGTTGATTTATCATCTCATTTTAATCCTAACGACGAACTATGTGCTGCATGATCCGAAACTTGTGCTTGTTGTCCGGATCTTGTATCAGAGCTCGAGATGAGTGCTTCAACTCCGAGTGCTTCAAATCTTCACTAAATAACAACTAACACTTTATATTTTCAATTCTCATTATTCCCAATGAATTTAACGATAACCAACTAACTTTGAAATGAGAAGAGAGGAACAACCTTTTGAAAACTCAACATGAATAAGGCAAGATGAGCAAGCTAAGATAGATAAGAAGTAAAATCGAGAACTTACTTAAGTTTTCATAACCCATTTGACACTTTGAAAATAAGTTTTTCAAAATATCCTAATGACGACCAAGCCAAAAGCTGATGGCCCTTCAAAGGTGAGACTTTGAGATACACAAAGTCATTGGGCTCAAAGCTCAACTCACGGCGGCGACGATCCGCATAGCTCTTACTGCTGGACTGGGCCGCGCGCAAATGCTCGCGAATCAAGCTGGACTGGCTTTGGCCTCATTAATTGACTCAGGCGAAGAACTTTCTCTCCGGTTTCGGCGGTTCAACGGGGTTACGCATATCCTCCCATACAAGGCCTCAAATGGTGCCATGCCAAGACTAGTCGATAGTATTGTTGTTGGAGAACTCCATAAGCGGTAGGTATTTCTCCCAATTCTTCCCATAGGAAAGAACACAAGCACGAAGCATATCTTCCAACACTTGGTTGACTCTCTCCGTATGACCATCGATGCCGGGATGGTAAGCGGCTGAAAGAAAGAGCGTGTCCCCATGGCCTCTTGCAGCTGGTGCCAAAGCAGAGGTAAAAAGAGAACCACGATGCGACACAATCGTTCGCGGCACACCATGCGAGCACGCAATGCGGGATATGTAGAGATCCGTGTGAGGACCGGAATATTTAACTAGTAATACTTAACCTCCAAATGGTTCTAGCATTACTAATTAAACATTCTAAGCCTCGATGGACATATGCTTCGAATCACGACATATGCACATCATCACAAAATTACACATCATTTCCATACAACAATTATCACTAAGTTCAACAACGACATACATAAGGTAGAGTTATTACAAAAGAGCCGAATGGCCAAATAGAACAATAAACAAGTATGACAGTGAAGCAAAGGTGCCATAAGATGGCTAGAACAAAAGTCGGCCGGTTAGCCAGCAGAACCCACAAGGCAATGGCCAGGGCGCCAAGCTATCGCCCCTCAGGCTACCACAACAGACTCACAAAGTGAGGCCCATCAAGCTCACCTTCTTCCTCTGCAACAAAAATATTAAGCAAAGCAGTTGAGTACAAAAATTATTTTTGTACTCGCAAGACTGACGTGTGGAATAACAGACCTATTCATAAACTACATGCAGGCTCATTTAAGTGGAGGTCATATGTCTCATTTTGCACAACGCCAACTTTATTTGCAATAAGGTAATACATTTAAAAGCAAGTTTGCAAATCTATTTTAATGTTGAAATAACTGTGAAATAAATATAAATACAAGTAACCACACAAGTGACTATCCCAATAGTCACCACAACATAACACGAATCCTAATTCGTACCACGCATCAAGTTTTAATTAAAATGTTGTAGTCTAGTTCTCACGGGCGTATCGGCGTGTCCATAACCTAGGGACGAGGCTATTCGAATAGTTTTAACCTGCGGGGTGTACCAATGTACCCACACTTGGACCGCCTATAAGCCACAAAGCACACTTCGAAGGTATCTGAACGCGGCTTAGTCCTCGAGGCGCTTTCCAATATTGTGTATTAACTCTGAGCCGCTCGTATGGATGAAAACCCATACGCTTACTTTGCAAGCGAAGACAACCAACCATCACGAAGTCTTTCGGACACTGTCTCCCAACACCATCCCTCCTGCGACTCCTGCGACCCGTAGCCAATACACGCCAAAGTACTAAGTCAAGAGGTCCCATACCCTCTAGTGTGGTTAGCACGCAAAATACTCAGTACGGTGGCGCAAGTAACTCGGTCCTTAATGACCCGGGCACCATTCCAGTCACACCCAGAAGCACACCAATCATACCATTGTGCCCAAGTCTAAATCATTTTATTTTTCAGTTTTAGTTTTCATAAATTGACATGGCACAAGGTGGAAATCATAATCATAATAAGTTTTATGTGATCAAGGTTATCGACAAGTCGATAACCGCCCATTTCTACCGGAAATTAAGCATGGCTAAGCAATCAATTCGCAACTACTAAGTGACAAGAGCTCATCCACGAACTCTAATCACAGAAATAACCTAAGCTCATGTAGTAGAGGATAATCATTTGCTTAAGGAAATGCATCTACTAGGTAAACTAACGACAATAGTTTAACACAAACTAGCAATGCATACATAGAAGTTGCAAACAAAATAAATACTGAAAATAAATGGGATTAATATGATCAAACTGCTTGCCTTGCTGGTTTTACTCAGTCTCTGCAGAGGCTCACTCTCAAGATCGATACACTCGTCGGCACCTAACGAAAATGCGAATAGGAACCGATAAGAACGAAGAATACCGAAAAGACTCAAAAACCAACTTTCCCCAAATGCTCTGAAAATTATACAGCAGCAAGAGCATGATTTATAATGAATTTAGCAACAAGAATCAACTCATTTGGACATTCTAATCAAAGTTATAAGCAAAACAATTACGCTAGGCTAGAAAATGCAATTTATTCTTGTTTGTTGTAATTAAATTGTTTGGCAAAAATTTCTGGAAAGGTGGTGCACTTGAAATTTTTACAGTAAATCTAGCACCTAAGATGAATAACCCAATTGGATTCATCTCATTTGGAGCTATAATGCATTTTCTATGAATTTTCAAAGACATGAAAATGAGCACAAATTAATCGTATTTGCAATTTCTCTAACAACAGAAACATGCCTAAAACTAATTTTCACAGAAAGTTCATTACTAGAGGAAGCCAACAAAATTGGATTCACTCCATTTGAAGTTACAGAGAAATACTTATGCATTTTGAAGTTTAATCAATTTTGGTGCAAAATAAACCTAACCTAGAGTCATTTTATTAATAAACATTTTCTAGGACAGAAACATGGTTCAAACTATTTTTGCATTAAAGTACATTTAACATGGAAGTTAACAAAATTTGAATCAACCATTTTGGAGCTAAAATGAATTAGTTATGCATTTTAGAAGTTAAACCCATTTTGAGTTCGAAATAAAGCATTTCCGGAAATTACATATCATTAACACTTTTACACGATACCCATTCTAGCATGAGACAACGACCAGTGGGGTCCGTGAACAGTGCTATTTTCTATTTTTCGAAATGATTTCCGAAACGGTGTGACCGGTGGGGTCCACATGTCATACTCTCGGTCTATATACACAGTTCATGGACCAAAAGCCATAAACGAGGTCCACGGGCTCACCAGCCGGTTTACTATGCACTAATGGTCTTGGGCCCACATGTAAGTCGCATAGAGCTTTACTAAACGTGGATTTTCCGACAAAGATCAACAATTAAATGCTAATCATCTCAATTAAATCCCTAATCAAGATGCTACAGTGGCGGTCGGAAGCTGCCACGCGAGCAGTGCTGATCGCGAGATTTGCGCGGCTATCGCCGCGACTCGAGCCTGCGGCGTGGTCCAAGGAATAAATGGGTTCTTTGGTGCTCACAGCGAAGCCAAGGGAGGTCGGAGTATCACCGGAGGTGGTCCGACGCGGTGCTGGCAGAGAGGCGGAGGTGATGCTACGATTTGCGGTGCATGTCGCCACCCGGTGGTTAAATGAGCTAATTAGCGTGCGCATAACGTACTAGGGGTTCGGGGAACTACCAAGATGACGCGGGAGTGAGCGGTGGTCGGAGTTGAGCGGCGAGCAGAAGCGCGGCGCTTCGCGACGGAGAGAACAACACGAGGATGGAGAGGAGAAATGGGTGGTAGGAGATGCATAAGAGAGGTCACGAGATGGTGAAAACACGACCAATTTGGTTGCTACTCACCGATCTGGAGGTGAGGAAGAAGGGCTGATTTCGGCCGGAGAAGAGGAAACTTTCAAACCCACGGCTCCTGCGGTGAAAAGCAAAATTGGTTGAGGAAATGCGAGAATGTCCTAAGGCGGGATGGCGCGCCGAGAGGATAATACCTCACGAGAACGAGAGTTGGCACGTGGCGTAGTGCGTGCTCGGAACCGAGGAGAACACAGGTTTGCCTCGGACCCTACAGCGATGTCAAAAGCTCGGATGAGTAAAATGGAAAATACAAGCGGTGAGTGGGAACAAGGCGGCAAGGACCCTACCGAAGAGGGGGCTCGAGCAAGCCTCCCTCTCCCGGTCACCGAAAGGAGGAGGTAAGGAAGAAGGAGGGCAATCACGGTGGTTTACTCGGACCGGAGGGCGGAGGAGGCGGCGTTAGACAGAGAGCTCGGAGGCAGTCGAGGCGGTGGATTGGCGGCGTGAAGTCGGACGAGGCGAGCTCGGCGCGGCGTGGCGGCGCGTTCGATCCCGCGGCGAGAGGAGACGAAGGAGCCGACATGTGGAGTGCGGCGTCGGCTCGGCGTCGCGCGAGAGCAAGCGGGATGGGTTGGCGCGGGCGTTATATCAAGAACCGGAGGGCGGCGCGAGAGGAAATAAGAAATCGAGGGCGCGGTGCATGATTTCGGCCGTGGATGCGATCGAACAGCGTGAAGCGATGGTGCGGTTAAGACGGTTGGGCGAGTCGGGTTGGCTTGGGCGCGGTCGGAGTATGGTCCAAGCCCGAGGAATAGTGTTTTCAGGTTTTGTTTTAAAAAGGCTGAGAGGTTAGGGAATTTTTAGAGGTATCTCTGTAGCTCCAAAAATTCTAAAATTTTATGGAAGCTTCCTGGGCCAGTGGAAAACCTTGTGTAATTTTTCCAGACATTTTCATGCAATGAATTAATCCTGGAAATTTCACTGGCTGCTGCCCTAGGAGTTTGACCAGATTTCAAACTGGTTTGACTTGCTCTTTTGAAATAGCAAAAAATCTAAAAACATGAGATTTTTCAGAGAGGTTCCCAAGATGACCAAGATGATGGGAAAAATAAATCAGAGAATGATCACAAGATTTGGCTTAGAAAGTGTTTAGCGACAACAATTTCCATTAAAGAAATAAGGTTCTTTTTGAATAGGAAATTATTGGGAATAAATCTAGAAAATTTCCAAATGACTCATGAGGCAACAAAAGTTTTAAATTATCCTCATTAGATTACATTTGAAACATAAACCATTGTTTGGGATGTTACAATCCAGCTAAGCGACTCACATCAATCTTCGCGTCTTGGAAGAAAATGGGCCACCTTCGTCAACCGATCAATGATGACCCACAAGGCATCCTTCCCGGAAGAATGCGGGGCAACGGTGATGAAGTCCATGCCAACGAATCCCACTTCCATTCGGCACCGGCAAAGGGTGAAGAAGACTGCTGGGCCGATGCTCGACCTTTACGGCGACACCGTGCACTAGAGCAACGAACTTGGCAATCTCCGCTTCATTTGAGTCCACGAACTCGGTGAAGGTCTCGATACATCTTGGTGGCCGGGATGGATAGACAAAGGAGAATCATGGGCTTAGCGGATAATCAACTCCCGCAATTCCATGACCTTAGGAACCACAAGACGTTGCCCAATCCACACAACTCCGTGCTCATCCTCTGAGAAGCACTTGGCTGCCCCATCCTTGATGTTACGCCCGATTTGGCTCACACAACATCATGCATGCGACCTTGATTTGGTCCACAAGGTTGGTTGCACAACCAAGGTAGCAAGAAGAACCGTGCTCGATCAAACCAAAATTGAGGTGCTGAAATTCCTCCACGAGGGTAACTGCTTTGCTCTTGGAGCATCAACATGTTGCAATACACCTTTCAGTGAGTGCATCATAGCGACATTGGCCTTGCCGGATGATACTAAATGCCCATGTCATAGTCCTTGATCAATTCCAACCATATTCTTTGCAGGGTTGGATCGGGTGGGTGAACAAGTACTTCAAGCTCTTGTGGTCGAATACACCTCACAATGGTTACCAATCGAGATAATGCCGCCAAATCTTGAGTGCATGAACCACTGCAGCCAACTCCAAGTCGTGAGTAGGATAGTTGAGTTCATGAGGCCTTAACTGCCTTGATGCATAGGCCACAACCTTGCCTACCTGCATAAGAACACAACCAAGACCCTGACGAGAAGCATCACAATAGATATCAAAACTCATGTGAATATCGGGAGAACAAGCATGAGGGTGAGGTCAACCGCTTCTTGATTCTGAAAACTCACATCACAAAGCGAGACCATTCAAACTTCTTGTCCTTCTTGAGCAATTCGGTCATAGGCTCGATAAAGCGGCGATAGTAGCCTACCAAACCAAGAAAACTCCGCACATCGGTGGATGACTTAGGTTGACCCCAAGATAGCACATCAACGACCTTGCTAGGATCCACACCACACCTCTGCCGAAAGAATATGGCCCAAGAATGCCACTTCCTTCAACGAACTCACACTTGCTGAATTTTGCATACGGTGGTGCTTTCATGCGACTGCCCAACACAAGCTTGAGATGTTGACATGCTCTTGTTCATTCTTGGAGTAGATAAGGATATCATCGATGAATATCACCACAAACCTATCCAAATACTCCATGAATACCGAGTTCATAAGGTTCATAAACAAAGTGGAGCATTGGTTAAGCCAAAAGACATGACGGTGTACTCGTAAAGACCATAACGAGTAGTGGCCGTCTTGAATATCCTCGGCCCGATCGGACTGATGATAGCCCAATCTTAAATCAATCTTAGAGAACACCTAGGCTACTGACCAGTGATCAAAGAGATCATCAATACGAGGCAAAGAATACTTGTTCTTCACCAGTCACCTCATTAAGCGGACGGTAATCAACACACATCACGCGGGGTCTTGCCTTCTTCTTCACAAAAATAATGGAGCCCCCCAAGGAGATGAGCTAGGACGAATGAATCCTTTTGCTTGAAGCTCACTGTAACATCCCATCTTTGGACTTGTGTTTCAAATGTAAGAAAATCAGTAGAAATTAAAACTTTTTCTTACATCAGGTATTTCCTGTAAGCTTTGAACATATGTTGTATGAAGTTATGGAAATACAATATCACAAGTCTATTTGATCCAAACCTTGATATTCCAAAAAACAATCTTGTCAAATCTTATGATCATCCTCTGGAAATATTTTTCCTAAGTTCTTGGGATGGTATGTGACCCCTCTGAAAAATTTCACAATTTTTAGAAATTGTTTGAATATTTTTAGAGGCGATCAAACCTCAAACAGAGCCTTGCAAAATTTTTGGAGATTTATTCGCAGCATAAAACCTCTAAAAATTTTACACAAGGTTAATATCTGAGTTAGCAAGCTCCTGTAAAAATTTCATAATTTTTGGAGTTAATTTGCTACCTCAAATAAATCCTTCAAAGTCTCTGTTTGAATTTAGAAGTCAAACCTAGTCTCTCACTGTGCTTTGGGTTGAGTCGGAACTCGACTCAAGCCAGCTGACTCGGTCAGTCAACTAAGCGCACCGCGCCGTTTGAAAAGCCCGCGATCGATCTCGACCTTTGGATCTAAATCGCACGGCCCTCGCGCGTGTAACCCCGGACCTTCGGTTGCATGCGCGAATGTCGACGCTAGATCTCCATCCAACCACTCGGATCCTCAGACACTTTGGACCTCCGGTTGTTGGTTTGAACTGAGCCATTGGATTAAGATCAAGCGCTCGCTTGTCCCTCTGTTGTAAACCACGTTCGCAACGTGGGGCAATCTGAGCCGTTCATTTCTAATCCTAGGGCTCGTGATCTTTTCGTTGTGTTTTAAAGCTCAGAGGCGTGGCGCTATCTTAGCCGTCCGATTTAAATCGTGGGGCTGGGCACTCCGAGCCTTTCCTCTGGTCATCTTCAACCTCTAGTCGTGCATGAGCAGTGGGAGAGTGATGGCGATGTCTTGTCATGCTTCCTCTGACCACCTAGTCAATAGCGAGGGTCGTGGGAGCCACCTTCGGCCATGCCATGCCCTATTGCACGTCTACCATCCTTTATCCTTGTCGGCCCCACCTTGTGCTCTGTGCTTTGCCTCCCGAAAGGCTTGTGGTGCAAACCCTAATGCCTCCAAGGCCTTATAAGCACCCAAATCACTTCCTGGTATTTCTTTAGACCACCATCAAGCTCCATTCATAGTATTGGAGCTTAACACCTCAAAAATGGCAAGTCGCCATTGTTGACCCGAAAAGCTCCATTGGTGTTCTTGGTGTTCCAGTGGTTCTCCTTCATGTTTCTTTGCCCTATCCTTATCTCCGTACTGTCTTGAACATTTCCCCTCACTTAATTTTGGATTTTATTCTCAGGAATTGTCCAATTTGGGGTTTGTTCAAATTCGGCCGAAATTGGTCATCTTCTTCCTCATTTCGGTGAGTGCTCCATTTTCTAATTACTTGCTCATGTAACTACTGTGGACCTTAGTGAAGCTATATTGATGCTTTGGTATCACTCATTTGGCTCGAGTGTCATTTTCAATCTTTCTTCTCCAAGTCAGTGAGCTTCCTCCGCGATCAAGCTTCTCGGCCATCTCTGAAGCTTCTCTTCATCAGGTAGCTTCTTATTAGTCATAGAGCTCTGGCACCGCTTCCTTGGGCTGCGGTGAGCTTTCGCTATTTTCGCACTTAGCGATAAAGCTCCCTTTACCGTTTCGGCTGGCGGCGTTCTAGATCCTCGCGTGGCGAGAATGCCACCATTAGATTTGTAGTACTATTGCGATTCCATTTTGGTTCTTGTTGGCGCTCTGCGACGATTGTCGCCGCGACGGCGGCCGTTGAAGCGCTTCGGGTTTTTGCCGGCATAGAACTCCTGTTTTCGTCTTTTGATTAGGACATATTAATTGCTGGTGATTGTTAATCATTAGTTAATTAATGGTGTCTTAATCTATGTCGTTAGACAGCGACCGGTGGGCCCAACATTCTTAAATCACCATTGTGCGCGATTCCGCGTTGTTCCATCGTCATTAAGATTAATCATTGGTTAATTGAATGTGTCGGCAGTTAATCGTTGTCGGAAATCACCTCTGGGTCGCTGACTTGTGGGCCCGTGGGATTAAAATCAAATTCCAGAAGTCATTAGTGTCTATTTAAGGGTAATCATTAGAAGCATTAATTTGGTCTTAACCGCCCCTCTCAGTCGTTGACATGTGGGCGATTACGCGTGCGTGGGTTAAGCGTTCGCGGTTGTGACTTGAAGTCAGCGACATGCGGTCCCGTGTCAACATCTCTCTTTGAACCGATCTTTAGCCACCATTCGTTTTTAGATCTGCGACCGGATCTTTGTATGCGTTCGGACCTGCCGGATGCCTTGATCATCCTCGGCCGTCGATCTTGCGATCAACGGTGAGATCGTGTATGCAATCGGACTTTCCGGCCGTTGGTGCGCTCTGGACCGTCCATGCGGATCTGCGGTAGGATTGGCCCAAGCAACCGCGCGTCCGGATGCATACACTTGTGTGCGCCGTTGAATCGTGATCCAGCGGTGGGCTTGATCAGGTTTCGCGCACATGCATTGTTTTTTGCGTAGCGTCGGCCGTGGGATTTTAGATCAAGGGTGGATAAGTGTCACGTCTTTTTCTTTTGTTTGAGTTTATGCGTATTTGGTAAGTAGTTATTTAACAATGAAAATGATATAAAAACTTTGAAACTCATAACTAATTCATTTTAAGCGCTTTTAGAAAATTCCAACTGTAATAAATTGTGTTATCTCTTAAGTTTATTATAAAAATGGATTTAAGCATATTAGGTATGAGAGAAAATTGTATAACTAGAAATAACATGATTTGTCACTTTGAATATTCGAAATGGATTTAACCTTGAAAAATGCATATCTTTTCTGTATAAATCCAATTTGTGCAAAATCAATTTTGTTAAATTCATCTGTTAGTACACTTTCATATCGAATAAGACTTGAGCATGTTCATAGTTCGTAAAATGACTTGCATTAGATTTACAACTTAGAAAAATCATAAGTAAATATTTATAACTCCAAATTTGGTAAACTCAACTTTTTGTTATTAGGATGTTATAATCTACCTGTAAAAATTTCAGACCTTAGATCATTCTAGAAAATTTCGCCATGAGCAGTATTGCTAATTATTAATTAGGTTGATGTAAAGTGAGAAAGAGTATTTTGTCCATATCTTTTGCATGCTTAGTCCAAATTGCATGATTCTTGTTCCTATCACTATATGAAATCATTCCTAGCTGTTGTGTAAATTTTATTAGATTTGGATGTGTTTGCTATTGGAGTTTATTTGGTGTTCTTCGTTCTTATTTGCTTATCGCCTTTTCGCGTTAGGTTCGAAGATAATTTTATTAGCGATATTGAGCCACGGCCAGCCATCGGATCCAGCACTCCGGCAAGGCAGCGGATGTAGCATTCATTTGATCATATTGTTCTTACTATTTTCAAATTCTAATATGTTGTTTGCAAATTCTATGTATGCATTGCTATGTTGTTTTAAACTATTGTCGATAGTTGGCCTACTAGATGCATTATCGTAGAAAATGTTTATTCCTCTACTCTGAAGCCTAGGTTACTTACTTTGTGATTTTGGGTTATTGGATAGACCCTTGTCACTTAGTAGATTACGTGTCATTATGTTTAGCCATGCTTAGCTATCGAGAAATGGCGATTATCGACTGCGTCGATAACTTTGATCACCTAAGCTTTGTTATAATATGTATATTTCAGCCTTGTGCTTTGTCTAAATTGCAAAACTAAAACTGAAAACAATTTAGACTTGGGCACAATGGTAAGATGGTGTGATCTTAGGTGTGATTGGAATGGTGCCGGGTCAATTCGGGACCGAACTACTTGTGAGTATCACATTGTCAGAGCATTCGTGCGTGCTAACCACACTAGAGGATATGGGACCTCTCTTAGTGAGTACTTTGGGTGTGTTAATTAATGAGTCGCGTGGTGGGTTGCATATTTGATTATATGCAACATGGACACGTTGTAGGAGAGGAGCACCCGGCAGGGCGGTGTGTCTGCTCCACGTATGGGTCCTTGTGATCCATATTTAGTCAGAGATCACTAAGGATTAACCCCATCGTGCGTCTCTTGATTAGCATATTCCATTGGAAAGGGTTCGTAGGACTTAGCCGTGCCGGCATACCAAAGGAAGTGTACTTAATAGCTTGGCAAAAGGCAATCCAAGTGTGGGTACATTGGTACACCTGCAGGGATTAAAACTATTCGAATAGCCTCGTCCTAGGTTATGGACACGCTTGGATAAGCTTTTCAAGAGTTAGACTACAACCTTTTAAAATTAAAACTTGATGGTGGTATGAATCGAGGATTCATGCTATGTTGTGGTGGCTTTTGGGAAAGTCACTTCTAGGTGGATACTTGTTACTTATGTTTACTCATTTGTTATTTAAGCGCTTAAAAGCAGATGTTACAAACTGTTGTTCAACTTATTAGAATATTGCAAATAAAACTTGCTTTGTGCGTCAAAGAACAATATAACCATATTCCTTTGAACACGACTTTCATGTAGCTATGTATAGGCTTGTTACTCGTAAGTCTTGCAGAGTACATTTTGTACTCTGCATTGCTTGTGTTGTGCGAGAGGATGATAGCGAGTCAGATGGACCTCACTTTTGTGAGTTGTCTTTTGTGGCGGTTTAAAGGGCGATTAGCTTGGCGGGTCGGTTGCCCTGTGTGGTGCTATGTGGCTAACCGGTCGTCTTTTGGTTTAAGCCATCTTATGGCAACTTTTGCTTCAGCTGTTACTTATTTGGTACTTATGTCATTTGGCCCGGTCATGTGTGTTGTAATAACTATATTATGTATGTCTTTTAGTAGACTTGTTATATTACATTGTGTGGGAATGATACATGCTTTGATTTGATGTATGTGGCTGTGCTTCTGCAGGAGGCACATGTTCATCGACTACTGGATTATTCTATTTGTGATACTAGAACGATGGAAGGTTAAGTATTACAAGTTTAATAAACCGGGGTCTCACGAATTTAGTATCGAGCCATCTTGACCGTAGAAACCCTAGCTTAGTCGTCCCTAGGATATTTTGAAAGACTTACTTTCCAAATAACAAGTGTTTTCTGAAAATCTTAAGTAAGTTCTCAGATTTTACTCTTATCTATCTTAGCTTGCTTATCTCACCTTGTTACGAATTGGATTTGAAAGTGAGTTTTCCTCTCATCCTCTTCAAAAGATAGTTGTTGTCGAGTAGATTGGTTTTGGGTAAACCATGAGAGTTATAAAATGAAAGTGTTGGCTGTCTTGAGAAGATTAGGAGCTACTGGAGCTACAAATTTTCGGCGGAGGCTTGAAAGGAAAATGGACAGCAAGCAAGAGATTCTGGACAGCTAGCATTTAATTAGTAGAAGGTCTGAAATGAGAGGTTAAGTCAACTAAAATTTGTGGGAATACAAGGGTAAGAAGTGATATGAGTTAGCTAAGTGTCTAACCTTTCTTTAGTAAATTTCTCACCCTGCTTCTAGCTGTTTTGAGCAGTTAAGATCTGAAAATTGCCTTCACGAAAATTGATTACTCGTTCTTTAATACGAGTTAGTCATAATGGAAAGATGGATATTATCTTTGTGATCTTGCTGCAGTTTTATGTTGTTACTTGAGCTTTTAAAGATTGTTTTGGTTAGTGGTTAGTTGTTTTCTTTGTCTTACATTCGGAGTTGTGTTTAACCTATTTTTGTGGAGCAGGATGGCAAGAACCACCCATAATAGTCGGCCGGTGGTTCCGATGAGGAGCTTCCCCCTCCTCCGACCGCCATGGTGAGGTTACGGCTCGAGTCGGTGAATCGCATGGACTAGACCCGATTCTAGAGGTCATCGCAGGAACACATCCACTCCGCGGTGCCGGGATGCGGAGGTGGTGGCCACGATCTCGTGGTGGGCTTGCGGAGTTTCTCCGTCATGCGCCGCCTACTTTCTCTCGTCGGAGGATCCACTTGGCCCAGCGGATGATTGGCTGCGTCTTGTTGGCCAGCTCAATATCGCTCGATGCCAGGCAGGAGGCGGGCACTCTTTGCATCCCATCGGCTCGAAGTGCTGCAACAGTAACACCCCAACTCCACAAGAGCCAAGAATGCTACTAAAGTAACCTTACACAAAACTAAACTAAGATAATTTACTAAATTTGGTAGAGTCTCCTTTGTATTTCTAACAACACATGGGTTTCAACAGTTAAAGGAGTTATAATGAAATACTACAATATTCAAGATCAACAATAAGTACTCAAGAACTTACTAATCATTGAACAAATCCTCAAACTTCCAACTAGACTACTCATCATTATTACAAATAATCCGATCGGTAACATAAACATGTCAAATCCTTAAACAGTAGCTTAATTATTAAGGCATGGTGCGAGAATTAAAGTTCATGACGATTAATGCGTGCAAAGCATAACGCTTCTCCCTCCCATGCATCTGCGCTTGCAGGCGAGTACCTAAAAACAACAAGAAAGCAAGAGTGAGTCCACGGACTCGGCAAGTACATAAATAAAAGACACATAATTCAATCCATAACATCAGCATCCATATTCGGGAGCACATCACTAAATCATTCCACGTGCAAATGCAATGCTCAAGGATTCCTTTTCTTTATCTCTTTGTGCATTTCTGGTAATGCAAAGTATGCAACGTCATTTGCATACCCATGCATCTCTGCGGCACGTGAGGACCAAGTGCCCAATACTCATAAGTATTGGGGACCTCATGCCCACACTTCATGAGTGTGGGGATCTCAAGCCCGTCACATTCATGGCGGGGGACCTCAAAGATGTGCATGCTTGGTCATCACAAGACCAGGCCTCAACATGATATCAAAATGCATATGCACCATCTCTTTTAACATCAAGCACCAATGATAATAACAACATTCATGAATAAAGGCAATACGCGACATTCATGAATAAAGCGATAACAATATTCATGAATAAAGCATATCCATACTTTGAACATTCACCATTCTGATTATGCACACTTATCAACAGCCATACGACATTAACAAGCATCAAACCGCATTCATATCCAAGCAATTACAAACAAGGTTCAAGCGATGCACTTGCCTCAACCGTGCGGGAGCGAAGGGGCGAAGAGGTGCCGCCTCGGAGACCAGTCCCCACCTAAACATTCAATTAAGAAATGCTAAGACAGCAATAGAGGACCACTCAAACCATAAAAGTAAACACGGACTCACAAAAGTTCCTTTGCGCGAACCCAGCCCCAATTTCTAGATGTCAAGCTTTGTCCCTCTGTGGACAGTCATGTTCTAAAATTCATATCTTTTTGTACAGGGATCCAAATTATGTGTTCTTGGACTTCATTGAAAGGTTATCAAATTCCCCAACTAAACCTAGTTGGTGAGCCTTCCTGTTTCGGCCATCTACTACTAACATTCGAAATAACAGAACATCGTTTTCACGTCAGGTTCTCTGGACAGTGCACTAAATTGATCATAACTTTCAACTCGTTTGTCCAAATTTCGTGTTCTTGTGCTTCCCTGAAAGCTACGACAATTATCTACAACTTTCGTTATACTGAGATCCTCTAATTCCCCATTTAACTTATCGCAAAAGTCAAATTACTAAAACCTGTCAAAACACTGACTGATTCGCAGGACAGTCGCACTAATAAATTCATAACTTTTGCTACAGAGGTCCAAATAATACGATCTAGCACTTCATCGAAAGCTATTGACGTCCTCTACAACTCTCTAGGAGAAGCCCAAGACTGAATCCACACTTAACTTCATCAAAACGTCTGTCTAACGCGATTTGTCCTGAGGAGACAGAAATACCGACATTGCTACAACAATCAAAAGATGCATCTACTCGGGAAGCGGGTGTACCCTTGTGAAACACGCCGAGCGTGAAGAACTCCCAGCGCAGGCCACGAACTCTCCCTTCCTCTCTTCTTCCCTTCTCCCTTCTTCTTCTTCTTCTTCTTTTCTTGGCCGGCCACCACAATGAAGAGGCATCGGAGGAGAGGGCACCACCATGGAAGAGAGGATTGCTCTGATACCGTGCTACTGATGGCGGCGGTGGTGCTGCTATGCACAAAGTACTGTAGCAAACCTAGGGTTTCCCCTCCTCCTTTTGTTGGTGGTTGATTTTCTCATGGGCCACTATGGCTAATTTCCTCCTTTATGGCGGCCACCTCCTCCCACCTTTGGGCCAAATACCAATGGGCACGAGGCCTCGGCGAGTTGTCCAAATTTCATTGTAAACCCCCTCTTTAACTGCTTAAATAACTATTTTCTATTTGATCCTTCCTCAATTCAATTTCTAAATAGTCCTTCTCTTTAAATAACCTAATTCTCTCTCAATAATCCTTTCGGATACTTTTGGGGTATTACATTCTAACCCTTAAACTGAATTCGACCTCGAATTACGACCATGCTCTTAAAGTATAATCACGACTAAAGCTTACTAACATTACTCACATTACTGCTGTGAATAATTCGGATATCGCTCGCATGCATGCGAACTCCAATTCCCAAGTCGTTTTCCACTCGGACTTATGGGACCACCGCACCTTGATGCAAGCGATGTGTTACGCCTCATCACTTGTACCATCCTAACAGAACCACTCAGCGGACATGACTCAAGATGCGGTAATGCTCACTGGTCAATGGCTCTTACGAAACCTCACCTCCGGATACCTTAAGCATTCTCTCAACACCGGTTCATCCAAAACATTATACCCGCTCCAAGACTCGAAGCGGTTCTAGCAAATTGCTATCTTCCGAATCGCAACTTCCAGAGAACAACCAAATATACTGGGCTATCTATCTCTTGGCACCAAACCACATAACTTGCACATAAACATTTGGAACTCTTGTTTCCCTCTTAGTCGATTCCTTCACTAGAATAAGGAGATCCTCCATTAAGCGAGGGCGTGCAACACAACTTATTTTTATCAAACTTTAATAATCGATTCAGCTGAAAACAAAGGATTCACAAAGCAATTCCAACTTTCCTCCAAAATCAAAGATTCTTCACGAAAACCTTCCATCCTTCCAACTCGGCGGTTGCAACTAAACACCACATAAGCCAAAAAAAGAATTCGCTCGAATGTCCAAATCAATTACTTCATTTATTTTCTGGACTGGGCAGAACCACCTTATCAACCTAAGTCAACTCAAATTGTACATGATCTCCATTATATAAAAAAAACCAATTCAAGCAAGAACCAATAGAGCACTTCTCTACTCGAGGATCATTCTTTTCTCGGATGTTCATTTAAAAATAATCTCTTTCCTTTTTCATGGGTGTGCAGAATTATCACACTAACTCCTCCTCTTAACCGACAATCTCAAAATGATCCTCAAACAGAAAGAACAACCATACTTATTTAGAGAGACTCTTGATCCACAAAAATATTCTCTAGTCCTCCTATCCCAAAGGAATTATTTTGACAAATAGTTTCCAACACCTCAATAGAGATTTTCACCCACATCCACATCAACTCATTACGGTAAAGATAATCAACTTCAAGTTCTCGGCACACATACTCATTTACTTTACTGCAATGTATTCTATCAAAGATCAACATACTATTCAAAATTAAGCCATTCATCTACCTCTACACATACTATTGGGTCTCCATGGTCCTATCATAAAAATACAAAGCCCAAATTCAACCTCCAAGTTTTCTACCATGAGTTTTGGTATAATTGATAGGAAATCCTTAAATTCGTTTACTAAAATTTCACCTGACTCACAATAACCTCGAGTTATTATTATCAACATTCCTCACTAATCGGAGTAACGCCCAAGGCGATTTATTTCACCAATCTTAGGCCTCTAATCCACACCAATCCAATTCGGTTACACAACTACAATATACCCATTCGCAATACTCTAATTGATTGACAAGGATTCAAACATACTCAATCACCAACGTTAATAAATAAATAAATTCTTGACCAAGTTATACTTAGAGATAATCTAACTCCCATAGGGTTACTCATTGAGGCGAATCATACGACAATAACTCAACAATTCCTGCTATCCCATTAATTAGCACAACACTTAGGTTTCTCCACACGCTACTCTCATTAACCTTCACCATCAAAACTCTTCTACACAATCTTACTAAGTATCCAATTACATAATCTTACTAAGTATCCAATTGCTATACTCTAATAAATTTATCAAGAGTCCATACTTTCGATAATCCCAACATCCCAACATGGACAAATGTTCTTTGGATCATAATTCGCCATAGGTTCTACTAGTTGTAATACTAATCAATTTTATTTCATCGACAAACCTTCCATTTAAATATAACTCCCTCCAGGTATTATAGGTCAAAAACCAATTCACTATCTACTGCTCTTCAAATAACTTGGTTCCCAAAATTTCACCACCATCATATACTTGTCTACCACCAACCAATCGCCATAATACACTTTATAAGACTTTGGCAACACAAGTTGGTTAATTCATTTCTCAAAAGGAAGAAACAACCAAATACAAGTTTTCAGCACTCAAGAAAAATGTTGCTCCTCGGGTGAGCGAGACCAAGAAAAAGCAGTCAAATATTAATGATCAGGAAAACAAAATACAGTATGTAAATGAGGCACATGTCCACAATAAGGAACTTTCAAACCTCCATAAATCATAATAAAACAACTGCTATGAAACCAAGAAACTCTTAAGCTTTAACAATAGAAAAAAATTAAAGATCACAATTCTTAACTCCAACCTCAAATACTTTTGGTACACATTTCCGTTAACAAGAAAGTAATTTTCTTTGATTACAACACTACTTAGGAACCAAACCACATTAATCACTTAGGAACCAAGCAGAACCTTCCCACACGTCACATTGCTCAACTAATTTCATGTACTACATAATTCATGAACTCTAAAGATCACGAATGCAAAACTCCAAACATTTCATTTAATCCATATTATGAAAATCAATCAACTTACTTTCTCTCTAGAAGAATTATCACCACTCACAATCTCTTGTAGGTGTATTTCTAACATCAAGAGTAATTCGCTCTTAACAAGATTAGTTATTGTCAACCCTTCCTTTAAAAGTACTCAAAAGCTTTCCAAATTGTTATATACTAGATTATCATCTCATCCTCAATTGAGGGTATACTAAATTATTACAACCTCACTACAACAACCACTTTATTTTAGAGGAACAGACTACACAATTTAAAGGTTATTCCAAAACCCTTCCATCAAAGACATACTATTATCGATAGTTCTACCATCACGTAAACATTGTTCATCCATTAAATCCCATCGGTTTATCTCTTAATGATGCTCAACACCAAACTTTAATAGACAATAATCTAACTCCTTTTGAACTTAACCATCCCAAATGGTTAGATTAATCCATTGAGATTAGTTAATCCAATTTACCAAATAAGTTTACCAAATGTATCACTCTTAATGATCAGCTCAATTCATCAATGTTCCACACTTCTTATCAATTCTATTGATTACAATTAGATATAGTCATACTCCTAATCACAGCTCATCAAGAATTACTACAAAAACTTTTAAATCTATCAACTTTCCTTTCAAGGATCTTAGTTTGATCGATCATGCACACTACATGGACCTAACATGATAATACATATCATATCCATTAATTGTTTTGGTTATAACCTCTCACTTAACCAAGACAAAACATACGCTAAAGGGTTTAACATCTTCTTTCATAAAGAGAACTATTAATCTTCAACACTCAAAATACCCAAGAGATACATTGAGTCAAAATCTCCACGTACTAAAGGACTTGTAAAAGAAAACTTTCATTAACCAAAACATCAAGCGAATAAATAGGTCAAGTTTTCCAATAAAAAGACAAAACTCTAATACAAAGGTCAATCTTGACAATTAACAGTTCACCAACCGAGAATAACTCAGCAGTTGGGAAAACAATAATTGCTTTAAGGGACAAGTTAAGCCAATAAAAACATATAAATCTTTCTCAAAGAAACCCATCCATGCAATGAACTACTAACTTGAGAAATTCATCAACCACAGCTGGACAAGAATTGACCAAATTCAAATTCAAAGAAACGAACAACTTCTCTAAGATACTCACTATCACGCCGATACTAAGATATCCAAGGTAACCACTTCACTAATCCCTTACTACGAGCAGTGGTGTAACTGGTAAAGCCAGACCACAACCACTACCTCCACCTCTCAACATGGGTTATCTCCACATATAACAATACCATTATAATATAGATATATCAAATCGTCTCATACGAGAATCATCAATACAACTCAATAGAAGCGTAAATGCAATGCAAAAACCCAATCCCACCTCATGTGCTTAGTGTGTCAAAATTAATATTTCATTACCACGGACCTCTGACCGCTCTCGATACCATTGTAACACCCCAACTCCACAAGAGCCAAGAATGCTACTAAAGTAACCTTACACAAAACTAAACTAAGATAATTTACTAAATTTGGTAGAGTCTCCTTTGTATTTCTAACAACACATAGGTTTCAACAGTTAAAGGAGTTATAATGAAATACTACAATATTCAAGATCAACAATAAGTACTCAGAACTTACTAATCATTGAACAAATCCTCAAACTTCCAACTAGACTACTCATCATTATTACAAATAATCGAATACGGTAACATAAACATGTCAAATCCTTAAACATAGCTTAATTATTAAGGCATGGTCGAGAATTAAAGTTCATGGCAGTGTGCGTGCAAAGCATAACTTCTCCCTCCCATGCATCTTTGCGCTTGGCTGAGTACCTAAAAACAACAAGAAAGCAGAGTGAGTCCACGGACTCGGCAAGTACATAAATAAAAGACACATAATTCAATCCATAACATCGCATCCATATTCAGGGCACATCACTAAATCATTCCACGTGCAAATGCAATGCTCAAGTTCCTTTTCTTTATCTCTTTGTGCATTTTTGCAGTAATGCAAAGTATGCAACGTCGCTGCATACCCATGCATCTTGGCGCCACGAGGACCAATTGCCCAATACTCGCAAGTATTGGGGACCTCATGCCCACACTTCATGAGTGTGGGGATCTCAACCCGTCACATTCATGCGGGGACCTCAAAGATGTGCATGCTTGGTCATCACAAGACCAGGCCTCAACATGATATCAAAATGCATATGCACCATCTCTTTTTAACATCAAGCACCAATAATAATAACAACATTCATGAATAAAGGCAATAGCGACATTCATGAATAAAGCGATAACAATATTCATGAATAAAGCATATCCATACTTTGAACATTCACCATTCTGATTATGCACACTTATCAACAGCCATCTGACATTAACAAGCATCAAACCGCATTCATATCAAGCAATTACAAACAAGGTTCAAGCGATGCACTTGCCTCAACCGTGCGGGAGCGAAGGGCGAAAGAGGGTGCCGCCTCGGAACCAGTCCCCACCTAAACATTCAATTAATAAATGCTAAGACAGCAATAGAGGACCACTCAAACCATAAAAGTAAACACGGACTCACAAAAGTTCCTTTAGCGAGACAGCCCCAATTTCTAGATGTCGCTTTGTCCCTCTGTGGACAGTCATGTTCTAAAATTCATATCTTTTTGTACATGGATCCAAATTATGTGTTCTTGGACTTCATTGAGAGGTTATCAAATTCCCAACTAAACCTAGTTGGTGAGCCTTCCTGTTTCGGCCATCTACTACCCCTAACATTCGAAATAACAGAACATCGTTTTCACGTCAGGTTCTCTGGACAGTGCACTAAATTGATCATAACTTTCAACTCGTTTGTCCAAATTTCGTGTTCTTGTGCTTCCTGAAAGCTACGACAATTATCTACAACTTTCGTTATACTGAGATCCTCTAATTCCCATTTAACTTATCGCAAAAGTCAAATTACTAAAACCTGTCAAAACACTGACTGATTCGCAGGACAGTCGCACTAATAAATTCATAACTTTTGCTACAGAGGTCCAAATAATACGATCTAGCACTTCATCGAAAGCTATTGACGTCCTCTACAACTCTCTAGGAGAAGCCCAAGACTGAATCCGCACTTAACTTCATCAAAACGTCTGTCTAACGCGATCTGTCCTGAGGAGACAGAAATACCGACATTGCTACAACAATCAAAAGATGCATCTACTCGGGAAGCAGGTGTTACCCTTGACGAAACACGCTGAACGTGAAGAACTCCCAGCGCAGGCCACGAACTCTCCTTCCTCTCTTCTTCCCTTCTCCCTTCTTCCTTCTTCTTCTTCTTTTCTTGGTGGCCACCACAATGAAGAGGCATCGGGAGAGGGCACCACCATGGAAGAGAGGATTGCTCTGATGCCCAGTGCTACAGTGGCGGCGGTGGTCTGTGCACAGGAAATTACTAGCAAACCTAGGGTTCCCCTCCTCCTTTTGTTGGTGGTTGATTTTCTCATGGGCCACTATGGCTAATTTCCTCCTTTATGGCAATGCCTCCTCCCACCTTTGGGCCAAATACCAATGGGCTGAGGCCTCGGCCGGGTTGTCCAAATTTATTTGTAAACCCCTCTTTAACTGCTTAAATAACTATTTTCTATTTGATCCTTCCTCAATTCAATTTCTAAATAGTCCTTCTCTTTAAATAACCTAATTCTCTCAATAATCCTTTGGATACTTTTGGGTATTACAAGCACTCTCTTGGTGGGAGAATTTTCTCGCCATGCACAGCGAGCCACGTTGTCTCGTGGGATAAGTTTCGATCTGCTTTCCATCGGGCCCCATTCCCGATGGCACGTGAAACTCAAGAAGAAAGAGTTTCTTGCGCGCAAGCAGGGCGCAAGTCTGTCTCGGAGTATCTTTACGAGTTTAACCACTTGGCTCGTTATGCTCGGAGAGGTGGCCTCGATGAGGCTAAGCGGGAGAAGTTCATGGATGGCTTATCAGGAGAGCTGCGGGACAAGCTATCTATAGTGAACTTCTTGACTTCGGGGCCTTGGTTGACAAGGCCATCGTCTGAGCACAAGCGGCGCTAGGTGAGTCCCGCAGCGCAAGTGGGAGGCCCATCGGTGCCGCAGAGCGGCCTCACTTGTCCCGTGTTGAGCCCGCACGAGGGCTCGTGCTGGCTTCACCACCACCGAGGCCGTTGGTGCGGTTGCTCGTCCCCGCGGGCGTGTTTGACCACGTGCACTGCGACCCGATGCTTGAGTTGCGCTCCGCAGCAGTGCTCTTGATGTTACATGCCGCTGCAACAAGAAGGGCCACTATGCTAGCAGTTTCCTCGGAAGTGGGCAGCCCTCGTCCTAATGGAGGCGGGAATGGTCACACGACCGAAGGTGATCCGGAAGACCAGTGTCGGGAGTGGTGAGTCAACCACATCTCGGCTAAGGAGGCTTAGAAGGCACCAGCGTTGTGTTGGTTACGTTCCTTGTTAGTTATCGTCCTTTGCCGATATTGTTTGACTCTAGAGCATCGCATTCCTTTATTTGAGATCATTTGCTGCTGTTTGTGACATTCACTTTGTTCCTTTGGGGATTCCTTTGCTTATTCGCTCTCGGGCGGAAATGAGCGATCAAGAATCTTGGGCGTTCCATTAATATTGAAGGAGTGGAATTCTTGGCGAATCTCATCTTACTTGATTAGCGCTGGATGTGATTCTTGGCATGGATTGGTTGTCCCAACACCAGGGCAAATCGGTTGTGCCGGAAGATGGTTTCCTCACTAGTCCCTCGGGGAGCAAGTTGGGATTTCACGCGCTGATTCACGGGGGCCACATCTTTGTGCCCTTGAAGCTAGGCGACCATGGAAATTCGAGGATGTGCCCACGATGCGTGACTTTGTGGATGTCTTCCACGAAGATTTGCGGTATGCCTCGATCGAGACTTGGAGTTTGTTATTGAGTTGCTGCGGTACCGCTCCAATTTCTAGGCGCGCGTCGAATGCCTCCTAATGAGTTGGAGGCTGAAGAAGCGGTTGGGTGAGCTTCAAGCAAAGGTTTCATCCGTCTAGCTCATCTCCTTGGGGTTGTCAGGTTATTTTGTAAAGAAGAAGGACAAGACCCTGCGTATGTGTGTTGATTACCGTCAAGCTTAATGAAGTAATGATGAAAAACAAGTATCCTTTGCCGTATTGATGATCTCTTTGACGATTGGTTTGGAGCTTGTGTGTTCTCAAGATTGACTTGAGGTTGGGGTATCATCAAGTCGGATCGGTGAGATATTCCAAAGCGGCTTTCACTACTCGTTATGGCCTTTCGACAGTACACCGTCATGTCTTTTGGCTTGACCAATGCTCGGCTTTGTTCATGAATCTTATGAACTTCGGTGTTCATGGATTATTTGGATAAGTTTGTTGTGGTTTTCATTGATGACATTCTTATCTACTCCAAGAGTGAGGAGGAGCATCTTGAGCACTGCAGATTGTTTTGGGCAAGCTACGTGAGCATCATTTGTATGCCAAGTTCGGCAAGTCTGAGTTACGGTTGAAGGAAGTGACATTCTTGGGCCATGTTCTTTGGCCCGGTGGTGTCATGATAGATCCTAGCAAGGTCGTGATGTTCTATCTTGAGGGCAGCCAAGTCGATCCACGATGTGAGGAGTTTCCTTGGTTTAGCGGGCTACTACCGCGCTTTATCGAGAACTTCTCCAAGATTGCAAAGCCCATGACCGAATTGCTCAAGAAAGAAAAAAATTCGTGTGGTCATACGCTTGTGATTTGAGTTTTCAAGAACTCAAAGGCGATTGACTTCAGCCCAGGTGCTTGTTCTCCACGATGTGCATAAGAGCTTTGATATTTATTGTGATGCCTCTCGGCGGGGACTCGGTTGTGTTCTCATGCAAAAGGCAAGGTAGTGGCCTATGCATCGAGCGATTGAGGCCCCATGAACTCAACTATCCTACCCATGATTTGGAGTTAGCTGCGATGGTTCACGCACTCAAGATTTGTTGGCATTACCTTATTGGTAACCTTGGCGTGAGGTGTATTCGATCACAAGAGCTTGAAATATTTGTTCACCAAGCGGATCTGAACCTCGGCGAGAGGAGATGGTTGGAATTGATCAAGGACTATGATATGGGCATTCGGTACCATCAGGACAAGGCTAATGTTGTTCGCGATGCACTAAGTCGCAAGGTGTATTGCAATACCTTGTCACTCCAGAGCAACAACCTACCCTTCTCGAAGAATTTCAGCGGCTTAATTTGGGATTGATTGAGCATGGTTCTCTTGCTACCTTGGTTGTGCGGCCGACTTTGGTGGAGCAAATCAAGGCTGCTATGAGCGGATGTTGGTGTGATCCAAATCAAGCGAACATCAAGAATGGGACAGCCAAGTGTTTTTACGAGGATGAGCACGGTGTTGTGAGGTTTGGGCGGCGCTTGGTGGTTTCGAAGGTCATGGAATTGCGGGATTTGATTCTCGCGAGGCCCATGACTCCGTTTGTCTATCCATCCGGAGCTACCAAGATGTATCAAGATCTTGGCGAGATTCGGTGGACTCGCATGAAGCGAGATTGCGAGTTAAATGGCCGAGTGCGACTTGTCTTTGTCGTGTCAAGGCTGAACATCGGCGTCGATGGGCCTTCTTGACCTTTGCGATGCACGAGTGGAAGTGCGATTCCGTTGGTATGGATTTCATCACGATGCCCGTCGCTTCTTACGGGAAGGATGCTATCGGGTTGTCATTGATCGATTAGTGAAGGTAGCACATTTTACGCGATCGTACCAATCTCATTGTTAGTTAGCTGGCGGATCTCTATGTGTCTCGCATTGTATGTTTGCATGGTGTGCCACGAACGATTGTGTCAGATCGTGGTTCTCTTTTCACCTCTCGCTTTTGGCAAGTCTGCAAGAGGCTATGGGTACACGTCTTTCTTTCGGTTGACTTATCATCCTCAAGCGATGGTGAGACGGAGAGAGTTAACCAAGTGTTGGAAGATATGCTCCGTGCCTGTGTTCTTTCCTATGGAAAGAAGTGGGAGAAGTGCTTGTCGTTTGCAGAGTTCTCCTACAACAATAGTTTCCAAGCTAGTCTTGGCATGGCACCGTTTGAGGCTTTGTATGGGAGGAGATGTAGAACCCCTTTGAACTGGTGGCGGGGGCGTCGGTTCTTGGGCGATTCCATCAATGAGGCCAGCCAAGTTCGGTTGATTCATGAGCATCTGCGCGTGCCCGATCCGAGCAAGAGCTATGCGGATCGTCGTGCGTCGAGTTGAGCTTGAGCCCAATGACTTTATGTATCTCAGGTCTCACCCTTGAAGGGCCATCAGCGTTTTGGCATCAAGGGCAAGTTAGCTCCTCGATATGTTGGGTCTTATCGCATCATCGAGAGGATTGGAGCCGTTGCATATAGATTGGAGTTGCGGCTTCTTTGGAGGGTGTGCATGGCGTGTTCCATGTGTCACACTTGAAGAAGTGCCTCCGTGTTCGATTGAGAAACTCCGTTGGAAAATCTCGATGTGCGAAAATTTGACCTATCATGAGCATCTGTTCGTATTCTCGAAGAATCGAGCGAAGGACAAGAAGCGTGTCATCAAGTTCCTTAAGGTTGGTGGTCAAACCATTACGAAGATGAGGCAACTTGGGAGCGCGAGGATCGTCTTCGTGCAGATTACCCACCCATCCTTCTTCTACGAGTGAGAATCTTGGCGAGATTCTTGTAAGGGGAGGTTTTGTAACATCCATCTTTGGACTTGTGTTTCAAATGTAAGAAAATCAGTAGAAATTAAAACTTTTACGACATCGGTATTTCTGTAAGCTTTGAACATCATTTGTATGAAGTTATGGAAATACAATATCACAAGTCTATTTGATCCAAACCTTGATATTCCAAAAAACAATCTTGTCAAATCTTATGATCATCCTCTGGAAATATTTTTCCTAAGTTCTTGGGATGGTATGTGACCCCTCTGAAAAATTTCACAATTTTTAGAAATTGTTTGAATATTTTTAGAGGCAGTCAAACTTGTTTGACTTTCAGTCAAGCCTCAAAACAGAGCCTTGTAAAATTTTTGGAGATTTATTCGCAGCATAAAAACCTCTGAAAATTTTACACAAGGTTAATATCTGAGTTAGCAAGCTCCTGTAAAAATTTCATAATTTTTGGAGTTAATTTGCTACCTCAAATAAATCCTTCAAAGTCTCTGTTTGAATTTAGAAGTCAAACCTAGTCTCCTGTGCTTTGGGTTGAGTCGGACTCGGGCTCGGGCCAAGCCCGACTCGGTCGATCAACTAGCGCACGCGCGTTTGAAAAGCTGCGATCGATCTCAGCCTTTGGATCTCAAATCGCGCGGCCCTGCGTGCGTGTAACCGCCGGACCTTCCGGTTGCATGCGCGAATGTCGACCGCTAGATCTCCATCCAACCACTCGGATCCTCGACACTTTGGACCTCCGGTTGTTGGTTTGAACTGAGCCGTTGGATTAAGATCCAGCGCTCGCTTGTCCCTCTGTTGTAAACCACGTTATAGCGTGGGGCAATCGACCGTTCATTTCTAATCCTAGGGCTCGTGATCTTTTCGTTGTGTTTTAAAGCTCGGAGCGTGGCGCTATCTTAGCGTCAGATTTAAATCGTGGGGCTCTGCGCCCGAGCCTTTCCTCTGGTCATCTTCAACCTCTGCCGTGCATGAGCAGTGGGAGAGTGATGGTAGTGTCTTGTCATGCTTCCTCTGACCACCTAGTCAATAGCGAGGGTCGTGGGAGACACCTTCGGCCATGCCATGCCCTATTACGTCTACCATCCTTTATCCTTATCGGCCCCACCTTGTGCTCTGTGCTTTGCATGAAAGGCTTGTGGTGCAAACCCTAATGCCTCCAAGGCCTTATAAGCACCCAAATCACTTCTTTGGTATTTCTTTAGACCACCATCAAGCTCCATTCACGATATTGGAGCTTAACACCTCAAAATGGCAAGTCGCCATTGTTGACAAGCTCCATTGGTGTTCTTGGTGTTCGGTGGTTCTCCTTCATGTTTCTTTGCCTATCCTTATCTCTGTCTTGTCTTGAACATTTCCCCTCACTTAATTTTGGATTTTATTCTCAGAATTGTCCAATTTGGGGTTTGTTCAAATCGGCGAGTGGTCATCTTCTTCCTCAGCTCGGTGAGTGCTCCATTTTCTAATTACTTGCTCATGTAACCTGTGGACCTTAGTGAAGCTATATTGATGCTTTGGTATCACTCATTTGGCTCGAGTGTCATTTTCAATCTTTCTTCTCCCGTCTGGCGAGCTTCCTCATGATCAAGCTTCTCGACCATCTCTAAAGCTTCTCTTCATCAAGGTAGCTTCTTATTAGTCCTTAGAGCTCGGCACCGCTTCCTTGGGTATGGTGAGCTTTTCGCTATTTTCGCACTTAGCGAAAAGCTCCCTTTTAGTTTTCGGCTGGCGGCGTTCTAGTCCTCACGCGGCGAGAATGCCACCATTAGATTCGTAGTGCTATTGCGATTCCATTTTGGTTCTTGTTGCATTTGCTGCGACCGGTGTCGCGGCGGCGAGCCATTAAGCCGCTTCGGGTTTTTAAACAGAACTCCCATTTTCGTCTTTTGATTAGGACATATTAATTACCTGATGATTGTTAATCATTAGTTAATTAATGGTGTCTTAATCTATGTCGTTAGACCAGCGGCCGATGGGCCCAACATTCTTAAATCACCATTGGCGCGATTCGCGTTGTTAGTCATCATTAAGATTAATCATTGGTTAATTGAATGTGTGGCGATTAATCGTTGTCGAAATCACCTGCAGGTCATTTGACTTGTGGGCCGTGGGATTAAAATCAAATTCCAGAAGTCATTAGTGTCTATTTAAGGGTAATCATTAGAAGCATTAATTTTGTCTTAACCGCCCCTCTCAGTCGTTGACATGTGGGCCCAGTGCACTGTGCATGTGGGTTAAACGTTCGCGGTTGTGACTTGAAGTCACTGACATGCGGTCTGTAACATCCCAACTTTAGGCTTGTGTTTCAAATGTAAGAAAATCAGTAGAAATTAAAACTTTTTCTTACATCATGTATTTCCTGTTGTGCCAAACAATTCTTGTACAAGGGATTATGGAAATATATTGTCACAAGTCTAGTTGATCCAAATCTTGATATTCCAAAACAATCTTGTCAAAGTTTGTGATCATCCTCTGGAAATATTTTTTCCTAAATGCATGTGATGGTATGTGACCCCTCTGAAAAATTTCACAATTTTTAGAAATTGTTTGAATATTTTAGAAGCGGTCAAACTGTTTGACTCTCAGTCAAACATTAAAATAGAGCCTTGCAGAATTTTTGGAGATTTATTCACAGTATAAAAACCTCTGAAAATTTTACTCAAGGTTAATATCTGAGTTAGCGAGCTCTGTAAAAATTTCATAATTTTTGGAGTTAATTTGCTACCTCAAATAAATCATTCAAAGTCTCTGTTCTTATTTCAAAGTCAAACTTGGTTTCTTGTTACTTGGGTTAGTGGACTCGGGCTCAGGCCAGTGATTCGGTCGATCAACTAATTTGCACGAGCCTCTCTTTAAAGCGCGTTGGATCTCCACGTTGGATCTAAATCCGCGGCGCGCGTGCGTTTAACCTTCGGACCTTCGGTTGCAAGTTTGTTTGTCGACCGTGAGATCTCCATCCAACCGTTGAGATTCTCGAAACCGGACCCTCAGGTTGCATTCTTGAATCGAGCCGTTGGATTAAGATCAGCGCCCGCATCCTCCGTTGTAAATCGCGTTTGCGACATGGAGCAATACGAGCCGTTAGTTTGATCCTAGGGCTGGGAACCTTTCAGATTGTGTTTTAAAGCCGGGCGTGGCGCTTTCGTGGCCGTCGATTTAGATCGTGGGGCTCACGAATCGCCCGAGCTTTTCTGTTGGTCATCTTCAACCTCCGCCAGTGCGAAAGCGATTACAAGGCATGGAGATGTCATTTCATACTCCCTCATTTGCCTAGTCGACATTATGGGTCGTGGGAGACACATTCGGCCATGCCATGCCCTATTGCACCGGCTATTATCTTTTCCATGTCAGTAGCGCTTTGTGCTCTGTGTTTCTGCTTGAGAAAGATGTGTGGTGCAAACCCTAATGCTTTCATGGCTTTATAAGCACTCTCAATGCCTCCTGGTATTTCTTTAGACCACCATCAAGCTTCATTCTCAAAATTGGAGCCTAACACGAAAAATGGCAAATCGCCATTGTTGACCGTGGAGCTCCATTGGTGTTCTTGGTGTTCAGTGGTCCTCCTTCATGTTTCTTTGCCCTAACCTTATCTCTTTATCATCTTGAGCATTACCTCACTTAATTTTGGATTTGATTCTCGAATTGTCCAATTTGAGGCTTGTTCAAAATCGGCGAAATTGGTCATCTTCTTCCTCATTTCAGGTGAGTGCTCCATTTTCCAATTACTTGCTCATGTAAGCCACATGGACCTTAATGAAGCTATTTTGATGCTTTGGTATCACTCATTTGGCTCGGGGTATCTATCTGGGTTTTCTTCTCCAAGTCCGTGACTTTCAGTGATCAAGCATCTCGGCCATCTTTGAAGCTTCTTGTCACTAAGGTAGCTTCTTATTAGTCCTTAGAAGCTTTGCACCCGCTTCCTTGGACTGCAGATTGAGCTTTTACGCTATTTTCGCACTAGCGATAAGCTCCCATTTTCGTTTTCCAGCTAGCGGCGTTCTAGTCCCTCACCGCGGCGAGAATGCTACCATTAGATTGCGGTGCTATTGATTCCATTTGGGTCTTGTTGAGCGCCGCTGTGTGTCATCGCGGCGATTAGCGATGCAAATCGCTCGGGTTTCTTGGCACAGGGGCTCCGTTTTGTCACTTAATTGGACACATTAGTACCAATCATTAGTTAATTAATTGTGTCTTAATCGTGTCGTTAGGCCGCGACCGATGGGCCCAACATCCTGAATCACCCTCGGTGCAACTCGCATTGTTAAGGCATCATTAATGCTTAATCATTGATTAATTAATATGTCGGCATTTAATCCTGTCGAAATCTCCTTTGGTCATGACTTGTGGGGCCGAGGGTTAAAATCAAATTTCGAGATCATTAGTGTCTATTTAATGATAATCATTAGAAGCATTAATCTGTCTAACCACCACTCTTAGTCGTTGACATGTGGGCCGATGCTGCGTGTGCGTGGGTTAAAGCGTTCGCGGTCATGACCTGAGGTCAACGACATGCGGTCCCGCGTGTCGACATCTCCTTTGACTGCGATCAATATCTACCGTTCATTTTTAGATCTCGGCCCTGATCTTTGTGTGCGTTCGGACCCTCGGATGCCTTGATCGTTTCGACCGTCGATCTTTCGATCAACGTTTGAGATCGTGTATGCAGCGCACCGTCAGAATGCATACACTGCGTGTGCGTGCGGCGTTGGATCTTGATCCAGCGGTGGACTCGTTCGATTAAACGCAGCGTCTTATTTGTTCCGGCGTGCGTGGCGTGGGATTTTAGATCAAGGGTTGGGAGTTGTCCACGTCTTATTCTTTTATTGAGTTTATGCGTATTTGGTAAGTATTTATTTATGGCCCGAAAGCGATATGAAAACTTTAGAAACTCATAACTAATTCATTTTAAGCTGCTTTTAGATAATTCCAGCGGTAATAAATTATGTTGTCACTTTAGTTTATTATAAAAATGGAATTAAGCATGTTGCGATAGTAGAAAATTGTGTAACTAGGAATAACTTGATTTTGTCATTTTGAATATTCGAGAAATAGTTTTAACCTTGGAAAGCATATCTTTTTACTGTATAAATCCTATTTGTGCAAAATCAATTTTGTTAAATTTGTCATTAGTATACTTTCATATAAAATAGGATTTGAGCATGTTCATAATTACGTAAAATGGCTTGCATTAGATTTACAACTTAGAAAAATCATAAGTAAATGTGTATAACTCCAAATTTAGTAAATCAACTTTCTTTGTTATTAGGATGTCATAATCTACCTACTATAAAAATCTCAGACCCTAGATCATTCTAGAAAATTTCGCCATGAGCAGTGCTAATTATTAATTAGTTTGTTTTAAAGGTGAAGAGAGAGAATTTTGCTCATATCTTTTGCATGCTTACTCCAAATTGCATAATTATTGTTCTGTCTTTGTCTTAGGTCTTTCCTAGCTGTAGTGTAAATTTATTAGATTTGGTGTGTTTCTTTGTTAAGATTTATTTGGTGTTCTTCGTTCTTATTTGCTTATCGCCTTTTCACGTTAGGTTAGAAGATAATTTTATTCTTGACATTGAGCCACATGACCATGGATCCTGCACCTTGGCCAGAACAGCGGATGTAGCACTCATTTGATCATATTGTTCCTACTATTTTCAAAGTCTAATATATTGTTTGCAAATTCTATGTATGCATTGCTATGTTGTTTTAAACTATTGTCGGTAGTTGGCCTACTAGATGCATTATCGTAGGAAATGTTTATTCCTCTACTCACGAAGCCTAGGTTACTAGCTTGTGATTTTGGGTTATTTGGATGGACCCTTGTCACTTAGTAGATTGCGTGTCATTATGCTTAGCCATGCTTAGTTATCGGTAGAAATGGGCGGTTATCGACTTGTCGATAACCTTGATCCTAATTGTTATAATATGTATATTTGACCTTGTGCTATGTCTAAATTGCAAAACTAAAACTGAAAATGAAAACAATTTAGACTTGGGCACAATGGTAAGATGGTGTGATCTTTTGGGTGTGATTGGAATGGTGCAGGTCAATTAAGGACCGAACTACTTGTGAGTATCTGTTATCAGAGCATTACATGCATGCTAACCACACTAGAGGATATGGGACCTCTCTTGGTGAGTACTTTGGGCTGTGTTAATTAATGAGTCGCGTGGTGGGTTGCATATTTGATTATATGCAACATGGACACGTTTGTAGGAGAACACACCGCAGGGCGGTGTACCTTGCTCCACGTATGGGTCCTTGTGATCCATATTTACGTCGGCGAGATCACTAAGATTAACCCCCATACGTCGTCTTTTGATTAGCATATTCCATTGGAAAGGGTTCGTAGGACTTAGCGTGCCCGGCATACCAAAGGAAGTGTGCGTAATAGCTTGGCAAAAAGCTGATCTGAAGTGTGGGTACATTGGTACACCTGATGAGGGATTAAAACTATTCGAATAGCCTCGTCAGTGTGAGGTTATGGACACGCTTGGATAAGCTTTCAAGAGTTAGACTACAACCATTTTAAAATTAAAACTTGTTGGGTGGTATGAATCGAGGATTCATGCTATGTTGTGGTGGCTTTTGGGAAAGTCACTTCTAGGTGGATACTTGCTACTTATGCTTACCTATTTGTTATTTAAATGCTTAAAAATAGATTTTACAAACTGCTGTTCAACTTATTACAATATTGCAAATGAAACTTGCTTTATGCGTCAAAGAACCATATAACCACATTCCTTTGAATCTGACTTTCATGTAGCTATGTATGGGCTTGCTACTCGTAAGTCTTGCTAGTACATTTTGTACTCACTGCATTGCTTGTATTATGCGAGAGGATGATAGTGAGTCCGATGGGCCTCACTTTTGTGAGTTGTCTTTGTGGCGGTTTAAGGGCGATTAGCTTGGCGGTGGTCGGTTATACTGTGGTGTTATGTGGCTAACCGGTCGTCTTTGGTTTAAGCCATCTTATGGCAAGTTTTGCTTCATTGTTACTTATTTGGTACTTATGTCATTTGGCAGTCAATTTGTGTTTTAATAACTTATATTATGTATGTCTTTTGGTAGCACTTGGTATGATGTATGTGTCTTTGCTTGTGCATGAGGCACATATTCATCGAGCAGCGGATTATTCTATTTGTGATACTAGAACAGGAGGAAGGTTAAGTATTACAAGTTTAATAGCCGGGGTCTCCTGAGCTTAGTATCGAGCCATCACGACCATAAAAACCCTAAGCTTGGTGTCCCTAGGATATTTTGAAAAACTTACTTTCCTTATACCAAGTGCTTTCTGAAAATCTTAAGTAAGTTCTCAGTTTTACTCCTTATCTATCTTAGGTTGCTCATCTCACCTTGTTACGAGGCTGAATTTGAAGGTTGAGTTTTCTCTCATCTCCTTTCAAAAATAGTTGTTTACAAGAGTAGATTGGTTTAGGTAAATCATGAGAGTTATAAAATGAAAGTGTTAGTTTGTCTTGAGAAGATTGGCGATTCTTTGGGAGCTACAAATTTCGGCGGTTGAATGAAAATCTGGACATGACAAGCAAGAAATTCTGAACAGCTAGCATTTAGGTAGTAAAAATGCTGAAAATGAGAGGTTAATTCCACTAAAACTTGTGAGGATAAAAGGGTAAGAAGTGATATGAGTTAGCTTAGTGTCTAACCTTTCTTTAGTAAATATCTCACCCTGTTCCTGGCTGTTTCGAACAGGAAGTTGAGATTCTGAAAATTTCCTTCTGAAAAATTGATTACTCGTTTTCCATGCAGAGTTAGTCATAATAGGAAGATGGTTGTTATCTTTATGGTCTTGCTGTAATTTTATGTTGGTTACCAGGCTTTTGGAGTTTGTTTAGGGTTAGTTGTCTTCTTTGTCTCTGTTCGGAGTTGTGTTTAACTTTGTTTTTGTGGAGCAGGATGACAAGAACCACACTTGCAGTCAGTGGCATTTGGTTCAGATGAGGAGCTTCCCCCTCCTCAGACCATGGTGAGGTTGCAGCTCGGATCGGCGGAATCGCATGGACGGACCGGATCTTGGAGGTCATTGCAGGAACACCTCCACTCCTGTGGTGCCGGGATCACGGAGGTGGTGGCCACCGGTCTCGTGGTGGGCTTGCGGAGTTTCTCGTCTGTGACCGCCTTGATTTCTCGTCAGAGATCCACTCGGCGCGGATGATTGGTTGCGTCTTGTTGGTAGCTCAATATCGCTCGATGCCGGGGCGCGGGCGGGCACTCTTTGCATCCATCGGCGAGGGTGCGGTACTATCTTGGTGGGAGAACTTTCTCGCCATGCGGCGCGAGCCACGTTGTCGTGGGATGAGTTTCGATCTTCTTTCCGTCGGGCCAACATACGATGGCTGATGAAGCTCAAGAAGAAGGAGTTTCTTGCGTAGCAGCGGCAAATGCGTCTCGGAGTATCTTTACGAGTTTAATCACTTGGCTCGTTATGTTTAGGGTGAGGTGGCCTCGATGAGGCTAAGCGGAGAAGTTCATGGATGGTTTGTCAGGAGGCTGCGGGACAAGCTATCTATAGTGGACTTTGTTGACTTCGAGCCTTGGTTGACAAGGCCATCGTGCGTGAGCACAAAGCGGCGGGTGAGTCATAGCGCAAGTGGGAGGCCCATCGGTTTGCACGAGCCGGCCTCACTCGTCCCCGTGTTGGGCCCACACGGGGCTCGTGCTTTGGTTTCACCACCCGCCCGAGGCCGTCGGCGCGATTGCTCGTCCGCGCGAGCCGTGTTTGACCACATGCACGCAACTCGTGCGGCGGTTGCGCTCGCAACCAGTGGCGGCGTTACTGCTTCGCCTGCAACAAGAAGGGCCACTATGCTAGCAGTTGCCCTTAGAAGATTGGAGCAGCCCCTCGTCCTAATGGAGGACGCGGGCGGGAATGGTCACACACCTGACCAGAAGGTGATCCGAAGACTCGAGGGTGTCGGGAGTGGTGAGTCAGCCAGATCTCATTTGAGAAGGCTCGAGGCACACCGGCGTTGTGTTAGGTGCGTTCCTTGTTAGTTATCGTCTGCTGCGGTCTTGTTTGACTCGGGCTTCACATTCCTTTATTTGAGATCATTTGCTGCTGATTGTGACCTTCACTTTGTTCCTTTCAGGATTCCCTTGCTTATTAAGCTTCGGGAGCGGAAATGAGAGCGATCAAGAATGTCGGGCGTTCCCATTACTATTGAAGAGTGGAATTCTTGGCGAATCTCATCTTACTTGACTCGTGCGTCACGGATGTGATTCTTGGTATGGATTGGTTGTCGACACTTGGGGCCAAATCGATTGTGCCGGGGAAGATGGTTTCCTCACTAGTCCTCGAGTGAGCAAATTGGGATTTCCACATGGTGCGAGGCCACATCTTTGTGCCCTTGAAGCTAAGCCAGCCCGGTCGGGATGTGCCTGATGCGTGACTTTGTGGATGTCTTCCACGAAGATTTGGTATGCCTCGATTCGAGACTTGGAGTTTGTGATCGAGTTGCTGCCAGTGCCGCTCCAATTTCTAAAGCCGTCATCGAATGCCTCCTAATGAGTTGGAGGAGCTGAAGAAGCGGTTGGGTGAGCTTCAAGCAAAGGCTTCATCCGTCTAGCTCATCTCCTTTGGGTTGTCGGTTATTTTGTGAAGAAGAAGGACAAGACCACTGCGTATGTGTGTTGATTACCGTCAAGTGAATGAAGTGGCGGTGAAAAACAAATATCCTTTGCCTCGTATTGATGATCTCTTTGACCGGTTGGTGGGCTTGTGTGTTCTCCAAGATTGACTTGAGATTGGGGTACCATCAAGTCCGGATCAGAAGTGAGATATTCAAAGCGGCATTCACTACTCGTTATGGCCTTTACGAGTACACGTCATGTCTTCCGGTTTGACCAATGCTCTAGCTTTGTTCATGAATCTTATGAACTTCGGTGTTCATGGAGTATTTGGATAAGTTTGTTGTGGTTTTCATTGGCGACATTCTTATCTACTCAAAGTGAAGAAGAGCATCTTGAGCATCTGCGGATTGTATTGGGAAAGCTGCGTGAGCATCATTGTATGCTAAGTTCAGCAAGTCACGAGTTACGGTTGAAGGAAGTGGCATTCTTGGGCCATGTTCTTTGGCCAGTGGTGTCATGATAGATCCTAGCAAGGTCGCGATGTTCTATCTTGGGGCAGCCAAGTCGTCATCACGATGTGAGGAGTTTCCTTGGTTTAGCGGGCTACTACGCCGCTTTATCGAGAACTTCTCCAAAATTGCTAAGCCATGACCGAATTGCTCAAGAAAGAAAAGAAATTCGTGTGGTCATCTTGCTTGTGATTTGAGTTTTCAAGAACTCAAAGCGATTGACTTGACTCAGGTGCTTGTTCTCCTGATGTGCATAAGAGCTTTGGTATTTATTGTGATGCCTCTGGCGAGGACTCGTTGTGTTCTTATGCAAGAAGGCAAGGTTGTGGCCTATGCATCGAGCGGTTGAGGCCTCATGAACTCAATTATCCTACCCATGATTTGGAGTTAGTGCGATGGTTCATGCACTCAAGATTTGGCGGCATTACCTTATGTGTAACGGCTGTGAGGTGTATTCGATCACAAGAGCTTGAAATATTTGTTCACCTGACGAGATCGAACCTCGGGCGAGAGAGATGGTTGGAATTGATCAAGGATTATGATATGGGCATTCGGTATCACCGGGCAAGGCCAATGTTGTTCTTTGATGCACTCGATGCGCAAGGTGTATTGCAATACCTTGTCACTTCAAGAGCAACAACCTACCCTTCTCAAGGAATTTCAGCGGCTTAATTTGGGATTGGTTGAGCATGGTTCTCTTGCTACCTTGGTTGTGCAACCGACTTTGGTGGAGCAAATCAAGGCTGCCAGTGACAGGATATTGGTGTGATCGGATCAGCGAGAACATTAAGGCGGGCGGCTAAGTGCTTTTACGAGGATGAGCACGGTGTTGTGTGGTTTTAGACGGCGTCTTGTGGTTCCGAAGGTCATGGAATTGCGAGAATTGATTCTCGCGAGGCCCATGACTCCCCTTTGTCTATCCATCACGGAGCTACCAAGATGTATCAAGATCTTGGCGAGATTACGGTGGACCGCGCATGAAGCGCGAGATTGCGGGTTCGTTCTTAGTGCGGCGTGTGTTGTCGTGTCAAGGTTGAACATCGGCGTCGGCGAGCCTTCTTCGACCTTTGCGATGCAGGGTGGAAGTGCAATTCCGTTGGTATGGATTTCATCACGATGCGCCCGTACTTCTTACGGGAGGATGCTATACGGGTTGTTATTGATCGATTGACAAAGGTGGCACATTTTACGCGGTCGTACCAATCTCGGTGTTAGTCGGTGGCGAGATCTCTATGTGTCTCGCATTGTATGTTTGCATGGTGTGCCACGAGCGATTGTGTCGGATCGTGGTTTCTCTTTTCACCTCGCTTTTGGCATAATCTACAAAGCGATGGGTACAAATCTTTCTTTGATTCGACTTATCATCCTCAAGCGATGGTGGACGGAGAGAGTCAACCAAGTGTTAGAAGATATGCTCAGTGCACTGTGTTCTTTCTATGGAAAGAAGTGGGAGAAGTGCTTGCCATTTGCGAATTCTCCTACAACAACGGTTTCAAAGCTAGTCTTGGCATGGCACCGTTTGAGGCTTTGTATGGGAGAAGTGTAGAACCCCATTGAACTGGTGGAAGCTGGTGGCGTCGGTTCTTGGGCAATTCCATCAATGGGCAAAGCCAAGTTGGTGATTCGTGAGCATTTGCGCGTGGCGATCCGATCAAAGAGCTATGCGGATCGTCGTCGTCGGGAGTTGAGCTTTGAGCCCAATGACTTTGTTTATCTCAGGTCTCACCCTTGAAGGGCCATCAGCGTTTTGGCATCAAGGGCAAGTTAGCTCCTCGATATGTTGGGCCTTATCGCATCATCGAGAGGATTGGAGCGTTGCATACTGATTGGAGTTGCCCGGCTTCACTTGAGAGTGCGCCACGGCGTGTTCCATGTGTCACACTTGAAGAAGTGCCTCCGTGTTCTAGTTGAGGAAACTCCGTTGGAAAATCTCGATGTGCAGAAAATTTGACCTATCATGAGCATCTGTTCGTATTCTCGAAGAATCGAGCGAAGGACAAGGAACCGTGTCATCAAGTTCCTTAAGGTTAAGTGGTCAAACCATTCTGAAGATGAGGCAACTTGGGAGGCGCGGGGATCGTCTTCGTGCAGATTACCCATCCTTCTTCTCAGAGTGAAGCAGAATCTCGGGCGAGATTCTTGTAAGAGGAGGTTTTGTAACATCCCAACTTTAGGCTTGTGTTTCAAATGTAAGAAAATCAGTAGAAATTAAAACTTTTTCTTACATCATGTATTTCTGTTGTGCCAAACAATTCTTGTACAAGGGATTATGGAAATACATTGTCACAAATCTAGTTGATCCAAATCTTGATATTCCAAAACAATCTTGTCAAAGTTTGTGATCATCCTCTGGAAATATTTTTTCCTAAGTCTCTGTGATGGTATGTGACCCCTCTGAAAAATTTCACAATTTTTAGAAATTGTTTGAATATTTTTAGAAAGCGATCAAACTTGTTTGACTCTCAGTCAAACATTAAAACAGAGCCTTGCAGAATTTTGGAGATTTATTCACAGTATAAAAACCTCTGAAAATTTTACTCAAGGTTAATATCTGAGTTAGCGAGCTCCTGTAAAAAATTTCATAATTTTTGGAGTTAATTTGCTACCTCAAATAAATCATTCAAAGTCTCATTCTTATTTCAAAGTCAAACTTGGTTTCTTGTCACTTGAGTTAGTCGGACTCGGGCTCGAGGCCATTGAATCGATCGATCAACTAAGCGCGCGAGCCTCTCTTTTAAAGCAGCGTTGGATCTCCACCGTTGGATCTAAATCCACGCGGCCGCGTGCGTTTAACCTTCGGACCTTCCAGGTTGCAAGTTTGTTTGTCGGTAGTGAGATCTCCATCCAACCGTTGAGATTCTCCGAAACCTTGGACCCTCGGTTGCATTCTTGAATCGAGCCGTTGGATTAAGATCCGCGCGCTTATCCTCGGTTGTAAATCGCGTTTGCGGCGTGGAGCAATCCGAGCGTTCGTTTCGATCCTAGGGCTCGGAACCTTTCCGTTGTGTTTTAAGCGGGGCGTGGGCGCTTTACGTGGCCGTCAGATTTAGATCGTGGGGCTCTGAATACGCCAGAGCTTTTTGTTGGTCATCTTCAACCTCCCGAGTGCAGCGCATTGCAAGGCATGGAGATGTCATTTCATGCTCCTACGGCTGCCCTAGTCGACATTATGGGTCATGGGAGACACATTCGGCCATGCCATGCCCTATTACACCAGCTATTATCTTTTCCATGTCGTAGCGCTTTGTGCTCTGTGTTTGCCTTGAAAGATGTGTGGTGCAAACCTAATGCTTTCATGGCTTTATAAGCACTCTCAATGCCTCCTGGTATTTCTTTAGACCACCATCAAGCTTCATTCTCAAAATTGGAGCCTAACACCTCAAAAATGGCAAATCGCCATTGTTGACCCGTGGAGCTCCATTGGTGTTCTTGGTGTTCCAGTGGTCCTCCTTCATGTTTCTTTGCCTAACCTTATCTCTTTATCATCTTGAGCATTACCCCTCACTTAATTTTGGATTTGATTCTCGGGAATTGTCCAATTTGGGCTTGTTCAAATTAGTAAAGTGGTCATCTTCTTCCTCATTTCGGTGAGTGCTCCATTTTCAATTACTTGCTCATGTAGCCACGTGGACCTTAATGAAGCTATTTTGATGCTTTGGTATCACTCATTTGGCTCGGGTATCTATCTCGAGTTTTCTTCTCCAAGTCCGTGAGCTTTCATAGTGATCAAGCATCTCAGACCCATCTTTGAAGCTTCTTGTCACTAAGGTAGCTTCTTATTAGTCATAGAAGCTTTGGGACCGCTTCCTTTTGTGGTGAGCTTTTCGCTATTTCGCACTTAGCGATAAGCTCCATTTTCGTTCCGGCTGGCGGCGTTCTAATCCTCGTGGCGAGAATGCTACCATTAGATTCGCGGTGCTATTGCGATTCCATTTGGGTCTTGTTGGTAGCGCGCGCGCGGCGGTGTCGGCGGAGATTAGCGTGCAAGTCGCTCGAGTTTCAAAACACGGAGCTCCGTTTTGTCACTTAATTAGGACACATTAATTACCAATCATTAGTTAATTAATTGTGTCTTAATCGTGTCGTTAGACCCAGCGACGATGGGCCTACATCCTTGAATCACCCTCTGGTGCAACTCCGCACTGTTCCGACATCATTAATGCTTAATCATTGATTAATTAATATGTCGGCATTTAATCCCTGTCGGAAATCTCCTTTGGGTCGTAGACTTGTGGGCAGAGGTTAAAATCAAATTTCGGTAGTCATTAGTGTCTATTTAATGATAATCATTAGAAGCATTAATCCTGTCCTAATCATTAGAAGCATTAATCCTTTGAACTGCGATCAATATCTACCGTTCATTTTTAGATCTACGGCCCTGATCTTTGTGTGCGTTCGGACCCTCCGGATGCCTTGATCGTTCTCGACCGTCGATCTTTCGATCAACGGTGAGATGCGTGTATGCAGCGCACCATCAGAATGCATACACTGCGTGTGCGCCGTTGGATCTTGATCAACGGTGGACTCGTTCGATTCGGCCAGCGCGTCTATTTGTTTACGCAGCGTGAGCCGTAGGATTTTAGATCAAGGGTTGGGAGTTGTCCACGTCTTATTCTTTTATTGGAGTTTATACGTATTTGGTAAGTATTTATTTAGCAATGAAATGAATGAAAACTTTAGAAACTCATAACTAATTCATTTTAGCTGCTTTTAGATAATTCCAGCGGTAATAAATTATGTTGTCACTTTAGTTTATTATAAAAATGGAATTAAGCATGTTGCGATGTGAGAAAATTGTGTAACTAGGAATAACTTGATTTCTGTCATTTTGAATATTCGAAATAGTTTTAACCTTGGAAAATGCATATCTTTTCGTATAAATCCTATTTGTGCAAAATCAATTTTGTTAAATTAAATGCATTAGTATACTTTCATATAAAATAGGATTTGAGCATGTTGATAATTCTGTAAAATGGCTTGCATTAGATTTACAACTTAGAAAAATCATAAGTAAATGTGTATAACTCCAAATTTAGTAAATCCAACTTTGCTGTTATTAGGATGTCATAATCTACCTACTATAAAAATCTCAGACCCTAGATCATTCTAGAAAATTTCGCCATGAACAGTGCTAATTATTAATTAGTTTGTTTTATGGTGAGAGAGAGAATTTTGCTCATATCTTTTGCATGCTCGGGTCCAAATTGCATAATTCTTGTTCTGGTCTTTGTCTTAGGTCTTTCCCATAATTGTAGTGTAAATTTTATTAGATTTGGTGTGTTTTGCTGTTAAGATTTATTTGGTGTTCTTCGTTCTTATTTGCTTATCGCCTTTTCGCGTTAGGTTCAGAAGGTAATTTTATTACTGATATTGAGCCACAAGTGACCATCGGATCTGCACTTCACTAGGCAGCGGATGTAGCATTCATTTGATCATATTGTTCCTACTATTTTCAAAGTCTAATATATTGTTTACAAATTCTATGTATGCATTGCTATGTTGTTTTAAACTATTGTCGGTGGTTGGCCTACTAGATGCATTATCGATAGAAATGTTTATTCCTCTACTCTCTGAAGCCTAGGTTACTTGCTGTGATTTTGGGTTATTGGATGGACCCTTGTCACTTAATAGATTGCGTGTCATTATGCTTAGCCATGCTTAGTTATCGGTAGAAATGGGCGGTTATCGACTTGTCGATAACCTTGATCCACCTATTGTTATAATATGTATATTTGGCCTTGTGCTATGTCTAAATTGCAAAACTAAAACTAAAAATGAAAACAATTTAGACTTGGGCACAATGGTAAGATGGTGTGATCATTTGGGTGTGATTGGAATGGTGCAGGGTCAATTAAGAGTGAACTACTTGTGAGTATCATTATCGAGCATTCTGTGCGTGCTAACCACACTAGAGGATATGGGACCTCTCTTGGCTGAGTACTTTGGTGTGTTAATTAATGAGTCGCGTGGTGGGTTGCATATTTGATTATATGCAACATGGACACGTTTGTAGGAGGAGAACACCCGCCAGGCGGTGTACCTTGCTCACGTATGGGTCCTTGTGATCCATATTTCGTCGTGAGATCACTAAGTTAACCCCCATCGTGCGTCTCTTGATTAGCATATTCCATTGGAAAGGGTTAAGTAGGACTTAGCCGTCTTGAGCATACCAAAGGAAGTGTGCTTAATAGCTTGGCAAAAAGGCGATCTGAAGTGTGGGTACATTGGTACACCTAGGATTAAAACTATTCGAATAGCCTCGTCTAGGTTATGGACACGCTTGGATAAGCTTTTCAAGAGTTAGACTACAACCATTTTAAAATTAAAACTTGTTGGGTAGTATGAATCGGGGATTCATGCTATGTTGTGAGTGGCTTTTGGAAAGTCACTTCTAGGTGGATACTTGCTACTTATGCTTACTCGCTGTTATTTAAATGCTTAAAGCAGTTTTACAAACCTCTTTGTTCAAGTTATTACAATATTGCAAATGAAACTTGCTTTATCGTCCAAAGAACCATATAACCACATTCCTTTGAATACGACTTTCATGTAGCTATGTATAGGCTTGCTACTCGTAAGTCTTGCGAATACATTTTTGTACTCACTGCATTGCTTGTATTGTGCAGAGATGATAGTGAGTCAGATGGGCCTCACTTTTGTGAGTTGTCTTTGTGGCGGATTTAAGGCGATTAGCTTAGCGGCCGTCGGTTGCCACAATGGTGTTATGTGGCTAACAGATGCGTCTTTTGGTTTAAGCCATCTTATGGCAACTTTGCTTCATTGTTACTTATTTGGTACTTATGTCATTTGGCGGTCGGTGTGTTGTAATAACTTATATTATGTATGTCTTTTGGTAGACTTGTTATAATCTGTTGTATGGAATTGATGCATGCTTGGATATGATGTATGTGTCTTTGTTTGTTCAGGGAGGCACATATTCATCGAGAGTGCGATTATTCTATTTGCGATAGTAGAACCGGAGGAAGGTTAAGTATTACAAGTTTAATAAGCCAGGGTCTCCCACGGTCCCCGTGTCAACATCTCTCTTTGAACTTGATCTTTAGCCACCGTTCGTTTTTAGATCTGCGGCCCGGATCTTTGTATGCGTTCGGACTCTCCGGATGCCTTGTTCATCCTCGGCCGTCGATCTTGCGATCAACTGGGCGAGATCGTGTATGCAATCGGACTTCAGCCGTTGGTGCGCTCTGGACCGTCCATCTGAATCTGCGGTGGGATTGGCCCAGCAACGCGCCGTCCGGATGCATACACTTTGTCGCGCCGTTGGATCGTGATCCAGCGGTGGGCTTCGATTAGGTTTCGCTGGCGTGCGCTGTTTTGTGCGTCGGTAGTAGGATTTTAGATCAAGGGTGGATAAGTGTCCCGTCTTTTTCTTTTGTTTGAGTTTATGCGTATTTGGTAAGTAGTTATTTAACAAGCGAAAATGATATAAAAACTTTAGAAACTCATAACTAATTCATTTTAATTTGCTTTTAGATAATTCCAAGCGTAATAAATTGTGTTATCTCTTAAGTTTATTATAAAAATGGATTTAAGCATATTCGATGTGAGAAAATTGTATAACTAGAAATAACATGATTTCTGTCACTTTGAATATTCCTGAAATGGATTTAACCTTGAAAAATGCATATCTTTTTCTATATAAATCCAATTTGTGCAAAATCAATTTTGTTAAATTCATTTGTTAGTATACTTTCATATGGAATAAGACTTGAGCATGTTCATAGTGCAATAAAATGACTTGCATTAGATTTACAACTTAGAAAAATCATAAGTAGATATGTATAACTCCAAATTTGGTAAACTCAACTTTCTTGTTATTAGGATGTTATAATCTACTTTGTAAAAATTTCAGACCTTAGATCATTCTAGAAAATTTCGCCATGAGCAGTGCTAATTATTAATTAGGTTGATGTAAGGTGAGAAAAAGTATTTTGTCCATATCTTTTGCATGCTTAGTCCAAATTGCATGATTCTTATTCCTATCACTATATGAAATCATTCCCTAGCTGTTGTGTAAATTTTATTAGATTTGGATGTGTTTCTTTGTTGGAGTTTATTTGATGTTCTTCGTTCTTATTTGCTATATCGCCTTTTAGCGTTGGTTCGAAGATAATTTTATTGTTGATATTGAGCCACGTGACCATCGGATCCTGCCTCCAGGCAAGGCAAGCGGATGTAGCATTCATTTGATCATATTGTTCCTACTATTTTCAAATTCTAATATGTTGTTTGCAAATTCTATGTATGCATTGCTATGTTGTTTTAAACTATTGTCGATAGTGGCCTACTAGATGCATTATCGGTAGAAATGTTTATTCCTCTACTCTTTGAAGCCTAGGTTACTTGCTGTGATTTTGGGTTCCTTTGGATGGACCCTTGTCACTTAGTAGATTACGTGTCATTGTGCTTATGCCATGCTTAGCTATCGGAGAAATGGCGATTATCGACTCGTCGATAACTTTGATCACACAAACTGTTATAATATGTATATTTCAGCCTTGTGCTTTGTCTAAATTGCAAAACTAAAACTGAAAATGAAAACAATTTAGACTTGGGCACAATGGTAAGATGGTGTGATCTTAGGGTGTGATTGGAATGGTGCCGGTCAATTAAGGACCGAACTACTTGTGAGTATCATTATCAGAGAGCATTACGTGCGTGCTAACCACACTAGAGGATATGGGACCTCTCTTAGGTGAGTACTTTGGGCTGTGTTAATTAATGAGTCGAGTGGTGGGTTGCATATTTGATTATATGCAACATGGACACGTTTGTGCGAGAGGAGCACCAGCAGAGGCGGTGTGTCTGCTCCACGTATGGGTCCTTGTGATCCATATTTACGTCGTGAGATCACTAAGGATTAACCCCCATATGTGCGTCTCTTGATTAGCATATTCCATTGGAAAGGGTTCGTAGGACTTAGCCGTCTTTGGCATACCAAAGGAAGTGTGCTTAATAGCTTGGCAAAAGCGGTCGAAGTGTGGGTACATTGGTACACCTGCAGGATTAAAACTATTCGAATAGCCTCGTCCTAGGTTATGGACACGCTTGGATAAGCTTTTCAGAGTTAGACTATAACCTTTTAAAATTAAAACTTGATGGTGGTATGAATCGAGGATTCATGCTATGTTGTGGTGGCTTTTGGGAAAGTCACTTCTAGGTGGATACTTGTTACTTATGTTTACTACATTTGTTATTTAAATGCTTAAAGCAGATGTTACAAACTCTTTGTTCAACTTATTACAATATTGCAAATAAAACTTGCTTTGTCGTCAAAGAACCATATAACCATATTCCTTTGAACACGACTTTCATGTAGCTATGTATAGGCTTGTTACTCGTAAGTCTGCGAGTACATTTTTGTACTCTGCATTGCTTGTGTTGTGCGAGAGGATGATAGTGAGTCAGATGGACCTCACTTTTGTGAGTTGTCTTTGTGTGCGGTTTAAAGGCGATTAGCTTGGTGGCGGTTGGTTGCCACTGTGGTGCTATGTGGCTAGCAGAGTCGTCTTTTGGGTTAAACCATCTTATGGCAACTTTTGCTTCATTTATTACTTATTTGGTACTTATGTCATTTGGCGGTCGGTTGTGTTGTAATAACTTATATTATGTATGTCTTTTGGTAGACTTGTTATATTACATTGTGTGGGAATGATACATTCTTTGATTTGATGTATGTGTGCTCCTTGTTTAGGAGGCACATGTTCATCGTTTCACTGTGGATTATTCTATTTGTGATACTAGAACTAGTGGAAGGTTAAGTATTACAAGTTTAATAAACAGGGTCTCACACTCACCTAGTTGCTTCTTGACTCCTCCAACTCATTAGGAGGCATTCGATCGGCGCCTTAGAAATCGGGCGATGCAGGCGGCAACTCTATAATGAACTCCGGTCTCGAGCAGGAGGCATTCGAGGCAAATCTTCAGGAAAGACATCCACGAAATACACACGGTGGGGACATCGCGAATCTCAATGTTGGCTTTGCTTCAAGTGTGCGCGGAAGGGGTTCCATAGCTGCGGGGAAAAACCCAACTGTTCACTGAAGAATGGTGAGGTAGACAATCTTCACAGCTGTCGATTTACCCCAAGTGTTGGGACAACAATCCATGCCAGAATCACATCGGCGCTCGGTCAGTAGGATAAGATTCGCGAAATCCACCCCTCGATGTGGATAGGAGCGTCCGGCATCCTTGGTCGACTCTCATTTCGAACGGAGGCGAATAAGTAGCGGAACCCCAAAGGAACACGGATGGAGACCACCATCAGCGGCAAAATATCTCGAAATAAAAGAATGCGAAGCATCTGAGTCAAATAAAACTGCAGCAGGACGTAAATTGACAAGAAGCGTACCAACACAACGTCGGGCGCCTCCTGTGCCTCCTCAGCTGAGATATTGTTGACTCAGCCGCTCCCCATGCTCTGGGTCTTCTGGTCAGGTGGGTGACCACTCCCTTGCCCGCGTCCTCCGTTAGGATAAGGGGCCGCTCCAATCTTCTTAGGGCAACTACTCGCGTAGTGGCCCTTTGTAACAGCCCTAAGTTAGGGTTTGTGCTTCAAATGTAATGTTATGAGGATAAATTAAAACTTTTGATGCCTCATGAAATCATTTGGAAATTTTCTAAGATTATCCCGTAGCAATTTCTATTTTTAGAACCATGTTCTTGTGATAGAAGTTGTTGTCAACAGAATTTTCAATCTTAATCTCATGATCATCCTATGGAAGTATTTTTCCTGTCTTACTAACCATCCTAGTCACCTCTCTGCAAAATCTCACAATTTTTAGATTTGATTTGCTATTTCAAATCCTTAGGGCAGAAGCTTGTGGATTTTCTTGGGAACAATTCTTTGCATACAAATTTCTGGAAAATTTATGCAAGGTTGTTCTCTGTCCAAAGTAGCTACCATAAAAATTTTGAAATTTTTGGAGCTACGGAGCTACCTCTAAAAATTCCCAAACCTTCTTTGCCTTTTTAATTCAAATCTGGAATCCTTTGTTTGTCGGGCTCGAACAGGCACGACTCAGAATCGGCAGGACCACCTCGGCTCGACTTGTCCAGACCACACCCCCGCGCGCGCGCGCAAACTCAACCGGCGCTCTCTCTCTCGGCCCAGCGCGGTCCCAGCGAAACCTCTCTCCTGCGGCGCCGGCGCTGCGCTGCGCCGACGCCGCCGCGCCGCTCACCGCGCACCTCTCGCCCGGCTCGCCGCGCGCATGCATGCTGCCAGCGCGCTCACCGATCCTCGCCGCCTTCGCCTTCACCTGCTGCCTCGCTGCTCCTACAAAAGCCGTGAAAGCCTCGCTTACAGGTTTTCCTCCTCCTCCTCTGTCATTTCACCCAGAGCTCGGGGCCGCGAGTGTCGCCGCACCACCTTCAAGCCCGCCGGCCACTCCGGTGATCTCCGATCATCGCCGACCGCGTCACGGCGTGTTCCGCATCCCCAGGAAGCAAACCCCTCAAGGAATTTCAGGTTTCATCGCCTTAGGAGCTGCGCGCACGGTTTCTTCCCCGACTCCGACCGCCACTCCGCCATTCCTAGTACCACTTCTTCTCCGGCGACTTCCTCTCAGATTCCTTCCTCGGTGAGCATCGCCTGAACTCCTTTCCTTCACGACCGCTCACCCGCTCTCGTGCTCACGGGAACCCCTCGCGAGAGACCACCTTCTTGCCGCAGGATCTCGTCGCCGGGCCACTCCGGTGCCTCACCGTCATCGCCAAGCACACCGGGTTGTTCCTGGTAACCCACTGATGCTCATGCGCGCACTATTTTCCGTCCTCTATCTCTCTGTGCGTAGCCCCTTGTCACCTCCACGGCGGCGCGCGTCATCTGTCGCCGCCGCCACGGTATCTCGGCCACCCGAGACCACCTCTAGGTTGATGGCCGTGAGGCAATCCGTTTGGCCCTTGCCACCACCTCGCCACAGCTCCATCGTCGGCGCCGGTCTCAGCCCCAGCTCTGCCCGAGCGCTCCCCTGTCTTCTTCCTTGCGTCCTCTGTATCTGACAGTGGGGCCCACTCCCTTAAGCCAAAACTTTAGCTGCTAATCAATCTTATGAATGTCTATTAGTTCACTCACATGCATTAACAAAGTTGGAAGTTAAGTTTTGAAAGAAAGTTAGACACTAGTTCTCTGTAGTTTTCTCTGTTGTCGATGGCCGAAATGGGTGAAATACTCTTTGCTTTTAGATTTTGTTAGTACTTGATGAGTCCACTGAAGAAGTAGTGTTTAGCAAAGAAATTATTTAGTTAGTAACTCTAGGTTTCAAACTCTTGTTGGAATGAATGTTGAGAGAAGCCATTTAGTTGAACAAGTTGTTTTGTCGATGAGCTTTTGGTTTTGCTATTACGATTGTAGTAAGGCCATGGTAATAACTTCTTTGAAAAAAAGTAGTTAGCCTTACAATTTTATGGTGTGGTGCTTAGGTGTGGTAATAGTTGAGTATCATAAAGCCCAAACTTAGTTAGAAAGCTGCTTAGCATCTTATAGTTGGATATTTAGCTAGTCGGTGCTCCAATAACATATTTGTAGGTCGAAATGAACTTATAGCAGTAAAAGTTGCATAAAATAGCTAGCTAATTAAAGGTGGTAATTTCTTTGCTTAGTTAATAGATGTGCACACAATCACAGTCAAAGTCTGTAGAAAGATTAGAACATATAAGAGGATTGATTTTATTGTATGGTTATCTTGGAAGGTAAGTGAGTTTGGGAAGATCAATCACAAGAAATCATATCTAATTTTAATAATCTCAAAGCGGCTAAATTGTTATTCCTATTTTAATTGACCTATCTTACGTGTTATTGATTTTGGATGATTTTGAATCTTGGTGGTTATCGGTGTTATTCATTCTTATATTGCCTTTTTGCTCGATCGATAGATTGCGGCGATTACAGTATTATCGAGTGAACCTCACCTTGAGTTGAGCATATTGAGCGTGACGAGGCAAGCGAGTTTGATCATGTTAATCCTTTAATTTCAAACTAATATTTTGTTTGCTATTGGTATGTATGCATTGCTATTTTGTGTTAAATTATGGTTAGTAGGCCTTTTAGTTGCATAATATGTAGGCAAATAATATTCCTCTACTACCAGAGCCTAGGTTATTTCTTTGTGATTAGAGATCATTGGATGATCTCTTGTCACTTAGTAGATCTGATTTCAAGCCTTAGACATTCTTAGTATCGGTAGAAATGGTGATTATCGACTTAGTCGGTAACCTTGATCACCTAAAATTATTATAACTTTATGTTTCAGCATTTTTGCTATGTTAAGTGTAAAACTAAAAATGGAAACAAAATGATTTGGACTTGGGCACAATGGTAAGATGGTGTGCTTTTGGGTGTAGTGGAAAGGTGCCCAAGTCATTTAAGGATGAGTTACTTGCGCCACGTCTTGAGCATTTTGCGTGCTAACCACACTAGAGTATATGGGACCTCTCTTGACTTAGTACTTTGGCGTGTATTGGCTCGGAGTCGCGGAGGTCGCGGGAGGGATGGTGTTGGGAGCATGGTAGTTGTCAGCTTTATCTGAGTGGGTAGTTGTCTTTCGGCTTTACCATGTCGTATGGATTTCTATCCATGCAGGCGGCTCGTAGTTAATACACAATATTGGAAGCGTCTCGTAGGACTTAGTCGTGCGGCATACAGCCAGTGTGCTTTGGCTTAAAGGCGATGCAGTGTGGGTACATTGGTACACCTGAGGTTAAAACTATTCGAATAGCCTCGTCTAGGTTATGGACACGCTCGGATCGCCCCAAAGAACTAGGCTACAACCTTTTAACTAAAATTTGATGGGTGAGTACGAATCGGGGATTCGTGCTATGTTGTAGTGACTATTGGGATAGTCACTTCAGTGGTTACTTGTATCTATCTTTATTTGTGATTATTTCAACGGTAAAATGAATTGCAAACTTGCCTTTAAACTGTATTACATTATTGCAAATAAAGTTGGCTTTATGCAAATAAAACATATGGCCTCCACGAGATAAGCTTTGCATGTAGCATATGTATAGGTACTGCTAGTCCACACGTCGGTCTTGCGAGTACAAAAACAATTTTTGTACTCATATGCTTTCTTAATAATTTTGTTGCAGAGGGTAGGTGAGCCCCAAGGGCCTTATACGTGAGATGTGCGGGTTGGGGCGACTAGCTTGCGGTCGGTCGGTTGCCTTGTGGGCTAAGGCACACTAATTGGCTTTGTTTATAGCCATCTTATGGCACTTTTTTCCATTGTTTAATTAGTTTTGTTGTAATTTGGCGATCGGCCTTTGTTGTAATAACTCTACTATGTTGTTTCTTGTTTAAAGTTGTGATGTTTGGACTCTATGTTTAGAATGGAGTTGATCGTAATTTTGTGAAGAGGTGTGCATCTACTGCGAGTTAGGAAGTATGCATGTCTCGAGGCTTAGTTTATTTGATTTGTGATGCTAGGACCGGTGGTTGGTTAAGCATTACAAGCCAAATAAGCGAGGTCCTCAAAGTTGGTATCGAGCCATCGACCGTAGTACCCCAAGCATGGTCGTTGTTAGGATATTTAGCGAAAGCTTATTTTCAAAGTAACAAATAGTTTATGAAAGCTTAAGTAGATTTTCAGAATTTATTCCTTATCTATCTTAGCTTTTTACTCTCATCTTGTTCTAGTTTGAATTTTAAAAACTTGATTCCTCTCTTTCCTTTTAAAAGATAGTTAATTATCAGTTAAATTGGTTTGGGAGAACCCTGAGAGTTGTAACCATTAGTGTTGGCTGTTCGTCGATGAAAAATTGAGACTTAGGCGAAGACTTGACGAAGCTTAAGGAAGAAAGTCGAGCGACCGACTAGTGGTTAGCGTGTAGGGTTAGAAATGAGAGGATAACCAAATTTGTGGGGAATAAAAGGGAAGATGAAACATGAGTTAGTTAATTATTTAACTTTTCTTAGACGATTTTATTCTGCTTATCGCTGTATTTCGAAGTTATCTTTCCAAAACTGATTGCTCGTTCATCCATACGAGTTAGTCATATTGAGAAGTTGATTTTATGAGTTGCAACTTTGCCTTGTTGTTATGAACTATTAGAGTTTGCTTTGTAAAATGGATGCTTGCTTTCTATATTCTCTATAATAAAATTATTACTAACTTTCTTGGTGGAACAGGATGGCTGGCGGAACCCGTAGTGGTGCGTGTCGGCCGATTGGATCGATGAGAGCTTCCTCCTCTCAGACCATGGTGAGGTTCGCTCGGTCGGCGAAGCCGCATAGATCGACTTCGGTTTTGGAGGTCATTGCGTGGAACACCTCCATTCCCGCGGGTGCCTCGGGACCAGGAGGTGGTGGGCACCAGACTCGTGGGGGACTTGCGGAGTTCCTCCGTACGTAGCGGCCAACGTTCTCCCGGTCTGAGGACCCACTTGACGCAGATGATTGGCTGCGTCGGTTGGTAAGCTCAACATCGCTCGATGCCGAGGCGTGAGAAGGCGCTGTTTGCATCCCACCAGCTAGAAGGTGCGGCACTCTCATGGTGGGAGAACTTCCTCACCATGCGGCCGGCCATGTGGTCACATGGGAGGAGTTTCGCCTTGCTCCGTCGGGCTCATGTCCCACATGGTCTTGTGAAGTGAAGAAGAAGGAGTTCCTTGCGCTCAAGCAGAGGTGTAAATGCGTGTTGAGTACCTCCATGAGTTCAATCATTTGGCGAGTGCGCTCTGCGAGGTGCCAGCGGTGAGGCCAGCGGGAGACGTTTATGGAGTGCATACTGCGGAGGCTGCGGGACAAGCTCTCTGTGGTGGACTTCTTTGAATTTCGGACCTTGGTGGACAAGGCTATCGTCGCCGAGCACAAGCGGCCGTGGGTGAGTCCGTAGCGCAAGTGGGAGGCCGATCTGCGCGACCGGCCTCTCGAATCCTCGTGTTGGGCCTACACAGAGCCCGTTCTTTGGCTTCCCCGCCGAGGCGTCGGCGCGATTCAGATCCTCGCGAGCGTGATTCGATCACGTGCACTGCGGCCAGCGGCGGTGGCATCAGTAACCCATTGCCGAGGTTACTTGTTTCATTTGCCACAACAAGGGCCACTCGCATGGCGCTTGCCCTCGAGTCTTGGAGCGGCCTCGTCCTAATGGGCGCGCGGCGAGAGTGGTCATCCACCTGACCAGAAGATCATCCAGAAGACCCAGGGTGTTGGGAGTGGCCGAGTCTACCATATCTCGGCTGAGGAGGCTCAGGAGGCGCCTGACGTTGTGCTGGGTACCCTTCTTGTTAACACTTGTCCTGCTGCAGTTTTATTTGATTCAGGAGCATCGCATTCTTTTATTTCAAGATCCTTTGCTACTGCTAGTGGTCTTCACTGTGTTCCTATGAGGGTTCCTATGCTTATTCGTTCTTCGGGTGCGGAAATGAGGGTTGAATTAGAATGCCGGGATGTTCCTATTGTTGTTGAGGGTGCAGAGTTTTTGACAAATCTTATCCTACTCAATTCAGCAAGTCTGGATGTGATTCTTGGCATGGATTGGTTGTCCCAACATCTGGGGCAAATTGATTGTGCCAGGAAGATCGTCTATCTCACCAGTCCCTCCGGCAAACTGGTTGGATTTTCACCGCAGTTGCAAGGGCCACACCTTTGTGCACTTGAAGCAAAGCCATCCTTGGAGATTCAGGATGTTCCCACAGTTTGTGACTTCGTGGATGTTTTCCTCGAATATTTGCCTGGGATGCCTCCAGTTCGAGACATCGAATTTGTCATTGAGTTGCTGCCCGGTACCACTCCGATTTCGAAGGCACCGTATCGGATGCCTCCCAATGAGTTAGTGGAGTTGAAGAAGCAACTAGGTGAGCTTCAAGCGAAGGGTTTCATCCGTCCTAGCTCATCTCCTTGGGGTTGTCCGGTGATCTTTGTGAAGAAGAAGGACAAGACTTTGCGCATGTGTGTTGATTACCGTCCGCTCAATGAGGTGACGGTGAAGAACAAATATCCTTTGCCCCGCATCGATGATCTTTTTGATCAGTTGACTGGAGCCCAGGTATTCTCAAAGATTGATTTGAGGTTGGGGTATCATCAGGTCAGGATCAGATCTGAGGATATTCCGAAGATGGCTTTCACTACTCGTTATGGTCTCTACGAGTATACCGTCATGTCTTTCGTCTTAACCAATGCTCCAGCTTTATTCATGAACCTTATGAATTCAGTATTCATGGAGTATTTGGATAAATTTGGGGTGGTCTTCATTGATGATATTCTTATCTACTACAAGAATGAAGAAGAGCATGCTGAGCATGTGAAGATTGTTTTGGGCAAGCTGCGTGAGCACCAGCTATATGCAAAATTCAGCAAGTGCGAGTTCTGGTTGAAGGAAGTGGCATTCTTGGGCCATGTCCTTTCGTGGGCGTAGGTATGGATCCTAACAAGGTCAATGATGTGCTATCTTGGGGTCACCAAGTCGGTCACCGATGTTCGGAGTTTCTTGGTTTAGCAGTTACTACAGCGCTTTATCGAGAATTTCTCCAAGATCGCGAAACCGATGACTGAATTGCTCAAGAAGGACAAGAAGTTTGTGTGGTCTTCGCTTGTGATGAAAGCTTCCGGGAACTCAGCGGCGATTGACATCACCCTGTTCTTGTTCTTCCGATGTCCACAAGAGCCGATATCTTTTGCGTGCCTCTCGTCGAGGACTCGGTTGTGTTCTTATGCAGAAAGCGGAGCGATGGCCTATGCATCAAGGCATTTGAGGCCTCATGAACTCAATTATCCTACCCATGACTTGGAATTAGCTGCTGTAATCCATGCACTCAAAATTTGGCGGCATTATCTGATTGGTAACCGCTGTGAGGTGTATTCTAATCACAAGAGCTTGAAGTATTTGTTCACCCAGCCAGATCTGAACCTCAGGCAAAGAAGATGGTTGGAATTGATCAAAGATTATGACATGGGCATTCGGTATCATCGGGCAAGGCCAATGTTGTTGCTGATGCACTGAGTCGAAAAGTGTATTGCAATACTTTGATGCTCCAAAAGCGGCTTTGCCCTTCTTGAAGAATTTCAGCGGCTCAATCTGGGTTGAGTTGAGCACGGTTCCCTTGCTGCTTTGGTTGTGCAACCAACCTTGGTGGATCAAATCAAGGCAGCACATCAATCAGATGATGGTGTAAATCAAATCAAGCAGAACATCGAGCAGGACAGCCAAGTGTTTCCTGAAGATGAGCATGGTGTTGTGTGGTTTGGGCGGCTTGTTGTTCCTAAGATCATGGAATTGCGAGATTTGATTCTCGCGAGGCCCATGATTCGCCTTTGTCCATCCATCCGGGCTACCAAGATGTACCAAGATCTTCGTCAAAGGTTACGGTGGACCCGAATGAAGCGAGAATTGCCAAGTTTGTTGCAGGAGTGCGGCGTGTGTTGTCGTGTGAAGGCCGAACATCGGCGTCAGCCGAGTCTTCTTCACCTTTGCGGTGCGAGTGGAAGTGGGATTCCGTTGGCATTGACTTCATCACCGGGTTGCCCCGTACTTCTTCCGGAAAGGATGCTTTATGGGTCATCATTGATCGATTGATGAAAGTGGCCCATTTCCTTCGGTCACGAGCGAAGATTGATGTGAATCAGTTAGCGGACCTTTACATATCTCGCATTGTGAGCCTGCATGGTGTGCCCCGAACCATTGTGTCAGATCGTGGTTCTCTGTTCACTTCTCGATTTTGGCACCAGTTGCAAGAGGCCATGGGGCACGTCTTTCTTCGGCTCGACCTACCATCCTCGGTGGCGGTCGGTGGCGTGTTAACAAGTCTTGGAAGACATGCTCCGCGCTTGTGTTCATTCTTATGGAAAGAATTGTGAAAAGTGTTTGCCACTCGCGAATTCTCCTATAACAACGGCTTTGAGACAAGTCTTAGCATGCACCGTTTGAAGCCTTATGCGGGAGAAGGTGCGAGAACCGTTGAAGCCAGTGGCGGTGAAAAGCGTTTTTGGCCCGATTCGATCGGTGAAAGGCGAGTCGATTGATTCGTGAGCATCTGCGTGTGGCGATCGGCGAGAAGAGTTATGCGGATCGTCGTCACCGTGAGTTGAGTTTCCAGCCAATGACCCGTTTATCTCAAAGTCTCGCCTTTAAAGGGCAGGCGTTTGCGTCAAGGGCAAGTTAGCTCCTCGATATGTTGGACCTTATCGCATCATCAAGAAAGTGGGAGGCTGTCGTACAAGTTGGAGTGCCAGCTACACTTGAGGAGTACATGATGTTTCCATGTGTCCCAATTGAAGAAGTGTCTTCGTGTTCCGTGAAGAAACTCCTTTGGAAAATCTTGATGTGCAAGAAGATTTGTCGTACATGGCGTCTGTTCGTATACGGATGAATCGAGCGTAGGACAAGGAATCATGTAATCAAGTTCCTCAAGATCCGGTGGTGAATCACTCAGGATGAGGCCACTTGGGAGCGGGAAGATCGTCTCGTCGGACTACCCATCCTTCTTTTCTAAGTGATCAGAATCTCGGGCGAGATTCTTGTAAGGGGAGATTTTGTAACAGCCCTAAGTTAGGGTTTGTGCTTCAAATGTAATGTTATGAGGATAAATTAAAACTTTTGATGCCTCATGAAATCATTTGGAAATTTTCTATGATTTTCCCTTAGCAATTTCTATTTTTCGAACCATGTTCTTGTGATAGAAGTTGTTGTCAACAGAATTTTCAATCTTAATCTCATGATCATCCTATGGAAGTATTTTTCCTGTCTTACTAACCATCCTAGTCACCTCTCTGCAAAATCTCACAATTTTTAGATTTGATTTGCTATTTCAAAAGAGCAAGTCAAACCAGTCTGAACTCTGGTCAAATCCTTAGGGCAGAAGCTTGTGGATTTTCTTGGGAACAATTCTTTGCATACAAATTTCTGGAAAATTTATGCAAGGTTCTTCTCCGTCCAAAGTAGCTACCATAAAAATTTTGGAATTTTTGGAGCTATGGAGCTACCTCTAAAAATTCTCGAAACCTTCTCTGCCTTTTTAATTCAAATCGGAATCATTTGTTTGTGGGCTCGAACCGAGCCCGACTCAGTCGACCGGACCACCTCGGCTCGACTTGTCTCGACCACACCCTTCGCGCGCGCGCGCAAACTTGTCTCTCTCGCGGCAGCGCGGTCCCACTTGCGAAACCTCTCTCCCGCGGCGCGGCGCCACCACTTCGCCGCGCCTGCGCGCTCGCCGCGCACCTCTCGCCAGCTTCGCCGCCCACATGCATGCTGCCAACGCGGCTCACCGGTCACTTCGCCACCTTACCGCCTGCTCCTACAAAAGCCGTCGAGAGCCTCACTTACCTGGTTTTCCTCCTCCTCCTCTGTCATTTTCACCACCGAGCTCCAGGAGCCGCGAGTGTCGCCGCACCGCCTTCAAGCCTGCCGGCCACTCCGGTGATCTCCGATCATCGCCGACCGTGTCACGGCGTGTTCCGCATCCCCAGGAAGCAAACCCCTCAAGGAATTTCGGGTTTCATCGCCTCAGGAGCTACGCGCACGGTTTCTTCCCCGACTCCGGCCGCCATCGCCATTCCTAGTACCACTTCTTCTCCGGCGACTTCCTCTCCGATTCCTTCCTCGGTGAGCATCGCCTAGACTCCTTTTTCCTTCCCCGACCGCTCACCCGCTCTCTCGTGCTCCACAGGAACCCCTCCACGGGAGACCACCTTGCGCCGCCGCAGGATCTCGTCGCCGGGCCACTCCGGTGCCTCACCGTCATCGCCAAGCACACCGGTGAGTTCCTAGTAACCCACTAATGCTCATGCGCGCACTATTTTCTGTCCTCTCTCTCTCTGGCGCCGTCGCCCCTTGTCACCTCCACGGCCGGCCGCCGCGTCCTGTCGCCGCGCCGCCACAGTACATCTCCGGCCACCCCGAGACCACCTCTAGGTTCAGTAAACCATAGGCAATCCGTTTTGGCCCTTGCCACCACCTCGCCACAGCTCCATCGTCGGCGCCGGTCTCAACCCACTACTGCCGCGCTCCCATCTTCTTCCTTGCGTCTGTGTATCGCGGTGGGGCCTCCCTTAAGCCAAAACTTTAGCTACTAATCAATCTTATGAATGTCTATTAGTTCACTCACATGCATTAACAACGTTGGAAGTTAAGTTTTGAAAGAAAGTTAGACACTAGTTCTCTGTAGTTTTTCTCTGTTGTCAGTAAACTGAAATGGGTGAAATGCTACTGCTTTTAGATTTTGTTAGTACTTGATGAATCCCTGAAGAAGTAGTGTTTAGCAAAGAAATTATTTAGTTAGTAACTCTAGGTTTCAAACTCTTGTTGGAATGAATGTTCAGAGAAGCCATTTAGTTGAACAAGTTGTTTTGTCAGTAGGCTTTTGGTTTTGCTATTACAGTGTAGTAAGGCCATAGAGTAATAATTTACTGAAAAAGTAGTTAGCCTTACAATTTTATGGTGTGGTGCTTAGGTGTGGTAATAGCTGAGTATCAGTAAAGCCCAAACTTAGTTAGAAAACTGCTTAGCATCTTATAGTTGGATGTTTAGCTAGTCGGTGCTCCAATAACATATTTGTAGGTCTAAATGAACTTATAGCAGTAATAGTTGCATAAAATAGCTAGCTAATTAAAAGATGGTAATTTGCTGCTTAGTTAATAGATGTGCACACAATCACCGTCAAAGTCTGCCGAAAGATTAGAACATATAAGAGGATTGATTTTGACTATATGGTTATCTTGGAAGGTAAGTGGGTTTGGGAAGATCAATCACAAGAAATCATATCTAATTTTAATAATCTAAAACGGCTAAATTGTTATTCCTATTTTAATTGACCTATCTTACGTGTTATTGATTTTGGATGATTTTGAATCTTGGTGGTTATCGATGTTATTCGTTCTTATATTGCCTTTTGCTCGATCGATAGATTGCGGCGATTCGGTATTATCGAGTGAACCTCTGCAGTGAGTTGAGCATATTGAGCGTGGCAGCGAACAGCGGTTTGATCATGTTAATCCCTTTAATTTCAAACTAATATTTTGTTTGCAACTGGTATGTATGCATTGCTATTTTGTGTTAAATTATGGTTAGTAAGCCTTTTAGTTGCATAATCTGTAGGCAAATAATATTCCTCTACTACCTGAGCCTAGGTTATTTGCTGCGATTAGAGATCATTGGATGATCTCTTGTCACTTAGTAGATAAGATTTCAACTGCTTAGACATGCTTAGTATCGGTAGAAATGGGCGGTTATCGACTTAGTCGGTAACCTTGATCACACAAAATTATGATAACTTTATGTTTCAGCATTTTTGCTATGCTTAATTGTAAAAACTAAAAATGGAAACAAAATAATTTGGACTTGGGCACAATAGTAAGATGGTGTGCTTTTGGGTGTGGTGGAAAGGTGCCCAAGTCATTTAAGGACCGAGTTACTTGCCATGCGTCTTGAGCATTTGCGTGCTAACCACACTAGAGTATATGGGACCTCTCTTGACTTAGTACTTTGGCGTGTATTGGCTCTGGGTCGCAGGAGGTCGCGGGAGGATGGTGTTGGGAGCATGGTAGTTGTCAGAAAAGCTTTATCTGAGTGGGTAGTTGTCTTTTCGGCTTTACCATGTCGTATGGATTTCTATCCATACAGGCGGCTCGTAGTTAATACACAATATTGGAAAGCGTCTCGTAGGACTTAGCGTGCGACATACCAGCCAGTGTGCTTTGGCTTAAAGCGATGAAGTGTGGGTACATTGGTACACCTGCGGGGTTAAAACTATTGAATAGCCTCGTCCTAGGTTATGGATACGCGGATCGCCCCAAGAACTAGACTACATCCTTTTAACTAAAATTTGATGGGTGGTACGAATGGGGATTCGTGCTATGTTGTGGTGACTATTGGGATAGTCACTTCCAGGTGGTTACTTGTATCTATCTTTATTTCGCAGTTATTTCAACATTAAAAATGAATTACAAACTTGTCTTTAAACTGTATTACATTATTGCAAATAAAGTTGGCTTTATGCAAATGAAACATATGGCTTCCACCAGATAAGCCTGCATGTAGCATATGTATAGGTCTGCTAGTCCACACGTCAGTCTTGCGAGTACAAAAACAATTTTTGTACTCACATGCTTTGCTTAATATTTTTGTTGCGAGAGGCGGTGAGCCCCAAGGCCTTACTTACGTGAGATGTGGGGGTTCTGGGACGACTAGCTTGACGGTCCGGTCGGTTGCCTTGTGGGCTAAGGCACACTGATTGGCTTTGTTTATAGCCATCTTATGGCACTTTTGCTTCTGCTGTTTAATTAGTTACCTGTTGTAATTTGGCCGGTCGGCCTTTGTTGTAATAACTCTACTATGTTGTTTACTATTTAAAATTGTGATGTTTGGACTCTATGTTTAGAATGGAGTTGATGCGTAATTTTGTGAAGAGGTGTGCATAATGCAGTTCTGGGAAGTATGCATGTCTCGAGGCTTAGTTTATTTGATTTGTGAGGCTAGGACCAGGTGGTTGGTTAAGCATTACAAGCCAAATAAACCGACGGAAAGCTGACCTGAACTCCTCCCACGAGACCACTTGTCCCGCGGGCTGCATGGCGAGGAAGGTCTCCCACCATGAGAGTGTCGCACCCTCCAACTGATGGGATGCGAAAAGTGCCCGCTCTGCTCCGGCGAGCAACGTTGAGCTTCCGCTCAACGAGGCGCAACTTGATGCGTCGCGTCGAGGATCCTCGGACTGGAGAAGGTAGGCGGTGAGCGGAGAAACTCGCAAGCGCCCACGTGCGATGACCACCACCTCGAGATCGAGCGCGGGGCGGAGGTGTTCCTCGCGATGACGTCCAAAACCCTCCGGTCCTCCGAACGGTTGCGTTCGATCTGTATAAGGACTTCAGCCATGGTCGGAGGAGGGGGAAGCTCCTCATCGGGACTACCCGGCTGATTCCGACCACTACGAGTCCCTCCAGCCATCCTGTTTCACTAAGACAAGTTAGCTACAACTCGAGACCCAAAGCACGGGAATCCAAACTCAATTAAAAGGGCTCAAGAATAATCACAAAAGAGTATAAGACCATAAGTCACCAAATCAACTTCAAACGACTAACCCAGTATGGAAAGAGCAGTAATCGTTTGAGAGACCAAAATTTCAGAACTCAACTCTAGTTCCAAACAACCCAAAATCAAGGTATAATTACCTAATAGAGTATAGACATTTAGCTAATTTCATATCACTCCTTACCCTTTTAGTCCCACAAGTTTTAGTTGAATTTACCTCTCATTTTCAGCACTATATACTATTAATAGCTAGCTGTCTAGATTTTGCCTTCCCTCTCCTGGCCGAATTCTTCATTTCCAGGAGCTCCTAACCTCACTAATGGACAGCCAACCTTTCAATTTACAACACTCATGGTTCTCCAAAAACCAAATTTAATCGATACGTGACTAGCTTTTGAAAGGAAGAGAGGAACAACTTTTTCAAAACTTAATCAAGAGCAAGGTGAGATGAGCAAGCTAAGATAGGTAAGTAGTAAAATCTGAGAACTTACTTAAACCCTCATGAACCATTTGAAAGTAAGTTTTCAAAATATCCTAAAGGCGACCAAGCTAGGGGTTTCTACGGTCAGTATGGCTCTGATACCAACTTTGTGAGGACCCAGAATATTTAACTAGTAACACTTAACCTCCAAATGGTTCTAGCATTACTAATTAAAGATTCTAAGCCTCGATGAACATATGCTTCCCAGAATTGCAGCACATGCACATCATCCCAAAATTTCACATCATTTCCATACAACATACATTAACAAGTCTAGTAAAGGATATAGATAAAGTAAGTTATTACAAAAGAGCCGACCGGCCAAATGACACAATATACAAGAATGACAGCGGAAGCAAAAGCGCCATAAGATGGCTAAGAACAAAAGTCGGCAGGTTAGCCAACACAACCCACAAGGCAACCGGCCAGGGCATCAAGCTAGTCGCCCATAGCTACCACAACAAAGCTCACAAAAGTGAGACCCTTCGAGCTCACCTTCTTCCTCTGCAACAAATACATTTAAGCAAGACAACTTAGTACACGAATGTACTCGCAAGACTGACGTGTGGAATAGTAGACCTATTCATAAGCTACATGCAGGCTTATTTAAGTGGAGGTTATATGTCTCATTTTGCACAAAGCCAACTTTATTTGCAATAATGTAATACATTTAAAAGCAAGTTCTGAATCTGTTTTGATGTTGAATATAACATGAATTAAATAATAAATACAAATAACCACACAGAGTGACTATCCCAATAGCCACCACCACGAGCACGAATCTGATTTGTACCACCCATCAAGTTTTAGTTAAAGGTTGTAGTCTAGTTCTCACGGGCAGTATCAAGTGCGTCCATAACCTAGGGCGAGGCTATTGAATAGTTTTAACCTGCTGGGGGTGTACCAATGTACCCACACTTGAGACCGCCTTTAAGCCACAAAACACACTTCAGAAGGTATGCAAGCACGGCTAAGTCCTCTGAGACACTTTCCAATATTGTGCATTAACTACGAGCCGCTCGTGTGGATAGAAACCCATACGCTTACATTGCAATCCGAAAGACAACCAGCCATCACGGGGGAAGCCTTTCGGACACTACAATGCTCCCAACACCATCCCTCCTGCGACTCCCTGCGACCCGAAGCCAATACACGCCAAAGTACTAAGTCAAGAGAGGTCCCATACCCTCTAGTGTGGTTAGCACGCAAAATGCTCGATCACGGTGGCGCCAAGTAACTTTGGATGCGTTAATGACCCGGGCACCATTCCAGTCACACCCAGAAGCACACCAACATACCATTGTGCCCAAGTCTAAATCATTTTGTTTTCAGTTTTAATTTTCATAAGTAGACATGGCACAAGGCTGAAATTATAGATCATAATAAGTTTTATGTGATCAAACTTATCGACAAGTCGATAACGCCCATTTCATCCGGAAGCTAAGCATGGCTAAGCAATTAATCCATAAAACTACTAAGTCACAAGAGCTCATCCACGAACTCCAAATCACGCAACAACCTAGGCTCATGGTAGTAGAGGATAATCATTTGCCTAAGGAAATGCATCTACTAGGTAAACTAGCGACAATTGTTTAACACAAACTAGCAATGCATACATAGAATTTGCAAACAACATAAATACTTAAAAATATAGGGATTAACATGATTAAACTGCTTACCTTGCTGCAATTGTTCTTGCTGCGAGAGGAGGATCCTCGGAGTTCAATATATTCTTGAACCTACTTGCGAAATGCGATAAAACCAATAAGAACGAAGAACACCAAATAAAACTCAACAGCAAAAGACATCCAAATCCCATGAAATTTACACAGCAGCTAGAGGATGATTTTATACAATTTTAGGAACAAGAATCATGCAATTTGGATCTAGGATGCAAAAGTTATAGCCAAAATACACTTTCTAAGCCTATTAAATCACTAAATTAATTATTGGTACTGTTCATGGCAAAATTTTCTAGAATGATCTAAGCTCAGAAATTTTTATCGTGAGTAGATTATGACATCCTAATGATGACAAAGTTGAGTTTACTAAATTTGAAGTTATAATGATTCACTTATGATTTTTCTAAGTTGTAAACCTAGCACATTACATTTTCCAGGAACATAAACATGTTCCAAAACCTATTTCATATTAAAGTACACTAACAGAGGAATCTAACAAAATTGATTTTGCACAATTTAGAGTTATACAGAAAAAGATATGCATTTAACAGGTTAAATTCTATTTTTGGGATATTCAAAATTGGCAGAAATCAAGTTATTTGAGTTACACAATTTTCTGTGATAGAAACATGGCCAAATGCATTTTTATATTAAACTACAGAGGCAAAGAAATTTATTACGATTGGAAACACCTAAAAGGAGTTAAAATGAATTAGTTTTGAGTTTCTAAAGTTTTGATACAATTTTAGTTGATAATTAAATACTTACAGGCGAAATCCAACCCAAACGGAAATAAATGATGTGGGCGCCGAGAGCCCTTGATCTAACATCCTCGGCCTGCTGGCGAGAAACGGCGCCGCGCGATTTCTAAAGGAGCCGCGTTGGATCAAGATCCAACGGCTCACGAGGAAGGATGCATCCGGGCGGTGCGGTTGCCTCGGCCACCACGCACCGCAGATCTAAAGATGAATGGCTCGAGCACCTCTGTCGGAGAGTCCGATGCACACGATCTCGTGCAGATCGTGAGATGGACGATCGAGAATGATGAGAACCGGATGGTCGAATGTTTCTCGATCCGGGCGCAGATCGCAAAATGGACGGTGGACCGATGGAAGTTCAAATCTATTGCCGACATGTGGGGCGCCGTCGGTGGCTGTGAGTCACAAACACGAGCTCTAACACCGTGCTGCAGGGCTCGGGGCCCACATGGCGCGAGACACATGGAGATTTTAGGGCGAGATAATTAATTACTAATGACCAATGATTAGTGATGATTAGCAATTAATGTGTCCTAAAGATTTTGTCTGAAGGTGATTAAAGGTGAGGCCCACTTTGGCGATGTACCGGATGGCGGCGGACACATTTATTGCTAACAATGATTAGCAATAAATAAACCCAAAATTAGCCCTAATGACTTACGGTTTTGGTTTTAAGCTTACGGGCCCACCTAGCGATGTACGGGGTTATTTAAACGACCCTTTATCACGACACTTAACTAATCAATGATTAGACATTAATGATGTCCTAAGCGCGATTAGCGCGTGAGAGGATTACATGGGGTTGGACCCACATGTCGGTGAGACATTAGGTAGGATTAGGACACAATTAATACTTCTAATGATTGACAATGATTAAGCATTAAGCGTGTCCTAATTAAATGACCAGCGGAGTTCCCGGTGACAAAACCGAGTGGAAACTACGACTTGCGTCGGCGACTCGATCGTGGCGCCAACCAAGACCAAAATGGACTCGCAATAGCGATGCGGACCTAATGGTGATGACCTCGCCGTGGTGTGGAGGTCTAGAACGCCGTGGCCGGAAAACACGAAGGAGGCCATTTCGGCAAAACATGAAAATAGCAAAATACTCACTGCGGTCCAAGCGGTGCCATCACTTCTAGGGACTAATAAGAGGCTACCTTAGCAGAGGAGCTTCAAAGATGGCGGAGAAGACTTGAACACAATGAAGCTCGCCGGGCGAGGAAGGTGAAGTAGAGAATGAGGTTACGAACAAATGAGTGGGACCAACTCATTACCATAACTTCATTATAGCTCGGAGAAACTCTACAACAACTAATTGCAAAATGAACCACTTACAGGAGTTGGAGAAGAAGGGGTGAAATCGATGAAAATGTAACACCCAGGACCCACAATACACTGGAATGCTACTAAACCACTCTCTGACTAGCCAATAATTTCAATTATAACTTATTTCGCAACATCTCTAAACAAGAAGTATTAAGCGGAAGCATAAACAACTAAGGGAACAAAGATAACGGTAACAAGTTCATTAATTAAACTACCTCTATCAGTTAATCAAAGAATGGTTCACAAGTCCATCCTTATTAAATAACATAATCATCCACAAATATTTAAGCGTTTGGCTAGAATTTCATTGACTTTATTACTACATGAGTTGATGAACCAAGTGCATTCTTGTGGTGCGCTCTACCCATCCATGAATGCTCAACAATCACACGAAAGGGGAAGAAACAACAAGAGTGAGATAAAAATCTCGGCAAACAAAGTATTTAACAGGCTATTGGTCTACAAACAAATACACAACATCATTAAAATATCCATATGTCCACATCCATAATGTGAATCCACATTCATTTACAAGCTAATTAAACTACTGAGAGATTAAGCATCAATATCCAATCCCCATAATGATCATAATTATAGCCTCAACCATAATTACTACCAATGATAGTAAAATATTAACAATTGAATCTTGATCAATTGCTTCATATTAATCACCACTACCACTACCAATGACAATAAGGTATTAACATGTTTTACCTCATAACTTTACTATTTCTTGCATCCACAACTGCTATCAACAATTACCACAAGAGAGAAGAATCTCATGCCACAATCACAACCTCTACCATACCACAAGGGATGAACCCTATTCCACAACCACAACCACATTACACGTACCACAAGAGACTCTCATGAGTCAATTTCCACATTGCAACTATGAAGTTGCGTTTGTTTGCAAAATAACTTCACCTCAATATCTTGCATGAGTATGCAAATGATCTTTCCACAATGCAATGCATATGTATGCTATGCTCCACTGCACCTTTACCCAACAAGGTAAAGGTATGCATCGTCTCTGACAATGCGATGTTGTACTACGATCTGATCGCGGCTAAAGCGGCGACATCCACAATGCAAATGTCATGATATGTCATGAATGATATGATAATCATAAACCACAAGAATTTAACCACGAAGGTCAACAACATACTCATCATGAATATTTCTCATAATCCACATGTGTCTCATTAAGCACCATACCATTGTGTCATAAGACCATTACCACATAACCCACACTCGATTCACCAAGATCAAAATCAATCGATCTAAAGGAACTCTACCACATAGACCACAACAAGATCATCATGAATAAAACCACAAGGAATTATCAATATGTCCACCTTGAGTTTATTTTCATATTCGCATTTGGCTCATTAAGCAAATTACCACGATACTACCCAAACTCATCCAAACATAGCAATTTATTAATATCTTGCTACACATTCATACTTAGAAAACATGTAACCATGGCATATCGTTCAACATTCGTCAATCATACATAGTGCAAGTAGTAAGAACCACGAGTTAAACCGTAGCACAACGCTACATTTACTTGCCTTCCACGATGCGCGCGTTAGCGGCAAAGATGATACTCCTAAACCTGAGGCTTCACCTCTAAACAATTAAAATAACTTCAATAAGGACATAATATTCCCAGCGCTACTAATCGGCATTCTACATCGCTTACTTGGCGACTCAAAGCGAGTTTATAAAGTGAAACCGAAAAACAATGTTTCCTGCCATTTACTGATTCGGACAGCAGCACGGTAAATGACATAACTCATGAACTGGAAGTCAAAAAGAGGTAAACCAATTTCTGTAGATTCTTAACTGAATAATCTACAATACTCTAGTTGACACGATAAACCAATTCGGCCAAAATATTAGGCTAACCATTGTCTGAACTTTCAGTCGAGACTGCTTACACAATTGAACAGCAAAACTAAAATGACCATAACTTTTAATAGGTAACTCTGAATTGATCGTTCTTTATCAATCTGAAAAGCTTATCAATTACCTACAATAACCTGGTTGGGTGAACTTTCAGATTCTACCAATTTCCATTTCATAATTTAGGAAATAACCAGACAGATTATTCTCGTCAGATTTCTGGCAGCAGATAGTAAAATGATCATAACTTTTGACTCAGACCTCGGAATCGAGTGATCTTCACGGCCACTGAAAGATAACGACAGATCCCACATAACTCTAGCAGATGGAATCTTAAATTCAGCCTCTAAATACACGAAAAACCCACGCAAGGTACTGGACAGAATTGCATCTTCTGCAGCCCAACAATTATCCAACAATTCTAATCGGTTTCGCATCTACTACGGATCAAACAGCGGGAAGGCATCTCGTTACCCTTGTAGAGCCCATGAAGATGCAGATCAAATCCACGAGGACCCTTCCTCTTCTTCTTCTTCTTCTCTTCCACCATGGCAGCGGCACCGGGCTTCTTCCTCCTTCCTTCGACCGGCATCAATGGAGGAAATCATCCGTGGAGGATGGACAGCAAGGGAGGTGCTGGACAGGAGGTGGATGGGGTGGAGCGCAAGGGTGGAGTCTTGGAGGGGAGAGGAGGCGGCTAGGGTTAGGAAGGGAGAGTGGCGCCCCCTATGGCCGGCCACCAAAGGCCCCATGGGCCTCTAGCGAGCCAGGTTGTCTGCTTTGTTTTGAGAAAAATCCTCCAAACTTCGATGAATCACTATTCTAATTGGTCCCTCTCTCAAAAAATAATTATTCTCTCTCTAATATTACTCAGAGTATTACATCTCCTCCCAATTCTGTTCTTCCAACCAAGCAAATTTGGGGTATTACATTCTTCCCACCTTAAAAGGATTAGCCTCGAATCCTACTCTCTGAACCACAAAGAAAAGAACAACAAGCAAAAAGCAACCCAAACTAGGAGTACTCACCGACCTCGAAGAGCTCGGGTACTTCTTTATAAAAGATCCTCCGGCTCCCACGAAGCCTCTCTCTCCATTGATTCGTCAAAGGACCTTCACATATGATGGTCTTATTCCTCAAGACCCGCTCCAGCGTATCCAAGATACTGGCGGCCGACTCTCCACGGTGAGATCTGCTCACTTTGTGACTGTTCGAGTCAATCTTGTGTTCGGATCCATAAGTATTTCCTCGGCATAGACACAAGGAAAACATTGTGCACACCACTCAATGAGTTTGGCACTCCAAGCGATAAGCCAAACTACCCACCCGAGCAAACCTTGGAAAAGGACCGAGGTACATGCGGGCTAAGCTTCGGTGGTACCAAAGCGAACAATACCCTTGGTTGGAGACACCCGAAGGAGCACAAGGCTACCCACCGCAAACACCAACTCTCGGCGCGAACATCCGCATAACTCTTTTGTCGATACTGACGATATGAGTCTGCCATTTTGGCAAAATTTCCATAATAACTATTAAGACCACTTTCTAAAACCATCCTCTTTCTTAAAACACTTTCCTCTTATTAGATATACTCGGGATAACACACTATACCCATTCTCAAGAATTTGATCACCAATTCCACTCACATAATTCTACTAGAAGCACAACGATATATTATACAAATATAACCCAACAACGAGAAGAGTAAAGAACTCTCAAGCATCACACTAGCAACTTGACTTTCCTTCAAAGGACCACGATCCAAAACAAAGGATTCACCACAAAATATTTCTACTGCCAAGTAGACAATTGGAGAACCACACCACATAAGCTAAGAGTGAAAAAAACACTCGACAGACCAAAACAATCAATTTCTTTTCCTAAGCGGAAAGACTACGCATCAACATCGTCAACTCAAAATGCAAATGGTCTCTGCCATAAACACAGCATAAACAAGAATCAAGAGAGCATCGCACTACTTGACATAACAATAATTTCCCAATTAACAAACACTCATTTCTTAACATCAATGAATCGCTTGGCTCCAAGATAAACATTCTATTTAAAACATATCCTTCTCAAGGATTATTCCATGGAAATAATATATTATCCATTGTATCTTAAACATCGAGATATTTAAGGCTCCACAAAAACATCACTAGACTACCACTAATAAGTCGTCATCACTCAACAAAGGCTTGCATCCCACAACAATTACCATGTTCTTAGAAGAAGAGGTAAGAAGAAATAAATTTCAGCATCTGAGAAAATGGTTGTCATCTCAATAGCCAAAAGACCAAAAGATTAACAAATAGCAAAGAGGTTGGAAAAACACAAGATAAGATCAATGTACCTCAAATACTTATAGTACAACTTTTCCTTTCAATAAGAAGCAATTTTTCTTTTATATGACATCCCGCCAATTCCAACAAAGGATGCTTGAAGACCACAACACGAGATTGGATGAAAAACCAAAAGATCATTCAACATGTCGCTTTACTCAAAGCAACCTCGGCTATCACACAAGTCATAAGGTACAAAAGATTTCAAACCGTAAATCTCACCCTTCATTTCAATTAGTATTATGGAATTAACAAATTCCTTTATTTTTAAAACATTCAACACCATAATCACAACTACATGCTATCGATTGAATTCACAACAAGATAAAACATTCTTTGCAAAAAAAAATCAGCATATCATCCCACTCCTTCATATTTTTTTCCAAAAGGAACACCATAAATCACTTCATCATGTTCTTATTATCCAAATAAGATTCCAACTACTTAATCTAGTTAAACCTAGTGCATAAGCCATCATATTAAAACAAACTCTTTAACAAGCTGATATTAGAACATAACAACCTCACAAAACATGCTAGTATGAATCTCTTATTAGATTTCATACATTTATCTCGTACTGATGCTCAACTCTAGTTTAGCAAAAAGTAATTACACTCTAGCCATTCTTTGTCAATAATTGATTATTAATTTTCATCAGCATAGCATTAATGATCCTATCTCTAATTTGCAATCTCAAAGACAAATAAAACACGATTCAATACTCCACCTTATGTTAAGATATTAAAATAAAATAACTTTAAACATCAACAATACCGACTTTATAAGACCAGATTCCACAAGTCAATACATCAACCTTCATCCATTTCTTTATACATATTTCAACAATTTAGCGTGGTAAAGTTGCATAACTTTATGATTGTACATGCTCATCAAGTATGTAAAGAGAACATATTAAAGGTTAATCTTATTAAGGCAATATTCCAACACCTCCTTACTTGACCATCGAGCGGTCGGATTAATTACTTAAGATCAATCAATCCAATCTATCCACAAGTTGGGAAAATTAAACAACTACAATAATCAAAACAATTGTTTTTCATATTCTTTGATAAATGCATGAGTTCTACACATGTATCGCTAAATTCTTAGCCACAAATCTTCAAGATACTACAACAGGACAACATCATATTAATCGACTTCACTTCTAAAGATGATAGTAGAAATTAATGATGTACCACACTAACTTTTGACTTGATAATTCACAATCTACCAATTATTTACATAATTGCCACCTACTACTTAAACACAACAAAACATCATAAAGGTTTTAACACTCCTTCTGGGAGAAATCAAACTTCAAAAGTCGAAATAACTCGGAAGAAATGCATAGAGCCAATGCTTCACAAGTTAATGAACTTCTCACATAAAGCTTTGATTCTCTCTCAAAATAACAAGCGAAATACAAGAGTCATGTTTTCCGGCAAGAAAGATGGAACAACACGGAAAATACCAATCTCTCCAAAGCCTTGCTCACGAGCGGTCAAACATCCCATCAATCAGTAACAATACTTGGCCTCAAGAACAATTGGAGGCCTAGTGACACTAACAAGCGCAATAAACGACTAACGAGAAAATCATTAAGCGCAATAGGCCAGAATCGGCCAACATCAATTCAGGAGGATAACACTTTTCTAAGAAACTTACCATGACATCCGCAGCTAAGTTACCAGTAAGCGCATCAATATCCCGTACCACGGTGGGGTATAAGCGGCAATGCCCAAGGCAACGACCGCAAACCCTACCTCTTATCATTGACTATCCTCACTCATAGCGATCATAGAAACAACACATAAACATACAAGATTATCTCATAGCATGAATAATCAATATAACATGTCAAAGCATGCATGCAATGCTGACCCATCCCATCCTCACGTGCACGGTGTGTCAATTTAATATTTTTAATTACCACGGACCTAAAGCCCGCTCGATACCAAGCTGTAACACCCAGGACCCACAATACTGGAATGCTACTAAACCACTCTGACTAGCCAATAATTTCAATTATAACTTATTTGGCAACATCTCTAAACAAGAAGTATTAGCGGAAGCATAAACAACTAAGGAACAAAGATAACGGTAACAAGTTCATTAATTAAACTACCTCTATCAGTTAATCAAAGAATGGTTCACAAGTCCATCCTTATTAAATAACATAATCATCCACAAATATTTAAGCGTTTGGCTAGAATTTCATTGACTTTATTACTACATGAGTTGATGAACCAAGTGCATTCTTGTGGTGCCGCTCTACCCATCCCATGAATGCTCAACAATCACACGAAAGGGGAAGAAACAACAAAGTGAGATAAAAATCTCAGCAAACAAAGCATTTAACAGGCTATTCGGTCTACAAACAAATACACAACATCATTAAAATATCCATATGTCCACATCCATAATGTGAATCCACATTCATTTACAAGCTAATTAAACTACAGAGATATTAAGCATCAATATCCAATCCCCATAATGATCATAATTATAGCCTCAACCATAATTACTACCAATGATAGTAAAATATTAACAATTGAATCTTGATCAATTGCTTCATATTAATCACCACTACCACTACCAATGACAATAAGGTATTAACATGTTTTACCTCATAACTTTACTATTTCTCGCATCCACAGCTGCTATCAACAATTACCACAAGAGAAGAATCTCATGCCACAATCACAACCTCTACCATACCACAAGGGATGAACCTATTCCACAACCACAACCACATTACCGCATTACCACAAGAGACTCTCATGAGTCAATTTCCACATTGCAACTATGAAGTTGCGTTTGTTTACAAAATAACTTCACCTCAATATCTTGCATGAGTATGCAAATGATCTTTCCACAATGCAATGCATATGTATGCTATGCTCCTTGCACCTTTACCCAACAAGGTAAGGTATGCATCGTCTTTCTGACAATGCGATGTTGTCTGCGATCTGATCGCGGCTAAAGCGGCGACATCCACAATGCAAATGTCATGATATGTCATGAATGATATGATAATCATAAACCACAAGAATTTAACCACGAAGGTCAACAACATACTCATCATGAATATTTCTCATAATCCACATGTGTCTCATTAAGCACCATACCATTGTGTCATAAGACCATTACCACATAACCCACACTCGATTCACCAAGATCAAAATCAATCGATCTAAAGGGAACTCTACCACATAGACCACAACAAGATCATCATGAATAAAACCACAAGGAATTATCAATATGTCACCTTGAGTTTATTTTCATATTCGCATTTGGCTCATTAAGCAAATTACCACGATACTACCCAAACTCATCCAAACATAGCAATTTATTAATATCTTGCTACCACATTCATACTTAGAAAACATGTAACCATGGCATATCGTTCAACATTACGTCAATCATACATAGTGCAAGTAGTAAGAACCACGAGTTAAATCGTAGCACAACCGCTACATTTACTTGCCTTCCACGATGCGACGCGTTAGCCGGCAAAGATGATACTCCTAAACCTGAGGCTTCACCTCTAAACAATTAAAATAACTTCAATAAGGACATAATATTCCCAGCGCTACTAATCGGCATTCTACATCGCTCAACTTGGCGACTCAAACGAGTTTATAAAGCTGAAACGAAAAACAATGTTTCCTGCCATTTACTGATTCTGGACAGCAGCACGGTAAATGACATAACTCATGAACTGGAAGTCAAAAAGAGGTAAACCCAATTTCTGTAGATTCTTAACTGAATAATCTACAATACTCTAGTTGACACGATAAACCAATTCGGCCAAAATATTAGCCTAACCATTGTCTGAACTTTCAGTACAGAGACTGCTTACACAATTGAACAGCAAAACTAAAATGACCATAACTTTTAATAGGTAACTCCGAATTGATCGTTCTTTATCAATCTGAAAAGCTTATCGAATTACCTACAATAACCTAGTTGGGTGAACTTTCAGATTCTACCAATTTCCATTTCATAATTTAGGAAATAACCAGACAGATTATTCTCGTCAGATTTCTGGCAGCAGATAGTAAAATGATCATAACTTTTGACTCAGACCTCGGAATCGAGTGATCTTCGCGGCCACTGAAAGATAACGACAGATCCCACATAACTCTAGGAGATGGAATCTTAAAATTCAGCCTCTAAATACACGAAAAACCCACGCAAGGTACTGGACAGAATTGCATCTTCTGCAGCCCAACAATTATCCAACAATTCTAATCGGTTTCGCATCTACTACGGATCAAACAGCGGGAAGGCATCTCGTTACCCTTGTAGAGCCCATGAAGATGCAGATCAAATCCACGAGGACCCTTCCTCTTCTTCTTCTTCTTCTCTTCCACCATGGCAGCAGCACCGGGCTTCTTCCTCCTTCCTTCGACCGGCATCAATGGAGAAATCATCCGTGGAGGATGGACAGCAGGAGTGCTGGACAGGAGGTGGATGGGGTGGAGCGCAAAGGGGTGGAGTCTTGGAGGGAGAGGAGGGGCGGCTAGGGTTAGGAAGGGGAGAGTGGCGCCCCTATGGCCGGCCACCAAAGGCCCCATGGGCCTCTAGCCGAGCCAGGTTGTCTGTTGTTTGCAGAAAAATCCTCCAAACTTCGATGAATCACTATTCTAATTGGTCCTCTCTCAAAAAATAATTATTCTCTCTCTAATATTACTCAGAGTATTACATCTCCTCCCCGAATTCTGTTCTTCCAACTTAAGCAAATTTGGGGTATTACAGAAAATCTCCAAACTTAAAATTGAGTGATTCTTGTGAATGCAACCTAAAATTAAGTTAGGGGAAATGTAAAGGAAGTTGAGGATCTCGAAAGGGTACAAGAAAGATTGAAGATGAACCACTGGACACCAAGATCACCAATGGAGCTTCTCGGGTCAAAAATGGTGCTTTGAGGATTTGAAGTGGTTTTGAGCTCAAAACACAGAGAAGAGCTAGTGGTGGTGTAAAGGAACACCAGGAGGACCTAGAGGGGTTTATATATAGGAAGGGTTAGGGTTTGAGCAGAACAAGAGCTCACGGTGAGCTCGGTTCATGATAGGGACAAGTGAGACTCGGGATGGAGGAGCCGAAAGCCTGGGGCACATTTAATGCCCCACAGAGAGACGTTGACGAGATCAAGCTCGAAAAGACAATGCGAAGCTGCCCTCTCTCTCTCCCTCTTCCTGCCATTGACGCATGCGTGCACGGCGAGACAGAGGAGGAAGAAGAACAGCGAAAAGGAATCGTGGCCATCGGATCTGAGTTGGACGGCTGCGATTGAAAGGGTCCGGCGGAGGGTTTCTAATACTCCAAGCAATCAGAGCGGTCCGATAAAAAACGAACGGCTCATATGGATAGAACGTTCATGGCGGTCCGAATGTTTCTGCGAACGCGGGCCGTGCGATTTAAATCCAACGGCTCAGATGGATATCAATCGCGCGCTGAGGATATCAAGTCATTTGGATTAGGTATGAAAAAGTTATGACTAAACTAAGTTCTCTCAGCCTATTAATTCAATTAAATTGATTACTGGTATTGTTCATGGTGAAATTTTCTAGAATGATCTAAGGTCTGAAATTTTTATGGTAGGTAGATAATGTCATCCTAAGAACAGCAAAGTTGAGTTCACATCATTCAGAGTTATAATGAATTAGTTATGATTTTTCTAAGTTCTAAAACTCGTAGATCATTAATTTCAGTGGCAAGGATCATATTAAGACCTATTCTACCCTATAGTACATTCCTAGTGGGTTTTAACAAAATTTAGTTTGCTCAGTTTGGAATTACAGAGAATAAGTTATGCATTTTACAAATTTCAATGAATTTTAGACCACATTTTAGGTTGAAACAAGTTAACCTAGTTTATACTATTTTACGCTCTGAAAAGAGTTCAAAATCATACTCAATTTAAAGTTCATCTTACCACAGAGCTAACACGGTTTGAATTTCTCAAAAGGAGTTAAAGCGAAATAGTTATTCACATTTGAAAACTAGAATGTTTAAACACTTTGAAAATTTGGAGCTCTCGAGCTCTGGTTGGTGACAAAGCGGGGAGGTCGGAACCGTTGATGTGAGATCCAACGGCTCCAGAGCACGGCGCCTGGCCTGGCAGCCAGCGCCCAAGGGAGGTCTGGCCATTGATATTGAATCCAACGGTCCCGACCACTAGATGCGGCCACGCGAGGATCTCCTTGTGCACTAGGGAGGTCGTGGCGTCGGATCGAGATCTGCGGCCCGAGCTCACGAGGAGGTCTTAAGGTCAATGTTTGAGCAGAAGAGATTTTAATGGCTCGATCTCCCACAGGAGGTCTGAGCAGTCAAGATCTACCGGAGTGGTCCCGATCGGTTGGGATTTACGAGGAGGTCTGGCGGTCAAGATCTCGGGAAGGTCTGAAGCAGTTGGGATCTCACCAGGAGGTCATGGATGGCCAAGATCTATGCGGGAGGTCCTATGTGACAGGTTTTGACGGGAGGAGATCCGGGCGGCTCAGTTGGAGCTAGGGAGGTCTTGAGCGGTTAGATCGAAGGAGGGAGGTCTTAGTGGATAAGATCTCAGGAGGTCCATCCTTTAGATCTAAATCTGTGATCCGGAGGCGAGAGGAGGTCCTAAAGCTAAGGACATGACGGAGGATGTGCAGGATGGCTAAGATCTTACTAGAGGAGGTCTTGGGCGGTCAGTTGTCGAGGAGGTCCTTAGAGTAGAGTCTTCACGGAGGAAGATCTCGGCTGGTCGAGATGAATCGGGAGGAGGTCCTAGCGGTTGGGATTTCTGAGGAGATCTTGGGGTGAGGATTTAGTGGAGGAGGACCCCGATGGCTAAGATCTCCCGAGGGGAGGTCTTAACGGCCCGATTTGCTCGGGTGGCTGAGATTCCCTTTACAAAGACCGGGGTGGTCTTTTGCAAAGAGGACCTCGGAGGAGGTCCTGCATAAGGATTTTACAAAAGGATCTAAGGGTCCAGATCTACCCTAGAAGAGGTCTTTGTGGTGAGATTCAAAACGAAGAGGTCTGCGACCTAGCTTCTCGAACAAGGACCGGTGGGAGGTCTTTTGCAAGAGGACACGAGGTGGTCACAGGGTGGTCTTTGCAAAAAGGACCAGGAGAGTCGTTCTGAGGAGGACCTTGGTGGAGGTCCAGGGGTGGTCTATGTAATATAACCATGGTGGTCCTTTGTGAAACCACAGAGGTGGTCTCTTGGTGAGATAAGGTCTAGGAGGTCTCAACGACTAGGATTAAAACTAGGGGTCCTGTGGCTAAAGACTTTTACAAAGGAGGATCCTACGGCTCGAGATCTAATCGGAGGAGGTCATCAGCTGCCGAGATTAATCCTAGGAGGTCCTGTGACTTATCGTTTTACGAGAAAAGACTCTACGGTCCAGATCTAATCTCAAAGAGGTCTGAGCGTGTGAGATTGAGCGGAGGTGGTCTTAAGACTTAAGGCTTTACAACATTAAATCTAAGGCTCGGATCTAAACTTGGGAGGTCGTGAGCGGCTTAGAGTGCGAGGAGGTGAGGACTTGTCGAAAGTCCGACAAAGTACGAACCACCACGTGCGCTTTCGTAAACACGTCACCGACGACCAAGGCCATGGCGGCGCCTACCAAAGGTACCAAAATGATGCTAATACTATTGCGAACCTGAAGCACTCACTCTCAGCGGCGGAGCAGGCCTGTAACGCCGGCGAGCCGGAGAGGGGCGGAGGAGTGTTTTCGGCAAAATCCGAAAATGGCGAATGGGTTTATGACGACCAACTCTAACTAACGTTCGAGCTCTAGAAGGCTAAAGTGGACTTACCAGAGTATAGAAGGGAACCGAAAGAGCTCGGAGAAGTCCCAGCGACGGAGCGGTTCACCGGAGCTGGAGAAGATAATGATGACAAGGTGCTCTGAGCGCATAGAGGCAAAATTAAAGGTCGGGTAACCGCACGCAGGCCTAGAGGTGGTCCAAGACCGGGAGATTGGGCGGGGATACTCACCGGGCTGAAACGACGAAGTCCTCCCCTACGACCATAAGCGTGAAAACTCCAATTCGGTTGCTCTGTAGAAGCAAACCGAAAATGGGGTTAGGTCACATCTTGGCGGCGACGAGGTGCTCAGAGGAGTAAGGAACAGGGCAAGAGGTCCACTGGAACACCGTCGTCCGTGAAAAGCTTTCGCGGCCGATAATGGCGGAATAAGGAGTGTTCACGGTGGTTCAGGTTTATGTGAGACCCCGGTTTATTAAACTTGTAATACTTAACCTTCCACTGGTTCTAGTATCACAAATAGAATAATCCGCGTCTCGATGGAGATGTGCCTCCCAAAACAAGCAGCACACATACATCAAATTCAAGCATGCGTCATTTCCATACAATAGAATATAATAGGTCTACCAAAAGACATACATAATATAAGTTATTACAACACAGCCGACCGGCCAAATGACAAAAGTACCAAATAAGTAGCAGCGGAAGCAAAAGTTGCCATAAGATGTGTAACATCCCAAATTTTGGGCTTGTGTTTCAAATGTAAGAAAATGAGTAGAAATTAAAACTTTTTCTTACATCATGTATTTCCTTTGTGTACTGAACAAGTATTGTACAAAAGGTTATGGAAGTACAAAGTCACAAGTCCCTGATCCAAATCTTGTTCCTTCAAAAACATTCTTGTCAAATGTTGTGATCATCTCCTGGGAATATTTTTCCTAAGTTCTTGGGATGGTATGTGACCCCTCTGAAAAATTTCACAATTTTTAGAAATTGTTTGAATATTTTAGAGGGCAGTCAAACCTGTTTGACCCTGAGTCAAACCTAAAACCAGTACCTTGTAGAATTTTTGGAGAAAATTACAATGCATAAAAACCTCTGAAAATTTTACACAAGGTCAATGTCCCAGTCAGCAAGCTCCTGTAAAAATTTCAGAATTTTTGGAGTTATGTTGTTACCCCAAATAAATCCTCAAAAGTCCGACTTTAATTTAAAACCTAAAGGCGACTCACTATTCATTGGGTTCGAGTCGGGCTCGAGTCAGAGCCACTGACTCGGTTGAACCACCTAGCTGCACGAGCGTTTTAAAGCGCGCGTGCAATCTCGGCCGTTGGATTGAATCGCTCGCCCACGTTCATGTGAGCATTCGGACCCTCGGTTGCATTAACCAATTGGGACCGTTGGATCACAATCAGCCGTCCGATTCTGAGGCAATCGGTGTCCGTGAACTCGTTTAATCGTGACCGTCCATTTTCAATCCAACGGTCACTGTTCCCTTTCCATTCTTCTTCCTCCTCGGCTTCTCGATGCGCGCGGCGACAATGGCGAAAGAGAGCGCGGCGGCTTTGATGTGTCACCTCAAGTTTGCTTTCGTCAACGTCTCTGCGGGGCATTTAATGCGCACGAGCTTTCTCCTCCATTGTCACCATGCTCACTTGCTCCGTCGTTTCTTGGTCCATGACCAGTAGCATGAACCGAGCCACCATGGACTCGGGTTCTTGCTCGAAACCTAATTCCTTTCCTATAAATTGGCCCTCTAGGTCCTCCTGGTGTTCTTTTGCACTACACCTAGCTACTCTCTGTGTTTGAGCTCAAAACCATCTCAAACCTTCAATCCACCATTGTTGACCCGAGGGCTCCAATGGCGGCCTTGGTGTCCAGTGGTTCATCTTCAACACTTCTTACACCCTTTTGAACTCCTCGACCTCCCTTATATTTCCCCTAACTTGATTTTGGGTTGCATTCACAGGAATCACTCAATTTTAAGTTTGGAGATTTTCGGTTGGTTTCACCCCCTTTCTTCTCCAGCTCCGGTAAGTGGTTCTTTTTGCAATTATTTGCTTTTGGAGCCTCTTTGAGCTATAATGAAGCTGTGGTGATGATTTGGTTCCACTCATTTTGCTCAGAACCTCATATTCCACTTCATCTTCTTGGCTCGGTGGACTTCATCGTGTTCAAGTCTTCCCGACCATCTTTGGAGCTCCTCTCGGTTAAGGTAGCTTCTATATAGTCCCTAGAAGTCATGGCTTTCGCTTCCTTGGACAGCGGCGGAGCATCTTGCTATTTTCATGTTTTGCCGTGTCGGCCTCCTTCTTTGTTTTCCGGCTCGTGGCGTTCCGAACCTCCACCGCGCGAGGTCATCGCATTAGGTCCGCAACACTATTGCGAACCCATTTTGATAGTTTGTGAGGCGCCGCATATGCAAGATCGCGGCGACAAGCCGTGAAAGCCACTCGGGTTTTGTCAGTTGAGAAGCTCCCATTTTCGTCAGATTTTTAGGGCACAGTAATTGCTAATCATTGGATGCCATTAATGTGTCTTAATCTGGCCTAATGCCTCACTGACATGTGGGTCCAGCCCCCTTAAGTCACCCGCTGGCGTTTATCTGTGCGTTTAGGCATCATTAATGTTAATCTTAGGTTAATTAAGTGTCGGCATTTATTAGCTGTCGGGGATACCCCCATTGCTTGCTTGCGGTGGGCCCATTAACACCGAAAATCGAAGTCATTAGGGCTGATTTTGGGTTATTTATTGCTAATCATTGTTGCAATAAATGTGTCAAAAATACCTTTTTGGGTCAGCGACGTGTGGGCCCCTCGTCCTAAACCACCTCTGTTCAAAATCTTTAGGACGCATTAATTGCTAATCATCACTAATCATTGGTCATTAGTAATTAATTAGCTGTCCTTAGCGTCTCCCTTAAGTCACTGCCAGGTGGGTCCGCGTGCACTGTGCACATGTGTTAAATCTCGCATGTGTGACTCTCGATCCAGCGACATGCGGCCCCATGTGTTAACACTCCTAAATGCGCCGATCTTGGACCACCGTCCATTTGGAGATCTGCGGCCTAGATGTTGTATGCGTTCGGACCCTCGGTTCCCCTCATCATTCTCGGCCGTCCATTACTTGATCTGCGGCCACGATCGCGCGTGCTGTCGGACCATCCGGTGAGGCGTGATCGAACCGTTCATCCTTAGATCTGCGATGCGTGGATCGTCGATGCAACCGCCGCCGTCCGGTTGCATCCTTCCTCGTGTGCCGTTGGATCTTGATCCAACGGTGGGCTCTGTTATGAATCGCGGCGTGCTTGTTTTCGTGCGTGTGGCTCGTTGGATTTTGCATCAACGGCCCACGGCGTCCACGTCATTTATCTCCGGTTGGGTTGGTTTTATTTCGTAAGTATTTATTTATCGAAATTGTATCAAAACTTTAGAAATTCATAACTAATTCAAGATAAATCCTTTTACACGAAACCAACGGTAATAAATTTGTAATGCACTAAAGTTTAATATAAAAATGCTTTTAGCTATGTACAGTAGTAGAAAATTCAGTAATCTTTTATAGCTTGTTTTCGCTATTTTTATATATTCGAGTGTATTAAAACATGGAAAATGCATATCTTTTTCTGTATATCTGCTAATGGAATGATTTTAACTTTGATAAATTTGTTATTAACTAAACTTTAATCTAAAAATGGTAGTAGGCCTAAATCAGCACCAGAAAAATATGTTAATAGATTTAACCTTATTAGTAGCAATTAAAAATTCATTTAATGATGTAATAGACACCAGTAATTCCCTGTAAATCCTAAAAATAGAAATTTGATGTAGGAAATCCCTCTGTTATCATAATATAATGTGAAATAGGTTTTGCACATGTTTTTACTTCTGGAAAGTGCATTATGCTAGTTTTGCACCTTAGAAAAATCATAACTAAATCATTTTAACTCCAATTAAGATGAAACCACTTGTATTAGCCTTAAAATGTCAGTAGCAACCTATCATAAAAATTTCAAGTCTAGAAAACCTCTAGAAAATATTTTTGCTACAGTACCTAATTATGGCCGAAAATGGGTTTTAGGTAACATCTTTTGCACCTAAATCCAAATTAGGTTTTCAGTTTCTATGTCTAGGTATATTCGTATTCTGCCTTATGTGTAAATTTTGTAGCATTTGGATAATTTTTGCTTGCTCGTTTGTTTAAGTGCGGCTTGTCTTATTGGTTGTTCTTGGTTCTTTTTGCCTTTTCGCTTAGGATTCGACATTTGCGGTAATCCCGAGAGCGACCCTCCACAACAGTTTGAGCAACAGCAAGAAGGCAAGCAGTTTGATCATGTTAATCCCAGTATTTTAAGTATTTATGTTGATTACAAATTCTATGTATGCATTGCTATTTTGTGTTAATAGTTGGCCTAGTAGATGCATTTCCTTAGCAAATGATTATTCTCTACTACCATGAGCCTAGGTTACTTTGCTGTGATTTAGAGTTCATGGATGGGCTCTTGTCACTTAGTAGTTGCGAATTAATTGCTTAGCCATGCTTAGCTTCGGTAGAAATGGGCGGTTATCGACTTGTCGATAACCTTGATCACATCAACCTTATTATGATTATGATTTCCACCTTGTGCTATGTCTACTTATGAAAACTAAAACTGAAAACAAAATGATTTAGACTTGGGCACAATGGTATGATGGTGTGATTTTGGGTGTGACTGGAATGGTGCCCGGGTCAACAAGGACCGAACATCTTGTTACACTAAACCAAGCATTTTAGCGTGCTAACCACATTAGAGGGTATGGGACCTCTCTTGACTTAGTACTTTGGCGTGTATTGGCTCACGAGTCGCGGGAGTCGCGGGAGGATGGTGTTGGGAGCATTGTAGTGTCGAAAGACTTCACCCGTGATGGGATTTGTTGTCCTTCGACTTGCAATGTAAGCATATGGGTTTCTATCCATATGAGCGGCTCGTAGTTAATACACAAGATTGGAAATGTCTCGTAGGACTTAGCCAGGGCGGCATACCTTCCATGTAGTGTGCTTGTGGCTTGAAGGCGGTCTGAAGTGTGGGTACATTGGTACACCCCTGCGGGGTTAAAACTATTCGAATAGCCTCGTCCTAGGTTATGGACACGCTTGGCAAGGTCTTTCAAGAGTTAGACTACAACCTTTTAAATTAAAACTTGATGGGTGAGTGCGAATCGGGATTCGTGCTATGTTGTGGTGGCTATTGGGATAGTCACTTCGGTGGTTACTTGTATGTATCTTTACTTACTTGTTACTTTGATAACAAAACAGATTTGCAAACTTGCTTTTAAAATGTATTACATTATTGCAAATAAAGTTGGCTTTGTGCAAATGAGACATACAACCTCCACCTAAATAAGCTTGCATGTAGTTTATGAATAGGTTTGCTATTCCACCACGTCGATCTTGCGGGTACAAAGACAATCTTTGTACTCGGATGCTATCTTAATTGTTCATTGCAGAGGAAGAAGGTGAGCTTTGAGGGCCTCACTTTGCGACTGTGTTGTGGTAGCTGCGAGGCGACTAGCTTAGCGGCCGGTCGGTTGCCTTGTGGGTGTATGGATAACAGTGCGACTTTTGTTCTAGCCATCTTATGGCACCTTTTGCTTCCGCTGTCATTCTTGTATATTGTTCTATTTGGCCGGTCGGCTCTCTTTTGTAATAACTTTACTTTTTGTATGTCGTTGTTGAACTTAGTGATGTATGTGTATGGAATTGATGTGTAATTTTGTGATGATGTGCATATGCTGCAATTCTAGGAAGCATATGTCCATCGAGGCTTAGAATGTTTAATTAGTAATGCCAGAACCATTTGGAGGTTAAGTGTTACTAGTTAAATATTCCGGGTCCTCACAAAGTTGGTATCAGAGCCATACTGACCGTAGAAACCCCTAGCTTGGTCGCCTCTAGAATATTTTGAAAACTTACTTTCAAAAGGTTTGTAAAACTTAAGTAAGTCCTCTAATTTTGCTCCTTACCTATCTTAGCTTGCTCATCTCACCTTACCCTCACTTAAGTTTGAAAAAGTGTTCCTCTCTTCCTTTCAAAAATTAGACTCTATCGATTAACTTGGTTTTGGGAGAAACATGAGAGCTTGGAGAAAGGAATTTGGACAGCTAGCTAGTGGTTAGTAATTAAGGTAGGAAATGAGAGGTAAATTCTACTAAAACTTGTGGGAATAAAAGGGTAAGAAGTGATATGAGATTAGCTAATGCCCATACTCTATTAGGTGGTTATACCTTGAATTTTGGACTGTTTTGAGCTAGAATTTAGTTCTGAAAATTTTGGGTTTTCTCACACGATTACTCGTTCTTCCATACGGGTTAGTCGTTTCAGGAAGTCGATTTGGTGAATTTTGGTCTTGTGCTCTTCGTGGTTATTCCTGAGCCCTTTTTATTGAGTTTGGATTTCTTTGGCTTGTACCTAACTCGTCTTAGTGAAACAGGATGGCTGGCGGGACCCGTAGTGGTCGAAATCAGCCGGGTAGTCCCGATGAGAGCTTCCCCTCCTCAGACCATGGCGAAGTCCTCATGCGGATCGAGCACAATCGTTCGGAGGACCGTAGGGTGTTGGAGGTTATCGCAGGGAACACCTCCACTCCCTGCGTGCCTCTGGATCGGGAGGTGGTGGACACCGGACTCGTGGGGACTTGCGGAGTTCCTTCGCCGCGACCTCCTACCTTCTCCCGGTCCGAGGATCCCTTGGGCGCGAGACAGCAGGCTGCATGCGGTTGAGCGAGCTCAACGTTGCTCGATGCCGGGAGCGGGAGGCGGGCACTTTCGCATCCATCAGTGGAGGGTGCGGCACTCTCATGGTGGGAGAACTTCCTCGCCATGCGGCTGCGGGACACGTGGTCTCGTGGGAGGAGTTCGGTCGACTTCCGTCGGGCCCATGTCACTGCCGGCTGATGAAGCTGAAGAAGAAGGAGTTCCTTGCGCTCAAGCAGAGCGCAAATCTGTGGCCCGAGTACCTCCATGAGTTCAACCATTTGGCGAGTGCGCTCCTGGCGAGGTGGCCAGTGAGGCCAAGCGGGAGAAGTTCATGGAGGGCTTGTGCGAGGAGCTGCAGGACAAGCTCACTATTGTGGACTTCCCGACTTCGGACCTTGGTGGACAAGGCCATCGTCGCGAGCATAAGGCGAGGCGCCGGCGAGTCCCATGGCGCAAGTGGGAGGCCAGCGGTCCCGCGGTGGCCTCGTTCGTCCCGGGTTGGTCCCTGCACGGTGGCCCGTTCTTTGACTTCACCACCGCCGAGGCATGCGGCACTAGCTCCACGTCCTCCGCGAGCCGTGGCTCGATCACGTCGCTGCGACCAGCGGCGGTGTTCACGCAACCCCGGCCGGCGTCACCTGCTTCTCGCCACAACAAGGGCCACTACGCGGTAGTTGTCCTAAGAAGGCTGAGCGGCCCCTCGTCCTAATGGAGGGCGCGGGCAGGAGTGGTCACCCACGACAAGAAGACCCAGGAGCTTGGGGCGGCGAGTCAACCACATCTCGGTGAGGAGGCACGGGGCGCCGGCGTGGTGTTGGGTGCGCTCCTTGTTAATTTGCATCCTGCTCTGATTTTATTTGACTCTGGGCCTCGCATTCTTTTATTTCGAGGTCGTTTTTCGTTGATTGTGGACTTCACTTGTGTCCTTTGAGGATTCCACTGCTCATTCGCTCTCGGGTTGGAAATGAGAGCGACCAAGTATGCGGGGTGTTCCTATCCACATCGAAGAGTGGGATTCTTGGCGAATCTTATCCTACTCGACTCGGCGCTTGGATGTGATTCTTGGCATGGATTGGTTGTCCCAATACTTGGGCCGTCGATTATGCCGAAAGATGTCTACCTCACGTCCTTGGTGAGCAGGTTGGGTTTCGCCACGATTGCGAGCCCCATCTTTATGCCCTTGAAGCAAAGCCAGCATTGAAGATTCACGATGTCCCCACGGTGTGTGACTTCGCGGATGTCTTTCTGAAGATTTGCCGGGATGCCTCTGTTCGAGATCCGGAGTTTGGGATCGAGTTGCTGCCGAGTGCCGCCTATTTCTAAGAGGCCGTATCGCATGCCTCCTAATGAGTTGGAGGAGTGAAGAAGCAATTGGGTGAGTTGCAAGAGAAGGGCTTTATCCGTCCTAGCTCATCTCCTTGGGGTTGTCCGATTATCTTTGTGAAGAAGAAGGACAAGACCTTGCATGTGTGTTGATTACCGTCAAGCTTAATGAGGTGACGGTAAAGAACAAGTATCCTTTGCCCGTATTGATGATCTTTTCGATCGGTTGACGAGCAGAGTCTTCTTCAAGATTGACTTGAGGCGGGCTATCATCAGAGTCGGGATCGGGGCGAGGATATTCATAAGGCGTCCTTTGCTACTCGTTATGGCCTTTACGAGTACAAGTCATGTCTTTTGGTTTGACTAATGCTCTGCTTTATTCATGAATCTTATGAACTCGGTATTCATGGGTATTTGGATAGGTTTGTGGTGGTATTCATCGATGATATCCTTATCTACTCCAAGAATGAAGAAGAGCATCTTGAGCATCTTAAGCTTGTGTTGGGCAGTGCGTGAGCACCAGTGTATGCCAAATTCGGCAAGTGCGAGTTACGTTGAAGGAAGTGGCATTCTTGGGCCATGTTCTTTTAGCGGAGGTGTGGGCGTGGATCTAGCAAGGTCGGTGATGTGCTATCTTGGGTCAGCCCAAGTCGGTCCCGATGTGCGGAGTTTTCTTGGGTTAGTGGCTACTATCGCGTTTTATCGAAATTTCTCCAAGATTGCGAAGCCTATGACCGAATTGCTCAAGAAAGACAAAGAAGTTTGTGTGGTCCACTTTGCTTGTGATGTGAGTTTTCAAGAACTCAAGAATCGGTTGACCTCACCCTAGTGCTTGTTCTCCCGATATTCACAGGGTTTGACATCTATTGTGATGCTTCTCGTCGAGTGCAGGTTGTGTTCTTATGCGAGGAAGGCAAGGTTGTGGCCTATGCATCGCGGCAATTGAGGCCCCATGAACTCAACTATCCTACTCATGACTTGGAGTTAGGCTGCGTGGTCCATGCACTCGACATTTGGCGGCATTATCGATTGGTAACCGTTGTGAGGTGTATTCGACCACAAGAGCTTGAAATACTTGTTCACCCGGCGGATCGAACCTCGGCGAGAAGATGGTTGGAATTGATCAAGGATTATGACATGGGTATTCGGTACCATCCGGGCAAGGCCAATGTCGTTTTGATGCACTCGGTCGGAAGGTGTATTGTAACATGTTGATGCTCCAAGAACGACTGCTCTTATTTGAGTTTCGCCTTAATTTGGGCTTGGTGAGCCGCAGTTCTCTCGCTACCTTGGTTGTGCAACCAACCTTGGTGGACCAAATCAAGGCAGCGACGAGCGGATGTTAGCGTGAGTCAAATCAAGCGAACATCAAGGATAAGATAGCCAAGTGCTTTTCGGAGGATGAACATGGCGTTGTGTGGTTTGGGTAGCGTCTTGTGGTTCCTAAGGTTATGGAATTGCGGAATTTGATTCTTGCGAAGCCCATGATTCTCCTTTGTCTATCCATCCGGGACTACCAAGATGTATCGGGATCTTCGTTAGAGATTACGGTGGACGAATGAAGCGAGATTGCCAAGTTCGTTCTTGAGTGCGGCGTGTCTTTGTCGTTTGAAGGCGAGCATCGGCGTCCAGCGAGTCTTCTTGACCTTTGCGGTGCGAGAATGGAAGTGGGATTCCATTGGCATGGACTTCATCACGGTTTGCCCGCTCGTCCAAGGGAATGATGCTATTTGGGTGCGTGATTGACCGGGTTGACTAAAGTGACACATTTCCTTCTGTCAAGACTTCATTTACGTGTGGGGCATTTGGCGAACTTTATGTCTCGAGATTGTGAGTCTTCACGGTGTACGAAGACGATTATTTACGATCGTGGTGCACTTTTCACCTCGCGGTTTTGGCATAGTCTGCAGAGGCTATGGGGACACGCCTTCATTTAGTCTGACCTTTCATCCTCGGTGATGGCGGATGGGCGAGTCAACCAAGTGTTGGAAGATATGCTCCGTGCTTGTGTTCTTTCCTATGGGAAGAAGTGGGAGAAGTGCCTACCATTTGCGAGTTCTCCTACAACAACAGCTTTCGAGCCGATCTTGGCATGGCACCATTTGAGGCTTTGTATGGGAGGAATCAGAACCCCATTGAACTGGTGAGGCGGCGGCGGCGATTTTCGGCCGAGTCGATCAATGAGGCAGCAGGTTCGATTGATCGCGAGCATCACGCGCAGCCCGATCCGGACAAAAGAGCTATGCGGTCGTCGTCGCCGTGAGTTGAGATTTGAGCCCAATGACTTTGTGTATCTCAAAGTCTCTCCTTGAAGGACCATCGATGTTTTGGCATCAAGGGCAGTTGGCTCTCGATATGTTGGGCCTTACTGTATCATCGAGAGAGTTGGGCGATTGCATCTGATTGGGTGCAGCGGTGCTGCACTGAGGGTGTGCATGATGTGTTCCATGTTTCACACACGAAGAAGTGCCTCCGTGTCCCAACTAAGGAAACTCGTTGGAAACTCTCGATGTGCGGGAGAATTTGACCTATCGCGAGCATCCTGTTCGTATTCTTGAGAATGCAGGCGGAGAACAAGGAACCGTGTCATCAAGTTCCTTAAGGTTGATGGTCAAACCATTCTGAAGATGAGGCAACTTGGGAGCGAGAAGATCGCCTGCCGTGCAGATTTTCCTTCTTTCTTCTCGAGTAAGCGGAATCTCGGGTGAGATTCTTGTAAGGGGAGAGTTGTAACATCCCAAATTTTGGGCTTGTGTTTCAAATGTAAGAAAATGAGTAGAAATTAAAACTTTTTCTTACATCATGTATTTCCTTTGTGTCTTGAACAAGTATTGTACAAAAGGTTATGGAAGTACAAAGTCACAAGTCCTTGATCCAAATCTTGTTCCTTCAAAACATTCTTGTCAAATGTGGTGATCATCTCCTGGAATATTTTTCCTAAGTTCTTGGGATGGTATGTGACCCCTCTGAAAAATTTCACAATTTTTAGAAATTGTTTGAATATTTTAGAGGGATCAAACTGTTTGACCCTCAGTCAAACCTAAAATCAGTACCTTGTAGAATTTTTGGAGAAAAGTACAATGCATAAAAACCTCTAAAAATTTTACACAAGGTCAATGTCCCAGTCAGCAAGCTCCTGTAAAAATTTCAGAATTTTTGGAGTTATGTTGCTACCCCAAATAAATCCTCAAAAGTCCCAGCTTTAATTTAAAACCTAAAGTGACTCACTATTAATTGGGTTCGAGTCGGGCTCGAGTCCGAGCCACTTGACTTCGGTTGAACCACCTAGCTGCACCGAGCCGTGTTTTAAAGCGCGTGCAATCTCAGCCGTTAGATTCGAATCGCTCGGCCCACGTTCATGTGAGCATTGGACCCTCGGTTGCATTAACCAATTGGGACCGTTGGATCTCAATCCAACCGTCCGATTCTGAGGGCAATCGGACTATCCGGCGAACTTCGTTTAATAGTGACCGTCCATTTTCAATCAACGGTCCTTTGTTCGCTTTCGTTCTTCTTCCTCCTCGGCTTCTCGTGCTTGCGGCGACAATGGCGAGAGAAAGAGAGAAGCGGCGCGCTTTGATGTGTCACCTCAAGTTTGCTTTCGTCAACGCGTCTCTGCGGGGCATTTAATCGCACTGAGCTTTCTCCTCCATTGTAACCATGCTCACTTGCTCCCGTCGTTTCTTGGTCCATGGCCGTAGCATGAGCAAGGCCACCATGGACTCGGGTTCTTGCTCGAAACCCTAATTCCTTTCCTATAAATTGGCCTCTAGGTCCTCCCGGTGTTCTTTGCACTACACCTAGCTACTCTCTGTGTTTGCGCTCAAAACAATCTCAAACCTTCAATCCACCATTGTTGACCGGGGCTCAATGGCGGCCTTGGTGTCCAGTGGTTCATCTTCAACACTTCTTACACCTTTTGAACTCCTCGACCTCCCTTATATTTCCCCTAACTTGATTTTGGGTTGCATTCACAGGGAATCACTCAATTTTAAGTTTGGAGATTTTCGTTGGTTTCACCCCTTTCTTCTCCACTTCAGTAAGTGGTTCTTTTTGCAATTATTTGCTTTTGGAGCCTCTTTGAGCTATAATGAAGTTGTGGTGATGATTTGGTTCCCTCATTTGCTCGAACCTCATCTTCCACTTCATCTTCTTGACTCGGTGGACTTCATCGTGTTCAAGTCTTCCCGGCCATCTTTGGAGCTCCTCTCGGTTAAGGTAGCTTCTATACTCTCCTAGAAGTCATGTTTTCGCTTCCTTGGACCGCAGTGGAGCATCTTGCTATTTTCATGTTTTGCCGTGTCGGCCTCCTTCTTTGTTTCAGGCTCGTGGCGTTCGAACCTCCGCCTCTGTTCAGCGGCGTGTGGGCCTCTATCCCTAAACCACCTCTGTTCAAAATCTTTAGGGCGCATTAATTGCTAATCATCACTAATCATTGGTCATTAGTAATTAATTAGACGTCCTAGCGTCTCCAACAAGTCAACGCCGAGTGGGTGGCGTGTGCTGTGCACATGTGTTAAATCGCATGTGTGACTCTCGATCAGCGACATGCGGCCCCATGTGTCGGCACTCCTAAATGCACCGATCTTGGACCACCGTCCATTTGGAGATCTGCGGCCTAGATGTTGTATGCGTTCGGACCCTCGGTTCCCTCATCATTCGGCGCTCCATTACTTGATCTGCGGCCACGATCGCGTGTGTCGGACCATCCATCGGAGGGCGTGATCGGGCCGTTCATCCTTAGATCTGCGGTGCGTGGATCGTCGATGCAACCGCACCGTCCGGTTGCATCCTTCCTCGTGAGCCGTTGGATCTTGATCCAACGGTGGGCTCTCGTTATGAATCGCGTAGCGTCTTGCTGTTTCGTCGCGTGTGGCTCGTTGGATTTTGCATCAACGGCCCTGGCGTCCGTCATTTATCTCCGGTTGGGTTGGTTTTTATTTACGTAAGTATTTATTTATCAGCTGGAAATTGTATCAAAACTTTAGAAATTCATAACTAATTCAAGATAAATCCTTTTACTGAAACCAACGGTAATAAATTTGTAATGCACTAAAGTTTAATATAAAAATGCTTTTAGCTATGCTACAGTAGTAGAAAATTGCATAATCTTTTATAGCTTGTTTTCTGCTATTTTTATATATTCGAGTGTATTAAAACTTGGAAAATGCATATCTTTTTCGTATATCTGCTAATGGAATGATTTTAACTTTGATAAATTTGTTATTAACTAAACTTTAATCTAAAAATGGTAGTAGGCCTAAATCCACACTGAGAAAAATATGTTAATAGATTTAACCTTATTAGTAGCAATTAAAAATTCATTTAATGATGTAATAGACACCGATAATTCCTGTAAATCCTAAAAATAGAAATTTGTTGTAGGAAATCCTCTGTTATCATAATATAATGTGAAATAGGTTTTGCACATGTTTTATACAGGAAGAAGTGCATTATGCTAGTTTTGCACCTTAGAAAAATCATAACTAAATCATTTTAACTCAATTAGATGAAACCACTTGTATTAGCCTTAAAATGTCATTAGCAACCTATCATAAAAATTTCAAGTCTAGAAAACCTCTAGAAAATATTTTTGCTACTGATTACTAATTATAGTAGAAAATGGGTTTTAGGTAACATCTTTTACCACAAATCCAAATTAGGTTTTCCAGTTCTATGTCTAGGTATATTCGTATTCACTTATGTGTAAATTTTGTAGCATTTGGATAATTTTTGCTTGCTCGTTTGTTTAAGTGCGGCTTGTCTTATTGGTTGTTCTTGGTTCTTTTGCCTTTTAGCAGGATTCGACATTTGCGGTAATCGGCGACCCTCCACAATGATTTGAGCAACGGCAAAAGAAGGCAGCGGTTTGATCATGTTAATCCCAAGTATTTTAAGTATTTATGTTGATTACAAATTCTATGTATGCATTGCTATTTTTGTGTTAATAGTTGGCCTAGTAGATGCATTTCCTTAGCAAATGATTATTCTCTACTACCATGAGCCTAGGTTACTTTGCTGTGATTTAGAGTTCATGGATGGGCTCTTGTCACTTAGTAGTTGCGAATTAATTGCTTAGCCATGCTTAGCCGGTAGAAAATGGGCGGTTATCGACTTGTCGATAACCTTGATCACATCAACCTTATTATGATTATGATTTCCACCTTGTGCTATGTCTACTTATGAAAACTAAAACTGAAAACAAAATGATTTAGACTTGGGCACAATGGTATGATGGTGTGATTTTGGGTGTGATGGAATGGTGCAGGGTCAACAAGGACCGAACATCTTGTTACACTAAACCAAGCATTTTAGCGTACTAACCACATTAGAGGTATGGGACCTCTCTTGACTTAGTACTTTGGCGTGTATTGGCTCAGTCGCGAGAGTCGCGGAGGGATGGTGTTGGGAGCATTGTAGTGTCAGAAAGACTTCACCCGTGATGGGATTTGTTGTCCTTCGGCTTGCAATGTAAGCATATGGGTTTCTATCCATATGAGCGGCTCGTAGTTAATACACAAGATTGGAAATGTCTCGTAGGACTTAGCAGGGCGGCATACCTTGATAGTGTGCTTGTGGCTTGAAGGCGGTCAAAGTGTGGGTACATTGGTACACCCTGCGAGGTTAAAACTATTGAATAGCCTCGTCTAGGTTATGGACACACTTGGCAAGGTCTTTCAAGAGTTGAACTACAACCTTTTAAATTAAAACTTGATGGGTGAGTGCGAATCGGGATTAGTACTATGTTGTGGTGGCTATTGGGATAGTCACTTCGGGTGGTTACTTGTATGTATCTTTACTTTCATTTACTTTGATAACAAAAGCAGATTTGCAAACTTGCTTTTAAAATGTATTACATTATTGCAAATAAAGTTGGCTTTGTGCAAAATGGACATACAACCTCCACCTAAATAAGCTTGCATGTAGTTTATGAATAGATGCGCTATTCCACACGTGGATCTTGGGTACAAAGACAATCTTTGTACTGGATGCTATGCTTAATTGTTACTGTTGCGGAGGAGGAAGAAGGTGAGCACGAGGGCCTCACTTTTGCAGTGTGTTGTGGTAGCTGGCAGGCGACTAGCTTAGCGGCCCGGTCGGTTGCCTTGTGGGTGTATGGCTAACCGTCGACTTTTGTTCTAGCCATCTTATGGCACCTTTTGCTTCATTTGTCATTCTTGTATATTGTTCTATTTGGCGGTCGGCTCTCTTTTAATAACTTTACTTTTGTATGTCGTTGTTGAACTTAGTGATGTATGTGTATGGAATTGATGTGTAATTTTGTGATGATGTGCATATCTTGCAATGCAGGAAGCATATGTCCATCGAGGCTTAGAATGTTTAATTAGTAATGCAGAACCATTTGGAGGTTAAGTGTTACTAGTTAAATATTCCGTCCTCACAAGATGGCTTAAACAAAAGACGACCGGTTAGCCACATAACACCACAGGGCAACCGACGGGCCGTAAGCTAATCGCCTTAAGCTGCCACGACACAACTCACAAAAGTGAGGCCCATCGGACTCACTATCATCCCTGCACAATACAAGCAATGCGGTGAGTACAAAATGTACTGCAAGACTTACTGATGTAGCAAGCCTATACATAGCTACATGAAAGCGGTATTCAAAGGAATGTGGTTATATGGTTCTTTGGGCGCATAAAGCAAGATTCATTTCCAATATTGTAATAGATTGAATAGCAGTTTGTAAAATCTGTTTTAAGCATTTAAATATGAGTAAACATAAGTAACAAGTATCAACCTAGAAGTGACTTTCCACAAAGCCACCACAACATAGCATGAATCACGATTCATACCACCCAACAAGTTTTAATTTTATAATGGTTATAGTCTAACTCTTGAAAAGCTTATCCAAGCGTGTTCATAACCTAGGACGAGGCTATTGAATAGTTTTAATCCTGCGGGGTGTACCAATGTACCCACACTTGGGTAGCCTTTTGCCAAGCTATTAAGCACACTTCCTTTGGTATGCTGGACGGCTAAGTCCTCTGAACCCTTTCCAATGGAATATGCTAATCAAGAGGCAGCATTACGTGGGGGTTAATCCTTAGTGATCTGCTGACGCCAATATGGATCACAAGGACCCATCGTGGAGCAAGATACACCGACCTCGTGGTGTTCCCCCTCCTAAGCGTGTCCATGTTGCATATAATCAAATATGCAACCCACCCTGTGACTCATTAATTAACACAGCCCAAAGTACTCGGCTAAGAGAGGTCCCATATCCATCTAGTGTGGTTAGCACGCACATAATGCTTTCGGATATGAGATACTCACAAGTAGTTCGGTCCTTAATTGACCCGGCACCATTCCAATCACACAGAAAGATCACACCATCTTACCATTGTGCCCAAGTCTAAATTGTTTTCATTTTCAGTTTAGTTTTGCAATTTAGACATAGCACAAGGCTGAAATATACATATTATAACAGTTTGTGTGATCAAGGTTATCGACAAGTCGATAACCAGCCCATTTCTCTAGATAACTAAGCATGGCTAAAGCATAATGACACGCAATCTACTAAGTGACAGGGTCCATCCAGTGAACCCAAAATCACAGCAAGTAACCTAGGCTTGATGGTAGAGGAATAAACATTTCCTCTACGATAATGCATCTAGTAGGCCAACTACCGACAATAGTTCAAAACAACATAGCAATGCATACATAGAATTTGCAAACAATATATTAGACTTTGAAAATAGTAGGAACAATATGATCAAATGAATGCTATCACTTTTTGTTTGAAGTGCGAGATCGATGGCTCTTTGTGGCTCAATATCAAGATTAATAATATTGTCTTGGAACCTAACGCGAAAAGGCGATAAGCAAATAAGAGCGAAGAACACCAAATGAAACACCAACAGCAAAACACATCCAAATCTAATAAAATTTACACAACAGCTAGAATGATCTAAGACAAAGATAGGAACAAGAATCATGCAATTAGGACTAAGCATGCAAAAGATATGGACGAATACGCTTTCACCCAAAATCAACCTAATTAATAATTACTTACTTGTTCATGGCGAAATTTTCTAGAATGACCTAGGGTCTGAAATTTTTATAGTAGGTAGATTATGATATCCTAATAACGACAAAGTTGGATTTACTAAATTTGGAGTTATACACATTTACTTATGATTTTTCTAAGCTATAAATCTAATGCAAGCCATTTTACAGAACTATGAACATGCTCAATTCTTATTTATATGAAAGTATACTAACAGACGAATTTAACAAAATTGATTTTGCATAATTTGGATTTATACGAGAAAAGATATGCATTTTCCAAGGTTAAAACTATTTGGAATATTCAAAATGGCAATCAAGTTATTTCTAGCTACCCAATTTTACTTTCTTTTGCAACATGCTTAATTCCATTTTTATAATAAACTAGAGTGACAACATAATTTATTCTGGTGGAATTACCTAAAAGCGATTAAATGAATTAGTTATGAGTTTCTAAAGTTTTTACATCATTTTGGTTGCTAAATAAATACTTGCAAATCTGAGAACAACCCAATTAAAGAAAACGAGCGGGGCCGCTTCGACAACCCTTGATCTAAAATCCTACGGCTCACGCGTGCGTGAAAAGCAGCGCCTGTGCGCCCGAATCAACGGGGCCGCGTTGGATCCGAGATCAACGGCGCACTGCAGTGTATGCATTGGACAGTGCGGTTGCAACACGATCTCGGCCGTTGATCGAAAGATCGACGATCGAAACGATCAAGGCATCCGGAGGGTCGAACGCACACAAAGATCGGGACGCTGAGATCTAAAAATAAGCGGTAGATATTGATTCGCGATTTAAAGGGAGATCTTGACACATTGGGACCGCATGTCGGTGACTTGGGTCACGATAGCGGCGTTTAACCCACGTGCACGGTGCGCTGACCCACTTATCGATGGCCGAGTGGCGGTTAAGACCAAATTAATGCCATTAATGATTAACATTAAATAAACACTAATGACTTACGAAATTTGATTTTAACCCTCGGGCTGAAGTCGGCGACTGAAAAGGAGATTTCCGATAGGGATTAAATGCCGACATATTAATTAATCAATGATTAAGCATTAATGATGTCGAACGATGTGGAAGTGAGGCGGTGATTTAGGATGTTGGGCCCAGGTGGTGGCTCCAGCGACAACAATAAGACACAATTAATTAACTAATGATTGGTAGTGTCGTCCTAATTAAGTGGCGAAACAGGAGCTCACGTATGTGCAAAACCGAAGCGACTTACGGCTGTCGCCGGCGACAACGCATGATGGCGTGAGCAAGACCAAAATGGAATCGCAATAGCTGCTAACCCAATGGTGGCATTTCGTGGTGGTGAGGACTAAACAGCCGGCTGGCGGAAGCAAAATGGGAGCTTTTCTTTGCTAAATGCGAAAATAGTTCAGTGCAGAGTCAAGGAAGCGGGTGCAAAGCTTCTAAGGACTAATAAGCTACTCGAGGATGAGCTTCAAGATGGCGGGTTGTGATCACGCGAGGCTTCGCGGACATGGGAAGAAGGTTTGAAAGCGACACCACGAGGCCAAATGGTGATACCAAAGCATCAAAATAGCTTCATTAAGGTCTCTGAAGCTACATGGGCAAGTAATTGGAAAATGGAGCACTCACGAGTGAGGAAGAAGATGACCAATTTGGCGAATTTGAACAAACCCCAAATTGGACAATTCACGAAGTCAAATCAAAATTAAGTGATGGGAAACGTTCAAGTAAATAGATAAGGTTAGGGCAAAGAAGCGTGAAGGAGAACCGCTGGAACACCAAGAACACCGGAGAAGCTTCACGGGTCAACAATGGCGATTGCCATTTTTGAGGTGTTAAGCTCCAATGCGAGAATGAAGCTTGATGGTGGTCTAAGAAATGCGGAGGTATTGAGAGTGTTTATAAATCCATGAAAGCATTAGGGTTTGCACCACACTTCTTTCAGTGACAAAACACAAAGCACAAGGTCACGTAGGCAAGAGAAAAAGAGATGTGAAGACGTGCACTAGGGCATGGCTTGGCTCGAGTACCTCATACCCCTAGCGTCGACTAGGGTGACTTTGGGGGCAGAAATGACAACGCCATTACTTCCTCACTGTGCTTTCTTTGGCGGAGGTAGAAGATGACCAGCGCAAAAGGCTCGGTGATTTTTAGCCGTTGGATGGGACATGGGCGGTGAGATAGAGCCACGCCTCTCGGAGTTTAAAACACAGCGGGAGAATCGAGCCTAGGATTAGAAATGAGCGGCTCAGATTGCCCCGTCGCAAACTCAATTTACAACAAAGGAAGCGCGGCGTTGGATCTTAATCAACGGCTCAATTCAAACCAACAGCGGAAGGTCCAGAAGGTTCGGCGTATCTGGGCGGTTGGATGGAGATCTAACGGTTGACATTCGCGCAAGCAGCAGGAAGGTCGAATGTTTGCAGCGCGCGAACGTGCGATTAGATCAACGGTTGAGATCAACGGCGTTTTAAAGAGGGCTCGGTGCGATTAGTTAGAGTGGACCGGAGTCAATTAGCCTCGAGCAAAGTGCGACTCGGAGCAAATATGATAAAACGGGTTTGACTTTGAAATTGAAACGAGAGACTTTGAAGGATTTATTTGAGGTAACAAATTAACTCCAAAAATTATGAAATTTTACAGGAGCTTGCTAACTCAGATATTAACCTTATAAAATTTTCAGAGGTTTTATGCTGTGAATAAATCTCCAAAAATTCTGCAAGGCTCTGTTTTAATGTTTATTGAGAGTCAAACGAGTTTGGTACCTCTAAAAATATTCAAACAATTTCCAAAAATTGTGAAATTTTGGAAGAGTCACATACCATCAGAGACTTAGGAAAAATATTTCGGAGGATGATCATACGATTTGACAAGATAGTTTTTGGAATATCAAGATTTGGATCAACTAGACTTGTGCCATTGTATTTCCATAATCCCTTATACAAGAATTGTTTTTGCACAACGGAAATACATGATGTGAAAAGTTTTAATTTCTCACTGATTTTCTTACATTTGAAACACAAACCTAAAGTTTGGGATGTTACAAAACCTCCCCCCTTACAGAATCTCACCAGAGATTACATTTACTCGGAGAAGAAGGATGGGTAATGCCTGCAGAGACGATCTTGCGCTCCCAAGTTGCCTCATCTTGAGAATGGTTGGATACTTGAACCTTAAGGAACTTGATGACACGGTTCCTTGTCCAGCCGTTCAATTCTTCGAGAATACGAGCAGGATGCTCATGATAGGTCAAATTTTCTTGCACATCGAGATTTTCCATGGAGTTTCCTCAAGCCTGGAACACGAGCACTTCTTCAAGTGTGACACATGGAACACGTCGTGCACACCCTCAAGTGGCGGCAACTCCAATGCAGCGCATGCGGCTCCAATCCTCTGATGATGCGATAAGGCCCAACATATCGAGAGCTAACTTGCCCTTGGCGCCGCGATGGCCTTCAAGGGTGAGACCTTGAGATACCACACGAGTCATTGGGCTCAAAGCTCAACTCCCGAAGCGGCGGCGATCCGCATAGCTCTTTTGCTGGACCGAGCCGCGCGGATGCTCACGGATCAATGAACGGCTTTACGGCCTCATTGATGGGTCGGCGGCGGCGCTCACGATTTGACGGCGGTTCAATGGGGTTCTACCCTCCTCCCATACAAAGCCTCAAGCGGTGCCATGCCAGGACCCAGCTTGAAACGAAATGTTGAGGAGAACTCACGCAAACGGCAAGCACTTCTCCACTTCTTCCCATGGAAAAGAACACGAGCACGGAGCATATCTTCCAACACTTGGTGCTCTCTCCGTCGACCATCGGTTTGAGGATGATTTGAGCGAAGAAAGGCGTGCCCATCGCCTTTGCGGTTGCGCAAAGCGAGAGGTGAAAAAGAACCACGATCGACACAATGTTCGTGGCACACCATGCAAACATACAATGCGAGACACATAGAGATCCGCGGTGACGACTGCGCGAGTTGATACGCCTTTGAGGAAAATGTGCTACCTTTGTCAATCCATCAATTACAACGGATAGCATCGCCAGAAGAAATGCAGGCGGCGATCCCAGGTGAAATCCATGCCAGCGAATCCCACTTCCACTCGGGCGCGCAAAGGTCAAGAAGGCTCTGGCTCTGGGCGATGTTCAAACGCCGACACGACAACACACGTCGCTTCGACATGAACCGGCAATCTCGCGCTTCATGCGGTCCACGAGAATCGCGTCAAGATCTTGATACATCTTGGTAGCTCGGGATGGATAGACAAAGGAGTCATGGGCCTCGCGGAGAATCAATTCCCGCAATTCCATGACCTTAAGAACCACAAGACGCCGTCAAACCACACAACACCGTGCTCATCTCGAGAAAAACGCCATTGTTTCGCTCTTAATGTTCTGCTTGATCAGACCACAACAACATCACATGCTCACTGGCAGCCTTGATTTGCTCCACCAAAGTCGGTTGCACAACCAAGGTAACAAGAGAACCATGCTCAACCAATCCCAAATTAAGCCGCGAAATTCCTTGAGAAGGGTAGGTTGTTGCTCTTGAAGTGACAAGGTATTGCAATACACTATTGCGAGTGCATCAAGAGCAACATTGGCCTTGCGGGGTGATCTTTGAATACCCATATCATAGTCCTTGATCAATTCCAACCATCTCTCTCATGCGAGGTTCAGACCGTCAGGTGAACAAATATTTCAAGCTCTTGTGATCGAATACCTCACAGTTACCAATAAGGTAATCTCGCCAAATCTTGGAGTGCATGAACCACTTGCAGGCTAACTCCAAATCATGGGTAGGATAGTTAAGTTCATGAGGCCTCAAGCCGCTCTCGATGCATAGGCCACTACCTTGCCTTCTTGCATAAGAACACAACCGAGTCCCTGCCGAGAGGCATCACAATAAATATCAAAGCCCATGCACATCAAGGAGAACAAGCACTGTGTCGACGCCAATCGCTTTTGAGTTCTTGAAAACTCAAATCACAAGCAGATGACCACACGAATTTCCTTTCTTTCTTGAGCAATTCGTCATGGCTTAGCAATTTTGAGAAGTTCTCATAAAGCGGCGGTAGTAGCCCGCTAAACCAAGGAAACTCACATCGGGTGATCGACTTGGGCCGCCCCAAGATAGAACATCGCTGACCTTTCTAGGATCTATCATGACACCACTCCAATAAAAGAACATGGCCCAAGAATGCCACTTCCTTCAACCAACTCGCACTTGTCAACTTGGCATACAAACATGCTCACGCAGCTCTTCCCAACACAATCCGCAGATGCTCAAGATGCTCTTCTTCACTCTTGGAGTAGATAAGAATGTCATCAATGAAAACCACAACAAACTTATCCAAATACCTGCGAACACCGAAGTTCATAAGATTCATGAACAAAGCTAGAGCATTGGTCAAACCGAAGACATGACGGTGTACTGTATGTGCCATAACGAGAGTGAATGCCGTTTTGAATATCTCACTGATCCGGACTTGATGGTACCCCAATCTCAAGTCAATCTTGAGAACACACAAGCTCCAACAATCGGTCAAAGAGATCATCAATACGAGGTAAGGATATGTTTTTCACCGCCACTATTCACGGACGGTAATCAACACACATATGCGTGGTCTTGTCCTTCTTTCTTCACAAAAATAACCTGACAACCCTCAAGGAGATGAGCGCTAGACGGATGAAGCCTTTGCTTGAAGATCACCTAACCGCTTCTTCGGCCTCCTCCACCGTTAGGGAGGCATGCAGACGGCTGCCTTAGAAATTGGAGCTGCACGCAGCACCAATCACAAACTCCAAGTCTCAAATGGAGGCATACCACGCAAATTCGTGGAAGACATCCACAAAGTCACGATCGTGGCATCCGAATTTCCAGGCTACGAAGCCAAGGGCACAAAGGTGTGGCCCTCAGCGCGGTGAAATCCCAATTTGCTCGCCGAGGGACTAGTGAGAAACCATCTTCTCGGCACAACGACGGTTCAAGTGTTGGGACAACCAATCCATACCAAGAATCACATCCAGCGCCACAGTCGAAAGTAAGATGAGATTCGCCAACTCCACTCCTTGAATATTAATAGAACGCCCACATTCTTGGATCACTCATTTCAGCTCCCTGAGAGCGATAAACAAAGGAATCCCAAAGGAACAAAGTGAAGGTCACAATCGCAAGAAAAGATCTCAAATAAAGGAATGTGAAGCTCCAGAGTCAAACAAGACGCAGCAGACGATAACTAACAAGGAACGCATCTAACACAACGTCGGGTGCCTCCCGAGCCTCCTCAAATGAGATGTGGTTTACTCGACACCCCACACTCGTCTTCGATCACCTTCGTCCGTGTGTGACCATTCCCGCGTCCTCCATTAGGACGCAGGGGCTGCCCACCTCTAAGGGCAAATCGCAGCATAGTGGCCTTCTGTTGCAAGCGGCAGTAACATCGGCACCAGGCGAGCGCAACCGGCCGCTGAAGTCGCAGTGCATGTGGCTGAAACACGCTCCGCGGACGAGCAATCGGCGCCGACGGCCTCGGCGGTGAAGCCAGCACGAGCCCCCGTGCGGGCCCAACACGGGACGAGGCCGTATGTGCGCACCGGCTGGCCTCCACTTGCGCCGGCGGATTCACCCAGCTTTCGCTTTGTGTTGCACGCATGGCCTTGTCAACCAAGGCTCGAGAGTCAAGAAAGTCCACTTATAGATAGCGTCTCGCAGCCTCTGGCTGAAGCCATCCATGAATTTCTCGCTAGCTCATCAGAGGCCACCTACCCGGAGCATAACAAGCCGTGATTAAACTCAAAAGATACTCGGCACGACTTGCACTCGCTGCCGCAAGAAACCCTTCTTTTGAGCTTCATCGCCATCGTGCATGTGCCCACTAAAGCGCATCGAAACTCATCCCATGAGACAACGTCGCGGGTCGCATGGCGCAGAAAATTCTCCCACCAAGAGAGGCCGCACCTCGTCGATGGGATGCAAAGAGCGCCCGCCTCGCCCCTGCATCGAGCGATATTGAGCTTTCGCCAACAAGACGCAGCCAATCATCCGCTGCCGAGTGGATCCTGGATCGAGAAAGGTGGTGGCCGCGCACGGAGAAACTCCGCAAGCCCACCACGACCGTGGCCACCACCTCCGCATCCCCGGGCGTTAGCCGGAGCGAGGTGTCCCTAATGACCTCCAAGATCCGGTCCGGGTCCATGCGATTCGGCCGATCCGAGCCAACTTCACCATGGTCGGAGGAGGGGAAGCTCATCTAACCAGCTACTGTCGGTTATGGTGGTTTTGTCATCCTGCTCCACAAAATAGGTTAAACACAACTCCTAATCAGAGACAAAGAAGACAACTAACCCTAAACAAACTCCAAAAGCCTGGTAACTACATAAAATTACAGCAAGACCATAAAGATAACAACCATCTTCCTATTATGACTAACTCAGATGGAAAAACGAGTAATCAATTTTTCAGAAGGAAATTTAATCTCAACTGCTCAAAAATGTACAGAACAGGTGAGATATTTACTGTAAAGAAAGGTTAGACACTAAGCTAACTCATATCACTTCACCCTTTTATCCTCACAAGTTTTAGTGGAATTAACCTCTCATTTTCAGCATTTTTACTACCTAAATGCTAGCTGTCTTAAATTTATTGTTTGCTATCCAAATTTTCTTCTTCACACCTTTCGGAATTTGCAGCTTCCTAGCTTCAAATCTTCACAAGACAACTCCACACTTTCATTTTATAACTCTCATGGTTTACCCAAAACCAATCTACTCGAGCAAACAACTATTCTTGAAAGAAGATGAGAGGAAAACTCAACCTTCAAATCTCGCCTAATACAGAGATGAGCAAGCTAAGATAGATGAGGAGTAAAATCGAGAACTTACTTAAGACTTCTCGTGAAAGCACACCGACATTTGGAAAGTAAGTTTTGAAAATATACTAGGGACTCCACCAAGCTGGTTTTCACACAAGATGGCTCTCGACACCAAGTCTGCAGGAGACTCGGCTTATTAAACTTGTATACTTAACCTTCCACCGGTTCTAGTATCACAAATAGAATAATCCGCCTCGATGGACATGTGCCTCCCGTAACAAGCAAAGACATACATCAAATTCAAGCATGCTGCCATTTCCATACAATGTAATATAACAGTCTACCAAAAGACATACATAAT